>CM067369.1:148941095-149641095 GCA_034401795.1 Chaetoderma sp. LZ-2023a
AGGTACCGAACCAGAGCATCAGGTGGTAGGCACTCCTCTCCCTTGTTCGCGCCTCTAGAGCTGTGACCAGCAGAGTATCTGATAGCCTCTACCGGCTTCTTCCAGATTAGCCTGGTAACCTCGGCATTGGATCTCTCCACCACAGCAGGCAGCCCTCTCAGCCATACTCTAGAACGTTCACTCAGCGCGGCCATTTCCTGGGCATATCGGTGTGGTTCCACCGCTCAACGATAGCCTGGGCACGGTGATACCCTACCACGCCTCGCCTAACTGCCACACCGTGTTTCCGCATGAGGACTGCAGTCTCCCCTCTGAACTCCTTACCCTCATCCACCTTCAACAATTCCAGCCACTGGAGGGGATTTTCCGAAGCCTCATAGACACCCTGGAATGCCTGGGCCACCTGGCCAGCTGACTTGTCTGTGAGCGGTACTGCCGCCTTGTACCTGCTGGCGACATCGGCGATGGTGAGGGCATATTTGTAGGTTTTACGACCAACCGAGTCGTGTGGAAGGAATAGAACATCCGCCTGGTGAACTCTGTTCAGGACAGTTTCCTCGAAATGGGCATGCCTGATGTGCCATGGACGAGGTCTGTATATCTGCCACATCGCCTGGTGGCTGAGCCACTGGTTAACTGTCTCCAATGTGAATTTTTGCCCCTTGTGACGTGCAACCTCGAGTAGTTGAGGGGGCTCACGGTAATATCCACCAGGCTGATAGTAGAGTTCCTCAAGAAAGACGGTTGATAAACTCCCGGATTTCATCACTGACGCCCACTCCCGTCCTGTCACGCATGGCCTTGGTGAACTCTAAACAGACGAACAGACAGCCGTCATTCATTCGACCATCACTGAAGACCTCCTCAAACACCTCCATACACTGGCATCTAATCTCTGCTGGATCCTCACTGAACAGTAGTTTATCGACCAACCCTCGGAAGTTAAGGGCTTTGACCAGGTCGTAGTGATGCCATCCTTATATAGTACGGCTCAAATATTCGGCGGCCCAGATGCCCGCGAGCACTATGGCAACGTAGGGGCTTGCGACTACGAAGAAGGTACCTACTCCTGAGGCGATGGCTGGTATGGCTTCAGAAATCGTCTCCACCCCATGGAGAGCATTGTTGGCGATCTTGCGGACCGTCTCGACAGCCTTCGTTGTGAACAGAGCGATCAGAGCCCCAACTGCTGCCAGCGGACCAAGAGAACCTTTTACGTAAGTGTGATAGATTCCTTTCACTTTGTGTACTAGCTTGCGGGATTCAGGCTCTACATCATCATACTCACCCGCGGTCTCCGCTACATCGTAGTCATCTGCATCATAGTCCTCCTCATAGTCCTCATCATCTATATCCTCGACTGGATCTTCATAAGCCTCTGGTTCATACATCGTTCAGGGGATCCGTCGCTGGGGGACAGCTATATAGTAGCTTTAAACTGGCATCTATAGCATGGCATCCGCAATCTTGAATGCGGGCGTGTTTGCCTTAGCGAACTGAAGGCGGCAGAGGTCGAGCGTGAGCGTCATAACCAGGCGATGGAGATGCTGTCTATGGAGAGGTTTGAGTACAGCAAAGCCCTCAAGCATATGCGCCAGAGGGAGGCACGCCGATGCCAACTCCGAGCTCAGGCCAAACAGAGCCTCAAAGAGGCAGATGAGAGTCTCGATGAGTACTACGAGGCTGTATCTGAGCCAACGCTCGACTATGAAGCATCGACAGGTCAGAAGACAGCAGAGCTTATAGTAGTGGTGGCAGCTGCAGAAGTGATGACAGGAGTCGTGCTCTACGCATGCTCAAGTTGAATACCTGATGTATTCGACACGCATACCTTAGCATAGCCAAAGTAAAGTACCGTCACACCTAATGAGCGAGTCCCAGATATGAGTTTTCCGATGTTGAAGCTGAGCCAGTTGCCCTGATTAGGTGGGATGTCCCTGCCCCCGAGGTTGTGACGGCCCTCGAGTGCTGACTCGACGTCGTCGCTTCCACTGGTTAGTCGCAGAAGCGCATATGGCTTAGTTCTCTGTCTGTAGAGTTGGCAATCAGCCACATCACGTACCTCACCAAGAACATTGGTCCCAGCAATTACAAGCTTGAAGTCATCTAGTTTATCCACCTGCTGGATGGCTCCTCCCTTCTGAACCAGGACCGCAACAGCGACACAGTCCGATGCACCACGATGCAATGTCAGCTCTACCCGTTGGTTAGTTGTGACTTGGACCTGCTGGTGTTCTCGCGTCACATGCACGATCCGCTGTTTGGAACCCGTTTGCTTCAGCTCCTGGTCATTCTCGTCATGCCAGACATGAAGTCTTGGAGCATTCATCGTCGCATCTGCTCGCTGCTCAGTGTACACCCGGAGGAACAGCCTATCCTACATGGCAGCCGGATTCACGTGTGTGTTCTCGAGGAGGGTTACGAGTGGAACTGCCATGGGCTTCTCGACACCTGCCCGTAGTTCGAATTCCGTGAACCCCTCATTGCACCTCACAGCGTAGTACCCCTTTCCCTTCGTATAGAAGGTTGGGCCACGAGCCAGCGGACCTAGGACTCGGTACTCATCGTTCACATAGGTGATGTCCACGGAGCTGTTGCTCTGCATGATCTCCCACCTGTTCAGAACCTGCGGGAGCTCTACCGTCTGTTCTATTGTGCTCTGAAGCTTGAACTCGAGTGTCATGCTCTTGATCTCGTGGATCTGTGCAGAGATTGCAAAGTCAATGTACTTCCCAGCAGCGGGCAACGGGTTCTCATCGTGTATACTGGGTCGAATGACCATCAGGCAGTCCTTTCGTGGATCAGTGCGGTGCGATGTCGCGGGTTCAATGGCCCCATCTGGATGTTGCACATACTGAAGCATGTTTAAGGTCTGGGTATATAGAGGGGTTAAACAGCTGCCATGTTTGGTAAAGGTCTCCAGCAGATTGTCTAGAGGCAGCACGACAGCCACGGCGTGCACTGTCCCAATGTGACAGGGTCCGAGGACTGCTTCGTGACATCAACATTATCCACGAGCGAGCCAGGGTCACACCGCCGTCTGATGCGCAGATACTGGCCACCATAGAGGAAGGAGTGCCAGCTCGTAGTACAACAGAACTCCTGACTTGGATACTCTACTGGAAGTTTGACAGCACCCAGGGCAAGACACTCGACCTACCTCCTGGGGCCCAAACCAACAGTCATTTTATTCTAGCTCGCCAAAAGGCGAGGGTCGACCCCAAAGATCTACTAATGGTCGGGAAGTGGGCTGCGTATTTAGCCTCCATAGCCAGACAGAACTGCTGGATAACCTCCAGTCTGGAGCAAATAACTACTTCAGGGAGGAGATAAGTACCGCTGTAGTGGAGAGCCATGATACCGGCCATGCAGAAGGTACTCAGGAGGGGTTCACTGTTGGCTGCAATGAGGCTGTTAAGCATATCTTCAACGAAGAAGGGCGCAGGAGATTAGCCAGTGATCTGGCAGCATTTCTGAAATTCTCAGATAACTACCAGGACTACCTCATCAAATCCGCTCGCAAGTCAGATGCTCGTCGCGTATGTACAAAGTGGATCTTCCGTGAGAAGTTCCAGAAGAAGAGAGCCCTAGACTCTGACCCTCAGTGGGTAGAGTTTAAGTGACAGGATTCTGACGAAGGTCCTCAAGCTTCTAACGAAGATCCTCAAGAATCTGACGAAGTAGCAGAGACTGCGGACGAAGTAGCAGAGACCGCACAGCCTTCTGATTAATGAAAAAGGTTGCGGCAGCTGCGACAGTCTGTCAACGATGACGCGTAGAGCAGGCTCGTTTCCTGGCTGGATTCAGCTTATATGTGAAGGTCTGCACCTTTTCCAGAGATGGTTTGGAGTGTGACAGCTCACCTGTCTCCTTATTGCTGAAGATGAAGCGGTACAGCTCAGCTGCCCTCTGTACACCTGAGTCCCCTTTGGTCTCCTTGATGGTTAGGCTGTCGTATATGCTCTCGAGCAGGGCACGTCCACACTTGGAGCCGAAGTATAGCAACTTGGCATTGTGGCGGATGTCTGGTGAGATCTCGCGGGTGTACTTCTGAAAGAGGATGAAGACAGTTATCTTTGTGTGCCGGATGCGCATGGTGATGTTGCTGAGGTAGGTGACTGTCTTCTGGTCCATTGCAGGGTCTTCGATAACTAGAACAAGTGGTTCTCTCAGTCGGGCTGCCAGCAGCTTCTCCATCAGTGCTTGCAGGTTCTGCGTCTTGGTGATTGGGCCATTGTACCATTGATCATTACTGTCAACCGCCTCAGGAGTTAGACAACAGCAAGATGTATTGAGAGTGTAGATGTTCGGCCAGGAGAGCCCGCAGCAAGATGTGTCCTGACGGGGCAATGAACCGCACCACCTGGCCAGTATCGGCCGGCCTACTGTCGAATGGTACAGACATGCATGCGGAGGATGGTTAGCACTTGGTCGGTGGTAGCCTCGTCTATATCTGGGAGACTAAACGGCAATACTTCCTGCACCAGCTCTTTCACCTGCAGAGCGGGGAATCCTGCACCTCTGATGGATATGAAGGATGCGATGGAGGCCTCAAGCATGAAATCCCAGCAGCAGCTGAGAAGATAGCGTAAGGGCCTGTGTCAGCACCCACAGTGTCTAGTACATCCAGTATATGTATGATACATGCACGGGAAGCCATGACAATCCTGTGGTCTTAAACGGCAAACCAAAGAACCGTGACTTCTTCACCTCTGGTAGCTGGAGGCTGGCGGTAGCACATGTTTGGCCATCGACAGTGATAAGGCGCAGGCCGAGGGTGCCTATCTTGAGATTCTCTCCACCTGTCGGAATGAGCTCCGTGGTTTCAGGAGATCCTTAACAAGGTCCTGTGCATAGGACTCGGCCATAACCTTGATGGCTCCAGCCTCATCGACTCCGAGCATACCGAGCATCGTCGCCCTCTCCTTGATGCCCATCCCCTTGTATACAGTCTTGGCCTTGTTAATGGCCGATTGTCCTACCGTATCAGTGTTCCCGATGAGATCTCGGGCTGGGATGGTACCTCGGATCTCCCACGGATCTCCCTTTCCATCGACATCTAGGAAGGAGATAGGGGCAAAAGTGTCCTCTGAACCAAGGCATGCCTCGCCCAAGTGAGCAAGATTGCCTAGCTCTGCTTTCTAGGTATGTGAGTGACAGAGTCATAGTCATATACAGACGGCTTAAACCTACTAGTCATACCCCCAGTGAAATAGTTGGGCATAGGAGGACCACGCAGTCGGCCGAGGGAATAGGTAGCCGTGCTTAGGGTACTGGCCCTCTCTGCAGGGGCACGCCTTGTGGGCGGTCCACCATTCCCGGGAATTGGCGATCCTCAGTCAGCGTGCTCGACTATGGGCTACACACCACCCTCTGCCACCCCATGCATCATATGCTGCAGGTGTCTCGTGATCCATCTCTCACTATTCAGAGAGGTTAAACGTAGGCGACGATGATCTCAGCCATTGCACTCGTTGCTAGCCCTAGAACCGTGGCCTCCATTAGTGTAACACGTTCTCCCATGATCTTGGCGGCAACAGTGTAGGAGGCACCACTGAGAGCGATCTTTTGGATGGGGTGAGTTATTCCGAGACAGTGCCCGGCCACCCCACTCACCACTGTAGCGAGGCCAGCCGCAGTGGCGGCAGGAAGAACCTCATTTCCCCCTGTCATCTTCAGCGCGGCCACATTCGCCGCCACATTACTGGCGACATGGACTGCCAGAGGTTTTGCTTTGGTCAGTAACTTCTGTGTCTTGGTTCGCAGCAGGTTCTCCACCTTCTGAAGACTCGCCTGGCTCTCGGGCAGTTGCTTCACGATCTGTACCGTTGATGTCATTGTTTAAGAACTGAGTGTACAACGCGCTTAAACGTCTGCTTCCCCTGTCGAGAGAGCTAATAAGATCTTCCCAGTCTGCGTCTACCAGGTGGCCGGGTTGGTACTCAGGAATATTCTTCGCTCTATTGAGACATCTTAAACATGTCCGGTCTCACGCTATGCGAGAAGTACTATGATGTCTTCCGGAGGGAGTTGAAGGACTACAGGAAGACACCGGATGAGCTCGCTCAGCTCCGGTGCTGAACTGACAGAGGAGCTGACAGCTGTGAAGCTCTATCTAGGACTTGGCAAGGGACAGATCTGCTTCCTCGAATACCTTATCATGGGCGGGAGTATTGTCGAGCAGCTCCTGCGAGCTAAAGGTTTCTACAAGGATCGGGAGTATCTGTCAGATGTGTTCCAGCAGTTGCAGACCGCCATGGCCTCACCGGACTCAGAGCTGAACAAGGCTCTGTGATACTACAAGCTGGAAAAAGATGCACTGCCGAACCCTCCAGCCCTTGGATGTGCATGTTGGCAGCGGGTATAGGGGCTGTAGGGCATGCCAAGCTGGTTCAGTGTTTCACCGTGGTCCCCACTGCTACTGTATAGTCAGGATAGTCTTATAGCTCATGTGCTTGCGGCGGAGTAGGCTGATCCCGAGCGCCACGATAGCTAGGCCTGACACCACACATAGAGCTACCACGGGAAGTGGTGTCGTGTCGACTGGCTGCAGTGTCGGGGCGCCTGGAGCTGCTATGTCGACTGGCTGCAGTGTCAGGGTCGGAACGCATGTATGGCTCATACTACGCGTAGGTGTGTTTATGGCAGTGTTGAAGCCGAAGTGGACACCGGGGGAACTCCCCTCGACTATCATGTTGTTATAGCCCCTGATTTGGTGGTCCTCGATGTTCACAATCATGTTGCTCGGAATCAACCGTAGGTGTGGCGAAATAGCAACGTCAAGTTTGCGATGGGCCTTCTGCAACCCCTGCTGGAACTTATCAATAAGACTACTGGGGTCTGCCACGATGATCATATCCTCAACGAGACTGCTGAACATGGCCGGGACCTCTGCTCCGCTGACACCATCTATGGAATGCCGCAGCTGTGTCTGTGCCGTAAGGAGGCAGTAGCACAGTGCTTCCAGGGACTGGTTGATCCGAATGATCCCTGCTGGTGTGAGGCCTGAGGTGGTGTACTTCCACACATCTGGAGAGTCCTGCCGCAAGCCAGTGATGTGCATATTTTGCACCAGCGCTCCAGGGTCGGAGTCTGGATCGAACGAGAATGTCGCTGTCTTCCGATGGCCTACTCATCAGGTGGGGGGGGGGGTGGTCGATAGGTGAATCCTGAGTAGTCACGTCTCGGGTCACCATACATAACCCCTAGACCGCTGTTGTCACCACCATGCCACCGATAGTCTGGGTGAGCGCTGAACTCTCTCGGTAGTCTGCTGGCCGCTGAGATGCCATGACTGTTGAGCTGTGGGTCGAAGTCGTTTGTATCAGGGAGGCTTGCACCCAGCTAATGGAGGATTCGTCGCACCTTGAAGTACATGTGAAATCTGAGACAGCTGATGATGAGCACAGCTTCAGGAGTACCAGAATAGGAGTGAGGCAGGGTGGAACTTACTCCACATCCTGCCGTGGCACACCACATGGCAAAGTTCAGCTGCTGATTCCAGTATGAGAGGCTTGGAGCAGCCATCCAAGTATGAGCTTGCTTCGCATCCTTGATGGTGATGAGGCGGTTGGTCAGCAGTCGTGGGTTGACGGAGAAGCTGGTTCGGAACCGTTCATCCACTGTGATGGAGAACGGTGTTAGCTCTGTTATATCATCCAGTAGACCTCTCAGGCCAGTTAAGGGTGTACCCAGGAGGTGCGGTTGGCTCCGGATGACTGTCGTGAGGTTCAGTGGGAATGCCCTCTATACTGGTGTTCTTAAAGCTACCGCAGCACACTATTTGTAGTCGTCTCAACTCCAGAGTAGCATCTCGTTTTTAAACTCCTCCATATGAACACGCCCGCTGGAGCCTTTGAGGTATTGCTGTCGCACTTTAGGTTTCTCCATGCGGTACAGGGCTTGGACCTTCAATATATGGTGTTACTCTTCATCGGTGACCTGGCCATCCTCGAGAGCGTTGCTGACAGACTCGTCGATAGTCCGTAGCATACTCTGTGCCAGTGCCACGTACTTAGCATGCTTCTCCATCCTCCTTGTGATCTGCCACTGCCCACCCCCAAGCCCGTGGCCAAGACAGTGGTGGCTAGTGTCACGCCACCCAGCGGGATGGCGACGATGGCCCCCACCCCTGTAGTGAGAGCGGCCACAGCTGCCACCCCAGCACTGGCTCCAATCACACCCGCAGTAGTGGTTGTACGCGCGAGGACGTTGTAGGCTTATATCGCCTGCGCGTTCTGCTGTACTTTTCTGCCTCATGGACGAGATTCGGTCTGATGGTATCTATCTTGCCGGAGTCGCCAGCCATGTACTGTACCCCCCTCATCAGCAGTCAGGGAGGGGTATATTTCTGGTTGCTTCCGCCACTCTGATTTTGCCATAATATACCTGGAGATTAAACCTGCATCACCTGCAGAATCTGCTCATGAGTCATAGAAGGGTTCATTTTGGAGAGCCTGGCGAACCGTACCAGCTTGCTGGTTTCGAGACAGACGTCTCTTAGACAGAGGTCATCCAGCACTATGTCGGGTGCCAGTAGCTTTCGGAGACGTGACATCTGGAACTTCACCATATCAGCAAGATAGTAGGTCCGCCGCTGGATGGTTTTCTTGGTCTTACACTTCTTCGCCATCTCCTCTTTCCACTGTATGACATCTGGCTCATCCTCGTCTGAGAAGCCACCTGGCTCATCCTCGTCTGTGAAGACATCTAGCTCATCGTCATCTGTCAAGACTCCTGCGTCCCGTTTACTCTCCTCCAGGATGGCCTGCCAGTATCAGAAATTTTCACTGTTCCTTCACCTCCTTGCAAGGCTTGCGTTCTGTTGATACCAGTTTCCCCGCTGTAGTCACTCTCCTTCTTGTTGCAGTGCGAGCCTCTGTTCGTTTAAGGCCTTTATCTATGCAGGGGTCATGAAAGGGCGAACCTCTTTCTTCATCATCTCAGCCAAGGTCAGATAATGCTGGTATGATATCATGGCAGGTCAATGAGTAATAAGAGTGTAAACTCTAAATGGGCGTCCGATATCCCATCCGTGCTGGCATATATGTTAAACAGGTGATTTACAGGTGGGAACAGGCTAGGACTAATAGCTTTCCATAGGTTGCTGTTGGCACCTGGGAGATACTCTATCACGTCCCGGCCGACTTCTACTAGTGAGCTGCTGTGTGCACTGCCCGGAGGTTGATGTAGCACATCGGCGTGTATGTATGTTGTGCCCCGCTGGGGCACCTCGAAAAGGACCCATTCTACACGATACTGTACCACCCGTCTCCCTTATAGAGAGGGTGAGATATGTTCTCACCACCGGAAAGCAGCAGTCGGACGATCGGCATGGTTATATCTCCTGTTTAACCCCCTTCCATAGCGTGCTATGGAACCCGTATTTGCTCACTCGACTGGTCTTGCTGACCTGGCAGATGTGTACTCAATTGATGCTGCCAAGGTAGAAGAGAGCGATGGCAAGTCATTCCCCCTACAGTACGAAGCAAGCTCAAAGGCATTCTCCCTCCACCCCATTGGTGGTGATGGGGTGGAGCTGCTCACATACCTCAAGGATGTGACGAAAGAGCGCCTGGGTCGCAACATAGATGGCCACAAGATCGTGTTTCGGTACGATTTCCCGAAGAGGAAGTACATCCTCGAGCCATTGATTGAGCTCTCAGATACAGAGGTGGTAGACATCAACTCCCTAAATAACGACCGCGGCTTTCATCTGGTCAAACCCTATTCGAGCGGTGCCCCGCCGATGGCCCACGATGGCCTGCTATTGACCCTGGCAAAAAACCTGCAGTTCATATTTGAGAAGAATGAAGTGTGGAACTGCGCTGGACCTGGGGGTGACTGGCAAACATGGTTGCTCCTATATGGGCCTCCCGCAGTCATTCACATGGATGTTACTCCCCTCTCCACTGTTGTGAAAAATCATGGGACAGTTCGAAAGCTCTACAATCGGGGATCATCCTTCCTCACCTACATAGTTGAAGGTGTCTCCCTGATGAGGGCGGGTCACCGGATCGGGGTTACAGGTGGAGAGCTCCTGCTGCGTTGTCCATTCGATGGACCAGAAGAACTGGTTAACCTCCAAGAGGGCACCCTATGGGTAGATGGTGTGTCACATGTCTCCAAAGTCAAGGGTGTTGTTAAACTGCTTCAGTGAGTCGGACTCACTAGCCCGCAAACGACTCATATAGTCCTCAGCCGTTTCTTAGCCGGCGGCAGAGTGAAGCAGCCAGCCCCTGCCCCTGAGGGGAAGAAGATCACTATCGATCCGGATGGAACAGGGCTCGATCTGGCACAGATATTTCTCGAGGGGTTTACTCTGTTCAGTTTAACTCTTCATATATAGCCATGATTCTCATCATACTGCTCGTGCTGGCGTCTACAGCAGTGGCACAGGGCGCTGAAACTGCCATGATATTGGATGCCAAGTGGGCCCACTTCCGGGATGACCCCCAGTACAATCCTTGGGTCGACCCCATGCGGAGAAACATTTACGACCGCTTTCACCCACGTAAAGATATCAAGTCTATCTGCCACTTCTTTACTTTAGCCTCCTCCCAGGTGAGCGTTGTGAAGGTAGATGGAAGCCCCAATTGGTGGTCCCATCATGCCGATGCGACTCTGGCAGAGACTACGTGTTTGTCTGAGCCTACACACAATAGAGAGAGAGGCCAGCCCTGTGGTTGATAGCGATCAGTGGTGTTTATCACTGTGGAGGCTTGTCTCTAAATGGGCGTTCAGACCCTGGTAGTAGTAGTAGTGTGATACTACCTCCCTGGCAGCCATTCGGCGATCCGTGATGGCCCCCGCAACCTATGCCCAGGGATTGAGAGGGCGGTGGTATCATAAGTAGTAGTGTCGGGGTTAAAATGATGCAACCTCCCTCAACTGGCAGCCGTTCGGCGATCCGTGGCCCCCACCGCCCTCTCAATCCCTGGGGCCTCCATCTAGAGGCATACCAACCACCTGTCTCAACAACCCTGGGCCTCCATCTAGAGGCATACACCAACCACATGTCTCACCAGCCTATGCCCCAGGGATTGAGATGGCGGTGGGGGCCATGGATCGCCGAACGGCGGCCAGTTGAGGGAGGTTGTATCATTTTGACCCCGACACTACTACTAGCCCTTTATAAGGGTGTCTCATTAGAGGAGGTGATGTCTGTAGCACAATTGCATGCCGACTCGTCATTTACTGATTTCTATCTTTGCGATATAGCAAGCGCACTTAATCCTGTTGCCGTCACAAACTTACTCAATCTAAATTATGCCACAATGAAGACCTCTCGCTTAAACATCACAAGGACTCCTAGGAGCTTTGGCCCAGGAAAATCATATGGCTGGCGTATCTGCAGCGAATGGGCAAGCTCCTGGGAAGATCACAGAGAATTCCACTGGAAAAGTGGTGAGTGTTTCCAGTTTTAAGTGGCCAATTCAGGTTTTTTCACTTGCAGTCCAAATATCAGATTGTCTGATTAAAGGGTATATTATTCTCAATATCAGAATTAAGTCCCATTCCAGTTGGGAATTCATGTCAGATTCTTGATAGTGTTTTCCAAAATTTAGAAGTAGTAGCTTCTGTACACTCTCCGAGACTGCTCTAGCCGAGATGTAGGGCTGACACGGGTCCGGGTGGTGTTGCCTCCCATTGACATCCCTCATATTTGTGCGGACAAATGAGGGGGAAAGCGCGATCTAGACTATAGATGCCTTCGCATTCTATAAGTCAGATGGCAGAACCCAAGCGAGCGCAAGGGTTCTCAGTGTCTTCACAAACCTCTCTGGTTGGTAGATGAGTTGTTTGAGCCTCACTTCTGACCACCGGAATGTCTGGCTGTCGTAATCCAGAATTTATCAAAATAGTACAACTTGTAAGTATTATTCGAAGTAGAATAAAAAAGCATCCGCTTTTGTTTCTATGAGAATTATTAATACTTACCAGATGTACTATGGCTCACCTCAGTCCACCCCGCTGAGGTGAGGCTGAGCTGCTTAAACTGTTTTTGTTATGCAAACACAAAATAAATCTGTCTGTACCTGGGAAGTGGCTCGGTACCTGGCGCAAATGGTAATTCCTGGACACAAAAAAGTACATCATATCAGACAAGCGCAATCAAGCTCTGTCTGCAATGCCCTCAGCATCGAAGGTGGGAACTTTGTAGATCCAAAAACACCATTACTAAAACCTAGAGTTCCCTCCCCCAACATACAGTCACTGATACAACATCAAGTTCTACACAGGCCAGACCACCAGTATATATACCACAACAGGAGACGAAAAGCCAAATTTTCTATCCGGCTCACCAACGTTGATACATACTGTTTCCTGTGAAGCTATAAACACTCTAGACTCACTCCTGGATGAATATTACACAATTAACGATAGCAGATCTACACAAGGCACAAGATCTCACCAGAACCATTAGCATGGATCACACATTCAATAGGGACTGTCTCCAGTGTTTTAGCGGTCCAGATGGAGAACAATCATGCACCAGACCCAGCCTTGGACAGTGTTCAACCATATGAAACTTCAAAATGATCACGTTAATCATCAATCAAGCTGTGCTTTCTTATCACCTTCATCTCTCGTACTTTTATATACATCTCACCTCCCTTATATAATACGATCTCATCCATCTGTAACATCCATTTTAATTTAAAATATACTCAAGTTTCTCATCAGTGGCATCCATATGTCTGCCTCACTAATAGGAGATCCCCCCAAAAATTACCAAGGCAGGACACAAAAAATCTTGCCATGTAGAAAAACTGCCTCTGATGAGTTCTACATACAGAACAAAACGCTGTAAGTCTGTAACTTTAGGTTAGTTATACACACCTGAGCACTCGCACATAGAGACAAATTTCTATGTTGCACACAGGCACGTATGCACACACACACCGGGCAGTATATCAGTTTGCACAGATGCACAAGGACAAAGTGCATCATCCACACAGCTGACGGTTTCATGAAACGCCCACCATTGTGTACTGGTCATTGTGTACCGTCAAGCAAAAGTGCACCGGCGAAAAACCATGGCAACCAGAAAAAATGTTGGCCACACCAAAAAATGCATGCGTAAGCACACTGGCAAAAAATATTTGCACCGCCAAAACACAGTGCATCACCAAAATTAGCACAGCTAAAATAGCGGATACACTGCATCGCCAAAAAAAAGTGATGCGTGGCCAAAAACACAATGCCCATATTTAATTATGACCTACCTCACTTCCAGTCCTCAACTGTCGGGGTATAAAAGGAGATGAAAATTGCAACTCAAACCATTCAGACTTTGGTCTCACGACTGAGAACAAGCGTCAGGCTTTACACTGCCCCACAGATATTTAAAACTAGATTGCATCGTTATCAATCTTGATATTTCAGTATCTGAGTTTAATTTAATGATATCTTTGCAGGAACAGTGTTGTTTAATTTGAAACTAATTTAGCTGGGAGCTGTTGTTGTCTATAGAACCAAAGCAAGATCATGTTGATTCAATTAAAGAAAGTGCTTCCTTTCCAATTGATAGCTTAAGTTTTACCGAGCCAATCTTCACCAAGCATGTTTCCATTTGGGGGTTCAAATAATCTTATTAATTTTGGTCTAATGTAATATATGGTCATGGTGATCCAGTTAAGGAAATTGTATTGTGTCTGCATGATGATACAAGTCCTATCTTAATCAAAAGGCAGTTGTTATCTTGAGCAGCTTTATGCATAGTGATATTGTGTGTTATCTCCTCATTTAGCTGAATAGACAGAAACATGACTACTGTAGAGGTGAGTGCTCGACGAGCCCAGGTGCAACTCGCCAGATTCCAGTGGTAGAATGAAGATCAGCTCAAGTGGGCTGGCATGCCGCCAATGCAGTTCACAATGTTAAATCAGGCAACTCGTATGGCCTATATATATATATATATATATATATATATATATATATATATATATATATATATATATATATATATATATATATATATATATATATATATATATATATATATATATATATATATATATATATATATATATATATATATATTTATATATATTATTATTATTTTGTTTAGACATGATCTAACTGGATAAAACACTGTTTTAGCTATTACTGGTAATAAATTTGATATATATGAATACAAGCTCCATTTAGCGATTACCCAGTTTAATGTCATAATGTGCTACCAGGTTTTAGCCCTGCATAAACCTTTTTTTTATTGAATCCTGGCCATGTATGTCCAGTGGCTTGCCGAAAATATAAAATATCAACCTATCACTATATAAGGTTAATTCCTAATTATCCCCTTGAAAATGATGTTCGAGGGTATATGGGAATGTTCCCGTTCGTACGTAACTATATGTACGTGATTAATTGGTTTCGATGCAATAACTTGTTAGACTAAATGGATTTTCCTCGGATTTCCGGTTAACTTTTTGGTTTAGATCAACATAGCATCTTAAATCTCACCCTGGCTTCACCTTTTTGGGACTAAACAAGGAAACATGATTACATATACATGTATCAACCAGAGGGAGCGCACTGATATTGAGCTCTAAGAGTAAGGCCACCGGGACCTTGGTATAATACTCTATTGTTTCGGGTTAGGTTTTTGGTTTTGTTCAACATATCGTTTCATATGTAAGGATTGGGTCAGTCTATTGCGAGTAAACTTGGATACATGGTTACATATATCAACTAGATGGAGCACAATCCTATTGAGGTCAAAAGTCAAGCTTACTGTGACCATAATATAAGTCTCAGGATTGGTTCATGCTACTTGAATTTCTCTTGGTCACATGTTTACCTATATGAAGTACAATGATATTGAGGTCAAAGGAATTGTAACATTTGTGTAAAATGCAAACATTTACTTTAACCTTAAGTTTGCTTCTGCTTAGCGCGCCTGGCCTTTATTTCAGAATTGGTCATTTCACTTCAAGCGTAGACTTAGGTCTCCCTGATACTTTTTGATATTTCTAAATACATGTATCAACCTTCACTCAATAAAGCTCAGACTAGGTTAGTTAGGTGCCCCTACTGGGCAGGGAGTCAGTTGACAGTCTGGCGGATGCCAGCCCCATCCTCGTGTATGCGCCAGCTGTCACTTTCTCTTTCTAGTTTATTGGCCAAACCACATGCAACTTTAGTTTATTTTGAAGCTAATTTTTACATTTTTTGTTGCTCAATACTTGATAATTTAGCGATTGAATGATGACTGAACAAGTTAAGTCGCCAGAGGCCACGCCATTACCAAACCATCAGGTGCATTCGAACTATTATTTTGGCGCCTTGAATTCTAATCACATTTTGTTGTATTGTCCACAGGTTCCTGTTATGGATATGGTACACAGTTGTAATGGAATTCTCTCCACCATTGTCCCCTTACTTTGTTAGCAAAAAATCTATGGCCAGAGTGGCTTGACGCTCCGATAAGGAGTAAAGCGTACATGTACCCCGTGGTCCCAAAAGTAGTATGGTAGAGAAGCATGGTGAAATGGTGATCTACTGAAGAGCGTCTGAGATGGGGTATACCTATGCTACGGGTTCAGGTATTCTACAGGAATGGCAATGGATTTTTTAATCTTTTACAAAATAATGTGTGCCAAAAATTTGTTCTCTTTGATGGTGGTGCATAGGTAATTAATTTATTCATCACTAATAATATTATGCTCTTGAGTGTTGAATACAATTCGTCTTACACCTGGATGATGGTTAAAATACGGATTGTCTCCCTTGGCTATATTGGAGATATGACATCATAATCGACCCTTTGTTTATTATTAACAATTCATTATGTTTTCTTCTAAGCAACTATCCTTATCACGGTTTAAAATTACTTGCTTCCCTGTTTATTTATTTTTTAGTTCACTAATTATTAAAAAATCTCATTGTCTTTGTCTTATGGCTTTTCAAATATTGTCTGCTTGTGTCTCTTGTGGAAAATTCTTCAAGCTTAAGTTTGCCCCCACCCCCTGCGCTAAATGCAGTATGTGTGGGGCCCATTCTTAAATGTGATGTTTGTAAACAGTTGGAGGAGGGTGGGGGTTGAGAGGACTTATTCTCAGACTTTATTAAGTTGCTGGCTAAGGAAAGGGCGAGTGAGGAGGAGAAGCGTGTCAAGAAAGAACACGAGAGGTGTATGTGGTGAAAAGAGTAAGAGGAAGGCCACCACGGACATGGAGCCCTTCCGTCTTGAGAAGATGGGGTGTATGAAGATAATTAAGAACCTGGTACCAGTTGCTTTGCGGCATGCTCCCTGGACCAGGTAATTTGTTGCCTTCATCTGCCCCTGGGCAGATAGTCATCGCTTCTGAATCTGACTTCTATGATAGGGGTTTACCAGTTTTCACTTCAGATTCAGAGTTGGCTCCAGTTGATCACGGCTTGAGGCATGCTTCGCCAGTAGATCCAGAAGCAAGAGCGATGGCCTCCAGTTCCCACTTTACGGGTTCCATGGAGCAGCCTCCCACTTGTGGTACCGTATCCTCTTATGGTACATTTTCTGGCCATTCTGGGTTAGCGTTCTTTGCTAACCCGGAGTCTAATCTTTCTGGCCAGGAAGATGAGGACTATCTGCTGGGGTCACTCGATGAGATCGTGCCCATGAAAATGGACGAACCTGCACCCCTTACAGGGAGCATGGGTGGACTTTTCCATGGAACTCCCGGACCATCGTGTTGTGCAATTTACCCATGACTCCGGCTCCTGGTTTAGCTATGGCTCAAGCCATGCCGGTCCTCACGGGCTCGCACGGTTTTACCCGTTTGCCTGGGGTATCCACGGCTCCAGCCACAGCTCTGCTTGCGAGTGTTGTTGAGGACGACAAAGGCCTGCGCCTAGTGCAGCGTTCACTGAGGAGGAGTGGCCTGATGCCTGCCAATGGCTGATAGGTGTTAGACCAGAACTCGACGCGGAATCGGTGGCTTCCCAGTGGACCAGTATGTGTGGTTGGTGGCAGCGCCTGCGATGAGTGCCATGCTATCTCTGCCGCTAGCCGAGCATATTGTTGATTTGTTCAATAGACGTCTGGCGAAGGACCCGTGCGACGTGTCATGGTGCCGTCCAAAGAGCCATCCAGGATGGAATAAACCTGGCTTTGGACTGTATGATGCAGTCGGTCATTAGAAGTGTCTTGGCGAGGCGTATGTTTGCGTTGAACAACCTGTGCCCGTCTCGGGACCTGTACAATAGGCTGCTGCGGACACCTATATCAGGTCCTGGTCTTTTTGCAGGTGAGGGATGTGACCACCCCCATGAGACGGTCACCCTAGTGAACAACCAGAGGGCGCTACACAAACAATTCGAAATGCTCCGTAGGGAGCGCGTTCATGCAGCGCCCCCTGCGTTCCGTCTGTAGCAGGCCAGAGGTGGCGGTGGTCAAGTTAACGGCCAGCCACTGGTGCAGGGTAGGCAGCGGCCATTCCAGCACCAGCCTGGTTGGGGGGTGGGTGTCGCAGGCCGCTATGCGGTAGCCCGCACATCGTGGTGCACGCAGCGCTGGCAGGGGCGCACGAGGATCTGGTCACGTTAACCATGCCTGATGGGCTGATTACCACAAGGATCACTCTGATGCTGCCAGAGACAGTGCCGCTCTTGCACTAGTCCTGTCCATCTCTCTCCCTAGGTGCACCCATGGGAGCTTGATTGGCCTTCCACAAGCAAGAGTGGGAGCGGTTGACACGGGATCATGTAGTCTTGCGATGGCGTTCAGTCAGATACCATCCTGACTGGATACTTGGTCTGCCATATCTACGGTCTCTGGACTCAAAATCCAAGGGATTCAGATCAACGGTTGTGTATCGAGGAAATAAATTCCCTCATACAAAAATTAGCAATTGAACCGGCTCAAAATTGACCGAGCTTCTACTCAACCGTGTTTCTGGTAACAAAAAGCACTGGAGGATGGAGACCAATTCTCAACCTCAAGTTCATAGACCCACCGAGTTTCAAGATGGAAACAATCAAAACGGTGTTGGCAGGGTTGAAGAAAGCAATGTGGACAGCGTCAATGGATCTGACGGATGCTTATTTCCACATTCCAATTGCGAGGAGTTTTCGTCGGTTCCTGAGATTCGCATTTCAGTGTGCCAGTGGGAATTCAAAGTTCTTCCTGTTAGAATTTCGACAGCTCGGGTCTTCACCAGGGTGGTCCTTGCTATCACAGCATACTTCCGCAGGAGAAACATAGCAGTCCACACCTACATAGACGACTGGCTGTTAAAAGCACACAATCGGGAAAGTCTATCAGCAAATCTGAAAATAATTTTGAAAACCCACAGATCTAGGCTGAATAATCAACTTTCAGAAATCAGAGCTGACTACATCCCAGAAGTTTGTTTACCTGGGCATCTTCTTCGATCTAGAGATGGGATATGTTTACCCCGGTCAGGGGAGAGTACAGATACTCATCTCAGTCATACAGTCAGTGTGCAACAGTCGCTATGTGCTGGCACAGGTTTACTTGAGAATGCTGGGGTTGATGGTTTCTCTGGAGCCAGTCAGTCAACAGGCAGTTTTGCGCAGGCGACCTATCCAGTTATTTTTCATGAGACAGTGAACCCAGAGTTCAGGATGACTGAATTCAAAAGTGGCAGTGTTGGAGCCTCTTATTCACCACCTCCAATGAAAAGAGAAAATCTCCGGGCGGTGATGATGCTCACCCAACCCTCACATAACGATGTACACAGATACATCAATGAAGGGATGAGAAGCTTGCCTGATCAGTCACAAGAATATACCAACCTGCTGGAATTACGAGCAGTAATCCTAGGCCTGGAACATTTCTTAGAGAAAGTCCTGGGCAAGATAGTTCTGATTCGATCAGACAATTCAACAGTAGTGACTTACATAAATGCCAGGGCAGAATGAAGTTTCCCAGTCTCTGTATGATGAAATGGAAAGTGCTTTTCCCAGAGTCTAGATCATGTGATCACCTTTAAAGCAGTTCTTATTCCGTAAAGGCTAAATCTGTTAGCAGATTCATTGAGCCGAAGGATGAGTGTATTCCCTGCGGAATGGCAACTACGTCAATGTGTGACAGACCGTCTGTTCAACAACTGGGGCAAATCCAACATAGATTTATTCATAACGAAGAAGAATGCAAAGATGACGACGTATGTCTCTCCGATTCCAGATTCGAGCGCTATCGCAACATATATGCTAGCTATCAGTTGGGAGGGAATTATGCATATGCATACCCGCCAGCAATCCTATTCCAAAAATTCTTCAGAAAATCAGACAAGAGGAGTGCCAAGTGCTTCTGTTCACCACGAATTGGCCAAGCTGATCATGGTACACGGATCTGCTGGGCCTTCTGGTCTGCAATTCGTTTCCTCTGCCTCGGGTAGGCAAAATTATCTTCCAGGGCAATGCTTTTCACAACAACTGGTCAATTGACTGCATGGATGTTGTCAAGGAATCTACAATTAAGGAAGACTCTTCTGAGCAAGCAGCCATTTTCATGGCAAAAGCCAGAATGGGTGTCAACCTCCAGAGCATATAATTGTAAAATCAATAGATTTGCAGAATGGTGCTCAACAAGATCTATTAATCCAATGGAAGCACCTATTCAGGTAGTAGCAGATTTCCTCTGTCACCTGTATGATACCTACATCCTTAAACCGAAGTATATTGCTGTATATAATTCAGCATTAATGTCTGTTATCTCTTACTTGGCTAACGCATAGTCGCTGAAATACCTGGGTCAGCCCATTATTTGACCAGCTTTGACTAGATATAATCATAATTCAAAAGCATACAAACAAAGTACCAAGGAATGGCTGACGGACCCAAGTTGGTTCTGGTTGTCATATATTGAACCCCATGGGGGACGTCCAAAGATACCATTTCAAGGTGAATTGTGGAATCCATCCAATTTTGCCACTAATCCACCACTGGTAAACAAGTTGACATGGCCAAGGCTCACAGTGTCTGTGGCATAGTGGCTTCCACCGCCCTGTTTAATGGGGTGCCTGTGGATGGCATTATGTCAGTATCCCAGTGGCACTGTGAGTCAAGGTTCACCAACCATTATCTCTGTGTCACCACAAACTCTCTCGCCTTATTGATTTTGAAAAAATGAACAGGCGTATATAGTATAGATGTTTCCTCACTGTCTCCAAACAGCACATTTAATTATGAGAAATAACCACTTCCGTATTGCATCGTTCTTCACCAATGGGGAAGACAATGTCCCAGGAAAAGATTAACAAGGTCTGTCTTGTGTTGTGTTGTTTCGTTTTTTATGTCACGTTACCCATTCTAATATGTTGATGGTTTGTGGGTTTTTTATGTGGGTCTCCCATGAAAGTATACAAAATGAAGCCTTTCGTTCGATGTCTTTTAATACTATAGCCCTAGTACGTAGAGAGCGTTTAGGATGTTGAGGGCGAAAGGAGGGGGTGGGTGGGTGTGATGAGTGCATATGACAGACGGTCAATACACCCAACCATCGGTTGTGTTATCCGATGTTCAAATCATTTCCTGGTTGTGTTCATGCTTCCAAACGCAAAATAGCTTGACTCTTCAGGGGATGAGCTGTTCTTTGGACCTCGCCAAATTCACTGACAAATTCTGGCAATATCAAAGAGTGCTAGGGAGGTAAATAACTCTTGAAGTGAAATAAACAAAATCACAGATTTCTTTTTTCAAGAGAGAGTTGATACTTACTCCCTAAAACGGACCCGGCTTCTCCGCCCCACAGAAGCTCCGTCTTCAGGTTTGCAAGTTGCATTATGTCAGCCAATAGTACAAGTATGAGGAAGTGACAGCTTGCGCATGCGCTATGTTGGGGCTGGCATCCGCCGAGCTGCTAGCTTACTCCCTGCCCAGTATGGGCACCTAACTTTTTTAATCTGAGCTTTATTGAGTGAAAGTCGATATTTAGAAATGTCAGTGTTAGGGAGGTAAGTATCAACTCTCGTGAAAAAAGAAATCTGTGATTTCGTTTAAATTATTGGAACTAAGCATCGTCATAAAGTTACCTCAACCCGGAGCAGCAGCACAGACATTTGATGTCAAGGTCATTGTGATCTTGATACAAAGCTATATTGCCAATATCCTGTCAGTGTAACACTTGTCTTGTCTGTTTATCGGTGTCCAATCTCGGTTGAGCTAATATCTCAGCATAGCTTCACCCTATTGGGATTAAACTTGACCTCTTTTACAACTTTAAGTTTTTCCATTTAGCAAATCATTTACATTTATATTTCAGACTTAACTTAATATTACCAGAACTAATCTTGGATACATGATTCCCTATGCAAAAAGGAAGCTACGGCCAAGTTCATGGTCATCATAGCCGTGATATTTGACCTCTGTCATGTCTATTTTTTCAACATTAAGTTTTTCCATTTAGCAAATAATTTACATTTATATTTCAGGATTGGTTAATTCTATTGGAACTAAGCTTGAGCGCATGTAGGCGTGCACGATTATGCAATTTTTAGCTCGACTTTCCGAAGTAAAATTAGCTATTGCGATACCCTGCACGTCGTCCGGCGGTGGCGTCGTCCAATTTGCATTTAGCTCAACTTTTCTGTTTATATCTAAGGTTTGGTTAATCATACTTACGCCAAACATGGACACATGCCTCCTTATAGTGAACCTGACAAATACACAATTATGTTGAGGTTAAAAGGTCAAATGTCAAGGTCAATTTTTTTCAAAATGAACATTTTACGTTTAGCTCAACTTTTCTGTTTATATCTCAGATTGGGTTAATCATACTGGACCTAAATTTGGACACATGCCTCCTTATAATGACACAGCATCACACAATGATGGTTTGGTCAAAAGGTCAAGGGCACTGATATGCATGGCGACCTGTAATCCGTCATCCATCCATCAATTTTAAAACGCTACTCATTAACCGCTTTGCAGATTTCAACCTAATTTGGGTGGATGGACCCTATGGGGGTAGGCCTCAGAATCTTTTATACAGAATTTTGATTGGTCAATTTTTTGTGTTAAAATCTTAGATTTTATGACAAATTTATCAGAAATTGTCAAAACACTGCTCCTCATTAATCGCTAGGCAAATTTCAACCTAATTTGGCTGAAAGGACCCCTAATGCTTTTGGTTTCAGAATATGTATACATAATTTTGATTGGTCAAGTTTTTTGGTGAAACCGTTAGATTTTATGAAAAATTAACCGGGAGTTGTCAAACCACTACTACTCATTAACCGCTCAGCAGATTTCAACTTACTTTGGCCGGAAGGACCTTATGCGAATATGCGTCAGATCTTATATACACATTTTTGACTGGTCAAGATTTGTGGTGAAACCGTTGGATTTTATGAAAAATTAACTGGGAGTTGTCAAAACGCTACTACTCATTAACCACTCAGCAGATTTCAATTTACTTTGGCTGGAAGGACCTTATGCGGATATGCGTCAGATCTTATATACACATTTTTGATTGGTAAGGTTTTTTCGGGAAAATAGATTTTATGAAAAATTTAATGGAAATTGTCTAAACACTACGTGGATTTTATCCAGATTTTGCTGGAAGGGTTCTATAGTGCTAGGCTCTAGAACTTCTATTCAGAATTTTGTTTGCTAAATTTTTCCGTGTCCATTTGAATTTTTTAGCTCACCTGGCCAGAATGGCCAAGTGAGTTTATGCCATGGCAACCATCCGTTGTCCTTTTCTCCGGCAACTTTTGCTTTAAAACGCTACTCATTAACCGCTTAGCAGTTTGAAACTAATTTGGCAGAAGGACCCTAAAGAAGTAGGCTTCAGAACATGTATGCAGAATTTTGATTGACCAATTTTTCCAGTGGCCATCTTGGATTTTCAGATATGATAAAAGCCTACTCTTCATTTACTACTAGACCGATTTCAAGCAAACTTGGCTGGAAGGACCCTAGACTGGTAGGCTTCATGAACTTGTATACAGAATTTTGATTGGTCTATTTTCTTGGTGGCCATCTTGAATTTTCCGAAAAATGTCCGAAAATTGTTTAAAACGCTACTCTTCATTAATTGTATGGGCAATTTCAACCAGATTTGGTGGCAAGAATACTAGGCTGATAGGTTTCAGATTTGTATACAGTTTTGATTAGTCAATTTTTTCGCTGCCCATCTTGGATTTTGACAATTTCTGGAAATCGGTTGAAAGCCTATTCATTAATCATTGGGCCGATTTCAATCAAACTCAGTGGGAAGGAGCCTAGATTAGTATGCTTCAGAACTTGTATACAGAATATTGATTGGCCCTCTTGAAATTGCTGGAAATTAGCGCGAAATCGTTTAAAACGCTACTCATTATCTTTTTGGGCAATTTCAGCCAGACCTGGCTGGAAGGATACTAGTGTGCAGGGTTTCAGAACTTATATACAGAATTTTGATTTGTCAATTTTTCCAGCGGCCATCTTGATTTTTGAAAATTTGTTAAAAGCCTACTCATTAACTCATTAGCTTGGCTTACTTCAATAAAATTCAGTGGAAAGGACCCTATAGTAGTATGCTTCAAAATTGGTATACAGAATTTTGAATGGACAATTTTTTCGGTGGCCATCTTGAATTTTCCGGAAATTGGCGGGAAATCGTTCGAAATGGTACGCCTTATTAACTGCTTGGGCACTTCAGCCAGACCTGGCTGGAAGGATACTAGTGTGCAGGGTTTCAGAACTTATATACAGAATTTTGATTGGTCAATTTTTCCAGCGGCCATCCTGATTTTTGAAAATTTGTTAAAAGCCTACTCATTAACTCATTAGCTTGGCTTACTTCAATAAAATTCAGTGGAAAGGACCCTATAGTAGTATGCTTCAAAATTGGTATACAGAATTTTGAATGGACAATATTTTCGGTGGCCATCTTGAATTTTCCGGAAATTGGCGGGAAATCGTTTGAAATGCTACACCTTATTAACTGCTTGGGCACTTCAGCCAGACTTGGCTGGAAGGATACTAGGGTAGGACGTTTCAGAACATGTATACAGAATTTTGATGGGTCAATTTTTCTGCCATCTTCGATTTTCTGAAAATCCATTAAAAGCCTACTCATTAACCACTTGGCCAATTTTCGGAACAATGGCTGGAAATTGTTTAAAAGACTACTCACTAACTGCTTGGATGAGTTCATTCAGACTTGGCTGGAAGGACCCTATGGTGGTAGGATTCAGAACATGTATATACAGAATTTTGTTTGGTCAATTTTTCCAGTGGCCGTCTTGGATTTTCCGAAATTTTTTGGAAATTTAAGACTACTCATTAATCGCTTGGCCGATTTCAACCAAACCCAGCTGGATGACATACCCTAGTATGGTACACTTCAGAACTTGTATACAGAATTTTGACTGCTTGATTTCTTTGGGTGGCCATCTTGGATTTGCCGGAAAATGTGAATTAGTTTAAGACGCTATTCCTTATTAACCCATTGGGCAATTTAAACCAAATTTAGCTGGAAGGATCCTATAGTGGTATTCTCTAGAAATTCTATGCCGAATTTTGATAGGTCAATGTTTTGGTGGCCGTCTTTGATTGTCTGGAAATTATCTGGAACCATTTAAAAATGGTATTCCTTAATCAATAGTCCATTTTTAACAAAACTTGGGTCGAACAATCCTGTGACGGTAGGCTTCAAAATCTCAAATGAGAATCTGGATTGGTCTATATTTTTGGTGGTCATCTTGAATTTGCCGAAAATTATCCATGTCTATTTAAATGCAAATGGTTCAAATGTTAATAGTCCAGGCGAGTGTCACAGGCCCTTGGTCCTCTTGTTTAAAACTTTCAAGAACCATTTAAAACACTACCTCTTAATTAGTGGGCCAATTTCAATGAAACAGGTGGAATGATCCTATAGTGGTTGGCTTCAACATATCAAACAAGAATTTTGATTAGTCAATTTCTTTGGTGGCCATCTTGGATTTTTTTCGTAAATTATCCATCATGTCTACCGGTATTTAAATGCAAATGGTTGAAATCCTAATGGTCCAGGTTAGTGTTACAGGCCCTTGGGCTTCTTGTTGATAGCGCCTTCTATATTTATTTTATGTTTGAAGTCCAGCGTCAAAGTTCATTGCATAGTCGTAAAGTCGAGCATCATGGTTGCATTGCAACCATATTTCTGGTTATAATTGCGATTATTCAATTAATTGATACATAACGCTTATCCACCCAATGTCAAAAAGTTAACTTTTTAGAGAGAGTGTATATATATATATATATATATATATATATATATATATATATATATATATATATATATATATATATATGCCATTTCTCTACAATTCTTTACTGCCTGTTCATGGTTGAACATTAAATTGTATATTTCATCCAACGTTTTTTGTAATCTTCATTCAGATTGGCTGCCCAATACCATCCGTAAGTTACCAACTGATGACCTGCAGTTTTGATTGGCACTCAACGTAATCTTTAGCTATGCCACAGTGATTATTAGGTCGACTTTACGAAGTAAAACGCGCCTTTGTGGTACCCTGCATGTCATTGGTGATGGTGTTGTCGCATCGTCCAGCCTTTTATATTAGCAATCTCTGATTGTCGTTCTTGTTGTATCCCATGTTTGGTTAATAATACTGGACCCAAACTTGGTCACATACTTTCTTATAATGACATGGCATCACACAATGACCGTAGGGTCAAAGGTTAAGGTCACTGTGACCTTCGTAAATGCCTGGGGCTGTTTTCAATATAAGCATTTTTGTTCCCAGAAAAATTTCGGGGACACTACCAGCTTGTCAGACATATAGCTTCAAGACTTATATGTACGATCATGAAACTCAGTATGTGGATGCATCTTATGTAGACGATGTGTGCTGTGCAAAAATAGGTCAGCCTCAGGGCTGGGGTCAAATACTTTCAAAAGTATTTTAAATACAATTACTTTGGAATTCTTAAAATACAAATACAAATACTTGTTTTTTGCAAAGTATTTAAATACAGATACAAATACTTAGGGAAGTATTTAAAATACTTGTCAACTACTTCTTACATGTCTTATTTAAGACCATAGTATGGTACAGATGTAACTCTAGTGATGGACAGCCAGACCTTCAAATTTACATGAGCACAGATACTTATAGATACCCAACTAAGGGTGCTAAATGAAACAAGTATCATTTTATGAATGGAAATATTATGTAAGGAAAACATCTATGATATCAGTATATTATTTTTTTTACATATTTGTGGATGAAATCAGTGGCGTAGCGTGGGTGTGGCATGGGGGGGGGGGGCGACCGCCCCACCTGACCCTGGTCATTATGCTCCAGTCAGAAATTTGGGATCAGCTGTAAATTTCTATCATAGTTCTACAGACTTTCCTACTACCAGCTGACCGAGAAAATTCCGACTGGGGAATGCCTGATTAATAACTTTGACCGACTGTCTGCATCCGCATTGTCATTCCAACCCACCCACCTTCTCCGCGTAAGCCCGTATAGGTGGGCGAAGAAGAAATGTATTATTTCCTAATTGTAATAGTACATATAAGCAATAAATTAATCCACAAGCGCATGCGTAATATGAGGTCACAGGTCTCCCATCGGAGCTGCACGGAGGAAGTCGATCCTATGTCTTCATTTCATTGCTTGGTCTGTCAATCACTCAAGTGACATTTACACAATGTCTTGAACTATTCCGCTGAGTCGCTGACGTCTAGACAATGTAATGCACAATTGCTTAATTATGCGTCATTTGTCCGTACCAAAGCCAGGCAACATTAGCCACCTCACTGTAAGCCCGTGTACTCGTCTGTTTGTATTCGGAAGTGAATTTTATGCTGGTATTTGACTGGTGAGTTTTCTTTAATTGTAGTTTAATTACTGGAAGTCTGAAATTACTGCTGTTTAGATATAAATTTAAATTATGTATGTAATGTATAAGATTGTCTAAATATTTTGAGAGTAATTTGCTGATGCAATCGACAACCGTGCACGACACCCATGGTATTGTGTTTACTTTAATACAATACAATGACCAAACAAGGGCAGTCGGACCCTATAAACCCTCACCCTTCGGACTTTCCTGTTTTCTAGATTTTATGCCGAATACAAAAGAAATCAAAATCTGACTGAAATCCTGGATCAGGATCTGGATCCGGATCATAGTCATTTTATGTAAAATAACCTGTTTGTGAAAACCAAATCTTGTGCTAAAATTTGAGGCAAAGTGGTGCAATAGTTTCCAAGAAATCCACAAGTCGGTAAATTGATCCGAATTCCGAATTCGGATCCATAGCCAAACTAGGAATCCTAGTTTACCATACCCTTGTCGCTTGTTTCTTGTCCCGTGTTTTGAAGAAAATCAGACCAGTAGTTTCATGAAAACTGGTAATACAGGCTTGGGGATTTACGTATCAGAGTACCTTTGTCATCCATTCAGCCATCTATTTCCATTTTCTGTTAATTTCTCTCTCTATTCCTTTATTTTTGTTCCGTCTACTAGGTCTATACCTAACGATGTTCCATATTAAAGTGGCTAACACTAATCGTATTTTTTTATTATACTTTTTATTTTACTATCAGGCCTAAGGCATGAAACACATTATGCCATCAAAATCAAAGCGGATTAAGGTGGAATGCATCTTATGCAATAGTGTGTTTGATAGTGATATCCGTTTGAAGCACAACCAGAAGCAACATTCTGATGCTGTCAAATTGCGAAAACAAATTCCCTACAAAGTAGCAGGTGCTCCTAAAAATCCATGGGAAGCAGTTCGAAAAGTCCCGGTTCCAGAAACGTCGAATTTAAAAGAATCTGTGGTTGGTGTGTTTGTATTAGAACCTGAACCAGACCTCCAAACACCCGGAACATCTAGCACTGTGACTCCAACTGATGATTTACCAACATATGAGGGGCCATGCCATTCATCAATAACATCTCTTCTAGCTGTAAAAGATGGCCAGACTATGCCCATGTGTCCACATTCACCAGTCTGTTCGGACGAGCATGTCCAAGACAGCGATGTCCAAACTGTGTATGTACCATTACTAAACCGTACCCATGCCTATCCATCAGATCCCGCCCATTTCAAGGAAGGGGAATTCACTCCTGCCCTAATACGTGAGTTATTGGAAGTGGGTGCTTGTCAACCAGGTATCTCGTCAATGATGAGTTTAAATTCCCAAATGATCATAAGGATCGGTCATTTCACTCAACGTGGTATTACAAGACATTGCCCAACTCATTGAAAGTGCACAGGGAATGGTTAGTATATTCGCCAACAAACAACAATGCTTATTGCTTCTGCTGCATGCTCTTTGCTGAGCGTAGTGATGCCACATATGACCCTGCCTGGGATGAACCACACCATGGTTTTTCGAACTGGAAGAATGGAATACAGCGCATATGTGACCATGAAAACAGTGGACTCCACATTAAGGCGGTTAGTACCATGGCTATGACGATGTATCGACTTAATACAAAGCAAACGATCAATCAGCAACAACTTACTACACATATGCAATTAGTGAAAAAGAACAGAATGATTTTGAGGCGACTGATTGATGTCGTTCTCTTCTTAGCTAAGCAAAATCTGGCTCTTCGAGGTCACAATGAATATAGAGGACTTGGACACCCCTTTATAAATGAAGGTAACTTTTTGGAATTATGCAAATTAGTGGCGATGTATGATGCGGTCCTTGCAGAGCACATCAATTTAAAGAGAACAACGCACATGTATCTGAGTCCAGAGATTCAAAATGACATTATTCATGCATTATCTCAGAGTACACGAGATATAATTTTAAGCAAAATTAGTAAGGCAAAGTTTTATTCTGTAATTATAGATGAGAGCAGAGACTGTTCCAGAAGCGATATGTGCTCAATTTCTATGCGCTTCGTGAACGAAATTGGAACCATTGAAGAGGTATTTCTTGATTTTGGAGAATTTACCTCTACCTCATCAGAAAATACGCTTAATGTCATTCTGCAAAAGTTAAACACCTGGGATTTGCCTATAGTTCTGTGCCGTGGCCAATGCTATGACGGAGCTTCCAATATGGCAGGAAAAAAGAGTGGTTTACAAGAACGCATCAAGGAACTGAGTCCACTTGCGTTTTTTGTACATTGCTGTGCTCACAATCTAAATCTTTGCTTAATAGACTCGTGTGTCCAATGCACTGAAACAGTTACATTCTTTGGCACATTAGAGCGGATATATTCTTTCTTCACTCCAAGCATAGTTCGACTTCAGGCATATTCAGATGCATGTAAAGATCTCGGTGTAACAGAAATAACGTTTAAGAGATTGCAAATGACACGCTGGACTTCTCGTAATCAGGCTGTCACTATGGTGCTACAGGTATATCCCGCATTGTTGCAAGCATTAGAAAAGATTCAAGAAATAGACAGGCGGGTGAGATTATTACAGAAGCAAATGGAATCTGGACTGCTATGAATCGCTTAGAATTCATTTTACAGCTTCTAATATGGCAACAAGTTTTGAAGGAAATCACAATTTTGTCAAAATACATGCAAAGTAGTCAGATAGATTTAGTAAGTGCATCCCAGTTGGTAAAGTCAACACTTAAAACGGTAGCGAATTTAAGGGATGATTCCTTCTCTGACACACAAGTGGAACGTGCTAAAGAGAAGGCGAAAGAATGGGAAATTCTAAATCATAATTTTCAACAGAAACGGGTTAGAAGGAGAAAGAGAATGTCTGGTGAATTATCAGTAGACGAGCCTATAGTAGATGCAAAGGATAATTTCAAGATAAATATCTTTTTCACTGTACTTGACACTGTGTACACAACTCTCAGAACGCTTCGACAGCTTCCATGACGTAGTGGTAAATTTTAGTTGCCTTTTACCATCATATTATAAATCAGAGAATGCACCGACACATTTGCAACGATTATGTGAAATATATAAAGATGACATTTGTAATTCGAATTCATGCATTCACGAATATAATAGTATGAGAACACTATATGCAAATTGTAGCAATGACTTAACTGACAACGAAACACCCAAAACAGTAGAAGAATTGCTGCAATTTCTAATTGCAAGACATTTGATACAAGCATTTCCCAATGTGGTCATACTTATCCGAATTTTTCTTACTATCCCTGTGTCAAGTGCTGGTGCTGAACGATCATTTAGCCGGATGAAACTAATCAAATCTTACCTTCGATCATCTATATCTGAACAACGTCTGTCAAGCCTGCCTATTTTAAGTATTGAACGAGAGTATGCGCAGCAATTTTTTAACTATGATAAAGTTATTGACACATTTGCTAAGATGAAAAAGCGGCGCATGACTATTGTCTGAAGTTACAAAATTGTATATAATAGTATGGCCCATATTACCATAGCAACAAAGCATACAAATAACTATGCTGTTGGGCAAACAGTTATGTGCGCGATAAGTAGGTTACCAACTTACCTACCTGTCTGTAACACAACTGCTTGTCCCACACTCTTATGAGGTAACATCGGGAAAATGTGTCGCCTATCATGATCTATTTTGTTTAATTTAAGTTTAATTTGATGATGCTAAAATTAAAATTACCCTGAGTAAAGTTGTGGACAATCACTTTTGCGAACCAGTACAGATAACTGTAATATTTATCTCAATCTCATGTATCATGACCCAAAGTTCCATTTGCTTATCATATAATCCATAGCAATTCATCGGTTGCTAACAGATTTGAAATAAATCGAATGTGTTTCGCAGTGTAATTAGTATATCTATGAGCAGATTTGGACACCATAATCCTTCTAGACTTGTTCACAGGATCCCCTGACGGTCTGACCCATCCCACCCATCATTGAGGCTTGGGAACACCTCACCGTGACCATCCTCAAAAGTCGGAAATTTACAAGCAGCTCGACTGAATCAGCCTCACCTGAAAAATATGACGCTACGCCACTGGATGAAATTATTTGTATACCATATCTATGGTCAAGTTCCACGGGTTAACAATAGTTAAATATAGTTGACTAAATCGCAGCCAAAGTTGAAATATTAAACTGGCTAGTAAAGTTAGTCAACCAGCATCCTGAATGGTTAATGCAAAATTATATCAAATTCAAAATAGCAGATAAACTTAGCTTTCCACGTTTAAATGCACATAAACAGTCATGTAAATATTTCAATATCGAATTTAAGTTTGATGAAATTATACTTTCCTGATGTACATGTATGGCAATGTTCTCGAGGCCTATTCCCTTCCCAATATATCTCAAACCGACGCTGTTAGACGCTTAATCATGCTACATGTAACATACTCATTGTCATAGCATCACGGCCCACAAAATAAGACACAAATCTTGCTTTTCTGGCGAGGCTTTCAAGGTTGTGGTGTTTTGTATAACTGAAAATTGTAGTTGCAAAATTGCAATTCCTAGGGGAGAGTATAGAGAATACATATTGATACAAAATCATGTGATTATTTTTAAAACAATTTGACTGAGTTGTTGCTGCCTATGACTATAACACAGCCAGTCAAATTATTTTTAAATACTCATTAATTTCATGTATATTACCTTTGAAACTCGGTTTTCTAATCCTTGCACCGAGAAAATCCCCTGAAAATATTCATCAGTTTTTCTATATGGGTGCCTTCAAAATGCGAAATGGGGAATTCATCGGTGAAAGGGTTAAAGTTTAGACAGAAATGGAATAACATTAAACAAGGTTTATTTAATATTTTTGTTTATTTATTTAGATCCTTGCTGATTATTCGTAAGACTATCTCATTTAAAACCTTGCATTCAAATGCTTGCCAAAGATATTCCGATCTATATTTAATTTGAAAACCAGTGTTGCTGTATCCCGCTGCTGTCTAAGAAAAGCAATAATATTTCCAAAATGTACACCAGTATTACTTCTACAATTAAACTTTTAACATCATTATGAAAAGGGATAATTAACCGCCATCTAAATGAATGCAATGAATATAAAATTCATGATGAAAATGGTTAACACTCTGCTATAGAGTCATGCAAGCTAGTACAATGAAGGTGTTGTTAATACCTGACCAGCTCTAGCTAGGTTGCTTTAAAAGGAAATAATTGCCCAATCCATTACTGATAAGACACTTGAGATTTAGACCAGCTAAACAAGTTTCTTACTCACAATCTATCACAGGTTTATTGAGTTAACCCTTTAATGGTCAAGCCAACCCAAACTGGTCTCTGCATTGCTCTTGAGTATTGCCCATTTACAGGCCAAGAGCAGACTAGTATTGAAACTTTACCACTGGAATGACTGGCTTTGTAAGCAAGCTAGTCATTCCAGTGGACTGGGATATATTTATTACCTTTGAAACAAGGTTTTTCTAATTTCGGTATGGATGGGATAGCAGGATTTATTTATTTTATTTATTTATTTATTTAGATGTGTTAATACTATCTGATTCAGTTGTTTTTTGGAAACACTTGTATTCAAATTACACCCAAAATATTCAGAACTTAATTTAATTGTATGTTTCTGAAATTTCAGAATCCTAAGTTTCATTCCTTTTCACTTGATAACTGGTCCTCCTACTGAAAAGCAATGCTTGTAGGCTGCTGCTGTCTAAGAAAGCAACACTATTTCCAACATCAACATGATCATTTCTTCTACAAATTTTAATCCTTTGACATAAGTACAAGAAAGGATAATTAAACCCACACACCCACCACATCTAAATGAATGATTTGAATATAAAATTCATGGTGAAGAAGACTGGCATGAGGCCTGCAAGCTAGTATAATGTAGGTGTTGTTATAACCTGACCAGCTCTGCCTAGCTTGCTTTGAAAGGAGATAATTGCCCATTCTATTACTGATAAGAATTTGATAATTAAACCAGCTATACAAGACTCAGTCAGGAAGATTCAGTTAGAGCAGCAGTACAGTGCTATACATTGGTTTAACCCTTTGACCCTCGAATGTGTTCAGAAAATTTCAAATTTCATTAGCAGATGTCCATTTGTAGAACAAGATAAGGCTATTTTTGAATTTTACCACTGGATTGACTGGCTCAGTTATCGAGGCAGTCATTCCGGTGCTAAATTTTCAAAAAGAGTTCTCTTGCTCTGCAAATGGACACTTCTCAAGACCACTGCATAAGCTGTTTCTGGCTGATATGTGTGGTAGGTTTAGGGAATTATCATGTAACAGCAAGCAAAGGCCAGACAGGAACCAAAGCTCATTTCATTCTATATGCATTGATAATGCGGAGTACATAAAACAGAGAACATCATGTGAATATTTTGAAAACCATTTGACTGAAAGTTGTTGCTGCCTATGACCACAACACTTTACCTCTTTATCCCCCGAATTTGTTCAAGAAAACTTCAATCTTCATTTGCAGACCAAGAGAAGACAATTTTTGAAAATTTGCCACTGGAATGACAATTCAACCTTCTTTTGCAGACCATGAGAAGACTATTTTTGAAATAATACCACTGGAATGACTGGCTTGGTTATCAAGCCAGTTTTTCCAGTGGTAAATTTTCAAAAATAGTCTTCTCTTGGTCTGAAAATTGACATTTCCTCAAGACCACAGCAGAAGCCGGTTTTGGTCGATTTTGGTGTTAAAGGGTTAACCTAAGTTATTTTCAAAATATTCTTAAGATTTCACTCCCATTTTCTTTAAAAACAGAAAATTGATGATGACATGTATGAAGTGTATGAAAAAGAATTTTAAAAATAATTTCAAGGCTAACTATTTATAAAAAGATTAATTATCTCTATTCCTTATGAGATGTAGTCTTATGTTTTTATAATAAAAATATCATTATACTATTATTGGGTCATATTTTTAACGCTGAAGCCCTAGCAACTACATTTCAAACCATACTACTTATTATTTTGACAAAGATTTCACTGGAGGATGTTGCTTCTTAAGGCAACGACTATCCAGTTAAATTAATCATAAAATATTCAGCAGAATATGTCATGCAGAGTTACAGCAGATATGAGAAATTTGTATTAAATTTTAATTTGCACTGTGCATGTACAATTGAATGTAAAGAATTTATCAGAAATAGACGGAAGTATTTTGAAAAGTATTTGAAAATACTCAAATACACTGACAATATATTTAAATACAAATACTTTTGCCTTAAATACTTTTCAAATACAAACATTTTCAAATACTTGAGAAATGTATTTAAATTACTTCAAATACAAATACGTTTGTATTTGACCCCAGCCCTGGTCAGCACTACCTACATTTGACCTCCTTTTCATGGTTCACTGAACACTACAAGCTTGTCTGGGCCATATTTTTGAAGACATATGTACGATTATGAAACTTGGTATGTGGATGCATCTTATGGAGAAGATGCGAACTGTGTAAAAAGTAGGTCAGCATGACCTACTTTTGACCTACTTTTCACGGTACATTGAATATTACCGAAAATCTTTATCCAGGCTGTAGTTTTTGGTATACGGAAACTAAACTTGACATGTCGATGCATCTGTATGAAAAGTAGGTCAGAATAACCTACTTTTCATGGTTTGCCGGAAATTACAGTGTACAAGCTTGTCCGGGCCATAGTTTCAAGACCTTTATATGTACGAAACTTGGTATGTGGATGCATCTTATGGAGCAGATGCAGAGTGTGTCAAACTATGTAGCGTGACCTACTTTTGACGTTTCCACAGTTCATTGAATATTATCGAAGATTTTTGTCCTGGCTGTAGTGTCAGAGGGTTTAGGTTATACAGGAACTAAAGGTGATATGTGGATGCATCTTAGGGAGGTATGCAGTGTTTGAAAAGTAGGTCAGTGTGACCTACATTTGACTTACTTTTCCTGATCCGATGAACAGTACAGAACATGTTAGTCCTGGCTATAATTTCAAGAGTTTATGGCATACTGAAACTAAACCTGGTGTTTGGATGTATTATATGCTAAAGGTGTGTTGCATATAAAACGTTGTGACCTACTATGTAGTGATCATCTGGGATAGATCATCTCCCTGTGGGGAGACGATTGACGTCTCAAACTCTACAGACTTCACTGACTTGACTCATACTTTCAGCTTGGTGTTCACTGAACATGCTTTTGACTTGCTTTTCATGGTTCACTGAACATTACAGAGAACTTTTGTCCAGACCATAGTATATACAGTGTCCATTGTCTATTTAGCTCAACTTTTCTGTTTTTATCCCATGCTTGGTTAATCATATTGGTCTCAGACATGGACACATGCTTTCTTTTAAGGACACGGCATCACACAATGACCTTTGGGTCAGAAGATTAGCGTCACTGTATGTAGGTATTATTACCGTCAGTACTTTGATTTTGATCAATGGCTTGTCCTCAGCTAAAATATTTATCTTCCTCAGGTCCATTCTTGATTTGAGTTTAATGAGTACAGATTTCTTGAGGTCACCTCGTAGCACACTTAAGAGATTTATGCAATGACATCCTCTCCTGGCTTTACTTTTGTTGGCTCCTGGTAGGTAGAATTCCAAGGCTCTCTGTGCAGGTGTGTCTTCTCGCATCCTTAGCACATCTTTGCTGGGCGACTTTTACGGACAGTGGCAATGCAATACACATCCTATATAGTGTATCATTGGAAATTATGCTGTCTGACCATCGGTGTCCAGTTAGGATGCATAGGTGTTTACGGTGACACAGCAAATCTGACTAGAGCTGCCTTTGGAGCTTCCCAGTTATCGCAGTTATACAGCATCAACGATACGCAGGTTGCGTTGTATAAACATAGTCATTTTGTCAAGGGCATCTTTGATCTACAAATCCATAGCTTCCAGAAGGACTGGAAAGCTATTTTCCCCATGACGCAGCATGCAACAATGTCATCAGTACTACAAAGCAGCGAGCCCAGGGTATTACTTTTCCTCCATGGATCGCCGCCACGAAGTGGATCATCATTTTAGATTCATGCTTTGTAGATAGATATATGTGGGTGAACTCTGCTTTGAAGTCATTCAGAGATTCTCAATTTTTAGTTTGCTTGCAGTTATTAGAAGTTCATCAAGGGGTTTTTTCCCTCGTCTATAAAGCCCATGCCGCATACCCAGTATGGACACTGGGGGGTTTGGTCTTGTGGGAGTATCCTTCACAGATTTCAATGCAGCAGCAAGGTAACAGGTGAAGAGAACATGGGATAGACCATCTCCCTGTGAGGAGCTGATTAATGTCTCAAACTCTACAGACGTGACTGACTTGACTCATACTTTCAGCTTGCTGTTTGCAAGTAGTAGTCTCACTAGCAGCATCTTCATTGCAACTAGCCTGACGTAGGACATCTAGGATCTTTGAGAGTTTAATTATGTCGAAGGCTTGTGACATCTCGATGCCCATTTTGTGGAAATCCCAGTGTTTGAACATGACTACTGACACACGCATGCATTGAGCCCATACAATGTATGTGCACCTGCGGCCATGTTTAAAGGCACTTTAACATGATCAGGTTATCGATCTTGTCTCGGATACAGCATAGAGTATCATTGGAGAGGATTTTCCGTATGCTATGGAGGGGCACAACGGCTGAGTTGAAGGCGAGATGGTTTCTTGGGCTTGGGTAACGCGATGTGGGTACCGAGGCATACAGCATCGATGGGTGCATAAAAGCTGAATTGATTAGGTTCGTGATTGGTTTTGACATAATGTCATTTGCGTTTTTCAATAGTCCATTGCTCAGGACCTGATGCACGTCCATTTTGCAGCACTTTGAGTGCTTTCTCATCTTCCACTGTTTTACTTGGTGTTAGTAATGGCCTGTGAGTGACTTTTATGGGCAGTGGAGATGTATCACGCATCTTGTACAGTGTATTGTTTGAAATTATGCTGTATTGCCATCCATGTCAGGTGATTGTGTTTAGGTATTTGCGGAGTAGTGGGTGTGCTAAGATGCTAAGATTGTGCTATTTTGGAAGTCTGCCAAAATTGGCATATATGTTCGTCTCTCTCTCTCTCTCTCTCTCTCTCTCTCTATATATATATATATATATATATATATATATATATATATATATATATATATATATATATATATATATATATATATATATATATATATATATATATATATATATAAACTTTTCAGATGGGAAGCAACGAAAAATGTGTTTGGAACAACACAAATCCAAATAAATTCAAGATGGTCACCACCTCAAAATGATGTCTTGTCTAAAATATGTATATCTCTGCATAGACTTAGCCGATTAAAACAAACTTGTTGTCTATCATGAGAGTTCTTGAGATGGCCAATCAAATGACATTGTTTCGTGACCTTCAGTCGTCATGTTAACAAGGCAAGGTCAAGGTTAATCACTACAATCCCAATTTTCGGTAGGAAGGCCAATTAAGACAGACGGGTTCTGTCATGATAGTTCTTTGGGTGAGCAATTCAATGGAATTGGTTTCATGTCCTTCAGAGGTCAAATCCATCAGCAAAGTTCAAGGTCAATCCCTACCATCCATTAATTCGTACAAGTATCTTAATTATGGATATATAAGCTTCAGACAGGACTTCATATTCAGTCATGGTCCACTTAAATTTATGAAATTGCGTTCATTCCAGATATATTCTTTCACCACCCATTTGAAATGTTTCTAGACATAAAAGGCATTATCATAGCCTTCCCACTTAATAATTAAGTTACACATAAAAGTTACTCCATGTTCTTTTCTTTTTCGGGAGGATGCAAGGCAGACACCCACTATTCGTATGAACAAGATCCACATATGCCAACTTCAAAAGGACCGCAATACTGATTCAATATGGATTGGCCAAAATGTGTATTCTGTCAAGACGATAGAGTTGGATGGTTATTGTGCTGTCCAGCCAATAACACAAAATCTGACAATATAGAAAATGACTGCGGTCTTGCTTCACTGCCTTTTCAATACCTAAATTTATGTGTTCTGGATCAAGGAGACGGTATGTCCTTGACTTTATTGCGTCATGAAACAAAATGGCATTCATCATGCAAAGCCATGATAAAGAAATTCAAGATCAAATGAGTACAGCAGGCCACCAAGAAGCACGCTAAATATACACGCAGCAAATATGAGACATATCCCACTAAGTTTTTCTTAATTGCACAACAGAAACAAATGCTGAAAATGCATTTAGACAGGTGATGACAAAAGAGCTGGATCGTCGACTAAAGGAATATCCTAAAGTCTTAGAAGTGAGGTTGTGTGGTGGGGATCTGATAGTCCAAGAACTGAAGTACCACATCCCGTGCGAACTCGTTATGCCCATGAAGTGACTGCTACTCTGTATGCCGAGTATCGACTATCACTTGCGCCTGAGGATACCCATGATTACATTGACACCTGGACTGCAAAGATGTCTGCAGTCTGGAGACCCTTACTTTGGTATTCAATCAGAGAGGTGAAGTTCACCATTTACAAATCAAGCCTGCCTGGACTTTACGCCCTGGTTCATAATGCCACTATGCTAGATGGGTGCCAGTCCACATCCACGACACTGTCACACTATCAAAGCTGCATCTTGAGGTAGCATCTGAGTTTGACAATGGCACTTCATAGTCAAGAAAACTGAGCAGCGATTTTTGAACTTGACAGTTGATTAGGCTCATAAGCAGAACAACATAACAATCAAGGAGGTGGTGGTGTAATCAGGCAGACACACGATGCTGAAGCTCTCAAGCGGTAGTCTTGCTTCACCAGAGGTCGTGCGCATCATTACCGATTTCGAGGCATCCATCGATTGCACCAGCGCTACAGGACAGACAACCCTAAAGCCACATCATGCACAAACAAAGGTGTTCCAAAAAAGCTTATCAAAGATATCAGATCATTGGAGCAAGGGGCCACTGCTAGGTGCAATCGCTTTGCAGTCGATGGCAAGGTTATCGGCCGCTGACACATAATGAAGGTCCTCCTAGAAGCAGCAGTTGTATGAATACAAGAAGCAGGCTTGGAGCAGTACGAGACGTATGTCAATGATAGTCTGATGGCACATACTAAACCCACATTCCAGCTAACCGAGATGAACAAGCTACATCTCATTTCCCCTACAACCAACAGACAATTAAAAAAAACACAGAAGGCACTCCAAGACACTTGTTTACAGCTATCCCAAATATATGTGGCCAGTGAAGTACGTGGATGGAAATTCCGACAAATTATTCTCGCATGAAAACCAGATGCATCCCCCATTTCTCAGTAAAATGGGAATCTCTGATCAAACATGAAAAATGACATTGTCATTGTTCTTGAGAAGTCTGCAAACCCCACCCCAATATTACAGAATCAAACTATCAATGTGCTGTTAATAGATGGGGAAGCACGTGTCCATTACCTGCCACCGGATAGGGGCAAAACATTTTCTGATTACATGCATGGAAAATTCTTCCCTCATCTGTCTGGTGCATGATCACCTCCTGCCCGTGGATATAATCTTTGATATCTATACAGAAGACAGCTATAAAGAAGGGGTGTGAAAGACCAGTGGAATAAGTGTGTGCATCGAGGCATCCAGCAATATACCTTTGTGGAATGTATGTATGATTACTGTATTCTGCGGCTGTAGTAGTAAAAACATCCTACAGCTGTAATCAGTCCTTCCTCGTTTTTGCCCACTGTGTCTTGTCCTCAGCCATTAATCCTTAGCTTCCTCAGGTCCATTCTTGACTTGAGGGTAGCGAGTCCTGCTTTCTTGAGGTCACCCGTGGTATGCTTAGCAGATTTATGCAATGATGTCCTCTCCTGGCTTTGTATTTGCTGGCTCCGAGTAGTGCGAATTCCAAGGCTCTCGGTGCTGGTGTCTCTTCTGGCATCCTTAGCACATTGTCAAATATGGACAATCTTTGCTAGGATACTTTTATAGACAGCGACAACGTATTACACATCTTGTATAGTGCATCGTTGGAAATTATGCATAGGTGTTTGTGGTGGCAGGCATCGAGTTTGTCTAGAGCTGCCAAGTTGTTACAGTTATACAGCATCAAGGATACACAGGTTGCATTGTATAAACATAGCTTTTTAATCAAGGGCATCTTTGATCTATGAACCCATAGCTTTCAGAAGGACTGGAAAGCTACGTTACTCATGACGCAGCGTGCAATAATGTCAGCAGTACTGCAAAGCAGGGATCCCAGGATTTTGCTTTTCCTCCATGGTTCGCTGCCACAAAGTGGATCGTCATTTTCTTTAGTTTCATGCTTTGTGAATAGGTATATGTGGGTGAATTCTGTTTTGGATTCATTCATAGAGATTCGCAATTTTTAGTTTGCTTGCAGCAGTAGTAGGGTCGGGATTAAAATGATACCACCTCCCTCCAGTGGCCGCTGTTCGGCGATCCATGGCCCCCACCGCCCTCTCAATCCCTGGGGCATAGGAATCTGAGACATCGCCACACAAATACATACAATGCCGCATGTCTCTAAATGGGACGGCTCACAGAAAAAGGTGGTATCTAAAGCCAGTCTAAACGCTGGGCCCTGCCCCGCTATGATCCGTGGCTCCCACCACCTGCTCTCCGGTGTAAACAAAGTAAACATACAGGACGGCTATTGCACTCTATGTAGACTCAGACAAACACGTAGTCTCTGCCAGAGTCGCATTGGCATGATGGGACCACAGATAGTGTCTTCCATCTACCTTGACAACGCTCACCTGGTAGGATGCTAAGGTGCTTAGCATTTGCACCACGGCAGACTCTGGCATGTTCACATGTTGCGCAGAGAATCTGGTGCTGAGCAGGTGTCTCCAGCAGACAACCACGTCCTACCCTCTCCACACCATAGAAGTGGCAGACAGACTCGATCTCTTCACGTGGGTGAAAGTGGTCGTAAATGTTTCTCCGCAAGGGGTCGACCCAAGGATTGTACTGGGGGTCATCCCGGAAGTGGGTCCACTTGGCATCCAATATCATGGCAGTCTCAGCGCCCTGTGCCACTGCTGTAGATGCCAGGGCGAGCAGTATGATGAGAATCATGATCATGGCTATACATGAAGAGTTAAACGGAACAGAGTGAATCCCTTGAGAAATATCTGTGCCAGATTGAGCCCTGTTCCATCCGGATCAATAGTGATCTTCGTTCCCTCAGGGGCAGGGGCTAGCTGCTTCACTCTGCAGCTGGCTAAGAAACGTAGCTCTAGGACTATATGAGTCGTTTGCAGGCTAGTGAGTCCGACTCGCTGAAGCAGTTTAACAGTGCCCTTGGCTTTGGAGACATGTGACACACCATCTACCCGTAGCAACCTATGGAAAGCTATCAGTCCTAGCCTGTTCACACCTGTAAATCACCTGTTCGACAGCCCTTCCATTAACATATATGCCCGCATGGATGGGATATCGGACGCCCATTTAGAGTTTACACTCTTATTACTCATTGACCTGACGACAACATGATATCACACCAGGAATATCTGACCTTTGCCGGGATGATGAACCCCTAGAGGGTTGCCCCTTCATGACCCCTGCACAGATAAAGGCCTTAAACATAACAGATGCTCGCACAGCAACAGATCTGTCAACAAGAAGGAGAGCGACTATAGCGGGAGAGCTGGTATCAACAGGCTGCCAGCAAGGCAAGGAGGCCAAGGAACAGTGAAGGTTCCCGATACTGGCAGGCCCTCCTGGAGGAGAGTAAGCGGGATGCAGGAGTCTTGACAGACGATGATGAGCCAGATGACTTCACATACGACGATTAGCCAGGTGTCTTCACAGACGAGGATGAGTCAGATGTCATACAGTGGGAAGAGGAGATGGCACAGAAGTGTAAGACCAAGAAAGCCATCCAGCGGTGGAACTACTATCTTGGTCATAAGGTTAAGTTCCAGATGTCACGTCTCAGTAAGCTACTGGCACCCGACATTGTGCTGGATGACCACTTTCTAAGAGACATCTGTCTCGACACTAAAAAGCTGCCACGGTTCGCCAGGCTCTCCAAAATGAACCCTATGACTCATGAGCAGACTCTGCAGGTGATACACATTTAATCTCCAGGTATACTATGGCAAAATCAGAGTGGCAGAAGCAACCAGAACTATACCCCTCCCTGACTGCTGACGAGGGTGGTACCATCCCTGGCTGGCGCCTCCAGCAGATAGATGCCATCAGGCGGAATCTCGTCTATGAGGCAGAAAAGTACAGCAGAACGCGCAGGCGATATAAGCCTACAACGTCCTCGCGCGTACAACCACTACTGCGGGTGTGATTGGAGCCAGTGCTGGTGTGGCAGCTGTGGCCACTCGCTACAGGGGTTGGTGCCATAGTCGCCATCCCGCTGGGTGGCGTGACACTAGCTACAGTTGTCAGCTACAGCTACTAGCTGTCTTGGCCATTGTCTTGGTGGTGGGGCAGCAGCAGATTACTAGGAGACTGGAGAAGCATGCAAAGTATGTGACACTGGCACAGAGTATGCTACGGTCTATCGACAAGTCTGTCAGCAAAGCTCTCGAGGATGGACAGGTCACCAATGAAGAGTACCACCATATATTGAAGCTCTAAGCCCTGTACCGCATGGAGAAACCTAAAGTGCGACAGCAATACCTCAAAGGCTCCAGCAGGCGTGTTGATATGGAGGAGCTAAAAAACGAGATGTTACGGCGAGGTCGCCTCGCTGGTCTCTGGAGTCGAGCTGACTACAAATAGTATGCTGCCTGTATGGTAGCGTTAATAACACCAGTATAGATGGCCTTCCCACTGAACCTCACGACAGTCATCCGGAGCCAACCGCCATCCCGGGTACACCCTTGACTGGCCCGAGAGGTCTGTTGTCTGATATAGCAGCGCTAACACCGTTCTCCATCACAGTGGATGGACGGTCCCGAACCAGCTTCTCCGTCAACCCACGAAAGCTGACCAACCGGCTCATCACCATCAAGGATGCGAAGCAAGCTCATGCTTGAATGGCTGCTCCAAGCCTCTCATACTTGTATCAGCAGCTGAACTTTGCCGTGTGGTGTGCCATGGCAGGATGTGGAGTAAATTTCAACCTGCTTCACTCCTATTCTGTTACTATTGAACCTGTGCTCATCGCCAGCTGTCTCAGATTCCATGTGTACTTCACGGTGCAACGAATCCTCCATGAGCTGGGTGCAAGCCTCCCTGATACAAACGACTTCGACCAACAGCTCAGCAGTCATAGCGTTTCAGCGGCCAACAGACTACAGAGTTCAACGCTCACCCAGACTATCGGTGGCATGGTGATGACAACAGTGGTCTAGGGGTTATGTACAGTGACCTCAGACGTGACTACTCAGGATTCCCCTATCGAACACCCCGACGAGTAGGCCGTCGGAAGACAGCGACATTCTCGTTCGATCCAGACTCCGACCCTGGAGCGATGGTGCAAAATATGCACATCACTGGCTTGCGGCAGGACTATCCAGATGTGTGGAAGTACTTTGTCCCACACACCACCTCATGCCTCAAACCAGCAGGGATCGTTCGGATCAACAGTCCCTGGAAGCACTGTTCTACTGCCTACTTACAGCACAGATCAAGCTGCGTCATTCCATAGACGGTGTCAGCGGAGCAGAGGTCCAGGCCATGCTCATCAGTCTCGTTGAGAATATGATCATCGTGGCAGACCCCAGTAGTCTTATTGCTAAGTTCCAGCATGGGTTGCAGAAGGCCCACTGCAAACTTGACTTTGCTATTTCACCGCACCTATGGATAATTCCGAGCAACATTATCGTGAACATCGAGGACCTCCAAGTCAGGGGCTATAACAACATGATAGTCAAGGGGAGTTCCCCCGGTGTCCACTTTGGCTTCAACACTGATATAAACACACCTAGCTGTAGTACGGGCATGGCAGCACATCCAGTTGTTCCGACCCTGACACTGCAGCCAGTCGACACGGCGCTTCCCATGGCAGCTCCACATAACGGCGTTCCGACTCTGACACTGCAGCCAGTCGACACGACGCTTCCCATGGCAGCTCCACATAAAGGCGTTCTGACTCTGACACTGCAGCCAGTCGACACGACACCGCTTCCCATGGCAGCTCTACAAGTGGTGTCAGGCCTAGCTATCGTGGTGCTCGGGATCAGCCTACTCCGCCGCTAGCAAATCAGCTATAAGACTATCCTGACTCTCTACAGTAGCAGTGGGGACCACGGTGAGACACTGAACCAGCTTGGTATGCCCTACAGCCCATATACATGCTGTCAACATGCACATCCATGGGTTGATGGTTCTGCAGCGCATCCTTTTTCCAGCTTGTAGTATCGCAGAGCCTTGTTCAGCTCTGAGTCCGGTGAGGCCATGGCGGTCTGAAACTACTGGAACACATCTGACAGATACTTCCGATCCGTGTAGAAACCTTTACCTCGCAGGAGCTGCTTGACGATACTCCCACCAATGATAAGGTATTCGAGGAAGCAGATCTGTCCCTTACCAAATCCTAGATGGAGTTTCACAGCTTACAGCTCCTCTGTCAGCTCAGCAATGGAGGGCTGAGCGAGCTCATTTGGGGTCTTCTTGTAGTCCTTCAACTCCCTCCGGAAGACATCATGGTACTTCTCGCATAGCGTGAGCCTGGACATGATTAAGATGTCTCAATAGAGAGATGAATATTCCTGAGTACCAACCCGGACACCTGGCAGATGCAGACTGGGAAGATCTTATTAGCTCTCTCAACAGGGGATGCAGACGTTTAACCACGTTGTATACTCAGTGCTTAAACAATGACGTCAACGGTACAGATCGTGAAGCACCTGCCCGAGAGCCAGGCGAGTCTTCAGAAGGTGGAGATCCTGCAGCGAACCAAGACACAGAAGTTACTGACCAAAGCAAAACCTCTGGTAGTCCATGTCGCCAGTAACGTGGCAGCGAATGTAGCCATGGTGAAGATGACAGGTGGAAATGAGGTTCTTCCTGCCGCCACTGCGGCTGTCCTCGCTACAGTGGTGAGTGGGGTGGCCGGGCACTGTCTCGGAATAACTAACCCTATTACAAAGATCGCCATCAGTGGTGCCTCCTACACTGCCGCCGCCAAGATCATGGGTGAACGTGTTACACTAACAGAGGCCGTGGTTCTAGGGCTAGCAATGAGTGCAATGGCTGAGATCATCGCCGCCTATGTTTAAAACCTCTGAATAGTGAGATGGATCAAGAGACCACTGCAGCACATGATGCATGGAGTGCCGGTGTTGTAGCCCATAGTCGAGCACATGGACTGAGGATTGCCAATGCCCGGGAATGGTGGACCACCCACAAGGCGTGCCCCTGCAGAGAGGGCCAGTACCCTGAGCACTGCTACCTATTCTCTTGGCCGACTGGGTGGTCCTCCTATGCCCAACTATTTCACTGGGGGTATGACTAGTAGGTTTAAGCCGTCTGTATATAGCACTATGCCTCTCACAGACCTAGAAAGCAAAGAGCTAGGCGATCTTGCTCACTTGCCCGAGGCATGCCTCGGTTCAGAGGACACTGTTGCCCCTATCTCCTTCCTAGACTCCGATGAGAAGGGAGACCCACGGGAGATCTGAGGTACCATCCCAGTCCGAGATCTCATCGGGAACACTGATATGGTAGGACAATCTGCCATTAACAAGGCCAAGACTGTATACAAGGGGATGGGCATCAAGGAGAGGGCGACGATGCTCGGTATGCTCGGAGTCGATGAGGCTGGAGCCATCAAGGTTATGACTGAGTCCTTTGCACAGGAGCTGGTTAAGGATCTTCTGAAATCGTGGAGCTCATTCCAACAGGATGGAGAGAATCTCAAGGTAGGCACCATCGGCCTGAGCAATATCACTGTCGATGGCAAAAAAGTTGCTACCGCTAGCCTCCAGCTACCAGAGGTGAAGAAGTCAGGGTGCTTTGGCTTGCCGTTTAAGACCACAGGATAATCATGGCCTCCCATGCATGTATCATACAGCTACTGGATGTACCAAACACTGCGGGTGCTGACACAGGCCCTCTACGTTATCTTCTCAGTTGCTGCTGGGATTTCATGCTTGATGCCTCCATCGCATCCTTCATATCCGCCGGAGGTGCAGGATTCCCCGCTCTGCAGGCGAAAGAGCTGGTGCAGGAAGTACTGCCGTTTAGTCTCCCAGATATAGACGAGGCTACCACTGACCAAGTGCTAACCATCCTCCGCACACATGTCTGTACCATTCGACAGTAGGCCGGCCGATACTGGCCAGGTGGTGCTGATCATTGCCCCGTCAGGACACAGGAAAGACATCTTGCTGCGGGCTCTCCTGGCCGAACATCTACACTCTCAATACATCTTTCTGTTGTCTAACTCCTGAGGCGGTTGACAGTAATGATCAATGGTACAATGGCCCAATCACCAAGACGCACTGATGGAGAAGCTGCTGGCAGCCAGACTGACAGAACCACTTGTTCTAGTTATCTATGACCCTGCAATGGACCAGAAGACAGTCACCTACCTCAGCAACATCACCTGGCGCATCTGGCACACAAAGATAACTGTCTTCATCCTCTTTCAGAAGTACACCCATGACATCTCACCGGACATCGGCCACAATGCCCGGTTGCTATACTTCAGCTCCAAGTGTGGACGTTCCCTGCTCGAGACCATATACGACAGCCTAACCCTCAAGGAGAACAAAGGGGACTTTATCGCAGGTGGACAGAGGGCAGCTGATATGTACCGCTTCATCTTCAGCAACAAGGATACACGTGAGATGTCACACTTCAAGCCATCTCTGGAAAAGGCGCAGACCTTCACCTACAAGCTGAAACCAGCCAGGAAACTAGCTTGCTCTACGTGTCATCGCTGACAGACTGTCGCAGCTGCTGCAACTTTTCTTTTCATTCATCAGAAGGCGGAGGAACTTCGTTCGAGGTCTCCGCTACTTCGTCAGGTGCTTGAGAACCTTCTTCAGAAGCTTGAGTAACTTCATCAGAAGCTTGAGGAACTTCGTCAGTTTCGTCAGAAGCCTGTTGCTGAAACTCTATCCACTGAGGGTCAGATTCTAGGACTCTCTTCTTCTGGAACTTCTGACAGAGATCCACTTTGTCCATGCGCGACGTGTATCTGACTTGCGAGCAGATTTGATGAGGTATTCCTGGTAATTATTTGGGAATTTCAGAAATGCTGGCAGATTACTGTCCAATCTCCTGTGCCCTCTTTCATTGAAGATGTGCTCAACAGCCTCCTTGCGGCCAACAGTGAGCCCCTCCTGAGTACCTTCTGCATGACCGGTGTCATGGTTCTCTGCAACAGCAGCACTGACCTCCTCCCTGAGGTAGTTATTTGCTCCAGACTGGAGGCTATCCAGCATATCTCACTCTTTCTGGCTGTGGAGGCTAAAGACGGCAGCCCACTTCCCCGACGGTTAGTAGATCTTTCGGTTTGGACCTCGCCCTTTGGAGAGCTAGAATAACAGGACTGTTGGTTTGGGCCACAGGTAGGTTGAGTGCCCTGCCCTTGGTGCTGTCAAGATTCTGGTAGAGTATCCGAGTCAGGAGTTCCTTTATACTACGAGCTTGTGCTCCTTCCTCTATGGCGGCCAGTATCTTCGCATCAGACAGAGGTGTATCGCTCATGGATAATGTTGATGTCACGAAGCAGTCCTTGGACCCTGTCGCAGTGGGACAGTGCACGCCGTGTCCATGACTCGTACTGACCGGCTGCTGTCCTGCTGGCTATAGACAATCTGCTGGAGAACTTTACCGAACATGGCAGCTGTTTAAAACCTCTATATACCCATACCTTAAACATGCTGCAGTATGTGCAACATCCAGATGGGGCCATTGAACGTGCAACATCGCAATGTACTGATCCTCGGAAGGACCGCCTGATGGTCATTCGACCCAAGTACATCGACTTTGCAATCTCGACACAGATCCACGAGATCCAGAGCATGACACTCGAGTTCAAGCTTCAGAGCACAACAGAACAGACAGTAGAGCTCCCGCAGGTTCTGAACAGGTGGGAGATCGTGCAGAGCAACAGCACCGTGGACACCACCTATGTGAACGATGAGTATCGAGTCCTAGGTCCGCTGGCTCGTGGACCAACCTTCTATGTGAAAGGAAAGGGGTACTACGCTGTGGGGTGCAATGACGGGTTCATGGAATTCGAACAACAGGTAGGTGTCGAGATGCCCGTGGCAGTTCCACTCTTAACCCTCCTCGAGAACACACACGTGAATCCAGCTGCCATGCAGGATAGGCTGTTCCTCCGGGTGTACACTGAGCAGCTCGCAGATGTGATGATGAATGCTCCAAGACTTCATGTCTGGCATGACGAGAATGACCAGACAGCGGATCATGCATGTGGAGCGAGATCACCAGCAGGTCCAAGCCACAGCTAACCAACGGGTAGAGCTGACATTGCATCGTGGTGTATCTGACTGTGTCGCCATCGCGGTCCTGGTTCAGAAGGGAGGAGTCATCCAGCAGGTGGTAAGCTAGATGACTTCAAGCTTGTCGTTGCTGGGACCAATGTTCTTGGTGAGGTATGCGAGCTGGCTGATTGCCAACTCTACAGACAGAACTAAGTCATATGTGCTTCTGCGACTAACCAGTGGAAGCAACGACCTCGAGTTGGCACTCGAGGGCCGTCACCACCTCGGGGGCAGGGACATCCCACCTAATCAGGGCAACTGGCTCAGCTTCAACATCGGAAACCTCATAGCTGGGACTCGCTCATTAGGTGTGACGGTACTTTACTTTGGCTATGCTAATGTATGCATGTCGAACACATCAGGTTTTCAGCTTGAGCGTGCGTAGAGCATGACTCCTGTCGTCACAGCTGCAGCTGCCACCACTACTATAAGCTCTGCTGTCTTCTGACCTGTCGATGCTTCATAGTCAAGCGTTGGCTCAGATATCTTTACAGCCTCGTAGTACTCATCGAGACTCTGATCTGCCTCTTTGAGGCTCTGGGTGGCCTGAGCTCGGAGTTGTCGTCGGTGTGCCTCCTTCTGGCGCATATGCTATATGTGCTTTGCTGTACTCAAACTTCTTCTTAGAGAGCTTCTCCATCGCCTGGTTATGACGCTTACGCTCGACCTCTGCCACCTTCATGTCGGCGAAGCTGAGTCCCCAGTTCGCTAAGGCAAACATGCCCGCATTCAAGATTACGAATGCCATGCTATAGACTACAGTTTAAACCTACTATATAGCTGTCCCCCAGTGATGCGATGTATGAACCAGAGGCTTATGAATATCCAGTCGAGGATATAGATGACGAGGACCATGAGGAGGACTATGATGATGAGGATTATGATGCAGACTATGATGTCGGTGGTGAGTATGATGATGTAGAGTCTGAATCCCGCAAGCTAATACACAGAGTGAAAGGAATCTATCGCACTTACGTAAACGGTTCTATCGGTCCGCTGGCAGCAGTTGAGGCTCTGATTGCTCTGTTCACAATAAAGGCTGCCGAGATGGGCCGCAAGATCGCCAACAATGCTCTCCATGGTGTGGAGAAGATTTCTGAAGCCATACCAGCCATTATCTCAGGAGTAGGTATGGTCATCGGAGTCACAGGCCTTTGGCTACCGTACGTTGCCATAGCACTCATGGCCGTCTGGGCCACCGAACATTTAAGCCATGCTATATAAGGATGGAATCTCTGTACGACCTGGTCAATTCCCTTAACTTGCAAGCCTTTGTTGATAAACTACCAGTCAGTGAGGATCCAGTAGAGATTAGACGCTAGTGTGCGGAGGTGTTTGAGGAGGTCTTCAGTGATGGTCGAATGAATGACGGCCATCTGTTCGTCTGTTTAGAGTTCACCAGGCCGTGCATGGCACATCAGGCATTCCCATTTTGATGAAACTGTCCCAAACAGAGTCCACCAAGCAGAAGTTCTAGTCCTTCCACACGACTCGGTTGCCCTCACCATCGTCGATGTCGCCAGCAGGTACACGGCTGCAGTACTGCTCACAGACAAGTCAGCTGGCCAGGTGGCCCAGGCATTCCAGGGTGTCTACGAAGCTTCGGAAAATCCCCTCCAGTGGCTGGAATTGTTGCAGGTGGATGAGGGTAAAGAGTTCAGAGGTGAGACTGCAGCCCTCATGCGGAAACATGGTGTGGCAGTTAGGCGAGGCGAAGTAGGGCATCACCGTGCCCAGGTTATCGTTGAGTGGTGGAATTGGCCACTGGCAGAGAGACTGTTCCCACACCAATACGCCCAGGAAATGGCCACGCCGAGTGAACGTTCTAGAGTATGGGTGAGAGGGCTGCCTGCTGTGGTGGAGAGATCAAATGCCGAGGTTACTAGGCTAATCGGGAAGATGCCGGTAGAGGCTATCAGACACTCTGCTGTTGCCAGTCACAGCTCTAGAGGAGCGAACAAGGGAGAAGAGTGCCTACCACCTGATGCTCTGGTTCGGTACCGGTATGAGCCTGGTGAGCTGGAAGGAGGTCGATGGCTTGCAACAGATCCTAACTGGTCGATAGATGTTCACAGGTTTGACAGGTATGTGGAGGCTGAGGGGCAGCCTACACTGTACTACCTGGCACGCTAGCACGGAGTGCCTAGGCGACCATTTGTCATAGAAGAGCTTTAGCTAGGACCTGCAGACACACAGCTACCATGACCTAGGGTGCTAAAAGCTCTTCGATGATACTCGATGTGCTCGGTATGGACATCATCTGGCAGAACATGGCGCTTATCATAGTAAGCGGAGAGTCCGAGCTTTTCCTTCTCATATGTCACCATACCCTGGTTGCGCATGCGTAGGCCTCAGTTTTTAGCTCTGTCCACCCCACCATGTAGGGCGCTGTAGAACCTCTGCCAAGAGACCTCATTCTGCCGCTTTGACATTCCCTTAGCTGAGCACTTACTTGCAGCTGTGCTCTCCACGTAGTAGCATTTGGAGCAGAGAGCGATACCACGAGAGCCTTCGAACTCGAGCTTGAACAGTCCCGGAGTCCATCCAGACCATTTGTCCCAAGCTAGCCAGTCCCGCTTATGAGCCTGGTACTCTGCTCGCATCTCAGGGCGAATGATGTCGTCGAGGTTGGAGCCTGCTATAGCGATATACGCAGAGTCAGTGTCCATCTGCAGGTACTCAAAGCTGTCATGATCCATGTAGAGATCGAGGAAGTCATAGTAGAACTCCAGCATTCGCAGCTTCGCGAGCTCATAAACGGCTATCCCCACCTGGAAAGGCCTTCGAATAGTGATTCTCGGCTTGCGACTCTGGAGCTCGTATGACTGACCGATCTCCTCGAGATCTTCGAACCATGCACTACGCAGGGCCTTGTCTACCACGCTTTCATCCTTCATGAAGCTGGTGTTGCTATGACGTTCTAGGGCCTCGATGAGCTTCCCATAGGCACTGTTGTCGAGGAGTTTGAAGAGATCTGCCAAGAGTGCTTTGCTCTTATCTACATCTTCCGAGCGGCGCACCTCCGTAACCTTCTCCATGAACCACTCGAATGGGTGCTTGGCCTCATAGTCAATGGTGCGGTACACAGCAGTGATTTCCAGGCCATGGGTTATATAACACTTGAGTGTCGGTGCGTACAGCAGCCGCTTCTTGCTAGAGAGGGCACTGACCAGCTTCTGGGTGGTGGGACGCTTCCTCCCTGTTTGCCCTAGATATGCCAGCATCTCAGAAGAGATTGCCTCTAACGGCATCTCGCGGTTATAGAAGAGAGGAGGCATTTCCTCGAACTTTGCCCACAGAGCCTTGGGGACTTCTATATCCACCTCAGCAAGCCCAAACTAGCTGTCTGCTAGGAGAGCCTCCTTAAAGCTAGCTACACCACTAGCACCGGACCAATTGCGCACTTACCACATGGCATCTCTTTGGCCATCGTTGACAAGTACAGAGCATTTGCATCGTAGCCGGTTAGACGTTGGCAGACACGCTCACTCTGGCGGATTCGAGTCACACCGGCCTCGTGGTATCTGGTAAAAACGATGCTGGGATCTCCAACAACAGCACCCTTCAGAATCTCGTAGGCCTCCTTGCCTGGTGAATAGAGACTAACATCCGGCATGTGCTGAGCGGTTCCACGTAGGAGGTACTGCAGTGACACACCTGGGAGAGACAGCATCTTTGAGGATCTCTATTTCTCATTCTGTGTAGAACTCCCGCATCCATTCTATTGCTTCGATGAATGGACTGACGTCCAGGTTGTTGTAGTATCGCAGCCAATTGGCGAATGTCCGCATTCGATGCTGGCTGAATGTCTGGTTACACTGTTCCCACTCTGATTGCGTCAAGAGGTAGCCACCCTTGAGCTTAGATGTACATGCTGAGTAGTCAGGAAGCCCTGGATAGTTGAGCTTCTCATGTGTGTCAAACCATTCATACGGGAACCAGCTCTTCTGCTTTGTATGCCCGTAAGCTTTGACCCATACCTTGTACGAGACTCCTGGGCGGAGGTAGTTCATAGAAACCGTAGCTCAGGTGTTATGAGGAGCATGGTCTGACTAGCCTTCTTGGCGACTTTCACTGTACCTGTACTGTCAGTCAGCTCATCAACAAAGTACTTCTTGATGAGGTTGAGGTCATTACACTCAGAGTTGAACCCCAGTACAGGCACTTGGTCACACCACTCGTTGATCAGTCACTGCTGTCGCAGCTGGATCACCAGCATGAACTCTCTGATCACTTCTTTGGGGTCAGGATTGCAGAGGTGAGTGGGCTCACTCCTGGCGCCATCTAAGGAGCAGCCAAGTGACACAGATGGGTATGTGAGTACTCTCGATCGTGAGAGTCTCTGTAGGATGAGTCTTGATACCATCTAGGAGTGCTTCAATGTCGTAAACTATGAAGTGTGGGTATGGGACAGTCCAAACTCGTTTAGGGATGCTTGGACTGCGTTTTATACAGCACTCACACTGTACCACAAGTGTGCATCCAGATGCTCTCAGCTTCTCCTCTCTCAGGACTGCCTTGCAGTATCTTTGTTCGGCATCCTCGCCTCGCTGGTGTTGTGGACACCTGTGCCAGTAACAGCCATGGAACTGGTAAACGGTGTTGGTGGTCGGATCATAACCATCTACGGGAGCACCCTCAATCCAACGCTCGCCACCGTGCCCACACCCTACATGGTGTATGTGTGTGTTTCTGTTTCTCGACTCATACTCGATCCAACGTGTAGCCGCTGAACTGGATGGTTGGGTCGGATAGAAGGCTTTCTCATACGCAGACTGTGGCGCCTCAACCTTCTCGCCAGGACACACGATTGTTGTTTTGCTGCCTGTACAGTGCTCAGTGTGGCATTGAAGATGACATGCCTGTGTAAACCTCTGCTGATAGTGACTGCAGACTAGTGTATGTTCCAGCTTGGAGATGTTCTTGATGTAGAAGGCATGGTGGTCTCACAATCCGATGGTCATGGTGTCACGGTAGTGAGCCGCTTGCCTGATCAAGTGCCTGGTGCCCTCTTCGGTTGGTTCATACATGCGAATCCCGATCTTGGCGAAGAACTCTACCTTGTCCAGCTGATCCAGCAAGGTCTTGCGGACATCAGGTACTGTCTTGCCATAAAACCGTGTGGCAAGCTCTCATGCAGGAGCTGTACTTCTATCATCTCTCGCTCCTCGGTGGACTGCTAGACATCTCCAGAGACACATGTTGTCCCTGTTGGTGTCGAGGGCAGTCACACTCTTCTTCTGTCGTAGCCAGTCTGTGAGGGGGCCTGTCCCAAGCATAGGTTGGCGGTCGATGACAGCCCTGACCTCAACGTTGATTGATCGAACGAAAGCCCACTTGGTGTTGGGTCGATCGATATTGTCTGTGTCAAGGCGGGCTTGCTGCCAGTCCACCCAGTCCTGAGCTGCTCCTATCGTGCCCCCTAGCGCATTCTTGTGGAAGAGCATCACCCTACCGTCTTCGATGTGACGGATGCGATAGGTATAGGTGTAGCGGAGGTAGAAGGCTGCTGGATCTTTTGCATGATCCGGCCTGTGAGGTCTCCTTCTAGACCACTGAAGAATGTCCAGCGTTCTTACCGGTGTCCTCTATCCTCTGTCTCCCCTTTGGCGAGACGCTGGTCGAGAATGTGTTTGCCTTCTCGCCTCATGCTCCAGGCTAATGGTTCAGACCTCGGCCCCCTCATCACTCGCTTAGTGATCCTGCATAGGGGAGGTAAGCGCTCCAGTGGATGGTCCGCCATCCGCCTCACTACAGTCTGGCTCGCAAGCTAGCAGTCACCTCCTCGTTCAACTGACGAAGCTCACGGATCCAGTGCGCTTTCTTGTGGGGATTCCAAGGATCATCTTTGGTAAGTGCTGGAAACCTTCCTATCTTCATTGCTCTGGAGAGTCGCTTCGGCCACTCCTCTGCACGGGCCTGTCCAATCATCTGGAGCAGGTCGGCTTTCTTGACCTTAGAGTAGCCTCTAAGGCCGAATTGCTTTGCAATACCGCGAAGCTGTGCAACAGTAATCATGTGGATGCTTGTCTCTAAAGGGGCATTCAGACCCTATTATGTGTGGTTGAACTCAATGCGATCAATACCTGTGGGTGGTCTATCATGTCGATGTGATACCGACGGAGACCATGTGTTTGTGTGAGATGTGGTCGATGTTCAGGAGAGCTGATGTGATACGTGGGAGTAGTGCACGCATTGAGAGGTTGGTGGGCGAGGGATCACTGCATTTCTTGTTCCCAATCTTGTTCCAACTCGATAGCAGCATCCACATAAAAACTGCAAACCGTTTCTAAATAATTCATATACTTGAAGAGTTTGTCCATCGCTATCACAGTCATTGGATAACGTCTACACCACGTAAGGCATGTTAGTAGAACTGACGAGTGGAATGTTGTGATCCCTGATCTCAAGATCTCGATCTGCATAATTGCCCATATCACGCAATGGCCCGGGTACTTTTTCTCATCGCGCCGTACAGCCTACATCATGCATGCATGACCATAGCCCTTCAGGCCAGCCCATTGTGTGTAATATTGTTTGTAGATGAGCGTTTACACGTAGTCGAGTGTTTGAGTGTTTACACGTAATGTATGGTTGTGTGTTCACACGTAATTTATGATCGCCGGTATACCATTATGGATGCTGTGTCTAATTGGGTGTTAACGCATAGCAGGTAGGCTAAATAAACTACTATTCTTGACTTTGGCCCAGTTGAGGGTCTGTGGTCTGCAATCATGGGTTTTATGTGACTGTGCGAGTTGGTCTTGACGTGATGTCATGCTTCTCGGGTATTGGGTAAAGAGTAATTGTAGACATGTTTACAATTTGCTAATAACACATAACGAGATTTGAACCTGTGATTTTAAAGTTTACCATTTGCTAATAACACATAAGGAGATTTGAACCTGTGATTTTAAAAGTGTATAATACAATGCATTAACTATCTCAGCCACGTATGCATTAGCTGATAAGTTGTGTTCACACGTTGCTGTGTTGCTGCACTATCAGGCTCGACTCACTCTAGATCTTGACGTCACTTCGAGATAACGCAGTAACAGCAATTTCACAACTCATGCTCAGAGATAAAGAGTACTAAGAGTCGAGATCTTAATGGTGTCGCGGTGGGTCTATCAATAGAGTTGTTGAATTGCATAGTGTTGGGTTCAAATCTGCTCAAAAGACCTCGCTAGAACTTACCTGAAATTTTGAAACTAGGTAAGACACAAGGGCGGGGTAATATGACCAGGTTAGATAAAGACCCACCACGACACCCCTCAGTGCGGCGTCAAAGCACCACAGATGCACACACACCAGCCGGCTGGAATAGCAACAGGGTAGGGTAGGAGATAGGTGGGGTAGGAGATAGGTAGGATAGGTACATAGGTAGGATAGGTAGTATAGGTACAAAAGTGTCCAACAGATAGAAAAACCTCAGGATACCGGTCAGAATAGAGAGAGAGAGAGGCCGGCCACTGGCCGGTATCCTGAGGAGGTTCTCCCGGACATGTGGGGTCAGCACGGGAGCTTTATATTCACCATGGCCTTCCATGTCCGGGAGGTATTTGTGTGGCCGATGTCTCAAATTCCTATGCCTCAGGGATTGAGAGGGATGTGGGGGCCACGGATCGGCGAATGGCGGCCACTGGAGGGAGGTGGTATCATTTTAATCCCGACCTTACTACTGCAGCTATTGGGAGAAGTTCGTCAAGGGGTTTCCTTTCTCATCTATGATGCCCACATCATCAGCATATTCCATCTCTACCGGCATACCCAGTATTGACACGGGGTTGGGGGTGCTGGACTTATGGAACTTTCATGCACAGATTCTAATGCAGCAGCAAGGTAACAGGTGAAAATCATCGGAGATAAACCATCTCCCTGTGGGGAGTCGATTGATGTCTCAAACTCGAGTCGAAGGCTCATGACATGTCAATGCACTTTTTGAGTTTAGACATGACAACCGACACAAGCGTTCAGCCCATACAATGTCTGCACAGCTGCGTTCACATTTGAAACCACTTTGACATGATCCAGTGAAGTCACCGATCTTGTCTCAGATGTGGCATAGAGTAACATTGGATAGGATTTTCCGTATGTTGCTGATGAGCACACTGGACGCAGATTGGCTGGGGGCCAGGTGGCTTCTTTGGCTTAGTTAGTGCGATAAGGGTGCCTTGGTCTACAGCGTCGATGGGAAGGTGGTGCATAAAGGCTGAATTAATTAGGCGTGTGATCGGTTTAGAGATAATCTCACCTGCATGGGTGTGAACCTTTATATTTTGGCCACCTTACCATATTAATGGGTTGTGAAAGTACATATATGTTTCGATTTCCATACTTTGGAGGGGGGGGGGACATTATTTCATGGGCGTTAACTGGCCATGAAATAATGTCCCACCAATGGAAGTTATGTACTGGGAAGTTTTATGTAAATTCCCAGGGGTAGGGGGTGGATATTAGAGGTGTCTGGTTGCAAAACTTTATATTTGGGGCACCCTATCACATTAATCGGTTGTGAAAGTACATATATGTTTCGATTCCCATAATTTGGCTGGGGGACATTATTTCATGGGCGTTAAATTGGCCATGAAATAATGACCCCCCAATGGAAGTTAAGTACTGGGAAGGTATATGTAAACTCCCAGGGCTAGGGCGGTTGAGATTTGATAAGCATGGGTGTGAACCTTTATATGTTGGCCACCCTACTATTTTAATGGGTAGTTAAAGTACATATATGTTTAGATTCACATACTTTTGAGGGGGGGGGGACAATATTTCATGGGCGCTAAATTGGCCATGAAATAATGTCCCCCCAATGGAAGTTATGTACTGGGAAGGTATATGTAAATACCCACGGCTAGGGGGTGGAGATTTGATAAGCATGGGTGTGAACCTTTATATGTTGGCCAACCTACCATATTAATGGGTTGTTAAAGTACATATATGTTTCGATTCCCATACTTTGGAGGGGGGACATTATTTCATGGGCGTTAAATTGGCCATGAAATAATGTCCCCCCCCAATGGAAGTTATGTACTGGGAAGGTATATGTAAATACCCAGGTCTAGGGGGTGGAGATTTGATAAGCATGGGTGTGAACCTTTATATGTTGGCCACCCTACCATATTAATGGGTTGTGAAAGTACATAAATGTTTTGATTCCCATACTTTGGAGTAGGGGGGGGGGGACATTATTTCATGGGCATTAAATTGGCCATGAAATAATACCCTGGGTATTTACATATACCTTCCCAGTACATAACTTCCATTGGGGGGACATTATTTCATTTCCCCCCAATGGAAGTTATGTACTGGGAAGGTATATGTTAATACCCAGGGCTAGGGGGCGGAGATTTGATAAGCATGGGTGTGAACCTTTATATGTTGGCCACCCTACCATATTAATGGGTTGTGAAAGTACATATATGTTTCGATTCCCACACTTTGGAGGGGGGGGGGACATTATTTCATGGGCGTTAAATTGGCCATGAAATAATGTCCCCCCAATGGAAGTTATGTACTGGGAAGGTATATGTAAATACCCACGGCTAGGGGGTGGAGATTTGATAAGCATGGGTGTGAACGTTTATATGTTGGCCAACCTACCATATTAATGGGTTGTGAAAGTACATATGTGTTTCGATCCCCATACTTTGGAGGGGGGACATTATTTCATGGGCATTAAATTGGCCATGAAATAATGCCCCTCAATGGAAGTTATGTACTGGGAAGGTATATGTAGATACCCAGTGCTAGAGGGTGGAGATTAGATGTGTCTGGTTGTAAAACTTAATAGTTGGGGTACCCTACCATATTAATGGGTTGTGAAAGTACATATATGTTTCGATTCCCATACCTTGGATGGGGGGGACATTATTTCATGGGCATTAAATTGGCCATGAAATAATGTACCCCAATAGAAGTTTGGTACTGGGAAGGTATATGTAAATAACCAGGGCTAGGGGGTGCAGATTTGATAAGCATGGGTGTGAACCTTTATATGTTGGCCACCCTACCATATTAATGGGTTGTGAAAGTACATATATGTTTCGATTCACATACTTTGGAGAGGGGGGGGGGACATGATTTCATGGGCGTTAAATTGGCCATGAAATAATGCCGCCCCCCCCCCCAATGGAAGTTATGTACTGGGAAGGTATATGTAGATACCCAGTGCTAGAGGGTGGAGATTAGATGTGTCTTTTTGTAAAACTTAATATTTGTGGTACCCTACCATATTAATGGGTTGTGAAAGTACATATATGTTTCGATTCCTATACTTTGGAGGGGGGACATTATTTAATGGGCGTTAAATTGGCCATGAAATAATGTCCCCCCAATGGAAGTTATGTACTGGGAAGCGATATGTAGATACCCAGTGCTAGAGGGTGGAGATTAGATGAGTCTGGTTGTAAAACGTAATAGTTGGGGTGCCCTACCATATTAATGGGTTGTGAAAGTACATATATGTTTCGATTCCCATACTTTGGAGGGGTGAAATTATTTCATGGCCGTTAAATTGGCCATGAAATAATGTCTCCCCAATGGAAGTTATGTACTGGGAAGGTTTATGTAAATACCCAGGGCTAGGGGGCGGAGATTTGATATGCATGGGTGTGAACCTTTATATGTTGGCCACCCTACCATATTAATTGGTTGTGAAAGTACATATATGTTTCGATTCCCATACCTTGGAGGGGGGACATTATTTCATGGGCGTTAAATTGGCCATGAAATAATGTCCCCCCCCCCCAATGGAAGTTATGTACTGGGAAGGTATATGTAGATACCCAGTGCTAGAGGGTGGAGATTAGATGTGTCTGGTTGTAAAACTTTATGTTTGGGGTACCCTACCATATCAATGGATTGTGAAAGTACATATATGTTTCGATTCCCATACTTTGGAGGGGGGACATTATTTCATGGCCGTTAAATTGGCCATGAAATAATGTCCCACCAATGGAAGTTATGTACTGGGAAGGTATATGTAAATACCCAGGGCTAGGGGGCGGAGATTTGATAAGCATGGGTGTGAACCTTTATATGTTGGCCACCCTACCATATTAATGGGTTGTGAAAGTACATATATGTTTTGATTCCCATACTTTGGAGGAGGGGGGGGGACATTATTTCATGGGCGTTAAATTGGCCATGAAATAATTCCGCCCCCCCCCCCCTATGGAAGTTATGTATTGGGAAGGTATATGTAGATACCCAATGCTAGAGGGTGGAGATTAGATGTGTCTTTTTGTAAAACTTAGTATTTGTGGTACCCTACCATATTAATGGGTTGTGAAAGTACATATATGTTTCGATTCCTATACTTTGGAGGGGGGACATTATTTCATGGGCGTTAAATTGGCCATGAAATAATGTCCCCCCCCCAATGGAAGTTATGTACTGGGAAGCGATATGTAGATACCCAGTGCTAGAGGGTGGAGATTAGATGTGTCTGGTTGTAAAACTTAATAGTTGGGGTGCCCTACCATATTAATGGGTTGTGAAAGTACATATATGTTTCGATGCCCATACTTTGGAGGGGTGAAATTATTTCATGGCCGTTAAATTGGCCATGAAATAATGTCTCCCCAATGGAAGTTATGTACTGGGAAGGTTTATGTAAATACCCAGGGCTAGGGGGCGGAGATTTGATATGCATGGGTGTGAACCTTTATATGTTGGCCACCCTACCATATTAATTGGTTGTGAAAGTACATATATGTTTCGATTCCCATACTTTGGAGGGGGGACATTATTTCATGGGCGTTAAATTGGCCATGAAATAATGTCCCCCAATAGAAGTTATGTACTGGGAAGGTATATGTAAATACCCAGGGCTAGGGGGTGGAGATTTGATAAGCATGGGTGTGAACCGTTATATGTTGGCCACCCTACCATATTAATGGGTTGTGAAAGTACATATAGGTTTCGATTCCCATACTTTGGAGGGGGGACATTATTTCATGGGCGTTAAATTGGCCATGAAATAATGTCCCCCCAATGGAAGTTATGTACTGGGAAGGTATATGTAAATACCCACGGCTAGGGGGTGGAGATTTGATAAGCATGGGTGTGAACGTTTATATGTTGGCCAACCTACCATATTAATGGGTTGTGAAAATACATATGTGTTTCGATCCCCATACTTTGGAGGGGGGACATTATTTCATGGCGTTAAATTGGCCATGAAATAATGTCCCCCAATGTAAGTTATGTATGGGAAGGTATATGTAAATACCCAGGGCTAGGGGGTGGAGATTTGATAAGCATGGGTGTGAACCTTTATATGTTGGCCACCCTACCATATTAATGGGTTGTGAAAGTACATATATGTTTCGATTACCATACTTTGGAGGGGGGACATTAATTCATGGCCGTTAAATTGGCCATGAAATAATGTCCCCCCCCCCCCGCCTAATGGAAGTTATGTACTGGCAAGGTTTATGTAGATACCCAGTGCTAGAGGGTGGAGATTAGATGTGTCTTTTGTCAAACTTAATATTTGTGGTACACTACCATATTAATGGGTTGTGAAAGTACATATATGTTTCGATTCCCATACTTTGGAGGGGGGACATTATTTCATGGGCGTTAAATTGGCCATGAAATAATGTCCCCCCAATGGAAGTTATGTACTGGGAAGGTATATGTAAATACCCACGGCTAGGGGGTGGAGATTTGATAAGCATGGGTGTGAACGTTTATATGTTGGCCAACCTACCATATTAATGGGTTGTGAAAGTACATATGTGTTTCGATCCCCATACTTTGGAGGGGGGACATTATTTCATGGGCATTAAATTGGCCATGAAATAATGCCCCTCAATGGAAGTTATGTACTGGGAAGGTATATGTAGATACCCAGTGCTAGAGGGTGGAGATTAGATGTGTCTGGTTGTAAAACTTAATAGTTGGGGTACCCTACCATATTAATGGGTTGTGAAAGTACATATATGTTTCGATTCCCATACCTTGGATGGGGGGGGGGACATTATTTCATGGGCATTAAATTGGCCATGAAATAATGTCCCCCAATAGAAGTTTGGTACTGGGAAGGTATATGTAAATACCCAGGGCTAGGGGGTGCAGATTTGATAAGCATGGGTGTGAACCTTTATATGTTGGCCACCCTACCATATTAATGGGTTGTGAAAGTACATATATGTTTCGATTCACATACTTTGGAGAGGGGGGGGGACATGATTTCATGGGCGTTAAATTGGCCATGAAATAATGCCGCCCCCCCCCCCCAATGGAAGTTATGTACTGGGAAGGTATATGTAGATACCCAGTGCTAGAGGGTGGAGATTAGATGTGTCTGGTTGTAAAACTTTATGTTTGGGGTACCCTACCATATCAATGGATTGTGAAAGTACATATATGTTTCGATTCCCATACTTTGGAGGAGGGGGGGGGACATTATTTCATGGGCGTTAAATTGGCCATGAAATAATGCACCCCCCCCCCCAATGGAAGTTATGTACTGGGAAGGTATATGTAAATACCCAGGGCTAGGGGCCGGAGATTTGATAAGCATGGGTGTGAACCTTTATATGTTGGCCACCCTACCATATTAATGGGTTGTGAAAGTACATATATGTTTTGATTCCCATACTTTGGAGGAGGGGGGGGGGACATTATTTCATGGGCGTTAAATTGGCCATGAATTAATGTCCCCTCAATGGAAGTTATGTACTGCGAAGGTATATGTAGATACCCAGTGCTAGAGGGTGGAGATTAGATGTGTCTGGTTGTAAAACTTTATGTTTGGGGCACCCTACCATATTAATGGGTTGTGAAAGTGCATATATGTTTCGATTCCCATACTTTGGAGGGGGGGGACATTATTTCATGGGCGTTAAATTGGCCATGAAATAATGTCCCCCGCCCCCCAATGGAAGTTATGTACTGGGAAGGTATATGTAGATACACAGTGCTAGATGGTGGAGATTAGATGTGTCTGGTTGTAAAACTTTATATTTGAGGCACCCTACCATATTAATGGGTTGTTAAAGTATATATGTTTTGATTCCCATACTTTGGAGGGGGGACATTATTTCATGCCCGTTAAATTGGCCATGAAATAATGTCCCCCCAATGGAAGTTATGTACTGGGAAGGTATATGTAAATACCCACGGCTATGGGGTGGAGATTTGATAAGCATGGGTGTGAACATTTATATGTTGTCCAACCTAGCCTATTAATGGGTTGTGAAAGTACATATATGTTTCGATTCCCATACTTTGGAGGGGGGACATTATTTCATGGGCGTTAAATTGGCCATGAAATAATGTCCCCCCCCCCCCCCAATGGAAGTTATGTACTGGGAAGGTATATGTAAATACCCACGGCTATGGGGTGGAGATTTGATAAGCATGGGTGTGAACATTTATATGTTGGCCAACCTACCCTATTAATGGGTTGTGAATGAAGGAAATGTCAATTTCCCTTTCTCCGAGATCTAACAATACTCACCATTCTGTTACTTCTGATATACAGCTGGCCTTGACAGCGGCTCTAGGATTATAGACTTAGAAAGCTTTACCGACTCCTGAGAACCGGGTACTCGGCTCCCAACTGCCGAGTACCCGTTTACCATAGAGCTCATATTGTTTGCATAGCCACCAAACAAGAGAAAACTATGGCTTGCCTCCGTGGGGCTGGGAGGCTGGGTCCGTAACAGAATGGTGAGTATTGTTAGATCTCGGAGAAAGGGAAATTGACATTTCCTTCATTCTCCTTCGATCAATACTCACCATTCTGTTACTTCTGATATACACCAGATTTGATCAGTAACCTGGTGGGAAGGGGCAAGCCATAAATGCTCATTTTGCCCCATGGAGAAAGATTTTAGACTTCAAACTTGACTAACGGAGACCTAAAAGGACCGTCAAGTTCACGGAACCGAATCACATTCGCATCACCTACCCACCCCCACCCCCTTTTTCCTCCTAAGAAAAGGGAGAGAACTCACGAACATGTATCTCGCCTGAAAAGCAAATATGCCAAGAGGGTTAACTGCTCCCTGCATATTCCATGTATTAGCCTGGGAATGAGCATGAATATATAAGATGAATAAACATGATACACATCCATAATACAAAAAACTCTCAGTATTGAATTACCTTATGATAATTGGACTCCAGACGTACCGCCTCCAACCATTCACTGGTTCGGCCATCAGTGCCACAATCTGGTTGTCATCATCTCGCTTGACCATGCCTGCTTTAGGTTCTTTTCTTACCAAAGTGAAAAAAGGGTGAAGAGCAGTGTGGTCACTAACTATCGTTTCAAAACAGCTAAAGCGAGTGGATTGGCTGAGTCTGACACATCTCTCATATAGTAATCCGTAAATGAGGACTCACAGTGCCATTGTGCAACGGCCATGATGTCCTCTAACGGAACACCATTGTAAAGGGCGGTCGAGGCGGCTATTCCTCTGACATCGTGTGCCCTTACGCCTTGCACCTGGTGCCCAGTCGCCATCTCGTGAGTAGTCTGAATGCATTCGACCACCCAACGAGAGATAGTATCCATGGATGCGGCGCGATAAGGATTTTTATGGCAGATCCACAGATGTCTATCGTTCGACCGTAAGGAGTCAGTCCGTTTCTTGTACTTAGTCAAAGCATGGACCAGGCACCAGACACTGGCATCATGATCAAACCTAGTTAACTTCGGTATAATGATCGGTTTGCCAGGATATCTCAAAGATTGGTTCTTTGACATAAACTCTTCTCTTGGCAGAAGACGCAGACCCTCTCCAGAAACAATAAATCGGTCCCTCTCTGCCGAAAGCGCATGGATCTCACTGCGCCTTCTAGCTGAGGAAGCTGCCAATAGAAAGACCGCCTTTAGAGTCAAATGCTTTAGACTAGCCGAACGCAATGGTTCGAAAGGGTGCTTGGCCAGTACATTAAGCACTAAAGATAGACTCCAGGCTGGAATGACTACCGGTTGTCTCGGTCGGAGTTTGCTCATTCCCTTCAACATCACATTTAACTGGGCCACCTCTGGACTATCCCTGTTGGCTAGACAAGGGATAACTGATGCTAAAGCTGACTTGTATCCAGCAACTGTGACGGGAGCTAGTCCTGAAAAGAACAGCTCACAGAGAAAGTCTGCTATTTGCTGAATAGTGGATTGAAGGGTATCAATACCCTTTTCTTCACACCAGTCTGCAAATCTGTTAACCTTGCTGTTATATGACTTGAAGGTTGACCTCCTTCTCGCAGCCGCGATGAAATCAGCAGCCTGTCGAGAAAAGCCTTCCGACATGGAACGATGTTTGATAACATCCACGCAGTCAATTTGAACATTTCGGGACGCTCGTGTAGGAAGCGTCCCTTGGCCTGGGAGATTATGTTCGGAATCTCGGGCAACTGCACATGATTTTCCACCAACAGATCTAGAAGATCCGTGAACCACGCCCTGCTCGGCCAATACGGCGCTATTAGCAGGACCAGACACGGTTCCTCGCTGACCTTCACCAATACCTTTGGTAGAAGAATGGTGGGTAGATACACGTAAGCGTGCATCCCTCTCCAGCTTATCGCCAAAGCGTCTGTATCGACGGCATTTGGATCTGGAATCGGCGAGACATACGTCATGATTTGAGCATTTTCCTTTGTGGCGAACAAGTCCACGTTGGCTTTGCCCCAATGCTCGAAGATCCGTCGCAGAACTGGAGGGTTGAGTGACCATTCTGTTGGCAGAATTCTCTGTCTGCGAGACAAAGCATCCACCAGAATGTTCAATCGGCCAGGAATGTGAGCTGCTTTCAAAACAACCGAGTAATTCCTGCACCATTGAATCAAGTGCCACACTCTGATACACAGAGTGGCCGACCTGGTCCCGCCTTGGCGGTTTATATATGATACTATTGTCGAATTGTCCGACCGTATCAATATCACCTTGCCCCTGATCATCGGAAGGAACTCTTCCAACGCCAGTTCCACTGCCATCATTTCCAACAGATTGATATGCAGCTGACTCTCCGGGAGAGTCCATTTGCCCAAGACCTGGTGTTCTCCCAGGCAGGCACCCCACCCCTCCAGCGATGCATCCGTGTATACGGACAGCTGGGGGCACGGTAGGTGCAGCGAAACCCCTATTAGGAGATTCTGACGCTTTTTCCACCATACAAGATGCGACATTATTGGCTCCAAAACTGGTACCAGCTTTGACAGTGGTTCTGTTCTCTGTTTCCACAGAGACATCAGATACAACTGGATAGGCCTTCGCATTAGAGCAGCGTACGGGATAACCTGCTCCATGGAGACCATCATGCCCATCATCTGAAGGAACCGCCTCGCCTGAATGTGGTTTCCCACTCGAAAACTCTTGAGGATGGCTAACAGAGACACCACTCTGGGCTCTGACGGGTACACCCTTCCCTCCTCGAGATCGAATCGCATCCCCAAATAAACGAAATGTTGAGTGGGCGTCAACTCGGATTTCTCCTCGTTGACTATCCAGCCTAGATCTGAAAGTAACCTCAGAGTCAGAGCAGTATCCACGTTCAACCTGGCTGCCGAGTCTGCCTTGATCAGCCAGTCGTCTATGTAGGTGTGTAGCGCCACGTTCTCTTTTCTGAGAAACGCTGTCACTGCAAGGACCACTCTTGTGAAAACCCTCGGAGCTGTCGACAGGCCAAATGGGAGAACATAAACTCCCATACTTGATTCTGAAACGCAAATCTCATAAGCCTGTGACAACTCCTGTTCATCGGAATGTGGAAATATGCATCTTTCAGATCGATCGATACACACCACATTCCTTTCCTCAATCCCGCCATTACTGACCTCGGCGTTTCCATCTGGAACCGAGGCATATGGATAAACCAATTTAATGGCTGAGATTGAGTATGGGTCTCCATCCCCCTGTGCTCTTGGGGACAAGGAACATGTTTGAATAGAAGCCTGGAGTGTTTCGGTTTGCTGGTTTTATTTCTCCTTTCAGAAGCAAACCCGACACTTCCTTTTGAACGGCTTCTAACTTGTCTGGCTCCCTTGGTACGGGTGTCCAGACAGGTGCCAAAGACAGATTTTGTGGTGGAAAGTCCCACCACTCCGGCATGTAACCAGACTGTCTGACGTCACACCTCGCCAGGCCTCGACGAAACGCATGAGCCTTCCACCCACCATAGACGCCTCGACGTCTAACGGGGTTGTCCAGCTCGTAGTCCGCTCCCCCCTCTTTCTTAACGAGAGAGAGAGAGAACCATTTCGTTCTAGGCACGACGGGTATAACTGGCACCGCTGTTCCTGTCGCACAGGCGCGGTCCAGACGGATATGAAGGGAGCTCTCGTACCCTCAGGTATGATCCGGCCCCTTCTGTCCGCACTTTGAGGACTTACCCTTACCCTTCCCCTTGCCCTTCCCGCCTCTAGGGCGGTCAGGAGCAACCTTGGGGAGGGTAGGCGCCTCTACAACCTTCCTGGCTTTCTTCGCCGGTGGCGGCTGAGAAAAACCAGCTGAAGCAGAAGTCGCAACAGGCTTAGCTTTCGCCTTGCCCGTATGCTTCTTCTGCTTCTTTGAAGGTTGTCCTGCTAGCGGTTTCCCTACAGCCCCTAGTGCGTGCGCTTGCCGCACTAGCTCTAGCTGCAGGTTGACCGCTAACCGATTCTGCGCGATACTGGCTGTATCCTCTAAGATGGCCCGCGCCTGGCCACCGAAAATGCTAGGCCCTGTCAGGGGCGTCCCAAGAAGACGCTCCATGACTGCCGTAGCCGGACGCATATGGGCAATGACCATTTGCCTCCTGGATTTAGTCACTCGCGCTTGCACCCTTGCCAATGCGTCCATAGACCGCACCAGGCCATCATTTATGCACGAAAGCGCCACAGGTGGCACAGGGTGGCCTGCCCCCGCTTCAGCCCACACCGACTGAAGGAGACGATACGAGTGGTTGACAGCGCTCATAGCTGCCCTCACACCCTCATCGCATAGGGACAGGACTTCCTCTTGGTGTACCTGAGCCTTGTCCACAAGTGCCGGACCGGAGCCACCCGGCCCGGCACTCTGAATGCCCAGTACCCATCGGTCATCCTCGGTGACCGACGGGACTACACCATATCTGTCGTATTCCCCCCGCGGAATACGACATCTTGCCCGCACCTCCCTGGAGGCCGCAGGGAGCTGACCCTTGGTCATAAGTTGTTTGCTATAAATAACCTCCAACAATTCTATGAACCGTGGATCCAGTCCCACAGACTGGATCCGGGCCGCTGGCAAAATCCCCATCCTGATCGACGCAACCGATGGACGGGGCGCATCTTCATCGGCCGTGGCTGAAACCACAGACGGGTCAACCCTGGCTAGCCACGCCTCTGACCAATCTATCTCCGATGAAGACACACCCGCAAACACGTCACCCATTGACGTGTTCATGGGCCTGCCAGCCACGGCCTGCCAGCAAGGAGCCACGGCTGACACGCCAGGCACTCCGGTACCACACAGTTCCGCCGCCGCCACCCCATGAAACACTCCGGTCCATGGGGTAGGTCCGCACGGAAAACTATACGGACCCGTAGCAGTCGCGGAACCGTAGCCAGACACGGGCGCCAAGGGCACCCCACGTCCGACTGCCGGACCAGGCGAGATAGGTGAGTACCACGCCTGGCCCGGCCCGGCCGACCCGTTACCGTGTCGGCTGGTGCCAAACCAACCGTCACGGAACCGGTGCCCGGTACCAGATTAGCCTCAGCCACAGGCGGAGCCGCTGCCATGGCTTGTGCCAAGCCAGACAAATGGAGGCCGGTTCCGTCCAGGACGGAATCGACCTCCATATTCTCCACCTGCGGCATCACATGCCGCAGCAACCTCTCCTCCTCGGCCTCCTCGTCTTCAGACTCCGAAGAGTCGTCACTAGACGAGGAAACCGTGGAGCACACCTGATGGACCGGCCATCGCTACTGGACCACCCGGAGGTGGCCGCAGAGAAACAGAACCCGTCTGGCCGGAGCCAGACGTGACTGCCAGGGGTCCGCACAAGATGGCCTCCTCGGAAACCAGTCCACAACCCTGTCCGAGGACAGGGTCCGTACCAGGCATGTGGAGAAACTGCCCACCAACCTTTGGTAGCAGGGACGACACCAGCGTGGGCAGAACGCTATGCAGAAAACCCTGCATAGCCGGACCAAACCACGCCGGTGGTGCCATCTCCGCCACCTCCAGCTGGGGACGTGGAGCACCCCCACTGGCCGAACCGGGCGCTCCGCGATTTACTCTCGGACTGCCTGACCACGCGTCAGACCCAGCCAAGTCCTTCTGGGCAAGGAACATAACCATCATATCCACGGACCACACTGCGCACACATTACACCTATGGTCTAGGTTACAGGGCGAACACCTAAAACAGACATGGTCCTTGAATACGACTCGTACAAATTTATGGCACTCGTCACATGATGGCGGGGTTGGCGTGGCCTATAAAATAAGCACAAACCTACAATTACAAGCGGAACGAGACCCTGATAGAAGGCAGACAATTAATTTTCAAATAATTTTACTCATAAATTAACCGTATCCCTCCCGCACCCCACCCCGCCACGTTACAACAAAGATCGCATTGATTATGATGACAAGAACGAAGCGGGCATTAAACACACCCATATTAGATCCTCCAGGATGTGTAACGGCTCCAGGAATCATATCGCATAGCATTCGGGGTATATTTACCAATCAATATAAATTATACTCCCTAACGAAAGCCAAACGATATGTGAAGAAAACAACAAAATGTATAACAAACTGCTGTATCACACAGTAAAACCGCAGACCACGCATCTACTCAAGAATTTTGAAACCACTGATCATTGCAAACCGATCGTGATCGCACATAAACTTGAACATTCTAAAGTTTCCGGTACCATTTTTAGTACGCAGCACCCAGAACGAGATGCGCGAATTAATGAAACTTTTTCTTCACATAAACATCCGAGCGACCGGGTGTGACGTCACCCGCTCGGATCCTATGGAGAACGACGTCAGCCGATATTCGTGTTAGAAATACCGTAGCAAACACCTATTTTCATATCTGCCGATCGCCTGTTGGGGTTTAAAGAAGGCGATCGTCTGGCATATATCGTTGTTAGCACACGTCCCAGATTCTCTGGGGTCAGAAATTGGGACATGCGACACAGCGAAATTTAGAGACCTAAGTCTTTTAACTATGGATAATAAAGAATGATACAACCTGGTTATCATCGGCAGTATTCTCCATAGTATCCAGTTAAATCCTTCAAGAACGCACAAACTATCACTATACAGACAAAGACTTAGATTTCTTTAACAAAAGATACTAAAATCCTCTCCCTGCAGAAAGCATGTATTGCTCTTGTTGCTATGCAAACAAGAATGAGCTCTATGGTAAACGGGTACTCGGCAGTTGGGAGCCGAGTACCCGGTTCCCAGGAGTCGGTAAAGCTTTCTAAGTCTATAATCCTAGAGCCGCTGTCAAGGCCAGCTGTATATCAGAAGTAACAGAATGGTGAGTATTGATCGAAGGAGAAAGTACATATGTGTTTCGATCCCCATACTTTCGAGGTGGGACATTATTTCATGGGCATTAAATTGGCCATGAAATAATGTCCCCCCAATGGTAGTTATGTACAGGGAAGGTATATGTAGATACCCAGTGCTAGAGGGTGGAGATTAGATGTGTCTGGTTGTAAAATTTAATAGTTGGGGTACCCTACCATATTAATGGGTTGTGAAAGTACATATATGTTTCGATGCCCATACTTTGGAGGGGGGACATTCTTTCATGGCCGTTAAATTGGCCATGAAATAATGTCCCCCCAATGGAAGTTATGTACTGGGAAGGTATATGTAGATACCCAGGGCTAGGGGTGGAGATTTGATAAGCATGGGTGTGAACCTTTATATGTTGGCCACCCTACCATATTAATGGGTTGTTAAAGTACATATATGTTTAGATTCCCATACTTTAGAGGGGGGACATTATTTCATGGGTGTTAAATTGGCCATGAAATAATGTCCGCCAATGGAAGTTATGTACTGGGAAGGTATATGTAAATACCCAGGGCTAGGGGGGGGGGGGGGCGGAGATTTGATAAGCATGGGTGTGAACCTTTATATGTTGGCCACCCTACCATATTAATGGGTTGTGAAAGTACATATATGTTTCGATTCCCATACCTTGGAGGGGGGGGGGAGCATTATTTCATGGGCGTTAAATTGGCCATGAAATAATGTCCCCCCCCCCCCAATGGAAGTTATGTACTGGGACGGTATATGTAGATACCCAGGGCTAGAGGGTGGAGATTAGATGTGTCTTTTTGTAAAACTTAATATTTGGGGTACCCTACCATATTAGTGGGTTGTGAAAGTACATATATGTTTCGATTCCCATACATTGGAGGGGGGGGGACATTATTTCATGGGCGTTAAATTGGCCATGAAATAATGTCCCCCCAATGGATGTTATGTACTGGGAAGGTATATGTAGATACCCAGTGCTAGAGGGTGGAGATTAGATGTGTCTGGTTGTAAAACTTAATAGTTAGGGTGCCCTACCATATTAATGGGTTGTGAAAGTACATATATGTTTCGATGCCCATACTTTGGAGGGGGGACATTATTTCATGGGCGTTAAATTGGCCATGAAATAATGTCCCCCCCCAATGGAAGTTATGTACTGGGAAGGTATATGTAGATACACAGTGCTAGAGGGTGGAGATTAGATGTGTCTGGTTGTAAAACTTTATGTTTGGGGCACCCTACCATATTAATGGGTTGTGAAAGTACATATATGTTTAGATTCCCATACTTTGGAGGGGGGATATCATTTCATGGGTGTTAAATTGGCCATGAAATAATGTCCCCCCCCCCCCCAATGGAAGTTATGTACTGGGAAAGTATATGTAAATACCCAGGTCTAGGGGGCGGAGATTTGATAAGCATGGGTGTGAACCTTTATATGTTGGCCACCCTACCATATTAATTGGTTGTGAAAGTACATATATGTTTCGATTCCCATACTTTGGAAGGGGGACATTATTTCATGGGCGTTAAATTGGCCATGAAATAATGTCACACACCCCCCCCCCCCCCAATAGAAGTTATGTACTGGGAAGGTATATGTAAATACCCAGGGCTAGGGGGTGGAGATTTGATAAGCATGGGTGTGAACCTTTATATGTTGGCCACCCTACCATATTAATGGGTTGTGAAAGTACATATATGTTTCGATTCCCATACCTTGGAGGTGGGACATTATTTCATGGGCGTTAAATTGGCCATGAAATAATGTCCCCCGTCTCCCCCCCCCCCCCAATGGAAGTTATGTACAGGGAAGGTATATGTAGATACCCAGTGCTGGAGGGTGGAGATTAGATGTGTCTGGTTGTAAAACTTTATGTTTGGGGTACCGTACCATATTAATGGGTTGTGAAAGCACTTATATGTTTCGATTCCCATACTTTGGAGGGGGGACATTATTTCATGGCCATTAAATTGGCCATGATATAATGCCCCCCCCCCAATGGGAGTTATGTACTGTGAAGGTGTATCTAAATACCCAGGGCTAGGGGCGGAGATTTGATAAGCATGGGTGTGAACCTTTATATGTTGGCCACCCTACCATATTAATGGGTTGTGAAAGTACATATATGTTTTGATTCCCATACTTTGGAGGAGGGGTGGGGTCATTATTTCATGGGCGTTAAATTGGCCATGAAATAATGTCCCCCCCCAATGGAGGTTATGTACTGGGAAGGTATATGTAGATACCCAGTGCTAGAGGGTGGAGATTAGATGTGTCTGGTTGTAAAACTTTATGTTTGGGGCACCCTACCATATTAATGGGTTGTGAAAGTACATATATGTTTTGATTCCCATATTTTGGAGGGGGGGGGGGGACATTATTTCATGGCCGTTAAATTGGCCATGAAATAATGTCCCCCCAATGGAAGTTATGTACTCGGAAGGTATATGTAAATACCCAGGGCTAGGGGTGGAGATTTGATAAGCATGGGTGTGAACCCTTATATGTTGGCCACCCTACCATATTAATGGGTTGGGAAAGTACATATATGTTTCGATCCCCATACTTTGGAGGGGAGACATTATTTCATGGGCATTAAATTGGCCATGAAATAATGTCCCCCAATGGAAGTTATGTACTGGGAAGGTATATGTAGATACACAGTGCTAGAGGGTGGAGATTAGATGTGTCTGGTTGTAAAACTTTATGTTTGGGGCACCCTACCATATTAATGGGTTGTGAAAGTACATATATGTTTTGATTCCCATACTTTGGAGGGGGGACATTATTTCATGCCCGTTAAATTGGCCATGAAATAATGTCCCCACAATGGAACTTATGTACTGGGAAGGTATATGTAAATACCCAGGGCTAAGGGGTGGAGATTTGATAAGCATGGGTGTGAACATTTATATGTTGGCCACCCTACCATATTAATGGGTTGTTAAAGTACATATATGTTTAGATTCCCATACTTTGGAGGGGTGACATTATTTCATGGGCGTTAAATTGGCCATGAAATAATGTCCCCCCCCCCCCCCCAATTGAAGTTATGTACTGGGATGGTATATGTAAATACCCAGGGCTAGGGGGCGGAGATTTGATAACCATGGGTGTGAACGTTTATATGTTGGCCACCCTACCATATTAATGGGTTGTGCAAGTACATATATGTTTCGATTCCCATACTTTGGAGGGGGGGGGGACATTATTTCATGGGCGTTAAATTGGCCATGAAATAATGTCCCCCCCCCCCAATAGAAGTTATGTACTGGGAAGGTATATATAAATACCCAGGGCTAGGGGGTGGAGATTTGTTAAGCATGGGTGTGAACCTTTATATGTTGGCCACCTTACCATATTAATGGGTTGTGAAAGTACATATATGTTTCGATTCCCAGACCTTGGAGGGGGGACATTAATTCATGGGCGTTAAATTGGCCATGAAATAATGCCCCCCCCCCCATGGAAGTTATGTATTGGGACGGTATATGTAGATACCCGGTGCTAGAGGGTGGAGATTAGATGTGTCTGGTTGTAAAACTTTATGTTTGGGGCACCCTACCATATTAATGGGTTGTGAAAGTATATATATGTTTTGATTCCCATACTTTGGAGGGGGACATTATTTCATGGCCGTTAAATTGGCCATGAAATAATGTCCCCCCAATGAAAGTTATGTACTGGGAAGGTATATGTAAATACCCAGGACTAGGGGTTGGAGATTTGATAAGCATGGGTGTGAACCTTTATATGTTGGCCACCCTACCATATTAATGGGTTGTGAAAGTACATATATGTTTTGATTCCCATACTTTGGAGGGGGGGGGGGGGGAGGACATTATTTCATGGGCCTTAAATTGGCCATGAAATAATGTCCCCCCCCCCCATGGAAGTTATGTATTGGGACGGTATATGTAGATACCCGGTGCTAGAGGGTGGAGATTAGATGTGTCTGGTTGTAAAACTTTATGTTTGGGGCACCCTACCATATTAATGGGTTGTGAAAGTATATATATGTTTTGATTCCCATACTTTGGAGGGGGACATTATTTCATGGCCGTTAAATTGGCCATGAAATAATGTCCCCCCAATGAAAGTTATGTACTGGGAAGGTATATGTAAATACCCAGGACTAGGGGTTGGAGATTTGATAAGCATGGGTGTGAACCTTTATATGTTGGCCACCCTACCATATTAATGGGTTGTGAAAGTACATATATGTTTTGATTCCCATACTTTGTAGGGGGGGGGGGGGGAGGACATGATTTCATGGGCGTTAAATTGGCCATGAAATAATGTCCCCCCTCCCAATGGAAGTTATGTACTGGGAAGGTATATGTAGATACCCAGTGCTTTTTTTTTTAGAAATTTTAGATAAACATGTCTGGGCTGTCTAAATCATTGCTATGCAGCGAAATCTAGACATTTGGTGAATTGTTAATTAATAAAACATATATATCGTTTGATTAGACCTGGATGTCTGTGATACTAGATCTACTATGCGCCGAGCATTCACGAAAACTGGTTACTCATTTCCTTTTAGCTATTTGTGCATTTTTAGCGTTAAACAAAAAACACGTGTTTCACAAAATATACGTGTTTACGTTAGAAATATTATCATTTATACAGTTTCAGATGTCAAACTATTATTTGATGGGGAGTCATTATTTCATTGGGAGACGAAATTGCATACAGCAGTGCTATGTAATACTGTCCCCGGGAGTCATTTTTTCATGGGGAGTCAGTTACGCATACTACACCGGGCGTCCGTAGAAACGGCGGGAATCAGCTAGCCCGGCAGCCGCGAAACGCGAACTCCGGGATACCGCCAGCACCACACAGTAATTAATAAATATATATATATACAATAATTTATTTATTTATTTTTTATTTATTTAGTGCCCACGTATCGAGCATATTCTGGCACTTACACACATACATATAAGTAAATACATATGCGCATGCACGCACGTATGTGCACACTCGTGCACACTCACACACCATATATAAATTATAATGTATTTACTGATCCTGTTCTATTTTAATCACACAACGGCGAGCTGATTATGTTTTAATTTATACGAACTTATACGAATCCTCTACTGACAGCAGGCGTCAACAAGCCTCTAACGTCAGGAATGGGCTGCATATATTTATGGTTCATTTTAATGTTATTAAGTTGTTATTAACAATTATACATTGGCTATGTTATACTGATTCTGGTGTATAAATATTACAGATGGGTTCACAGTCGTAGTTATAGAGCAATGGATGACTTTCCCATAGCTTGTCTAGTCTAGCTTTGAAAGAATTCACTGAGGGGGCGCTGATAACGGATTCGGGTAGTTTATTCCATTGATCAGTACAGCGCAACGGGAAAGAAAACTTTCGTATATTGAGTCTTGGTCTTATTTTCTTAATTTTTAGGCTGTGGCCTCGAGTTATGCTATTTGTGTCTTGTCGCTCAATAAGGTCTGCAGTAACTTGGTCATATTTATTGCTGAGAATTTTATATAACTCGATCATGTCGCCACGCAATCTTCTAAATACTAATGTTGGTAACTTTAACTTTTGGAGGCGTACGTGATATGGTAGATTACACATACCAGGAACAAGTTTGGTTGCCCGTCTTTGGACATTTTCGATTGCATTTATGTGCTTTTTCAGATATGGAGCCCAAACCACATTAGCGTATTCAATATGTGGCCTAACAAGAGATTTGTAGAGATGTTTAAAGTTTTCCTTATCTAGATAGTCAAATGTTCTCCTAATCAGTCCCATTATCTGGTTAGATTTGCTTATTTTTCCATTTATATGTTCATCGAAGCATAGTTTATCATCTATTAATTATGACACCTATATCTTTTTCACTAGATGAATGGGCTAGAGTATGGTTATTAAATTCCATTGTATAAGTGTGTAGAGATGTTTTTTTTGTTACTTTTGCATTTATCTGGGTGGAACCTCAATAATGAATTATCAGTCCATGAACACATAAGAGTTAATATCATTTTGCAGGGTGTCACAATCTTTTGGGTTAAAGATTGATCGAAAGAGTTTAGTCACTGTAATTTAGTGTTAATGTTTGTGTGTATTCGCTTGAGCAGATTTCTTTTTAAAATTTGATTTGTTTTTGTGCCACAAATGTACAAAACTGTCTGAAACGTTTGGGAGTTTCATTTTCTAGATTTCCAGCGGATTAAAATACACGTTAAAAGTGTCTACACCTGATACGGTGAGGATCTAATGAATGTTACCAGTTTTCGCAAATATATATAAAATTCTCTAATTTCTAGGAGCATTGATGGATCCCGGACCAGATAGGTGGTGTTCCCAAATGAGGTAAATCTAAAGTCCTGATAATATTGCATAGAATCTATCAGTATAAACTTTTACCCAGCTGAGTAACAACACACAATTTGAAAGCAAAAGCATTAAATGAACATAAATAGATCATGTAGATTGTAGAGGTTAAAGGATAATGATGATATATAATACATTTATATTAAATACCCTCTACGTGGTAAGTAAGAAGAAAATAATGCACTAAAGATAGCAATCTGCCATTGCATAGTAACCACAGCCCCCCTCCCAGAGCATCATATGGCGTACATGTGTATACTATAGGCAAATAATTGACCAAATAGTAGTAATTGTCACAGTCACAGTCAGGTTACTTGAATTGCGTCAACTCATGAAAAGAGGTTACCAAAGTAGGTCATGCTGATGGCCAGTTTCTATAAAATTAACTTTTGTCTGATACCCCTTTTTTCATGAAATAACCCAAGTGGTCTCAGGTGATTTCGGCAGCCGTGTAATTTCGGCAGCCGCAAATATCAATTCGTTTTCGGCAGCCTACCGAGACGCAAATATGGTGCATAAAAACATTACATTTTCGGCAGCCTCTCACATTATTACATTTTCGGCAGCATGTTTAACATCGTTATATTGCTGTAAAATATTGTAATGTTATGAATGTTATTAAAATTGTTTCACCGGCGATCTGTATAAGTCTGTCTATGTCTAATAATATTTCCTTTTTTAGGTTAATGCCGTGATTAAGTAACCATAGATCTGAAATTCATAGACCTCGTTTTAATTGATGTTTGAAATGTTGAGTATTTTTAAAGGGAAATTCTAGTGAAAATCGGGAATAAGTCAACTAAAAATATACTATACTCCGAAATAGTTGCTGCAAAAAAATATATGATACACCGTTCCATTGCCGAGAAATAATAAAATGAATATGCCCAAAATGGTCGAAAACGTGACTCCTCGGGCGCATCCATTTTCTCGCAACGAGAGCGAGAAACCGCGAGATTATGACGTCAACGACACACCAGCAAAATATCGCCAAGTGCTTTAGATTTACCTGTTTACTTCGCGTTATGAAGGCCGAATATTAATTAACCATTTAATGACCAAATTCTGTCAGGAAAATCAGAATATTTCCTTACTGAATGCCCATTTGCAGGCCAAACGAAGACTATTTTTGAAAATTGACCACTGGAATGGCTGGTTCGCTTACTGAGACAGTCGTTTTAGTTGTATATTCTCAAAAAAAGTCTTCTGTTGACCTGCTTCCTCAACTTGACAATTGCAGAGGTCAGTGCTGTCATGAGATGGTTAAATCGCAGCATGTCCGCATGTCAAGCGTGGGCTTGCGGTAATAGAAACGGTCATGGAAAGGGTACGGCACATTTTCAGATACCAGATCCACAGAAGCATCCGCATAAAAAGGGGCTAACTGACAGATGGCTTCATAACATCAGCACTTGATGGATATCTTCCACATTTAAATTTGGAAGACACAAGTTTAAAACATATAGTCTGTATAATTTTAAAGTAATGTGTCATGCATTTCAAAACAAAAGGCACAGTACTTGATTTTAATATAACGGAATCAAGCTCGACAATTAACGTCAGTATTTGCTTGCATCAATTGTAAAATGGAATTTGCGAACCAAAATGAAAGAAGTCGCTGATTGTCGGGTCGGTCAATTATAGGCAATCGCTTAGCGGCTTACTTCGTAGTTTGACAGTAGGTGACAGCTAGTAAATAATGGCAAGTGCACGCGAGACATAATTAGTAATTTAGTGCTTTCACACTATTGAAATCCAGCGTTTTTAATCATTTACAATGTTTACTCCCAATTTTAAAATAACTATGCAGAATGCTTAATATTCTGAATTAAATTTTCCTGGAATTATGTTGCAGTAGCTTCCAAACAAATTAGTTTCACACAATATGCAGGGTAAATTTTAAGCTTTCTGCTTTTCTGTCCTTGAAAGAGTTAACTAATTGACCCCAAATTTATAAATGTTGACTCATATTTACTGCCTGTTGAATATTTTGAAACTGGAATTTGACTGGAAGCAGAAGTTGCAATAAGCACCAACAGCTTTCAGAGAAATTACTTTCAACATTTATTCAACTAACATATTTTTACGCTTTCAAGAAGTTGTTATAACTGGTTGATTGCAAACATGCTCCTGGCATAACCCGTCAATGTTTTTAAAAATAGAATATGCCCATTTGCCTACCAAGAAGAAAATTTTTGACAATTTAGCACCACAATGACTGGCGCGATCATCGGGACACTAATTGCACTTTAATTTCCTCCAAACGCTGTGGCAAAGTGTCAGTTGTTTAGCCTATACGCTAATTATCCACGAGATGCAAGATTTACCTCCCCTGGTTACGGCTATCCTCGATCGGGCAAACAGAGTTGGTGTGTCGGTGACGTCAGCCGCTTGTCCAAAATGGCGCCTCTCTACTTGTTAATTTAGCGATTTAAATTGAGGATATCTCTTTTATTTGTTGGCATACAATTGTGCTCTTGGTCTCAAATTAATGCGGAGAATTAGTACTTTACGCCAGATACACAAAATCCCCCAGTGGAATATCCCTTTAAATAAAAATCTCAATTTCCAGTGGAATCGGTTTCAAAATATAGAACAGTTTTCCTGCATAGCTGTCATAAATTTGAGACACGAATGTTAATATGTTTAATAGGTTTCGGCTAGTTCGTTTCATCTAATATATATACATATTTATTTATTTGTATATAATATGTATACATATTGATTACTCACGACTCTCACCCCGAGAAGGTCAGCCAAATTGAGAACCAGGTTAGTATGAACAAGTGCATGAACGTGCAAAGATAATTTAGTGAACCATTTGAAAACACATTATTATTATTATTATTATTATTATTATTATTATTATTATTACTATTATTATTATTATTATTATATAGTTAGGCTACCACGTTATCATTATCTCTGAAATTAAAAATATTATAATACGATAAATGATTCAATATCCTGACTTGATTATTATTATTATTATTATTATTATTATTATTATTATTATATAGTTAGGCTACCACGTTATCATTATCTCTGAAATTAAAAATATTATAATACGATAAATGATTCAATATCTTTACTTTATTATTATTATTATTATTATTATTATTATTATTATTATTATTATTATTATTATAACTGACTAGCATATTTTAGAGACCATATTTTACCACTGAAAAAACCCATGATAAACCATCACAACCCGTCTTACGCCACCATAGCCTCCACCTCATTCCCATCTCCGTCTCGCCTTGGGCAAATCAGGTGGCTCCCTTGCACTAGCAGGTCCTGAATCGATAGCCTACTCTCTGAGTAGGCTGTCCAGAGATCTACCAGCTTCTCATTCACCACCACGGCTCCATGGCGCTGATGTCGTGACAGGTCCTGACGCAACACCAACGTCATCTGCATTGTGATCAGCTTCGCCACCTTGTGCGGCAAGCTACACAGCAGATAGAATGGAAGTTGACCTGTTGAAATACAATAGATAAAGCGATCGACCACAATTCCATAACATGATAATCATTATTAAAGAAATATTATATAACAATATCAATTTAAATAGTATCTTTATTATTGTTACCTTTCTTGGCCCGATGATTTAGGCGATAGTGCCAACCCCCCACGTCATTGTTGGTCCTGACGTGTTGGTTGAAAACCACCCAATCAACGGGAGAAAAGATCGCCCCATCTATCCACTGTGTCCTCATATAGTCAGCCAGCTGCAACAAGGCGACACAATCTGGACCAATGCCTTCTATGAGCATGTCGAACATCTCCCTTATATGTGGATGAGGCAGAAGCGGCAATGACATAAGACGACGACATATCTGAATAATAAAAAACGTAACATTAATATTAAACAATTTTACCTCAGGCAACGTCAACAAACACAACAAAACAACATTAATAATATTAATAATAATAATAATAATCACCTCATTAGTCCCTTCATCATCGACATATATGCGCTGCAATCCCAGCTCCTGCACCGTACGCCAGATCGACTGAAACATAAATGCCAAAGTAATTTATTAATATAAAGTGTATGTGCCTAAACTAATTATCGACAATGACAATAATACCAATCGACGCACCCGATCTGATGAATGAATGGATGCTAAAAAGTTGCATGCACGCGCGACATATAATTTGACCAGTCGTATACCTGCGTCCTCGATGCCTGGCATATGAACAACCGCGACATCGGCTATCGCCTCTGGCACATCGGCTGCAATAGCCGCTGCAACATCTGCAAGGGCAAGAATGATTTTGAGAAGTCATTATTTCAAAACAATATATATAGAGACGATGAGCGTCCAAACTTTACTCAAGTTGGCTTGCTGTTGTTTCTGATAGCATACGCATCAAACACAAATCAGTTTTTGATATTTCTAAGAAATGCCGTGATTTAAAAAGAACAAAGATCAAGGTCTTTTGTAAGAAATAAATTATGAGGCCTAATCACATACTTAAAACCTGCACGAAAGGGCACCTTTGTCGGGATCTGGTGAATATATGTGTAGTTATTTTTAACAGAAGCTGTTGCTGCAGATGTCCGCAATAGGTTCCAGTCAAATTATTTTCAAAGTATATGTCCAGAAACTTTATTTAGATAGGTGGTCATTTAATGAATACGCGAGTGTCTACGTGCGTACATGTTCGTCGCCATGTAATATGGTGAAATCTGAATTTGAATATTTTGAAAATAAATTCCTTGTTAATAAGTAGCGTGCGTGTGTGTAAACTCGCGTTGCTAATCAATACCACTTGGCAATGTGATCCACCAGTGTTGAATACCTGTTCCAGTCACATTTTTTCCTAAAAGTCTAGCAGGATTTACATTCGTCAGTAATTGATTTTCTTTTCTTTAGATAGCTGTTCACTTATTGACTAAGTCGATTTGTTGGGATAGGTTGAATATTTGTGTAAATATTTAGACCGGACGCTGTTGCTGCCAATACCAGCAACAGGTTCCAGTCAAATTATTATTTTAAATATCCACAATTCCTTTAGATTTATATATATGGTCGCGTACAAGGTGCGTGAAATTAAATTTTGTTACAATTAATTAAAATGTTGAATATTTCGAAATGAATTTGTCTTTTAAAGGTTATTTGCTTACAAGGTATTAAGTCATACTGAAAGTAGTTGCTGTGCAAGCGGAATGTGTTGTTCATTCACGCAAGAGATCGCATCTTAACATTTTTGGCGTTAAGATAACAGCAGGGATTATAAACTGAGGACATTGTTATCACCCGCCGAGTCTAGCTAGCATGGGCTTTAATTGCAGGAAACCATTACAATGGTCGGAATACACACAGACGTGGATTACAAATACACATGTACAATAGCAATTAGCAGTAATTAGCTATGGATTTCAGTCTATCAGAGTTGATATAACAGAAATATATACTAATACTATGTAATACACACGTATAGTATTAGTATATATTTCTGTTATATCGATTCTGTTAAAGCGACATAGATATAGGGTAACATATAGGTAACACAGGGATAACAATAAAACGCACACTAATATAGGCTGCCGAAAACAGGCTACCGAAAATGTACTCCAAGCTGCCGAAAATGGTTGGCTGCCGAAATGTCTATACACCACCCAAGTAAAAGGTTTCTTTTAGCTATTAATACATGTACCATGTACAGAATGTTGGTCTTGTGTCATTATGTGATTGATATCATGCATTTCCATTCTATTTGAAAACTGATAAAAAAATTAACCATTTGATGATCAGATCTGCTCAAGAAAATTGCAATTTCTTTCACAGAAAATGTCCCTTTGCAGAATGCAGACCCAGGCATGTCAGAAAAGTCTATTGGTGAAGATGTATGACTGGAGATTATCACGCCTGTCATAATGAGTAATTCCAGTGATAAATTTTCAAAAATAGTCTTGGACGTAATTTTTCAAGACCACAATAGCGGCCTTTTAACCCTTTAACACTTGAATTTGTTCAAGAAAATTTCAATCTTCTCATAGAGAATGACCATTTGCAGACCAAGAGAAGTATATTTTTTAGACTGGGATGGCTCGGTTATCGATCCAGTCATTCGAATGGTAAATTAAAAAAAAATAGTCTTCTCTTGGTCTGCAAATACAAATTTCTCAAGACCACTGCATAAGTAATTTTCGGCTGATATGAGGGTTAAAAGGTTGCTACAAGGCCACTTGACTGGTCAATCAGAAACAGTATCTCAATATCAACTTGACTGGATGTAGTGGAAAATCAAAGATGAGCGCTGACCTCAAAATCAGCCCAATTCTTTTATAATCAAGAATAATTCATTTCATGAACGCTATCAGAAAGTTCAAGATCATCTTTTCTTAGAGAATGTCTATTTCCAAGCAAAGCATTATATTTTATAAAAAATTTACCAGTGGAATGACTGGTTATGTTATCGATTCAGCTATTCTGATGGTGACTTTAAAAATACATGTAGCGACCTGCAAGCTGACACAGGCTTGCACGATTTTTGCTTTGAAACATCGCGATCGATTTTATAAAAAAATTTCGATTAAATAATTGGTCTAAATTCCCAAAAGTATGAACCGGGGTAACGTGACAAGTCACGAAAACTGGGACTGAATTTCTAGAAATAGTTGAAATAAATGATGCAAAAATAGCACGAAATTAGAACACAATCTCATGCGACAAATTCTTACGATCCTACGTCTATGCTTAATGTATACCTTATATCCATCATGGCGGGAGTGAAATTATTAATTAGGACCACCTAAATATTGCGTGTAGTTTAATAAACATCGTTTATTTCATCAAAATTTGACATAAAATGTCCTCGAAAAAATATAAATCGGTCGTGTTATGTATCAGCTTCCGCTTATAGCCTCCCTTTGTAGGACGAGTTTAGGTTATTACCCGAGTAGCGCGAAGACGCTAATATTAGTACCTGGTGAGATACTTCGCAATTGTAGCGCGGATCGGCCGGACGGGTACATTCCAAGCACCCCCCCCCCCCCCCCCCGCCCCCTTGAGTGGGATAGTACGCATGTATGCCATATGAGAGAGGTTTCTGAGAAATGTCTACGTCCGTGAGATCGCATAGTGTGCGTCAGAGCTTCCCTGACAACACGTGTCAGCGTTGGGAGAGATTGCATACTAAAGTGTACCGGGTTGGTGCACGTAATCCCTTTAAATCTAACTGGTCTCGTCTTTCTTGGTACCTATCAGGACGGGAATGAGACGAGGATTCCAAAGCTATTTACCTTTTTAAAATCGGACCAGAAACGGCCGAGTTATCATAATTTAGCTCATTGAAATTATTTTCAAAATATTGCTGGGACGTCATAAACACTTGTATGTACACGTGATAGCATCCTGACCCTTTCTATCGGCATGCTGATTGGCTACAGATCGCCTGCTGATTGGCGGAACAGGACGCCTGTGACACCACGAGTAGTATAAAAGGAGCGAAAAATCAAGAATCGAGACCACACTTCGGCGAGAGAGAACAAGTGATAGGTTGTGTGGCCAGAGCAGTGCAAGACATGAGCAACTGCTTACTGACTGTGCCTCCCTATTAGCTGCAGCAGTGCCTCGCAGTTTTCAGTTCTTGGTCTCTGCCCCGCAATCGGAGCATCCGCATCTAAGTTTTTGTGGGCCCTCGGACGGCCATCCGGGGGCAACTAATTAAATAGAAGAGTCCCTCACTACTAACACTTCAGATCAGCCTTCCTGCGGATGGGCCTCGCGGGCCCGATGTAATTTCTCTAGTATGTACAATGAGTGGTGAATCTTGGTGGATCTTCCTCACCACGCAAAAGTGGTGATCAAACTTCCGTGCACCATGTTGTGTGTTAATTAACTTTTAGGCCACAGTCTGTTGGGATTCTGCCTGGTATGCCTCAAGAGCTATGTGGTGTACCATGTAAGGTGTACCCAGGAATGTACATGCATTGTTTAATTAAAATTTTCAACAGTAGCCCTTCATGTTACGGGCAACCTTCAAACTTCCGATATAGTACGGAACTTTCTAACATTCTGCTTAATTATTTGTATTATCTATTATGACTATCTAGTGGACATCGAACTGCAGTAGTTCTTCTTCACCGTCTTTGAGAGTGAGCCGCATCAATAGTTTGCGTGCAGAGATTTCCCAGCAACTCCAGAATCGTGCCATCTCGCGTCCCTCATCTGCGACGCAGCATCTACAGTGATTTATGAACTTTTTCAGTACCGATGACTAATAGGTAGTCATTTAGCTATTGTATTCATTTCTTTGCAGGTACTGATGACTAACAGGTACCGATCGGTCATCTGAGACAGCATTTTATAATTTTTATCTTTTACTGTAAATATTATCCTTATTTTTTGTGCTTATGACTATCAAGCACCGCAAGGTCCTATGACCTGGTTTATTATCAATACTGTGATAGTTATATATGGCAGCAGCCATCCTAGTTACTTGTTTTGTTTATTAGTCCCCTACCGGTAAAACCGGGGGGACTATAGGTTTGCACTCCGTCTGTCTGTCCATCCGTGTCTGTCTATCTGTCTGTCCGTCTGGCGCAGTTGGTTTTCCGCACTTTTTTTTCGCAGTCCTTCAAGGTGTTCAACTGAGAACTGGTATATTGCTTTATTATAAGAAGGTACAGACCAAGTTCAAGTTTCAGGCATATGCGTCAATTTTCGATGGAGTTATGCCCCTTTCGACTAAGAAATACGAAAAATATTAGTTTTCCGCACTTTTCTTCGCAGTCTTTCAAGATACTATACTGAGAATTGCTACATTGCTTTGTTATGAGAAGTTACAGACCAAGTTCGAGTTTCAGGCATATGTATCAATTTTTTATGGAGTTATGCCACCTTTCAACTTAAGAAATACAAAAAATATTAGCTTTCCGCACTTTTTTTCACACTCCCTTGAGATATTTAAGCGAAAATTGGTGCATCGCTTTAGTATAAAGAGTTACAGAGTAAGTTCGAGTTTCAGATATTTTCGTCAATTTTTCATGGAGTTATGCCTCCTTTCATCTTATGAAATACAAAAAATATTAGTTTTCCGCACTTTTTTTCCCGCAGTCTTTAAAGATATTATACTGAGAATTGCTACATAGCTTTGGTATGAGAAGTTACAGACCAAGTTCGAGTTTCAGGCATATGCATAAATTTTTGATTTAGGAAATGTGAAAAATATCAGCTTTCCGCACTCTTTTCGCACTCCTTCAAGATGTTTAAGGAAAGTCGGTACATCGCTTTAGTATAAGGGGTTACAGAGCAAGTTCGAGTTTCAGACATTTTCGTCAATTTTTCATGGAGTTATCCCCCTCCCCCTTTCAACTTATGAAATACAAGATATATTAGTTTTCCGCACTTTTTTCACAGTCTCAAGATATTATGCTGAGAACTGCTACATTGCTTTGTTATGAGAAGTTACAGACCAAGTTGGCGTTTCCGGCATATGCATAAATTTTTGATGGAGTTATGCCCCCTTTCGACTTAAAGTGTAAGTAAAACGCTAAGCCAACTTACTGCGTTAGTGTATGGAAATAACTCGGTATATGCCAACATAATGATATGGTTATATAATATTTTTATAGACTATTACTATTTATATAAAATTTCGTATCAAAAGTGCTAATTTTCGTACCTTCCGAAAATGAAACTCGAACACCCGGAGACAAGGCTTATGACGTAATATCAAGGACCTGCGTATGATGGAAAATTGACTGGCTAACATTCTGACAGGTCACTTGCGTGTTGGTGATCATTTGATGCGTCAAGATTTTGGATATAGCGGCTCAAATTGGTGAGAACCCAGCATATACATTATTATATTACCTTTTAAATACAAATAGAAATATCTCATGTTGTGTGATTTAGCGTATTAATACAGCAAATCAGTTTCAATGGAAATGAAATGTATTTCCGTGATTCTGATAGTTGATGCACGTCTATTTCATGAACGTCAAAAGCTAGTTGTAATGGCTATAAAACAAGTTTTCAATCTTCCTATGCGCTGATACACTTTTATATAATAACCCCTCTTATGTAAATAGTGCCTCAAAATGATACTTAACCCTTTCACCGACAAATGCCTGAAAAAGTATGGGGCCTATCTTTTAAAGTATTTAACATATGTTAAATATTTTGCAATTAATTTGACTGGAAGCCAAATATATGTTGCTGCAACAGGTTCTAGTCAAATTATTTGCAAAATATTTAACACTTACTCTATGGTTGCCTTGGGAATAAGATATGAGAAAATTAATTAACCCATTAATGGTCAAGATTTTCCAAGAAAATTTGAATTTTTGCTCAGTGATTCAGACGGTTCCGGATTCTGCAATGATCTTGCAAAAATGTACATTTGTAGGTCAAGAGAAGACCATTTTTGAAAGTTTACCACTGCAATGGCAGGCTCACCTGCAAATGGACATTCACCAAGCAAAGCTTTCAATTTTCCTGACCAATCAATATTGTTTTTCAGCCAATTTGACGAGAGGCCATCTTGGATTTTAGCCGATTTTTAGAAACCTCTTTAAAAATCTCCGAAACCACTTGGGGGATTAATTCAAAACTCATGAAATAGCATCTAGTATTAAAATTTAAATTGCATGGCAGTCATGCAAGTCAGCTGTTTTTAACAAAGTTTTGACAGAAAGTAGGTGCTGTATTGAGAAATATCCTTTTGCAACCCATAAGAAGATTAGTTTTGAAAATTTATCGAGCCAGACATGCCAGTGGTCCATTAAAAAAAAATAGTCTTCTCTTGGCCTGCAAATGGACATTCAATAAGCAGATATGTCAATATTCTTGACCAAATGTAGTTATTAAAGAGTTAATAGGCAAAATTGGTCTAAAGAACATCTAAAATCTTGTTTGGTAACTGTTCATTTGCAGGCTAAGATTATTTTTTAAAGTTTGCCACCGGAATCACTGACTTGATGTTATCATGCCACTCATTCCATTGTTAAATCTTCAAAAATGGTCTCTTAGTCAGTAAACCAACATTCGCAAGATAGATCTGGAGGCCTGCTTTTTCCAGCTTGACCACCAAAGGGTTAAAGTGTCTGTGAGAGAGGGAGAGGAGGGGGGGGAGGGAGGTGTGTACTATATACTTTATTATATATGATACGTTCCTGAATCTGTTGTCTTTTTATTCAATTTTACAGTGTGTCTGGCATTCTTCAAGGAACTATATATATGGTACTATACTTCAATATGCTTACTTCCACATCGCCAATAATAATGATAAAGGACTGACCGCTCAGAAGAAGTGGACAATATATTTAAATAATTTAATCAAAACAATGTTCTTTCTCCTTCGATCAATACTCACCATTCTATTACTCCTGATACAGCTAGTTTGGATAGCTGGGCCCTAGGACTATAGACTTAGTAAGCTTTACCGACTCCTGGAACCGGGTACCCGGCTCCCAACTGCTGAGCACTAGTTTGCCATGAATGTCATTCTTGTTTGCATAGCAACAAGAGACACATGCTTTTTTGCAGTTGGAAGCCTTGAGATTATATTAAGTCTTTTCTGTGTAATTGTGATAGCTTTGTGTGCTCTCTAAGGATATATTGGATTACCATGGATGCAGCCGATGATAACCAGGTCATATATTTCCATGTTATTCCATAGTTAAAAGACTTAGGGCTTCAAAATTTCATCTGTGTCGCATGTTCCAATTTCTAACCCCAAAGAATCTGGGACGTGTGTTAACAACGAAATATGCCAGATGATTGCCTTCCTTTAAACCCCAACAGGCAATCGGCAGATATGAAATAAGGTGTTAGCTTGACGGTGTTTTAACACGAAAATCGGCTGACGTCGTTCTCCGTAAGATCAGAGCGGGTGACGTCACACCCGTGTTACTTGGATGTTTATGTGAAGAAAATGTTTCATTAATTCGCGCATCTGATTCTAGGTGCTGCGTACTTTAATTGGTACCAGAAAAACTTTGGAATTTTCAAGTCTTGTGTGTTATCACGATCTGTTTGCAATGATCAGTGGTTTCAAAATTCTTGATTTAGATGTGTGGTCTGCGGTTTTACCGTGTGCTACAGCAGTTTGTTTACATTTTGTTGTTTCTTCACATATCGTTTTGGCCTTCGTTAGGAGTATAATTTATATTTATTAGTAAATATACCCCGAATGCTATGCGATATGATTCCTAGTTCCATTATACATCCTTGAGGATCAGTGTATGGGTGTATTATTGCCCCCTTCGTTCTTGTCGTCATAATCAATGTGATCTTTGCTGTAACGTTGCGGGGTGGGGTGCGGGAGGGTTAATAGTTAATTTATGATCAAATATTTGAAAATTAATTGTCTGCCTTCCATTCCTGTTTCGTTCCGCTTGCTTATTGTAGGTTTGTGCTTATTTATAGGCCAAGCCAGCCCCGCTATCATGTGACAAGTGCCACAAATGCGTAAAGGTTCTATTCAAGGACCATGTCTGTTTCCGCTGTACTAAGTGTAATCTTGAGAGTAGGTGTAACATTTGCGCAGTGTGGTCGGTCGATATGATGCTTAAGTTCCTTGCCCAGAAGGACTTGGCAGGGTCTGACACGGGGTCAGGCGGTCCGAAAGTAAATCGTGGAGCGTCCGTTTCGGCCCTTGGGGGTGTTCCACGTCTGCAACTGGAGGTGGTGGAGATGGCACCGCCGGCGTGGTTTGGTCCGGCTAGGCAAGGTGATCTTGCATAGCGTTATGCCCACGCTGGTGTCGTCCCTGCTGCCAAAAGTTGTAGGGCAGTCTCTCACCATGTTTGATTCGGACCCTGTCCTTGGACAGGTTTCTGGACTGGCCACCGAGGGAGCCGTTTCGTACGGCCCCCTGGCAGTCCCGTCGGGCTCTGGCCTGATGGGTTCTGTCTCTCTGCGGCCACCTCTGGGTGGTCCAGTAGCGGTGGCTGGTCCGTCAGGCATGGGAGCCGTCCACCAGGACAGCTCCACAGCTTTCCTTGTATAGTGATGACTCTTAGCGGTCTGAAGATGAGGAGGCCAAGGAGGAGAGGGTGCTGCGGCCTGTGATGCCGCGGGTGGAGAGCATGGAGGTCGATTCCGTCCTGAAGGAACCGTCCTCCATCTGTCTGGCCTGGTGCAAGCCAGGGCAGCGGCTCCGCCCGTGGTTGAGGCCACTCCGGTACCGGGCACCGGTCCCGTGATGGTTGGTTTGCCGCCAACCAACACGGTGACGGGTGTGGCCGGCCAGGCATGGTACTCGCCTATCTCACCTGGTCCGGCAGTCAGACATGGGGTGCCGTTGGCGCCCATGTTTGGCCACGGTTCCCCAACCGCTACGGGTCCGCACAGTTTTCCGTGCAGACCTATTCCATGGACTGGTGTGTTCCATGGGGTGGCGGCGGAACCGTATGGTACCGGAGTAACTGGCATATCAGCAATGGCTCCTAGCCGGGAGGCCGTTGCTGGTAAGGCCGTGAACATGTCAACGGGTGACGTGTTCATGGGAGTGTCCTCCTCGGAGACGGATTGGTCTGAGGCTCTGGCTTGGCTAGCCAGGGTGGACCCGTCTGTGGTTTCGACCACGGCCGAGGAGGATGTACCCCGTCCATCGGTGCATCGATTAGGACGGGGATCTTGCCCGCAGCCCTGATCCAGTCTGTTGGACTGGATCCATGGTTTATGGTGTTGCTTGATGCTATTTATAGCAAACAACGCATGAACAAGGGTCAGCTTCTTGCGGCCTCCATGGAGGTGCGGGCGAGGGGTCGTATTCCACGGGGGGAATACGACAGATATGGTGTTGTCCCGTCGGTCACCGAGGATGACCGCTGGGTACTGGGTGTCCAGAGTGCTGGAGCGGGGTGGACAAAGCTCAGGTACACCATAATGAAGTCCTGTCCCTGCGTGATGGGGTTGTGAGGACAGCACTGAGTGCTGTCAACCACTCTTATCGTCTTCTTCAGTCAGTGTGGGCTGAAGTGGGGGCAGGCCACCCTGTGCCACCTGTGGCGCTTTCGTGCATTAGTGACGGACTGGTGCTGTCTATGGATGCATTGGCAAGGGTGCAGGCGTGTGTGACTATGTCCAGGAGGCAGATGGTCCTTGACCGTATGCGTCCAGCTACTGCCATCAGGGAGCGTCTTCTTGGGACGCCCCTGACAGGCCTTAGCATCTTTGGTGGCCAGGCGCTGGCCATCTTGGAGGACACGGCCAGCATTGTGCAGAATCGGTTGGCGGTTTATCTGATTGTAGTCAGGCCGCTGACCGGGCAACCTTCAAGAAAACAGAGAAAAAGCAAGGTGAAAGCCTAAAGCATAGTGCTGCTTCTGTTTTCTGCTGGGTTTTTCTCAGCTGCCTCGGCGAAGAAAGCCAAGAAGGTTGTGGGGGCCTCTACCCTCCCCAATATTGCTCCTGATCGCCCGAGAGGCGGGAAGGGGAGAGGTAAGTCCTCAAAGGGCGGACAGAAGGGAGCGGAACGTACCCGAGGGTACGAGGGCTCCCTTCACATCTGCCTGGACCGCACCTGTGCGACAGGAACAGCGGTGCCAGTTAGACCGGCCAAGCCAAGACCAATATGGTTCTCTCTCTCTCGTCAAGAGAGGGGGGTGGAGCGGATACGCGAGCCAGACAACCCCATTAGGCGTTGAGGTGTCTATAGTGGGTGGAAGGCTTATGCGTTTTCATCGAGGTTTAGAGAGGTGTGACGTCAGACAGTCTGGTCCTGGGATGGTTATCCCAGGGGTACATACCGCAGTGGTGGGACTTTCCACCACAGAATCTGTCTTTGGCACCTGTCTGGTCACCCGTTCAATGGGACCAGACAAGTTAGAAGCTATTAAAAACGAAGTGTCAGGTTTGCTTCTGAAGGGAGCAATAAACCAGCAAACCGGAACACTCCAGGCTTCTATTCAAACATGTTCCTTGTCCCCAAGAGCACAGGGGGATGGAGACCCGTACTCAGTCTCAGGCCATTGAATTGGTTTATCCATACGCCTCGGTTTCAGATGGAAACTCTGAGGTCAGTAATGGCAGGATTGAGGAAGAGGGTGTGGTGTGTATCGATCGATCTGAGAGATGCATGTTCCCACATTCCTATGAACGGGAGTTGTCACAGGTTTCTGAGAGTTGCGTTTCAGAATCTAGTATGGGAGTTTAAATCCTCCCATTCGGCCTGTCGACAGCTCCAAGGGGTTTTCACCAGAGTGGTCCTTGTGGTGACAGCGTTTCTCAGAAAAGAGAACGTGGCGCTTCACACCTACATAGACGATTGGCAGATCATCAGCCAGGTTAGAGGTGGATACTGCTCTGAATCTGAAGTTGCTTTCAGATCTAGGCTAGATAGTCAACAAGGAGAAATCTGAGTTGACACACCACTCAACATTTCGTTTATTTAAGGATGCGATTCGATCTCCATGCAGCATGTGTACCCATACACTGCTCGTATGCGAAGACCTATCCAGTTGTATCTGATGTCTCTGTGGAAACAGAGAATAGAACCCCTGTCAAAACTGGTGCCAGTTTTGGAGCCAATAATGTCGCATCTTGTATGGTGGGAAAAACCGTCAGAATCTCCTAGTAGGAGTTTTTCGCTGCACCTACCCCAACCCCAGCTGTCCGTGTACACGGATGCATCGCTGGAGGGATGGGGGCCCTACCTGGGAGAACACCAGGTCTCGGGCACATGGACTCTTCAAGAGAGCCAGCTGCATATCAATCTCTTGGATATGATGGCAGTGGAACTGGCATTGGAAAAGGTTTCTTCCAAAAGTCAGGGGCAAGGCGATATTGATACGGTCGGACAACTCGACAGTAGTATCATACAGAAATCGCCGCGGTGAGACCAAGTCACCCACACTATGTATCTAAGTGTTGTTTTTTAAAGCAGCTCATATTCCTGGGCGATTGAACATTCTGGCGGATGCTTTGTCTCGCAGACAGAGAATTCTGCCAACAGAATGGTCTCTCAACCCTCCAGTTCTTCACAGGATCTTCGAGCATTGGAGCAAACCCAACGTGGACTTGTTCGCCACAAGGGAAAATGCTCAAATCATGACTTATGTCTCGCCGATACAGATCCTAATGCCGTCGATACAGACGCTCTGGCGTTAAGCTTACGCGTACCCACCCACCATTCTTCTACCGAAGATATTGGTGAAGATCAGGGAGGAACCGTGCCTGGTCCTGCTATAGCGCCATTTGGCCCAGCAGGCCGTGATTCACGGATCTTCGAGGTCTGCGGGTGGAAAATCCAGTGCAGTTACCCGAGATTCCGAACATAATCTCCCAGGCCAAGGGACGCTTCCTACACGAGCGTCCCGAAATGTTATTGACTGCGTGGTTGTTGTCAAACAACGTTCCACGTCGGAGGGCTTTTCTCGACATGCTGCAGATTTCATCGCAGCTGCGAGAGGGAGGTCAACCTTCAAGTCATATAACACCAAGGTTAATGGATTTGCAGACTGGTGTGAGGAAAAGGGTAGTGTTCCCTTTCATTCCACTATTCAGCAAATAGCAGACTTTTTCTGTGAGCTGTTCTTTTCAGGACTAGCTCCTGTCCCAATTGCTGGATACAAGTCAGCTTTGGCATGAGTTTTCCCTTGTCTAGCCAACAGGGATAGTCCAGAGGTGGCCCAGTTGAGTGTGATGGTGAAGGGAATGAGCAATCTCCGACCGAGACAACCGGTAGTCAGTCCAGCCTGGAGTCTATCTTTAGTGCTTAATGTACTGGCCAAGCACCCTTTCGAACCGTTGCGTTCGGCTAGTCTAAAGCATTTGACTCTACAGGCGGTCTTTCTATTGGCAGCTTCCTCAGCTAGAAGGCGCAGTGTGATCCATGCACTTTCAGCAGAGAGGGACCGATTTATTGTCTCCAGAGAGGGTCTGCGTCTACTGCCAAGAGCAGAGTTTATGTCAAATATTCGATCTTTGAGATATCCCGGCAAACCGATCGTTATACCGAAACTAAGTAGGTTTGATCGTGATGCCAGTGTCTGGTGCCCAGTCCGTGCTTTGACTAAGTACAAAACAGACAGACTCGTTACGGTCGAATGATAGACATCTATGGATCTGCCATAAGGAGCCTTATGGCGCCGCATCCGTGGATTCTATCTCTCGTTGGGTAGTCGAATGCATTCAGACTACTCATGAGATTATGACTGGGCACCAAGAGCAATGCGCAAGGGCACGATGTTAGAGGAATAGCCACCTCTTCCGCCCTTTACAATGGTGTTCCGTTTAAGGACATCATGGCTGTTGCACAATAGCACTGTGAGTCCTCTTTCACGGATTACTATATGAGGGATGTGTCAGACTTCGCCATTCCACTCGCTTTAGCTGTTTTGAGACGATAGCTATATGACCACACTGCTCTTCTTCCTTTTTTGGAATTTGTAAGAGAGAATTAAGAAGCAGACATGGTCGAGCGAGAGGATATCAACCAGATTGTGTCACTGATGGCCGGACAAGTGAATGGTTGGAGGCTCCAGGTCTGAAATCCAAATATCTTGAGGCAATTCAGGATTGAGAGTGTTTTGTATTATGTATATATATCATGATCATTCATCTTATATATTCATGCTCATTCCCAGGCTAATATATGCAAAGAGTAGTTAACCCTCTTGGAATATTTGTGTTTTCAGGCGAGATGCATGTTCGTGAGTTCTCTTCCTTTTCTTAGGAGAAAAAGGGGGGGGGGCAGTGATGCGAATGTGATTCGGTTCCGTTAACTTGACGGTCCTTTTTAGGTCTCCGTTAGTCAAGTTTTACGTCTAACTCTTTCTCCAAGGGGCAAAAGTAGCATTTATGGCTTGCCCCTTCCCACCAGGTTACTGACCAAATCTGGTGTATATCAGAAGTAACAGAATGGTGAGTATTGATCCAAGGAGAATGAAGGAAATTTCAATTTCCCTTTTTCCGAGATCTAACAATACTCACCATTCTGTTACGGACCCAGCCTCCCAGCCCCATGGAGGCAAGCCATGGATTTCTCTTGTTTGGTGGCTATGCAAACAATATGAGCTCTATGGTAAACGGGTACTCGGCAGTTGGGAGCCGAGTACCCGGTTCCAAGGAGTCGGTAAAGCTTTCTAAGTCTATAGTCCTAGAGCCAGCTGTCAGGGCCAGCTGTATATCCGAAGTAACAGAATGGTGAGTATTGTTAGATCTCGGAGAAAGGGAAATTGAAATTTCCTTCATTCTCGGGCACATGGACTCTCCAAGATAGCCAGCTGCATTTCAACCGGTTGGAAATGATGGCAGTGGAACTGGCATTGGAAAGGTTTCTTCTTATTGATACGGTCTGACAACTCGACAGTAGTGTCATACATAAATTGCCAAGGCGGGACCAATTCACCCACACTATGTATTCAATGGTGCAGGAATTACTCGATTGTTTTGAAAGCTGCTCACATTCCTGGGTGATTGAACATTCTGGCAGATGCTTTGTCTCGCAGACAGAGAATTCTGCCAACAGAATGGTCTCTCAACCCTCCAGTTCTTCACAGGATCTTCGAGCATTGGGGCAAACCCAACGTGGACTTGTTCGCCACAAAGGAAAATGCTCAAATCATGACTTATGTCTCGCCGATTCCAGATCCAAATGCCGTCGATACAGACGCTCTGGTGATATGCTGGAGAGGGATGCACACTTACGCGTACGCACCCACCATTCTTCTGCCGAAGATATTGGTGAAGATCAGGGAGGAACCGTGCCTGGTCCTGCTAATAGCTAGGCCTGGGGTCAGTTACATTTAAATGTAACTAGTTACAGTAACATTGGACTATGTCAGTTACAGTTAAAGTTACATTGGTTGAGCAATGTTACTAGTTATATTTCAGTTACTTTGCATAATGTAACTAAAGTTACATTTCAGTTACATTAGTTACTTTGTCTGATAATTACTATGAAGAACTATGTGGACATGAGTCATTATACAAAGTGTAATGTAGTCAACCAATTTGAGATATATAGTAGGAACAAAATACCACTATAACCACTGATATAATATACTGAGAGAACTGAATTTATTTCAGATATAAAATAGAAAACCTGCTGAAATTTGTTCAATGAATTTGACTGAATTTTATTGTTGCCATATGCAATAACAAATTTCATTCAATTTGTTTCCAAAATAATAGGATGCTTTCATTGTAAAAATGTACATACATATTTCTTCCTCTAACCCTTTCAGCCATGCAAGCCAAATAACAAACATTAATTTTATTGTAAGAAATATTTGGCTGATGTTTTGAAACTAATTTGACTGAAAGGATTGATAGGTATCAACATTTTTCAGTGAAATTAGTTTCAGTATGTTCAACATATTATCCTTGGAGCATGGACTTTCTACAGTATGATAATCCACCATTTACCATGGGCAATATACGTTTCCAGTGAAATTAGCTTCCAAATCTCCATCAGCTTTATTGTATGCGTAATTTAAAGTAGCAATTTAAATATGTCTGCTGAGTACTTTAGACAAATTTTACTTTCAAAAGATGTTGCTTCATATGGCAGAAACAGCTTTTTTCAGGTCAAATTAGAGTCAAAATATTCAACAGCTTACCAGTACACTAGTTTCATTCCACAGCCTTTATAAATTTGTCTGCTCTACCAAAATGGTTGACGGCTTGACCTTTATCAATGGCATTGTCCTTTGATGTTTATCACCACCCATATGTGAATTGACCCTAGTTTGAGTATAGTGGCTGAGTGATGATGTCCTAAGCTGGCCTAATCAATAGTATATAAAGAAAAGAACAGGACATGCTGTTAACACCTATTGTGGCAGATTTTACCTTTCTTTACAATTCAACATTTGCTGTTTTTAATCCTTTTAACCCATTAGCACTAAAGCTGCACAAACAACTTTTGCAGTGATGTTGAGAAATGTCCATTTGCAGATAAATATAGGATTACTTTAGAAAATTTACCACTGGAATGACTGGCTCAATAACCAAGCCAGTCATTCCAGTGGTAAATTTGCTAAAATAATCTCATTGTCTACAAATGGATATTTACTATGAGAAAAATACAATTTTCTTTAACAAATTTGAGCCTTAAAAGGTAACTTAATTCTCTAATGATTTAGTAAACAACCTGTTTCTATGGTAGCCTAATGTAAAAGCTGTATAAGAATTTAATTAAAGTTATCACTGCCTGATGTAGCAATAACATTCAGTCAGATTATCATATCTAACAAGCATATTTTAAAGAATAATAGCATGTTGTAAATATAACATGCAGATATAGAATAACCCTTTAATGGTCAAAATTGGTCAAGAAAATCAAACCTTTGGCCTAGCACATCTATTTTGCAGGCTACAGGATTAATATTTGAAAATTTACCACTGGAATGACTGGCCTAATATTCATGCCAATTATTCCAATGGTAAATTAAAAAAATAAATATCCCTGATACCTGGAAATAAAGTTGCTGCCCAAAGCATCAACATCTTCCAGTCAAATTAGCTTCAATATATTCAACAGCTTACTTTAATGAGAAAATTGTAATAAATCTATTAGAAAAGTTTGAATTGTAACTGAATTGTAACTGAAAAGTAACTGAAATTTCAGTTACCTTTGCAATGTAACTGGTTACATTTCAGTTACGGTAACTGAAAAAATTCTTCAGTTACAAGTTACTTCAGTTACATGAAAAATGTAACTAAGTTACAGTCAGTTACAGTTATAAGTTACAGTTACCCCAGCCCTGCTAATAGCGCCATTTTGGCCCAGCAGGGCGTGGTTTACGGATCTAGATCTGCTGGTGGACAATCCAGTGCAGTTACCCGAGATTCCGAACATAGTCTCCCAGGCCAAGGACGCTTCCTACACGAGCATCCCGAAATGTTCAAATTGACTGCGTGGATGTTATCAAACAACGTTCCACAAGGTTTGCACTACGTCTGTCTGTCCATCTGTCGCAGTTGGTTTTCCACACTTTTTCGCAGTCCTTCAAGGTATTCAACTGAGAATTGGTATATTGCTTTGTTATGAGACGTTACAGACCAAGTTCGAGTTTCAGGCGTATGCGTCAATTTTTTATGGAGTTATGCGCCCTTTCGATTTAAGAAATACGAAAAATATGAGCTTTCCGCACTTTTTTTCGCACTCCTTCAAGTTATTTAAGCGGAAATCGGTGCATCGCTTTAGTATATGGAGTTATAGAGCAAGTTCGAGTTTTCAGACATTTTCGTTAATTTTTCATGAAGTTATACCCCTTTCGTCTTATGAAATACGAAAAATATTAGTTTCCCGCACTTTTTCACAGTCTTTCAAGATATTAGTATAAGAAGTTATAGTGCAAGTTCGAGTTTCAGACATTTTCGTCAATTTTTGATTGAGTTATGCCCCCCTTTCAACTTATGAACTACGAACAATATTAGTTTTCCACACTTTTTTTCGCAGTCTTTCAAGATATTATACTGAGAATTGCTACATTGCTTTGTTATGAGAAGTTACAGACCAAGTTCGAGTTTCTGGCATATGCGTAAATTTTTTATGGAATTATGCCCCCTTTCGACTTAGGAAATATGAAAAATATCAGCTTTCTGCAGTTTTTTCCGCGCTCCTTCAAGATATTTAAGCAAAAATCGGTACATCGTTTTAGTCTAAGGGGTTACAGAGCAAGTTCAAGTTTCAGACATTTTCGTCAAATTTTCATGACGTTATCCCCCTTTCGTCTTATGAAATACGAAAAATATTAGTTTCCCGCACTTTTTTTTGCAGTCTCAAGATATTCAACTGAGAATTGGTACATTACTTTATTATCAGAAATTACAGACCAAGTTTGAGTTTGCGTCATTTTTTGATGGAGTTATGTCCCCTTTCGACTTATGAAGTACAAACATATCAGCTTTCAAGACTTTTTCCTTCTCCTTCACCATATATACTGAAGCTTGGTTTATTGCTATGTTATGAGAAGTTACAGATCAAGTTCGAGTTTCAGCTGCTTCTGTCAATTTTTAATGGATTTTTGGACTGTCAATCTCTAAAGATTTATATCACCAGGTAGGGGACATATGTTGCAAAGCAATACTTACAGAATGCTTGTTCTATTGAGTGATTGTCTCTTTCTATGCTCCTCCAGCCGTAAGGCTTATTAATTGTCTGGAACTCCCATTGACATGTTGGCATGATCCGACTTGGGAAACTATTGGGGTTTCCAAGCGGTGAAGACCAGTGTCGATTTCGCATACACCACCTCTGTATCTTCGGATACCAGTTAGCATAGATAAGCCTGCCAAAGTAGGAAGCACTGCAAAAAGATATTATTTTTAACCGGACAGCAGTGCATCTCTGGGCATCCTGGAACTTAACCCTAACAACAGGCAAACGTTAGTTCCCCGAAGCCGGATCTCGAGTTGATCCGCCCCTGACACACCGAGTGACGGATGGGATGCAGATCTCCATCCAACTCAGTATAGTGACTGGGTGTGGTCTTGGAACCCACCACGCCCTCACGGGAAGGTCACTAGAGACGGATATCTGCCTCTTACTCCCCACCATAAATTTGTATGCGCTTTTCAAATTGCTTGTGTAATATTGACTTGTCCTAGTGATGTTATATATGGTTATGGTGTGATATGTAACTGGATCGTTATATGATTCTGAAGCTGCCACTCCGTAACATGGCCGCTCGCTGCATCTTCGCCAGTCAGGCTCATGTGTCAAAAGATAGTTAGAAATTCCTGCCACTCGCGGCCAAAGCTAGTATATAAATCTAACACCTAACCGGTAGTTTAAGATTTAGCAGAAGGACCGCATAAATAAAAGCTGCACCTACCAATACAGTAGCTTGGACGTACATAAGATGACGGTGTTGAATTCTACGGAAATCATCCACCCCATCTTCGCGTAAAATAGCATCCATCACATTGATTATAATTTCACTGGGTTGCCTCACGCTACACTTAGCATATGTTTGAACAAGAGAGTGGCCCTTTTTGCTAGCTCTCTTCCTCCACTTCGGCGTTGAAGGCATTTTCCTGTGACGGAGGTCCGCGCCAGGCACTTTCCTCTCGCAACAATAATATTTTTGTTAGGGTATGTATGATTACTGTATTATGCGACTGTAGTAGTAGAAACATCCTACTTCTGCAATCAGCCCTTCTTCGCTTTTGCCCACTGTCTTGTCCTCAGCCAAAATCCCTAGCTTCCTCAGGTCCATTCTTGACTTGAGTGTACCTAATCCTGCTTTCTTGAGGTCACCTCATAGCACGCTTAGCAGATTTATGCAATGACATCCTCTCCTGGCTCTGTATTTGCTGGCTCCGAGTATGGCAAATTCCAAGACTCTGTGCTGGTGTGTCTTCTGGCATCCTTAACACATGTCCAAACATGGACCATCTTTGCTGGGTGACTTTTACAGACAGCAGCGGCGTATTACACATCTTGTATAGTGCATCATTGGAAATTATGCTCTCTGGCTTTCGGTGTCCAGTGATGGTGCGTAGGTGTTTGCGGTGACAGGCGTTAACTTTGTCTAGAGCTGCCTTTGGAGCCTATCTGTCGATCAAGTATATGACATCATAGTAAATTACGTCACACATAGGCTGACGGCACAATCATAATAAACAGAAGCACCCCGTCATGATGCTGGAATAATTGAATTATTAACGGTGCCAAGTGTATGAGTTATATGCATTTTTAATGGATTTAATAACTCATTATCTATGGCAACGTTAGACCCAAGTTTATTCAAGCCAACCTTATTGGCCTATTTGCTTGGCGGCCATCTTGGATGACATGGTTTTCCCGAAAACGACTTCTGTCGAACCGCTGAAGGGATAGAGCTGAAATTTATTAACTATGCTTAGGGACCAACGGCCATTCAAATTTGTTCAAAGAAATTTTGTATGTTAAAAAACATGGCCGGCATCAACCAATCAAATTTAGCATTTGTTGATCATATTGGTTTTTTTTGTATTTGATGTATTTTAATGGCGAAAATTGCTCTATATATGCTTGTCAGGGCACCGAGTTCAAATATGCAACTTTCGAGACTGTCGGATAAATGGTTTGGCTGCCATCTTGGTTTGTTTTCACGCCATAGGCTCCTATAGTAAAGCAATGGGCCCATAGTAAAGTAATGGGGAATTCTTTAAACGACTTCTTCTCAAGAACCACTGGGCCGATTTCAATTATATTTGGGAGGAAGCATTCATAGGGCATAGAGATCTAAGTTTCGGAAGTACACCCGCGAGATCTCACCGGACATCCGCCACAATGCCCGGTTACTATACTTCAGCTCCAAGTTTGGACGTGCCCTGCTCGAGACCATATATGACAGGAGACCAAAGGGGACTTTATTGCATGTGTACAGAGGGCAGCTGATCTGTACCGCTTCATCTTTAGCAACAAGGAGACAGGTGAGCTGTCACACTTCAAGCCATCTCTGGAAAAGGTGCAGACCTTCACCTGCAAGCTGAATCCAGCCAGGAAACTAGCCTGCTCTATGTGTCATCGCTGACAGACTGTCGTAGCTGCCGCAACTTTTTTTTCATTCCTCAGAAGGCTGAGAAACTTCGTTCGAGGTCTCCGCTACTTCGTCAGGTGCTTGAGAACCTTCTTCAGAAGCTTGAGTAACTTCATCAGAAGCTTGAGGAACTTCGTCAGATGCTTGAGGACCTTCGTCAGAAGTTTGAGGAACTTCGTCAGAAGCTTGAGGAACTTCGTCAGTTTCGTCAGAAGCCTGTTGCTGAAACTATATCCACTGAGGGTCAGATTCTAGGACTCTCTTCTTCTGGAACTTCTCATGGAAGATCCACTTTGTCCATGCGCGACGAGCATATGACTTGCGAGCGGATTTGATGAGGTAGTCCTGGTAGTTATCTGGGAATTCCAGAAATGCCGGCAGATTACTGGCCAATCTCCTGCGCCCTCTTTCGTTGAAGATGTGCTCAACAGCCTCCTTGCAGCGAACAGTGAGCCCCTCCTTGCGGCCAACAGTGAACCCCTCCTGAGTACCTTCTGCATGACCGGTGTCGTGGCTCTCCGCTACAGCGGCACTGACCTCCCTGAAGTAGTTATTTGCTCCAGACTGGAGGCTATCCAGTATATCTCGCTCTGCCTGGCTAAATACGGCAGCCCACTTCCCGACCGTTAGTAGACCTTTGGGTTCGACCCTCGTCCTTTGGAGAGCTAGAATAACAGGACTGTTGGTTTGGGCCACAGGTGGTTTGAGTGCCCTGCCCTGGGTGCTGTCAAACTTCCGGTAGAGTATCCGAGTCAGGAGTTCTTTTGTACCACGAGCTGGCGCTCCTTCCTCTATGGCGGCCAGTATCTCTGCATCAGACGGAGGTGAGAACTTGGCTCACTCGTGGATAATGTTGATGTCACGAAGCAGTCCTCGGACCTTGTCACAGTGGGACAGTGCACGCCGTGGCAGTCATCATGACTGTCGTGCCAGCTTGTCCTGCTGCCTATAGGCAATCTGCTGGAGAACTTTACCAAACATGGCAGCCGTTTAAAACCTCTATATACCCAGACCTTAAACATGCTGCAGTATGTGCAACATCCAGATGGGGCCATTGAACCTGCGACATCGCACCACAGTGATCTTCGGAACCTCCTGACGGTCATTCGACTCAGTATACACGATGAGAATCCATTGTCCGCTGCTGGGAAGTACATCGACTTTGCAATCTCAGCACAGATCCATGAGATCAAGAGCATGGCACTCGAGTTCAAGCTTCAGAGCACAACAGAACGGACGGTAGAGCTCCCGCAGCTTCTGAACAGGTGGGGGATCGTGCAGAGCAACAGCACCGTGGACACCACCTATGTGAACGACATCGGAACAGCCCGACACTACCCCCACGAGCTACACTTATCAAGGCGGACACGCCAGCCAGGTTAGGAGTGGATACTGATCTGACTCTGAAGTTACTTTCAGATCTAGGCTGGATAGTCAACAAGGAGAAATCCGAATTGACACCCACTCAACACTTCGTTTATTTGGGGATGCCATTCGATCTCGAAGAAGGCAGGGTTTACCCGTCAAGAGCCCAGAGTGGTGTCTCTGTTAGCCATCCTCAAGAGTTTTCGATTTGGAACCCACATTCAGGCGAGGAGGTTTCTTCAGATGCTGGACATGATGGGCTCCATGGAGAAAGTAATCCCGTACGCTGCTCTGATGGGAAGACCTATCCAGTTGTATCTGATGTCTCTGTGGAAACAGAGAACAGAACCACTGTCAAAGCTGGTACCAGTTTTGGAGCCAATAGTGTTGCATCTTGTATGGTGGAAAAAGCGTCAGAATCTCCTAATAGGGGTTTCGCTGCACCTACCGTGCCCCCAGCTGTCCGTATACACGGATGCATCGCTGGAGGGGTGATGCATCACTGGAGAGGGGGGGGGGGGGTAGGCCTTTCCTGGGAGAACACCAGGTTTCGGGCATATGGACTCTCCAAGAGAGTCAGCTGCATATCAGTCTGTTGGAAATGATGGCAGTGGAACTGACATTGGAAAGGTTTCTTCCAAAAGTCAGGGGCAAGGTGATATTGATATGGTCAGACAATTCGAAAGTAGTATCATACATAAATCGCCAAGGCGGGACCCAGTCACCCACACTGTTTATGAAGGTGTGGCACTTGATTCAATGGTGCAGGAATTACTCAGTTGTTTTGTCTCGCAGAGAGAGGATTCTGCTGACAGAATGGTCTCTCAACCCTCCAGTTCTTCAAAGGATCTTCGAGCATTGGGGCAAACCAAACGTGGACTTGTTCGCCACAAAGGAAAATGCTCAAATCATGACTTATGCCAAATGCCGTCGATACAGATGCTCTGGCGATAAGCTGGAGAGAGATGCACGCTTCTGCGTATCCACCCACCATTCTTCTGCCGAAGGTTTTGATGAAGATCAGGGAGGAACCGTGGCTGGTCCTGCTAATAGCGCCCTTTTGGCCCAGCAGGGCATGGTTCACGGATCTTCTGGATCTGCTGGTGGACAATCCAGTGCAGCTGCCCGAGATTCCGAACATAATCTCCCAGGTCAAGGGTTGCTTCCTACATGAGCGGCCCGAGATGTTCAAATTGACTGCGTGGATGTTATCAAACAACATTCCACGTCGGAAGGCTTTTCTCAACAGGCTGCGAGCTTCATCGCAGCCGTGAGAAGGAGGTCAACCTTCAAGTCATATAACCATACGGTTAACAAATTTGCAGAGCGGTGTGAAGGAAAGGGTATTGATTCCTTTCAATCCACTATTCAGCAAATAGCAGACTTTCTCTGTGAGCTGTGCTATTCAGGACTGGCTCCTGTCACAATTGCTGGATACAAGTCAGCTTTTGCATCAGTTATCCCATGTCTAGCCAACATGGATAGTCGAGAGGTTGCCCAGTTGAATGTGATGGTGAAGGGAATGAGCAATCTCCGACCTTGACAACCGGTAGTCCTTCCAGCATAGAGTCTATCTTTGGTGCTTAATGTACTGGCCAAGCACGCTTTCGAACCTTTGGGTTTGGCTAGTCTAAAGCATTTGACTCTAAAGGCAGTTTTTCTATTGGCAGCTTCCTGAGCGAGAAGGCGCAGTGAGATCCATGCACTTTCAGCAGAGAGGGACCAATTTATTGTCTCCAGAGAGGGTCTGCGACTACTGCCAAGTGCAGAGTTTATGTCAAAGAATCAATCTTTGAAATATCCTGGCAAACCGATCATTATACCAAAGCTAACTAGGTTTGATCATGATGCCAGTGTCTGGCGTCCAGTTCGTGCTTTGACTAAGTACAAAAAATGGACGGACTCTTTACGGTCAAATGATAGACATCTGTGGATCTGCCATAAGAAGCCATATGGCGCCGCATCCATGGATTCCATCTCTCGTTGGGTACTCGAATGCATTCAGACTACCCACGAGATTGCGACTGGGCACCAGGTGCCATGTGCTAGGGCTCATGATGTTAGACCTCGACCGCCCTTTACAATGGTGTTCCGTTAGAGGACATCATGGATGTTGCACAATGGCACTGTGAGTCCTCTTTCATGGATTACTATATGAGGGGCATGTCAGATTCCGCTAACCCACTCGCTTTAGCTGTTATGAAATGATAGTTTAACAGCCACACTGTTAATCTCCCTTTTGATAACTTTGAAAAGCAAAAGTAGTAAGAACAGACATGGTCAAGCGAGAGGGATACAACCATGAGTGACACGTATGGTTGAAAATGTGTTGGTTGATGGCTCCACGTCTGAAATCCAATATTCATAAGGTAATTCAAGTTTAACAGTTTTTTGTATTATGTTTATATATCATGATCGTTCATTTTATATATTCATGCTCATTCTCAGGCTAATATGTGCAAAGAGCAGTTAACCCTCTTCGCATATTTGTGTTTTCAGGTGAGATGCATGTTCATGAGTTCTCTCCCATTTCTTAGGAGAAAAAGGGGAAGGGTGTGGGGGTGGTGAGAGAGCGGGGGAGCGGTGATGCGAATGTGATTCGGCCCTAAACTTGTTGGTCCTTTTAAGTCTCTGTATGTCAAGTCTAAGCTTAAGATCTTTCTCCAGGGGCAAAAGAAGCTATGTGTGGCTTGCCCCTTCCCACCAGGTTACCGACTAAATCTGGTGTTATCAAAGAGTAATATAATGGTAGGTATTGATCGAAGGAGAATGAAGGAAATTTCAATTTCCCTTTCTCCGAGATCTAACAATACTTACCATTATATTACAGACCCTGCCTCCCAGCCACACGGAGGCAAGCCTTATGTATTCTCTTCTTTAGTAGCTATGCAAACAATATGAGCCTCACTGGCAGACGGGTACCCGTTTGTTGGGAACCGGTTCCAGGAGCCGGTAAAGCTTTCTAAATCTAGGTTCCTAGAGCAGCTAGCTAGCTAGCTAGCTAGCTTGTATTATCAAAGAGTAATATAATTGTAAGTATTGTTAGATCTCAGAGAAAGGGAAATTGAAATTTCCTTCAATCCCAGCTAATCCAAGCTTCTAATAACTTGGAATAGCTTGGATTAGCTTGCTGGTATTAGCCACATAAAATGCAAGATGATTCAAGAACATCCAAGAAAGGCCTAGTTAATGTAAAATCGAAGAAAATTCCAGATAGCTTGAACATTCAAGAAAATCCCAGCCAGCTTGAACATTCAAGAAAATCCCAGCCAGGTTGAACATTCAAGAAAATCCGAGCTAACTTGAACATTCAAGAAAATCCAAGCTTGCTTGAACATTCAAGAAAATTCCACCTACATGTAGCTTGGATTTTATTCCATAAAGTCCCAGCTATCTAGAATTTCATTTTCTAATAGCGTGGATATTCAAGAAAATCCAAGCTAATCCGAGTTAACTTGCATTTTATTTCACACGGGCCAGTAGTCAAAATAGGTTGCATAGCTTGCATGTATGGTGAAAGCGTGGATTAGGTGGTATATTCAAGCGCCACAGAACTTGGATATTCATGAATATCCAAGCTTTTTTTGGCCTGGGTATACCCCAGTAGCCATATTTTGAACATACATCCATGATCTACCAAACATTGCCAAATCCATGGGCTGACCAAGTGTTTAGGGCTAGTTTAATGATCAAGCTGTTCAAGAATGGCTTCTGCACTGGTCATGACAAATGTCAAATTGCAAACCATGGTAAGACCCCATGGGTAAGACAATTTCTCAAAATTTACCACTGAAATGGCCGGTTCGATAAGAGGCAGTCATTCCAATGATAAATTTTTTTTGAATTTGTCTTGACCTATAAATGGACAACCACTAAATACAAATTATCTTAACAGCCCTTGACCATGCATTAAAGCCTAAAAGGGCTAAAAGTTATGTACATGTATGTTGACTGTTGCAGCTGATCTGTGTGGTAGTTCATTTGAATCGTGATTAAAAACGCCTCTATGTGATATATAATATAATATGCATAAAGTTGAGTTTCTGTTTATTAAACTGTTATTGGCCAAGTCGGTCAAAACCAGCTTCTGCAGTGGTTTCAAGGTCAATTTGCAGGTCAAGATAAGATTCTTTTTGAAATTTTCCACTGGAATGATTGGATCAATACCTGAAGCCATGATTAGTGGTAAATTTCTAAGAGTAGCCTTTTCAGACTCTTGGCTTGCAAATGGACTTCATTAAGCAAAGATTTCAGGTTTCATGAAATTATTGACCATTGAGGGGTTAAGAAATCAATGTAATATACTGTTTATATGTCAGCCAATACACCAGCTATATGAAAAATAGATATCATACACGTGTATTCATCATCTTATTTGACTTTGATAATACCAGTGTGCATTTCAGCATGGATGTGCAGTACTTACTGTGTGCATCCTGGATGCTAGCCAAATGAATTTGTTTGATTAACCCAAAGATTGGTTAAGAAAATTGTAATTTTTACATAGTGAATATCCATTTGCAGGCCAAGAAGGAATTTTTTTACAATTTATCACTGGTCATTGATCCAGGCATTCCACATTCCAGTGATAACTTTTTGAAAATATTCTCAATACCACTGCAGACGCTGCTTTTTGCTGGCTTGGCCATTAAAGAGATAAACTCTGTTCTGTTAGTTGATGAATTCTTACAGTCATGACAGTAAGCATGATGATAATATAGGTTTTGGGCCTGTTGAATAGGAATTTGAGATATTGGTCATTGGCCATCATTTCATATCCAGTTTTTCCATTTTGGGCCAACATTCTTTAATCTTTTAACCTAAAATGTTCATGTTTCCTGTTAAAATGTTCATAATTGGAACTTAGATATCAATTCATCATACAAAAATGTTTGTATTTCCAGGCTAAATTTCCATATTTTTGCATTTTGCACACATTTTTTATGTTTCTGAACAAAACAGTTGCTTTTTAGTCCAAATGTGTTTGTTTCCTGTCAAAGGCTTTGCATGTTTCTAACGAGAATCTTCACATTTCCAGCTTAAGGTTTGACATTATTAATCATTTAAATTTTTTTTTTGCATTTTGAAACCAGATGCATGTATGCATATTAACTGTCAAAATGTATATGTTCCGGTATTTCTGTGTAATTACTTGCTAATAATCCCAAATTCACAGATCATATCAGTAATAAATTTTTGCATTACAACACATGTACATATTCTTGCATTATCACTCCAAATTTTCTTGTCTCCTGTTAGAAGTTGTACATAGCGATTGAAAATGTCCATGTTTCGGACCAGATTTTTCACATTGCCAGCTTAAATTTTAAACACTAGCCTATATTTAGCAAAATGTTCATTTTTCCATTAAAAAGATTAGCATTTTGAGCCCAAATATGCATATTAGGCTAACTGTCAAAATTTATATATTTCTCTAAACATTTGCTTTTAATCACAAATTCACAGATTTTAGTACCAAATTTGTCCATTTCCACATCAATTCCTGCATTTAAGTACAAATTTTCATGATTCCAGGCAGAATGTGCATTTGGGACCAAATTTTAAATATTTGTTCAAATACTGATATCCCAGGTGATAGATACATGCCAAGCATGCCCATTTTGCCTCTTGGTTCCAAAGTCTACTTTGATCTCTGGCAGTCCTGGAAACCATGAAAAGGCATAGTCTATATGAACTAGTATATGGAAGCCATCTTTAGCCCTTTAATGGTCACATTTGGTCAAGAAAATTAAAATATTTGCTTATTGAATGTCCATTTGCAGGAGAAAAAAAGACTATTTTAAAAAATGTATCACCGGAATGACTGGCTCGGTTATCAATGGGTACATGTATCTCACATTCCAAATTTGGTTGAATTCCATCCTATGATTTCCGAGGAATTGCATTACAATCAGTTATTTGACCCCAATCCCCCACCCACTCCTGGGGCGGGGCCAGATGTAAATCTGCTCTTGCAAAGCACAATCATATGATATTTGGTTGAAATGGATGGGTAACTCACATACCAAATTTGGTTGAATTCTGCATAACGGAGGAGATGTGTTATAATCAATTTCTGCATGTTAAAATTTGACCTTTTGACCTCTCCCCTGCCCCTTGATGTGGAGTCAAATGTAACTTACCTCTAGGACTCCGCAATCATATGGGTAACTTACATATCAAATTTGGTTGAATTCCATCTAATGGTTTCGGAGGAGTTGCATTCCAAGTAATTTGACCTATTGACTCCTGCCCCGTCCCACTGGGGGCGGAGCCGAATGTAAATGTGCTCTTGTAAAGCACACTCATATGATATGGTTAACCCACATGGCAAATTTGGTTAAATTCCGTCCAACGTTTTCGGAGGAGATAGCGTGACAAATAGACCGACAGACGGACAGAGGCGATTTCAATATCCCCGACGTTTTTTCAAAATGGGGATAATAATAATATTGATATTGATATTGATGTACTATTAGGATGAGATGTTTTGATGTATATAGTGAAGGTATTACTGCCAACAATTTTTTATTTTATATATGTATGCATCCTATGCCTTTGTAAGGCCTGAGTGAATAAAAAGTGAACTTGACCTTGACTTGCCAGTAGAAAATAAGTTATTGGAGAAAATTTGAAATTTTCATGTCTTGTCACTTTTCCGCCAAGATGAATGGATGGAGGGACTGCGTCTTTCAAGATTCAGAATCAACATCCTTCTAACGTTGTATTAATAAGCTCCCAATAGAACCTAAGTTATCGCAGAAAATACCGAAACGTTCATATATGTATCTTGCAAGATGAATGGATGGACCAATGAACGAATGCATCGATGGATAGAGAATCAGCATCTTTTATCAAATACATAAATGTCAGTGATAGTGACTACATTAAGTCCAAGCTAATTCAAGGAAATCCAAGTTTGGAATGGGTTGAATAATTTTCTAATAGCTTGGATATTGAAGAAACTCCAAGCTAATCTAAGTTAACTTGCATTTTATTTCACACGGGAAACTGCCATTTAGAAGAAAAATCAAACAGTCTAATATTGTGTTGTTGTTTCCTTTAAAAAATATAATTATCAATTTTTTATTTAGTAAACTACTACTACTACTACTACTACTACTACTACTACTACTACTACTACTACTACTACTACTACTACTACTACTATTACTACTAGATATGATTGAATGAGCTATATCCTAGTGTCAGTGCATCGTCAATAAGAGGGATCATTTAACTAATGCTTGACAATAATTACGGACCTCTGGTCGATCTGACTAGCTGACTGATGGACTGACTGACAGGCTGATATATGTTTCAATCGTTAAGACGGAAGTCAGCATTAGAAAAGAGTATGTCGATATAATTATGACAAAGGTCGTCATTAGAAAAAGATTATGTCGACATAATTAAGACAAAAGTTGGCATTAGAAAAAAGATTATGTCGACATAATTAAGACAGAAGTCAGCATTAGAAAGGATTTTGTTGACATAAATAAGCCATAAGTCAACGGCAGAAGTGGGCAATAACATAAAGTTTGGACGAGTTATGTATTTATGTAGTGTATATTGTTGACATAAATAAGTCGACTTAATCACACAATTATATCGACATCTGGACCGTTATGGTGTCAGAACAAGTCGGTAACATGACGGCAGATGTATGCCACCATACATCATAAAGAAATGTATGATTTACATGTGTTAAGTTGGTAAAAGTGACTTCATGAATGAGCAGCGTTAAGGAGAAGCTTGTCCTCATTAACTGCTTTTGGTTGTCTATAAAAGGATACACTAACCCAAGCTTGATGTTTCTTCTCATGTGTATTTCACATTCCAACGTTTAAAGATGAACATAGAAGATACCACACTGTCAACTGGTACCATGAACGAAGAAGACAGTTCAGCCGAATGCCATAGCGAACATTTGCAAGCTGAAAATCTTGACGTGAAAGAAGAGAATATTCCAGACAAGTTCAGCCATGCATATTGGACACAGCGATGGCACCCTAGTGACAGAGGCTGGCATAGAGATGATGTTAATTGGTAAGTATGCAGTGTCACGCTATTAAAATCTTACCATGAACACTTGCACGAACACTGCAATATGAGCATTATAGGCAGGTGGATCAAATGTACAAGAAAACCTGTCTTAAGTGACCATTTTATGAATCGGCAAGACATGGTCTCTCTCTCTCTCTCTCTCTCTCTCTCTCTCTCTCTCTCTCTCTCTCTCTCGCTATCCCTCCCTGCCTGCCTGCCTCTCTCTCTCTCTCTCTCTCTCTCTCTCTCTCTCTCTCTCTCTCCAATGCTATAACTTAACCTTTTAATATGAATTCCATCAGTGCATGCTAATAATTAAAACTGAATTCCCTCATTGAAATTAAGATGCCAACATTATTCTACTGTCATGACTATTTGCAGACATAATAATAATAATCAATGCATGTGACTGACAAGATGTCCATGTACTTGGCCCTCCCTCCATCATTTTCTCTCCCTCTGGCATGTACTCCCCCTCTACGTGCATGTGTGTGCACGTGCGTTTGAGTTCAGAGCTGTATACTAAAAAACTACTGATTGGATTTGGCGCAAATTCAACACAATGATGGAACTTGATATGCAAAGGGATTTCCAAACATTGGCCATGATTCTGATAAAAGAACCCTGATATGGATTGGATCAAATTCTGGATCTGTGGATATGTCGCAAGCTACTGGTTCGATTTGGCTAAAATTTTAACGCAGGAAAGAATGCAGTCATACAATAGGATTCCACATGCATACGCGCATCTTTTAAAATGGCAAATGTAATGTATATGATTGTGCATACCTCGATTAGTAGGCCTATGATCAATGAGGATTCATTAAAGAAGTAAATGGCTGCTGAACACCAGTTGATGCAGGTGTACTAAGCCAGAACCTAGGAAACAACGTCACTGCATTTTATGGCAAATTGGCAATACTTCTAACTGATCTATATTCTATTTCAGTTTGCTAGAATCAAACGTTGAAAGACTCCTCAACGGCCGAGCAAATGTACGAACATTCTTTCCTCTCTGTGGGATGGCCATTGATATGCTATGGTAAAATGTCATTTGCCACATTTGTAAAATCTATAATTATTGTAAATCTATATAAGTTTATTATTTTCTTATGTTAAAGATTGTAATAATCATACTGGTAAATATGATAACATAAAGCTAATGCTATACATTTTAAGACTACATTTATTCCTGTTTGTAAGGTCTCGTAAAATGCGTGTGGTGCATGAGAAGCCAATAGTGTACATTTGTGATCTTGGCATATCTATCTTAAATCACACAGTCATTAATGAACCAAGTTTATTCATCAATCATCTCATGACCTTATAATTAACTAAGTGACATGTATGATGACATCATAATTATTATGTCATGAATGATTTGATATAGTCCATCTTTAATGCTTTATAGTGCGACACGTTATACAAATTTTATGTCTCTCATTTAAGAAATATTCTGTTGAATATTTTGAAACTAATTTGACTGGACGCTGTTGCTGCCATAGTCGGGAACAGCGCCCAGTCAAGTTAGTTTCAAAATATTCAACCGCTTACCTGTATTAGTTTTCTGGAAATTTATATTCAGTGAGTGCGGAGATTGATCGATCCCAACACGGACAAGGTGTGGGTGGAGCTTAGATAGAGATGGGCGGGGCATGGCTAAAAATGGAAAGGTCCATTATACAGTAGCTCAGAAATAACCTAAAATGTGTCCAAAACAATGGCAGAAACATGTTAGTTAGTACAATTTTGAACACGATGTAAGAAATATTGTATTGAATATTTTGAACGTATTGGATTGGAAGACATTGCTGCCTGCCTAAGGCAGCAGTGTCTTTCAATCTAAATATGTTCAAAGTGTTCAACAGTGTGTGGTAAGTTATTTCTGAGCAGTATTCTAGTTGTATTGGCATGGGTAATTGATACTCGCTGTTATTGTGACAGTGAGAGGTCAAAGCAAAGATCTAGAGCGCCGATATCTATTCTTATATCTCCAGAAAGGGCATAATCAGAGATAGGCCTATATTACATCAGCATATCTTATCCTCATATAAAGTCATGCATATCAGCTTGACATATGGCTACAGGAATAGGAATTTGTTTTATGTTTCCTAGATAATTTGACGCGAATCCAATAGTGTCACTGGTAAAGTATATGATGTCATAATCGATTACGCCACATTTATATAGTCTGACATCACAATCAAATACGTAATGAATGAAGTACAAAAATGTAGTTAAGTCCCTCATGAACTTTTAGGTCCCTCAGTTGTACCTGTATAGTTTTCTGGAAATTGTGATTCAGAGAGTTCAGGATTCGATCGATCCCAACACAGGCACCATGTTGGTTGAGCTTGTGTAGAGATGGGCGGGGCATAGTTAAAAGTGGATTCCTCAATTAGTCGTCCATTATACCTTCCATTATGCTAAACGTGCTGTGACAGAATAGTTATCAAGATGATTACAATACAGTTATAAATTTATAATCATTATTGCCTATGCTTTTCTAAGGTTAGCTAAGATGGGACATAGCATTGTCGGAGTGGAGTTCATAGAGTCCGCAGTGAAGGCCTTTTTCGAGAATAATAATCTAGGTTACACGGTCCACGATTTACCCTGTATCGATGGTCACATTTATAAGGTATATTATATAACTAGTTTATGAATAGGTATTTGCGAATTAGTATATACACATTTTGGTTGTAGCGTTGGAACTTGGAAACTGAAGGTAAACACCTCAACAACAAACATAATTTTATTCACTAAGCGAAAGACTAAATTTCAACTAGATTTTCGTTTAAGGGTTGTGTGTGTGTGTGTGTGTGTGTGTGTGTGTGTGTGTGTGTGTGTGTGTGTGTGTGCATGTGCGGGTGGGTGGCATATAAATATCGCTGATGAGTATTTTGTTGAGGGTGGTTTTTAGATGTAATGAGCCATTTTTATTGTGCATACAGACACATTAGAAACAATACTATGAGGCGATGCATGATTGCGTGGATTAAAATGCATATTCGTCGATTGCGGTTTCACTAATTTTATTATATATTCACCTGAAGGATGGGGACATGGGGTTTTGAAAAGGTTGATCCCATCGAATCATGTCGAGTCAAGTTGTACAACATCCTACTAAGTCTCAAGTCAAATGTGCTGGCGTATGGTGAAACATGCATAAATTCCCATTAAGCATTACGATCAAATGCAATATGATCTGCTTCTGGGCAAATGCTGGTTACAGCATAGAATACGAAAGTTTCAATAACAAGATTTATGTGGTTAGAATATACACGTACCATACTAGATGAATCCAGTTTTAGCTATTTCCTGCCCATCTCTAGTTAAGCTCCACCCATGTTTGTCCATTTTGGGATCAATCGATCCCTGGGCTGACTGAATCTCAATTTCCAGAAAACTACAGGTAAGCTGTTGAATATTTTGAGACTAATTTGACTTGGTGCTGTTGCCGCTAATGCAAAAACAGTGCCCAGTCAAATTAGTTTCAAAATATTCAACAGCATCTTTATTAAAGTTGCATATTCACCAAAATATTTGAAAAAAAATTTGTGATAATTGTATCCATTTCGAGGCTTAAATCATGTACCTCAATGTAATGAAACAAAATAAATCTTAACATATGATGATTTCATTCCGTATAAATTAATGTTTTTTTAGTTGGGAAGTTGAATTAGGAACTCATGTCTCTAATTCAATTTCACATTTTAATTATATTAATTTATACGTACAGAAATCATGATATGTTAAGTTTCATTACACATAGGCACACAATCTAAGCCTCTAAAAGTACACAATTTTAAGAATTTAATTTCAAGCATTCTGTTGTGAATGTGCACCTTTAAATAGCATGGATTATTAAGCATTTAAGATGGACTAAATCCATTCATTCATGACGTAATTGATGATTAAGTCATCCTACACATCATGTAGATTATTATGACATCACATGATTGACTGAGAGACTGGACTCCTCCATTAGATTATGGTGTAATAAGAAGTTCATACGTAAACATTACTATAATATGTTTAAATACTTGGTAACATATTATATAGTTATAATTATGATACATAATAGTAAATCTTGTATGTTGTTGTAAAAGATTTAGCTTGGCATAGATCAATCACCATGGCTAATGTAGGGACATACATACTCATATTGGTGAGTAGCTAGGGTCATTTCAAAATTGATGAAACCAATCGATCACTCAAGTATTGACATCATAATCAACTATGTCACATGTAGGCTGATGTCGCAATCATAATTGACAGAAACACTCGTCATAAATCTCATGCTGAAATAGTCCGTTAAGTTGTACAAATTGTTGTATATCTTCACTATATAATAAACATTATGTTGCATATTTCGAAACTAACTTGACTCGGCGCTGTCGCTACCATATGCAGCAACAGCACCGGGTCAACTTAGTCCCAATATGTTAGCTGTATAGTTACCATGAAATTAGGATTCTGGTAATTCAGGATGCAAAGCATACAAATTGATCCCAACACGTGAAAAGCATGGTCGAGGCCTTGCTAGACATGAGCGGGGCATATCTAAAAGTGGATTCGTCCATTCCACGGCACATTGGCCACCCCATGGTGCTTATACATTGACTGTTGCTCAAATGTGATCAATGTTGACAAAAGTCTGTCACTAGTCGCGGAGTTGTCAGAAATTGTCCATTATTATTAACCAAATTTGTTAAATTTGATCATAGAAGTCCCAGTCCTCTCGCCGAAAACGTCCTCCAACAGTCCTAGAGAAGACCATTTGCAAAAACATTTAGCACTGGAGTTGCCGTCTTGGTAGCGAGGCAGTCAGTCCAATGGCCACTATATGGATTCCCTGCTTGAGATAGTAGAGGAAGATAATCATTCAATGATTCGGAAGTCATTCCATTAATAAAAATGAAAACCAGTTTCCTTGGTATAGTCACAATAAAATATAGAATTTTTAATTATTGACATTAGAGGGCAAGGGGTTAAGCATTAATTTTATTTACCTTCAAAATCTTGATGTCTTTGCTGATATGTGTGTCTGCACTGTCTGTATCAGCCTGTTCAACAGGACTTTCAGTAGACTTCTCATGCTTCTCATAGTGTATTTTCATCCTTGCTACCTTGTTGACAACTGTGTACTCACACTCTCTACACTTAGCCATTTGTTTGCCATTAATCTTAACTTCCAAAATGTGCATCCAAATTGTATCCTTAGGCCTACCACCTTTGAAATACATATTAACTATTTCAAATACCATCAACACATAAATATTCAGGACAACAGAAGAATTCAAAGATTAATGTAGCACAAGGATATCTTTTTACTAATTGTCTAATTGATATCTAGCATTAACTGAGGATAGATGAAAACATGAAGAATCTAATTTATATTCTATCAGCTTAATGCCTTAATCCCAAATTTGCATAAGATCTTATGTAAACATAGCTAATGTGTGTACTCAGTAGTGCATTCTAAAATAGCCTTAGAGAGCAAGGGTCATCAGTTAATTGTTGAAACAACATCTTAGCAGACTATATTTTCTCTATGAGTTTAAGATTCTTCCATAGGCCATGAACATTTTGCAAGAAATAGATTTAGACACAGAGACAGTTCTCAATAATATAAACATCTAGCTGTACATAGGTAGTCTAATATGTTTACATTATTGATTAAATAGGGTTTCTGTGGGTTTAACACAACTGGTCGAAATATACAGAGTTAAAACATTTAAGACAAACAAAAGTTGAAAAAAATTAACCCATGGATTATAGAAAGAAGCAAATAAGACTCCTAATTTATTGAAATCATATGCATCCTTTTAGATTATTATTATTATTATATAGCAATAAAGTATCCAAAAATACATGTAGATAACCATCCATCAATATGTACATGTACCTGTATGTGTCTAAATGCTATATAGTTGTTTTAAGAAAATTACATTTCAGAAAAATATTTTTTATACCAATATTTTAGGTTTTGGACAGTTTTGGACAATTTAAGGTGTCCAAAACCTATTTTGGGCGGACGGTTTAAACCATGGTTTAAACCGCGGTTTAAACCACTAGTGTCCAAAACTTGCCAACCCTGATTGTCGCTTATATATTGCCATTTATCTGGATGTGTATTAGAAGGCTGATAGATGACACATATAAGCAATTCTTGACAATCAGAAATCTTTGACCATATCATTTCAATATTTGTGCCTTCATATTCAGTATATCAAGAGGATGCAAATTTATCAGATACATATACACATATTCACCCACAGGCATTTTGGCGATCTTTGCGATACAGTTCACGAAAGCCTGGAATTTGAATTGAGTCATTGGACAAATCTATCTATTTTGATCTATCTATCAAAATGAGATAAGTTGGCATCAATATGGTTGGTTTTATCTTTGAGCCCACAGACATGTACATGGACAATAGAGATATCGCTCTTGTGTATTGAGTCGGGGTTAGATTCTATGTCCTTCACCAAAATCAGAGGCAAATGGATTATTATGTTTGAAATAATTTCCAGGTTGCTGAAAAAAGAAACCAAAGTCTGAAGTCCACATCATCTTAGGACGATATGCCTCTATCAAGTTGTAGACTCTCTTGAGGTGACTGATTGTTAAACATCTCAATTGCCATGCGATAGCTGCTTAGGTCATTACCCATCTTGCATAGCTAGAAAGCTAGGTAGGTGTACCGCAATTAAGACAATTGGCTACTGATGGACACCAACTGGAGTTCTTGATGGGAAAATTAATAGGAACAGATGCCATAGAGATCAATAATTAGAGTCAGAGTTATATGCATGGTTCTATATAATAAAGTTAACATTATAGCATGTGTCGCCCTAGAGAGCGTCAGTGAGTAGAGCTTGGATTAGATCATATTTATTCCATACCGATTTAAGATGTTGACAATATGGTGTGTGAATTTAAATTAGTTACTGTTATTATGTCTATGGTCACCATTTTTAGCGCACCTGGCCTGAATGGCCAAGTGAGCTTATGCCGTGGCGACCATCCGTTGTCCGTCCTTCCGTCAACTTTTGCTTTAAAACGCTACTCCTCCTTAACCAATAGCCGAATCTTAACTAAATTTTGGTCAAAGGATGCTATTGTGCTCGGATCCTGAACTTACATTTGGAATTTTGATTCATAAATTTTTTGGGTCAAAATCTTAGATTTTCATTAAAAATTTACCGAAAATTGTTAAATTGCTTCTTCTCCTTACCCTTTTGACCGATTTCAATCAAATTTGGCTGAAAGGATCCTATCATCATAGGTTATAGAACTTCCATTCAGAATTTTGTTTCGTAAATATTTTGGGTGAAAAGATTTTATTAAAAATTTACTGCAAATTGTCAAATTGCTTCTCCTTAGAATTGTGAGCAATTTCAACCAAATTGGGCTGAAAGAATCCTATGGTCATAGGCTCTAGAACCTCCATTCGGAATTTTGTTGCGTAAATAATTTGAGTGAAAATCCTAGATTTTATTTTAAATTTACCGGAAATTGTCAAATTGCTTCTTCTCCTTACCCGTTTGACCGATTTCAATAAAATTTGGCTGAAAGGATCCTATGGTCATAGGTTATAGAATGTGCATTCAGAATTTTGATTCATAAATATTTTGCGTGAAAAACTTAGATTTTATTAAAAATTTACCGGAAATTGTCAAATTGCTTCTCCTTACCATTTTGACCGATTTCAACCAAATTGGGCTGAAAGAATCCTATGGTCATAGGGTCTAGAACTTGCATTCAGAATTTTGTTTGGTAAATATTTTGGGTGAAAAACTTTATTAAAAATTTACTGCAAATTGTCAAATTGCTTCTTCTCCTTAGAATTGTGAGCAATTTCAACCAAATTGGCCTGAAAGAATCCTATTTCATTTCATTTCATAGGCTCTAGAACTTCCATTCAGTATTTTGTTGCGTAAATATTTTGGGTGGAAATCCTACATTTTATTAAAAATTTACCAACAATTTTCAAATCGCTACTTCTCCTTACCATTTTGACAGATTTCAACCAAATTGGACTGAAAGAATTCTATTGTGATAGGCTCAAGTACCTGTATTCAGAATTTTGATTCATGAATTTTTTGCGTGAAAATCTTAGATTTTATGAAAAATCTACTGGAAATGGTCAAAATGCTACTGCTTCATAGCTGCTAGATATATTTCAAATAAATTTAGCTAGGCGGATTCTATGGTGGTAGGCTCTAAAGCTTCTTTTCAGAATTTTGGTTGATACATTTTTTTTGTGAAAATCGTAAAAATCTACCGGAAATGGTCAAAATGCTACTCCTTAAGCTGCTTGACATATTTCAACCAAATTTCACTAGATGGATTCTATGGTGGTAGGCTCTAGAAACCATATTCAGAATTTTGATTGATATATGTTTTGGGTGGAAATCTGAGGTTTTATGAAAGATTTACCAGAAATTGTCAAAACCCTGCTTCTCTTTTAAGTTGCTTGACATATTTCAACCAAATTTGGCTACAGTACCCCTATCATGGTAGACTCTAGAACTTTATTCAGAATTTTGATTGATCAATTTTTTGGGTGGCCATCTTAGATTTTCCGAAAATTATCCATCATAATTATCTAAATGCAAATGGTTCAAATGCTAATGGTCCAGGTGAGCGCCACAGGCCCTTCGGCCTCTTGTTATTATGGACAAAACTAACAATAATATTTACACTAACTATAATGGATGTGATAGAGAAGATTGGCTGTAATGCACATTCGAAGAGAGACAGGAGAACATATTTACAGGTACATGTAGTTTGATATGAGTTAAAATAGGGTTGCACGATTATACAGTATTTTTTAATCGCAATCATTTTAGATAACTAATCATGGTTATTCGATTAATCACAGCTGTACTGGTGCTGGTAGAGTGGGGAGGCATAAAGCTATCAAAACAGCTAGTATTGGAAATATGTCGTGGTGCTATTAGGCCAGGTATAGGAAATTCTGTGTGGAGTTATATAGTATTGATTTTAACTAGCATAAATTAGAATGTTCATAATCGTGACCAAGGGATATAGAACAACAGCCCAATTAATAGTCAGGACAATTAAAGCGACCCAGCCTGCAGTGTGGACATAATAAATTACAATATTCCAAGACATGTATATGCTGAACTTTTATATATTATAACATATGAAAATGCATGTTTATAATCCGATAACCGTTTTCATTCTGAATTCCCATAAACATGATTTCAAGACATTGGCATAAGAAACCTGCATATTATATTGGAAATAATTTGACTAACAGTTGTTGCAGCCTCAAGGAAAAACAACTTTGGCTTTGATTGTTTTCAAAATTATAAGTCGTCAGGATTTTCTGAATTTGTCAGTAAAATACTGTCAGCACGTATACAGAATAAAAGTGGTTAATTATATTTATTTCATTGAATTGTATAATTCTGGTATTCACAAAAGTACTATTAGTAAAAACTTGATTCTTTAAACAAATTATTAATGATTTTAGACATGTTCTGAATTTATTTCGAACATGTCTCTTGACTATCTGTTTGTTGACTTTAATGACCAATGGCTATAAAATGAAAATGAATTTGTATATTTGACAGATAGAATGAGAGAGAAACAGTGAGAGACAGAGGTAGAGATAGAGAGATAGAATTACCCAGAGGGATAGATTTATAGTCGGAGATTGATTAGAGACAGAATTATAGAGATAGATATAGAGATTCATAGAGTTAGAGATAGTTTTCTATAGATAGATAAGTAGTGTTTGTAATGTTTAATATCACCGGTATATCGCTAAGTAAAGATAAAAAATATTAAAAGTTTAATATCAGTAATATTTGAAGAACGATCTTGCTTTTGTTTATTAAAGTGTCTTCACCCGTTGTCTCATCCTGAAGTGTAGCAAAGCTATTTCCATCCAGCTAATCCTCCGTATTCTGAAAAAGGTGGAAAATAGCCCTGTAACAAATACTTGAAAAAGCTACAAACTACTTTAAATGGGAATTGCTAACACAATGCTTGAAAAAATGAAAATTGGTCAGATCACTAAAATGCATCCAGTCTAATTTCTAGATAGTAATATGTGTTCAGAAACCACAATTAATATGCTATTATAAACATTAGAGTGCAATTTCTGAACACGCCCTACAAAAAGGTTTAATTTGTGGATAACTAGCCGCAAGTTAACGACTAGTTTGCAGCAAGGGAAAAACTGAGCGACAGGACTTAAAGCTCTTGTATTCCGTTAAATATAGACACTTTTGCATGAGATATGAGATGCCTGTTCAATTCACCCAGCATGCAATGCTACCCGGCGTGCAATGCCCTGACTCGATAATCGTTGTAACTATTGGATGCCATATTCGTTTAGGCTTGTCTGCACAAGTCAGGATTTCTCAAACAAAACCAACCTGCTTGCACGTGCAAATAGTCATTTGTCCTCCAGCTCTGGGAGTGTAAGCATGCGCGTAGGGCATATTCACGTTAGTACATTCGACAGTCTGTATTTTAATACTGTTCAGAGAAAGCGTGTCAATGTTCAGGAGAAAATAGGAGAAACTTTTTATATACATTGACAGTAATTTGCGTGAAAGTTTTTGCTATCATTGACAGCACCAACATTCAATCAAATTGTTGTCAAAATAATTAGTATGTAGTGCAATTACTACCTGCTATATGTTTGATAAAAATTTTATTGAAGTGTTGCTGCAACAGCTTTCAGTCTATGTATTCTAAAATAATCATCCTAAATTTCAGTCAACACTTTCTTCGGATTTGCAGAGCAATTTGACTAAGTTGTTGCTGACTAAGGCACCAACAATGTTATCAAATTGTTGTCCATAGAATCACACAGCGCTCAGTAGTACTATCTAAATAGAGTGAGTATGTGGCCAAAATACGCTTTGCCTGCACGAAGGAAATATTTTACCAAGCTACTGCATGTATGTTTCTGTTCGATCAATGCATTTCAAACAAATGCACCGTTTGCTAAGCATTCATTTTTGGCGAGCACACGTATATAGGCTTACGCTCACTTTACCTAAATAGTAATATATTGATTGCACTTGTGTGGATAATAATTCGGCAATGCTGTTGGTGCCTTAGACACCAACAACTTAGTCAAATTGCTATTCAAACCTGTAGCATGAGTCGACTGAAAATTATGATGATTATTTTAGAATATAGCGACTGAAAGCTGTTGTAGCAACAATTTTCATTCAGATCAGTATCAAATCTGTACCAGGTAGTAATCGCATTACCTAATAATTATTTTGACAATTTAACTGAATGTTGTGGCTGTCATTGATAGCAATAACTTTCACGCAAATTATTGTCAAAATATATATAAAAGCTTTTTCTAATTTTCTTCTGGAAATTGATACAGTTGTGCTAAACAGTATTGAAATGTAGGCCGTCGAATGTGCTGCCATGAACAGTACCCCCTATGCGCATGCTTACGCTTCCAGAGCTGGAGGACAAATGACTATTTGCACGTGCAGGCAGGTTGGTTTTGTTTGAGAAATCCTGCCCTGTACAGACAATAGACTAAACGAATATGGCGTCCAATAGTTACAACGGTTATGGAGTCAGGAAATTGCATGCTAAGTAGCATTGCATTCTGGGTAGCATAGCATGCTGGGTAAATTCAACAGAAATCAGCAGGTATCTCATATCTCGTGCAAAAGTGTCTATATTTAATGGAACACGAGAGCTTTAACATGTCCTAGCCGCTAGATGTTAACCTGCCGCTAAGTGGTGGTATAATTAAAACTGAGCGGCTGGTTTGCAGCAGAGTATGTGTTTCACATCAAGAGTATACTTACCTCCCTAATACTTTTGATATTGCTAAATATTGGCGTTCACTCAATAAACACTCAGATTAAAAACAGTTAGGTGCACCTACTGGGCAGGTAGACAGAGGGTAGTCCGGCGGATGCCAGCCCCACCACCGCGCATGCGCCGACTACTACTACCTCTTTGCTAATTTATTGGCAGAGGGTTCACATGCTTTTTGTGCTTGTGCAAAGTTTTCACTCGTTCTGGGCTTATTTAGTCTTGTTGTGTGGGAGTATATCACCTGGATTATGTCTGAGAGAGCTACTTCGCCGGAGGAAGGTGCAGGATCCTTATATCAGGTGATTTCAAATATATTCTAGCGAGTTTTTCCCGTTGTAATGTGTTTCCGGGACTCGCGTTTACCGTGATAAGCGCCTTGTTTAGTTGGTTTATTTCAACTGGGTGCTATATAATACTAATCTCTCTTTGTGTTTATGTCCACAGGTCTAGGTGAGGATATGTAATGGACATCACAGCATCAAAGAGTTTGTTTTTCTCCACCTTGGTTCCATTTCCTACTAATACTGTTAGGTTATCTAACCAAAAAGTCTATGTCCAGTGAGTCGGAGGCCTAGTATAAAGGTCTTCTCACTTTGCCCTCTTGATACAATTCCTTCCCCTAAGGTGGAGAGAGTTAAGAGGCGTGGTCTTGGTGGAGTGATTCAGTGCATCAGGTGGATGGTTTGTCTATACCAGGTATCAGGTATCTAACTAATGATATGAGGTGATGTTAATTATTTGAAAAAATAATGACTGTATTTACCATTGTTATCATTGTGTATCTGATGGTGTGTAGTCTGAATATCCAGGTGAAGACGTTATGTTAGGAATACAATTCGTTCTTGCACTTAGATACTTGTTGCGGACCGATTTAATTTCTGTCATGGGATTGATGACGTCATAATCAGCCTTGCTCTTTATTTACATTTAAAGTTTTGTCCAACGCTGGTTTCTTATGGTTACTGATCTTTATGATCTTTTCCCTCTCTTTAGTTGGTTTTGATTTTTTTTCTAACCTTGACTAACTTGCTCATTGTCCTCGTCCTGTGTCCTGTTTCAGAGACCTGGTTGTCCGTCCTGTGGCCGGTTCCTAAAGGATCGTTTCGTCCCCCACTTATGCTTTAGCTGTAGTCCCTGTGGACCACTGCTTAAGTGTGAGGTCTGTAAGCAATGGGGGGGGGGGGGGCGAGCTAGTGTCTGAGTTTCTGTGTTTACAGGCTAAGGACAAGGTGATGGAGGAGGAGAGGAAGCAGAAGAGAGAGGGTGTCAGTAAGAAGGGTAAGAGGAAGGCCTCGTCCGCGGTGGATATGGAGGCCTTCCGGTCCGAAATGTTGGGAGAGATGAAGAGGACGATAAAGGATTTGGTCCCAGAGTTGCTTCGTAGCATGCTTCCTGGACCAGATCCTTTGTTGTCCTCGGCGTCTGCTTCAGAGCAGGTGATCCCCACCTCTGAGTCACTTTTCCATAGGTCGGTTACGTTGTTCGACGATTCAGAGGTGGCCCCAGGAACCCGCAGGCTGCTTATCAGTCCAGGGGGATCCGCACGCCGCGGGTGCCAGTACCTCCTATGGCACCTTCCCTGGCCAGTCCGGGTTAGCTCTCTTTGCTGACCCGGAGTCTAATCTTTCTGGCCAGGAGGAAGAGGATTTCCTGCTAGGGTCGCCGTCTGGGGACGTGACCATGGAGTACGACATCTGTGCACCCCTCGCGGGGGATACGGGCGACGTATTCCAGGGATCTACTCACGCAGGAGTAGAATTCACGGTCCAGAAGGTGGCCCTGGGCGGTGCTGATGGCCAGGGTTACCGCATACCTCGGCTTGCCGAGCGTGTCGCTGGTGCTGGCCGGGACCGTGGTGGGGCGGTGTCTGCCCCGCGCTCTACCACGGCGCCTGCTCCTGGTCAAGCCAGGGAGTTTAGCATGCCTGTTCTTTCGGGCCCGCATGCTTTCCCTGGCTTGCCAGGGGTATCAGCATATCCGCCGTCAAGCTCTGCTGCGTGCGCTCAGGAGGAAGACGAAGGCCCCCATCTTGTAGAGCGCTCGCAGCTAGCCACGGAGGAGGATTGGTCGGACGCTTGCCAATGGCTGGTAAGTGTTCGGCCAGATCTGCCCGTGGAGCAGTCGGCTAGCCAGCATGACCACAGGTCGTGGTTAGCTGGTAAGGCTACTGCTAATGCCATGCCATCTCTGCCGCTGGCTGAACATGTCATTGACATGTTCGAGGCGGTGGAGTCGTCCATTAAGGCGAATGGGCGTCTCGCGAAGGCCCCTCGCGAGGTGGCCAGGCATTGCCACATCGTGCCCCTGGACTACCAGCGGTACGGTGTGGTACCCAAGCCGAGCATGGATGACCGCGCGGCTTTGGGTGAAGATGCGCGGCCAGGCGCCCGTTCTGACACGGGTGTTCTGTGTTCGAACGCGTTGCGTTCGGCAAATACCGCGCTGCGTGATGCGGAGGAGAGTGGGAGGGCTTCGATTGCTGCTCTGTCCCACGTCTCCCAGCTGTTACAAGGGGTGGTAACAGCATCCGCATTGCGCCAGCCGAGCCCGGCCACAGTCCGGAGAGCCATCCAGGATGGTATCAACCTGGCTCTGGACTGCATGACGCGGGCGGTGACGAGGAGTGTCCGGGCGAGACGCACGTTTGCCTTGGACAATCTGTGCCCGTCCCAGGACCTGTACAATAGGCTACTGCGTACGCCTATGACAGATCCTGGTCTCTTTGGAGGTGTGGGATGCACGCACCTCCAGGAGACGGTGACCCTGGTCAATAACCAGAGGGCGCTGCGCGAGCAGTTTGAAATGCTCCGCCGTGCGAGCGTTCGCGCCGCACCCCCTGCGTATCGTCCCCTGCAGGCTCGAGGTGGAGGTGGCCAAGTCAGAGGCCATCGCAGCGTCGGCCTAGGCCGCGTGCTCTTCGGCCAGTAGTGAGGGGGGGGGGGGGCGCAGGCTCCCCAGGCGCAGCCAGCCAGGAAGCCCGCGCACCGAGGTGCGCGTGGTGCAGGGCGTGGCGTGCGGGGATCTGGTCGTGGTAATCGTGCCTGATGGGCCGATTGCCACGGTGAGAACCACTCTGGTGTTTCTGGCGGAGGAGACAGTGCCACTCTTGCACTCCTTATGTCCACCTCTCTCCCTAGGTGGACCGGTGGGAGGCCGGCTGGCCGCCCACATGCAAGAGTGGGAACGGTTGACTCAGGACCGTTTAGTCTTGCGATGGCTTTCAGTCGGGTATCATCCCGATTGGATGACAGGCCCGCCGTCGCGACTGTCTCTCGTGCCGATCTGGACTCCGAATCCGAGAGATCCAGATCAAAGGTTGTGTATCGAGGGGGAGATAACTTCCCTCATACAAAAAGGAGCTATTCAGCCGGCACAAAGGTGTCCGGGCTTCTATTCAACCGTGTTCTTAGTAACAAAAAACACCGGAGGGTGGAGACCAATTCTCAACATCAAGCCATTGAACAAGTTCATAGAGACGCCCAGTTTCAAGATGGAGACTGTGCGCTCGGTGTTGGCGGGGTTAGAGAGGGGAATGTGGACAGCGTCGATAGATTTGAAGGATGCTTATTTCCACATCCCCATAGCCAGGAGTTTCCGTCGCTTCCTGAGATTTGCATTCCAGGGCAGACAGTGGGAATTCAGGGTGTTACCCTTCGGAATTTCCACGGCTCCTCGGGTTTTCACCCGTGTGGTTCTTGCGATTACTGCATATCTCCGCAGGAGAAGCATAGCAGTCCACACAGACTTGGGCTGGATAATCAATTTCCAGAAATCAGAGCTGACTCCATCCCAGAAGTTTGTTTACCTGGGGATGTTCTTCGATCTAGAGACAGGATATGTTTATCCTACTCAGGAGAGAGTTCAGAAACTCATCTCAGTAATTCAGTCAGTGTGCGACAGTCGTCATGTCCTGGCACGGGTTTACTTGAGAATGCTGGGGTTGATGGTTTCATTGGAACCAGTCATTCCTCAGGCCGCCTTACGCAGGCGGCTGATCCAGTTATTTCTCATGACACAATGGACCCAGAGTACAGGTTCGCTGGACTCGAACGTGTCAGTGTTCGCGCCTCTGATTCACCACCTGCAATGGTGGTTGAACACGGAGAATCTCTTGGTGGGGGTTATGCTAACCCCTCCCCACCCTCAGGTGACTGTGTATACAGATGCATCGATGGAGGGGTGGGGAGCTTGCCTGGAAGAATCCACAATATCAGGGCTTTGGAATCTGGAACAGTCAAAAGAACATATCAATCTACTCGAGCTAAGAGCAGTAGTCCTGGGCCTGGAACATTTCTTAGAGAAAGTTCAGGGCAAGATTGTTCTTATTCGTTCAGACAACTCAACAGTTGTGACTTACATAAACCGCCAGGGCGGAACAAAGTCGCCCAGTCTCTGTATGATGACATGGAGACTGCTTTGTTGGTGCCTGGATCACAGGATTACCTTGAAAGCAGTTCATATTCTGGGAAGGTTGAATCTGCTAGCAGACTCATTGAGCCGAAGGATGAGTGTTTTACCGACGGAATGGCAACTAAATCAATGTGTGGCGGATCGTCTGTTCGACCACTGGGGGAAACCCAACATAGATTTGTTCGCAACAAACAAGAATGTGAAGATGATGACGTACGTCTCTCCGATTCCAGATCCAAGCGCTTTCGCAACAGATGCGTTAGCTATCAGCTGGGGGAGAATGTATGCATACGCATTCCCTCCAGCAATCCTGATTCCAAAAATTCTTCAGAAAATCAGACAGGAGGAATGCCAAGTGCTTCTGATCGCCCCGGATTGGCCAAGCCGATCATGGTATACGGATCTGCTGGACCTTCTGGTCTGCAATCCGGTTCCTCTACCTCTGATGGACGACATTATCTTCCAGGGCAAGGCCCTTCACAACAATCCGTCAATGTTCAGATTGACTGCATGGATGTTGTCAAGGAATCTAGAATTAAGGAGGGCTTTTCTGAGCAAGCAGCCATGTTTATGGCCAAAGCCAGGAGGGGGTCAACCTCCAGAGCATATAACTTAAAATCAACAGATTTGCAGAGTGGTGCTCAAAAAGATGTATTAATCCAATGGATTCATCTATTCAGGTAGTAGCTGATTTCCTCTGTCACCTGTATGATGCCTATAGCCTCAAGCCTAACTCTATTGCTGGTTATAAGTCAGCTTTAATGACTGTTATTCCTTGCTTGGCTAGGAGGGGAAGTGATGAAGTAAGTACATTAAATGTATTAATTAAAGGCATGGGCAATCTAAGACCAAGGAATCCCCCGGTGATTCCGTCTTGGAGTTTATCGCTAGTGCTTCAAGTACTAGGAGATAAGCCTTTTGAACCACTTAGTTCCATTTCTATGAAAATGTTAACTCTTAAAACTGTATTTTTAATTGCTGCGGCCTCGGCTAGGCGTAGGAGTGAGATTCATGCCTTATCAGCCGAGGATGACCGTTTTGTGGTTACAGGGGAAGGCCTTAAGTTACTACCTAGGATTAATTTCTTAGCTAAAAATCAGTCTTTGAAATATCCAGGTCAACCTATTTTTTTGCCTGCTTTAACTAGATATGATCCTAATTCTAAAGCATGGTGTCCCGTTCGGGCGCTACTTCGGTACAAACAGCATACTTTGGCGTGGCGGACCGATCAGTCAGCGTTATGGTTGTCATATATTGAACCCCATGGCAGGGCGTCTAAGGACACCATTTCCAGGTGGATTGTAGAGTGTATCCAATTTTGTCACAAATCCGCCACTGGTAAGCAGGTTGACATAGCCAAGGCTCACAGTGTCCGTGGCGTAGTGACTTCCACTGCCCTATTTAATGGGGTCCCTGTGGATGACATTATGTCCGTGGCTCAGTGGCACTGTGAGTCAAGTTTTACAGACCATTATCTCCGTGACACCTCGAATCCTCTCGCCTTGTCGATTTTGAAAAAATAATCGCTTATATGTTTTTGAGGAGGGTTTCCTCATTGCTTATATACTTCACAATTAATCAATGGAAACATCCACTTTTTGGGACTGCATCGGTCTTCTCCACTGGGAAGAGGATGACAGCTGCCAAGTTCAACAAGGTCAGTCTTGTTCATGTGTTGTTCATTGTTGATTGTATTGTCACGTTACCTGTTTTTATTAATATGGTGATGGTTTGTGTTTTGATGTGGTTCATCATTGAGAGTATACGAAAATGGAGCCTTTTCGTCTCTGTCCTATAGTACATGGCATTGGTACCTAGAGAGCATATAGGACATTGAGGTCATGCTAGTCTTCCTCCCAGGAAGGAGGGGGGGGGGGAAGTGCATATGACATCGGTCATCTCATCCATCAGTTGGTGTTAGCCGATGTTTCATCAAATCCTGACTGTGTTTTCACACAGTTTCAGACGTTTAAGTGCCTTGAACGCGTGAAAGCGCATAGGGAAGAGCTGGTCTTTTGACCTCGCCTCCCTCCCGCCGAATTCCCTGTCGAATTCTGGCAATATCAAAAGTATTAGGGAGGTAAGTATACTCTTGATGTGAAATAAATGAAATCTAGGATTTCTTTTTTCACGAGAGAGTTGATACTTACCTCCCTAGATACGGACCCGGCCTCCACCCCACAGAGGCTCGGTCTTCAGGCTCTTATTAGTTGCATGTGTGTCAGCCAATAAATTAGTCAGAGGAAGTAGTAGTCGGCGCATGCGCGGTGGTGGGGCTGGCATCCGCCGGACTACCCTCTGTCTACCTGCCCAGTAGGGGCACCTAACTGTTTTTAATCTGAGTGTTTATTGAGTGAACGCCAATATTTAGCAATATCAAAAGTATTAGGGAGGTAAGTATCAACTCTCTCGTGAAAAAAGAAATCCTAGATTTCGTTTAATTTGCCACAAACTGAGCGGCTGGTTAACATGAAGTACTCTGTTTCTTACAAACTGAGCAGCTGGTTAACATGAAGTACTCTATTTCTCACAAACTGAGCGGCTGGTTAAAATGAAGAAATTTGTTTCTCACAAACTGAGCGGCTGGTTTAAACGTGACAGACTCTGTTTCTCACAAACTGAGCAGTTGGATAACATGAAGGACTCTACTTCTCACAAACTGAGTGGCTGGTTAACATGAAGGACTCTGTTTCTCACAAACTGAGCAGCTGGTTAACATGAAGGACTCTGTTTCTCACAAACTGAGTGGCTGGTTAACATGACAGACTCTGTTTCTCACAAAGACTATATTTTCCCGCCTAAATTTTAGAGAATGGTCAAAAGCCTCTTTCTGGCAGAGTATCTGCTATTTGCAATTGTCTTGTTGAGGTGATTTGGTGTAAAGATATCTTGGTCTCAAGCTTGTTTAAGTGAACAATGTGTTTAGTATGTATATATTATTGTTGAATAAGTGGATAGATACATGTAGCTAGTTGCTGTGCTGCCATGCAAGCAGATCTTTCTCGAACAAGTTTCTGACAGTAAAGTTGATTATTAGCTCACCTGGCCAGAATGGCCAAGTGAGCTTATGCCATGGCGACCACCTGTCGTCTGTCCGGCATCCATCCGTCCATCCATCCGTCCGTCCATCCGTCAACTTTTTTCTTTAAATAACTTCTCAAGAACCACTGGGCCAATTTCAATTATATTTGGCAGGAAGTATCCTTAGGGCATAAGGATCCAAGTTTGTTCAAACAAAGCCGATTGACCAATTAGGCCGGTGGCCATCTTGGATTTTGTCCGTTTTTAGGAAATGTCTAAAAAATCTCCAAAACCGCTTGTTGGATCGATTCAAAACTCACAAAATATCATATAGGGCAAGAGCTGAACCAAGTTTATTCGAAGGAACTTGATTGGCCAAATGGTTCAACGGCCATCTTGGATGACCTAGTTTTCATGAAAACGACTGCAGAACCGCTGAATGGATCGGGCTGAAATTTTGGGGATATGATTATGGCCTAAGCACCATTAAAGTTTGTTCATGGGAAGTTGATAGGTAAAAAACATGGCCGCCGTGGACCAATCATATTTTAGGGTGTTTGGCTGCCATATTCAATTTTTTTATTTGATCGATTTTGAAGACGAAATTGTTTTTCTTAACTCAGTTTACTTGTCAGTCAGCTGTCGTATAGCGATAACCCCATTCGTTTTCTGTATGTCCGTCCATCCATCTGTCTGTCCATCACCAACAGTGGCGACTCATTTTGTTGTTTATTGACGGATTGACACCAAACTTGGTCACAAAGTTAATGTCAGCATCTAATATCTGTGTTGTGAAAATGAAACTGATAGGACGCCAAATGTCGGAGTTATCACCCTTTAAATATTTGCAGTCTCACTTTCATAGGGCAAATACAGGTTTGTTCCCACCGTCCATTGATTTATCACCATGTCAGATTTTATTGCCAAAGTAGATATTAAACTCCAATTAACAGATTAACCTTCTCAATACTGCCGAAATATTTAAGATATGTATGATACATCTATGCTCTTAAAAATATTTTTAAATGTATATGATTGAAAGTTGTTGCTGCCTTAGGCAGCAATGAAAGTTGTTGCTGCTGAATGACTTTCAGTCAAATTATTTTCTAAATCAACTCCAGTTCACCCTACCCCTGCTGCTAACTTGGTGATTCAGCCAGATGCGCATGTGTTAAATGGATTGTGTGGTGGTGGGGAATAACCTGCTATAAAGACCACCTACCTGCTTTTAGAGACCATTTTCTTCAATGGTATTTAAATCTCTAGTAACCGTCTGACTGCTGAGTTTTTGCAGACGACATATTCCAAAGGTTATATCTCTGAACCTGATAAATATTTTGAAAACAATTGGACTGAAAGTTGTTGGTGGATAAGCCACCAACAACTTTCAGTCAAATTGTTTTCAAAATATTCAACAAGTCAAGAGCTTTTGAAAATTGGAATTATTAGCTGCACTTGCTTGCAGCAGTAAGACAGTTAGGAAACCAGCGGTAGTTAGCACTGATATCATCTATTTTCGCTTAAACATTGTTCAAAAGAACTAATGCAAAAAAACAGTCCAGAGATTGTTGTCAATATCTCGAAAACTAAACGATTTGACTGAAAGTCATTGGCATACATGAGAGAGTTCAGTCTAGGGTAGGAATTCCTACCCTGTCATTAAATCTGTGTAAAATAAAATGACCTCTATTCGCTCTGAAACATTAAAATCTGCATTAATTTTAATTTAACAAGGGGGTTATGACTTAATTTCCTACTCTGCTTAGTGAAGTCACTCTCATGTATGCATTGGAAGTGACACTGATGGATGTAAAACTTAAGTAAGATTAGTTGAAACGCCAATGTTCCAGGTGAGTGATACAGGCCCATTGGGCCTCTTGTTTTATTATGGTATACTAGTAATAGATCTGTGATGCTGGAATAATTTAATTGAAACATTTAAAAACCTGTTGTAAGTCAATGCTACGAAGACTGAATACTACATGTGGTCATAGCATAAGGAAGATAAAGAAGTGTTGAACCACTAGTAAGTTATCACAGTTATTTATGTGCTTTAGAATGAATATACATGCATTTATACTGACCTAGTTTAACAACAAGAAGTAATGGCATGAATGGTAGCCATTTTTTTCTTCAAACGGTAATAGTAGTGCAAACTGAGCGGCTGGTTAGAGGCAAACTGAGTGGCTGATTAGTTGCAAACTGAGTGGGTGGTTAGCTACAGACTGAGCGGCTGGTTAGCGGCAGACTGAATCCTTCTTAACCAATCAGATTTTGAGATGTCGCTACTTAGCGGAACACTAATTCTGGCAGCGTTGGTGGCGTTTGTGCAATTTTAGGGTTACGGTTTTTATCTCGTATTTTCACGAAGTTGGAAAAAGAGATTTTGGGAGAGGGTGGAAAAATGTCGGCGTGAGTATTTGCATCGGCATCGGCATTGGCGTCCGCTGTGGTTAAGGATTTTTAAAATGAAATTTTCACCCCTAAGAGTTTATCCGGTTTTAAAAAAGACCACAGATGTGTTCTTTATTTTTTTCAAGTTTTAACGTTGACTAACTTTTGTGTCCAGCTTAATGTTAATCCTATGGTTAATGTTTTTAAAAATGACATTTGCAGTTTTGCACGCACTGCTTTCAAAATCTTTCAACTTAGTGATGGGGTCATCTGATTTTTAAAAAAACTTCACAGATGTGTTATATACGATGCTTAGGACTAGTTTATGTCAAAACTATATCAATTTTTGCGTCCAGCTTAATGTTAATCCTATGGTTAAGGTTTTTTTTAATGACATTTGCTGCATTGCACCTACAAGTGGTCATCGGATTTTTTTAAAACCACATATGTGTTCTATAATACCATGCTTAGGACTTGTCCATATGATAATGAAATTGAGTTTCAAATTAAAAATTTTTTTTTTTATCTTTGAACTTTAATTATTTTATGCCTGTTTTGTATCCAGTTTATACTCAGAATTTCTTGGTCAAGCAAGGGGTCATCCGATTTGAATAAAACTTCACAGATGTGTTCTATACGATGCTTAGGGACTTGTCCAGATAAAAAAATATATTGACTCAAAAATCTTTCCATATTTTTTTGACATTTGAACTTTGATGATTTTATGGCTGATTTATATCCAGGTTATATGTATTATGCTGTGGTTAAGGATTTTTCAAATGACAATTTAATCAGCAAAGACTTGCTTTTGAAACTTGAAACCTTGAGGATCATTATACATATGGGCAAGGATGTGCATGACACTTGAAATATGGTTATGACCCCTGCCCCCTCCCCAGGGGTTAAAAGATAAAAATTGGCCAGTGATTATCGATTGTAATGCAACTCCTAGACCATTTCAGATAGAAACTTGAAACTTTGGGGATGATTGCACATAGGGAGAGGAATGTGCATGACACTTTTGGAATTTTGGCATGACCTCCAGGGTTACGGTCCTGTGGGTGGGGACTGTGGGGTCAAAAATTAAATTTTTTCCAAAGGTGGCCAAGCCACATATCATTTTCAAGCCAGTGATGAGTAGACTACAGTACAAGGAATTATTTTGACCTTGGATCAAACTGAGGGTAGGGGGCCAGTTCAAAAGTGGGCACCAATCGATTGTAATGTAACTCCTAGACCATTTCACATCCAAATATGTATTATGCTGATTATTTTTGAAAATGTTCTTCCCTTTCAGACTGAACTTTGCTTATGTTTGGACCATCTGCCTTTCGGTTAGTCCCAGGGTGCGAGTTGTCATTACAATGAGTAATGACTTCAGGTTACTTCTTGGCAGAAAGGCTTTATGGTTCAGTCTCTATGCTATGCTTGCCAGATGGGTAATACTTTGGGTGTTTTGAATCGGCATGGTGATTGTCAAATTTCAAAATGAGACTGTATCCGGTGGGCCATCATATCCTGTGATGTACAATTAATATACAGTACAGGTAAGCAGGACTCGGTACACTCAAGTCAAGAATGTACCTGAGGAAGCTAAGGATTTCGGCTAAGGACAAGACACAGTGGGCAAAAGTGAAGACGGACTAATTGCAGCTCTAGGATGTTTCTACTATTACAGTCGCAGAATACAGTAATCATACATACAGACATACAGGTAAGCTATGGGCTATGTTCTCATAGCTCTTGTGGAATTTTGGTATGACGCCCCCCCCCCCAAGGGCAGGGCCCTGGGGGTGGGAAATGTAGGGTAAAAAATTAAATTTTTCCAATGGTTGTCACATTGATAAGTAGTCTACAGTACAAGGAATTATTTTGATTTTGGGTCAAACTGAGGGTAGGGGGCGGGGTCAAAAGGTCTAAAGTGGGCATCAATCGATTATAATAAACTCCTAGACCATTTCAGATAGAAACCTGAAACCTTGTGGATGATTGCACATATGGCCGGGGATGTGCATGACACTTGGAATTTTGATATCTCCCCCAGGTGTATGGTGGGGGTGGGGGTGGGTGGGGGGGGGGGGGGGGGGTGGGTGGAATGTCTGCTCAAAAATAAGATTTTTCCAAAGGTTGTCACGTTGCATATCCTTTTGAAGCCAATGATGAGTAGACTACAGTACCAGGAATTTTTTTTATCTTGGGTCAAACTGAGGGTAGGTTGCGGGGTCAAAAGTGGGCACCAATCGATTGTAACACAACTCCTAGACCATTTCACATAGAAACTTGAAACTTTCGTTATGATTACACATATGGGCAGGGATGTGCATGACACATTGGAATTTTGATATCACCCCCCCCCCACAGGAGCAAGGGTGGGGGAAATGGTGGGCAGTAAATAAATTTTATCAAATGTGGTCATGTCACATAGCATTTTGAAGCTTGTAGTTAGTAGACAACAGTACAACAAATTATTTTGTTCTTGAGTCAATCTTAGGGCAGTGACCAGGGGTCAAATGAGCAATCTAATTCTATATATGTACATGGTTTGGGCATTATGTTTTCACAAAATATTTAGTCCTGTGCTGACCGGATCCTGCAGCAGCCGGATCCTGCGGTAACGTAAAAATGCGAGATATTGGTGTCTTCTGATACCTCTCGGTTTTTCATGGTTTTGGACTTGGACTTTTTTCATGTACTTTGCCAGTGCAGTTTTGGTTAAGGTTTTTTATCTCGCATTTTCACGAAGTTGAAAAAAGAGATTTTGGGAGAGTGTGAAAAATGTTGGTGTCGGCATCCACTCTGCTTAAGGATGTTTAAAATGACATTTGCACCCCTAAGAGTTCATCTGATTTTTTAAAAACCTTCAAAGATGTGTTCTATACAATGCTTAGGACTAGTTTATATCAAAACTATATCAATTTTTGAAATTTTTCTTTGTTTTTTCAAGTTTTAACTTTGACTAATTTTTGTGTCCAGCTTAATGTTAATCCTATGGTTACGACCCACAAGGGTGCATCCGATTTTCTAATATACTTCACATATGTGTTCTATGCGCTGCTTAGGACTAGTTTACATCAAAACTATATCGATTTTTAAAATTTTTATATATTTTTTGCAAGTTTTGACTTTGAATAATTTTTGTTTCCAGCTTAATGTTAATCCTATGGTTAAGGCTTTTAACTTCTCATTTTCACGAAGTTGAAAAAAGGGATTTTGGGAGAGGGTGGAAAAATGTCAGTGTTGGCGTCCGCTCTAGTTAAGGATTTTTAAAATGACATTTGCATTTTGAAACTTTGGGGATGCTTGCACATAGGGACAGGGATGTGCATGACTCTTGGAATTTTGGCATGACCCCAGGGGCAGGGCCCTGGGGGTGAGAAATGTTTTTAAAATTTTTCCAAAGGTCATGTTGCATAGCATTTTCAAGCCAATGATAAGTAGTCTACAGTACAAGGAATTATTTTGATCTTGGGGTAAAACTGAGGGTAGGGGGCAGGGTCAAAAGGTCAAAAGTAGGCACCGATCGATTGTAATGCAATAGAAACCTGAAACTTTGGGGATGATTGCACATATGGTCAGGGATGTGCAGGACACTTGGAATTTTGTTATGACCTCAGGGATACAGCCCAGGGGTGGGAAATATCGGGTAAAAAATAAAGATTTTCCAAATCTTGTCATGTCGCATATCATTTTCAAGCCAATGATAAGTAGTCTACAGTACAAGGAATTATTTTGATCTTGTGTCAAACTGAGGGTAGGGGGTGAGGTCAAAAGTGGGCACAAATCTATTGTAATGCAACTCCTAGACCATTTGAGATAGAAACCTAAAACTTTGGGGATGATTGCACATATGGTCAGGGATGTGCATGACACTTAGAATTTTGGTATGACCTTGGGGTGGGGAATGTGGGGTCAAAAATAAATTTCCAAAGGTTGTCATGTCGCATATCATTTTCAAGCCAGTGATGTGTTAAGGTTGTCTATGGACCATGTAACTGAGCTATGGTCATTCCGATTTCACTGAAACTTTAGAGAAGTGTTCTATGCAATACAGGGATACAATCTGCATCATTACTGCCAAGATTTTGGGCAATTTTTACTACTTTTTTCACGGTTTTGGACTTTGAACTTTTTTCATGTTTGTTTTGTTGTAGTTTTTAGCCCACATGGCCTGAAAGGCCAAGTGAGCTTATGTCATGGCGACATTCTGTCGTGTGTCCATCCGTCATCTATCGTCTGTTGTCCATCCATCAACTTTTCCTTTAAATGACTTCTTCTCAAGAACCGCTCGGTCGATTTCAATTATATTTGGCAGGAAGCATCCTTATGGCATACGGATCCAAGTTTGTTCAAAAGAAGCTGATCTGCCAATTTGGCTGGTGGCCATCTTGGATTTTGGCGGATTTTTAGAAAATCTCCGAAACCGCTTAAGGGATTGAAGGAAATCTCATGAAATGTAATCTCGGGCAAGAGCTCAACCAAGTTTGTTCAAGGGAACTTGATTGGTCAAATGGTTCGGCACGCATCTTGGTTGACCTAGTTTTGGTGAAAATGACTTATCCAGAACCGCCGAAGGGATTGACAAAATTTGGCCAATATGATTAGGGACTACGGGCTAGTAAAGTTTGTTCAAGAGAAGTTGAATCGTCAAAAAACATGGCCGTCATAGGCCAATCAAAATATAGCATGTTTGGCGGCCCTATTGGATTTTTTTATTTGATGGATTTTGAGGCAGAAATTTGTTTTATATAGGTTTTTGGGTATGCTGATGTCAAATTTGCAATTTTCGAAACTGTCGGATAAACGGTTTGGTGCCCATCTTGGATCATTTTCCTGCCAAAAGCTCCCATACTAAAGCAATGTAAAATTAAAAATATCTCGAGAACTACTGTGCCGATTTCGATTATATTTGGCATGAAGCATCCTTAAGGCATAGAGTTCAAGTTTGTTGAAAGGAACCCGATCGGCCAATTTGGCCGGCCATCTTGGATTTTGGCCGATTTTTAGAAATGTCTTTAAAAATCTTCAAAACCATTTGAGAGATCAAGTCAGACCCCAAGACATGATCTAGGGCAAGAGATGACCCAGGTTTATTCAAGGGAACTTGATTGACCAAATGGTTCAACGGGCATCTTCGATGACCTCGTTTTCGCAAAAACAACTTCCACAGAATCGCTGAAGCGATCAGGCGGAATATTGGTGGCCATATTGGATCTTTTTTATTTGATGGATTTTGAGGCCGAAATTGTTTTTATATATGTTTTTGCGTATTGTGATTTCAAATTTGTCATTTTCGAGACTGTCGGATATATGGTTTAATGGCCATCTTGGATCATTTACCCGCCAAAATCGCCCATACTAAAGCAATGGGAAATTTAAAATGTATTCTCACGCCATCTTGGATTTTGGTCGATTTTTAGAAATGCCTAAAAGTCTCCAAAACTGCTGGGGGGGGGGGGGGGGGATCAATTCAAAACAAATGAAATATCATCTATGGCAGAGCTGCACTAAGTTTGTTCAATGGAACTTGATTGGCCAAATGGTTTTGTGGCCATCTTGGATAACCTATTTTTGCCAAAACAACTCCAGAACCACTGAACAGATTGGGCTGAAATTTGGGAGATTACAGTTCTTTAACGGGAAGGAGCTACGTCAGAAACATGGCCGCAGAGGACCAATCAAAATGTAGCATGTTTGGCATCCATATTGGACTTGCAAAATTGTCCACAAACTTATTTAAAAGACTACTCCTAAACCAGCCACCAACAATTTTGACAAAACTGCATAGTGCTCCTGGTGAGAGACACAGGCCCCATGGGCCTCTTGTTTATGGACTACTCATTTTCAACAATGGCTCACCAGATATCAACAAAATTTTACAGACAGTTATATACTATGCAAGAGTACAATTTCCATGTTTGATTGGTTACAGTTGTGTGTTGGTGCATTACTGAATATGTGTATTACAAACGATGCCAAATTTGCTTTGCCAGTCGACACTATCCATGCCTTTACAAGCGAGACATTGTACACTTCAGCGTTCTTGTTTTCGTAGGGGACAGTATCAATACAGCCTGACAAAATTGAAAATTCAGCTAGTTGTGGCACAGTGGTTTCTAAAAGTGTGGTGCAATGGTTTTACTGCGGTGCAGTGGTTTTTATTACATATTTCTCTAACTGGCTTGCCCACATTTTGGTCAAACATAGATGCTATTAATGAAAATAGTTATAGCAAATCTGCATTGTCCGATATTTTATGAATAGCGACCCCTTTTAATTTGAAAAACATTGATATTGTGGCCAAATTATTCGTGCCCCGGGCCGAAATGCCACTAGGCTGAATGTCCCGAAAACTTTGTTTGAAAACTCCCGATGGCAGATGTAAACATTTTAATGTTTTCTTTCATCAAAACAAGTCACAAAATAAGTAATATAGATGTAATGCAGTGCTTGCACACATTTTTCATATTCACCTGGGTTAATATCAGCTGAAAATGTAAGTCGACTACATATGAAAACCAACTATCTTGGACATAGAAAATCTTTGATTAATCAATTACTTGGTTTTGTGAACATCCACAATCATATTAAAAAATAATTGCGATTAATCGAATAATCAAATAATTGTGCAAACCTAAGTTAAAATTGTCTCTATTAAAGCGTCTTCCAGTCTCGATCCACAGCCAACCTCTCACATCCTGTGTGCAGTCCACTGCTCAATGCTAGTCTCAGTCTGAACGTATGGTTCAAGTTTTCGTCACGGCTGAAGAGCAGACGGACAGCTTGTGGAACTGTGGGAGGATGGCTGTGGATGGAGTGTATAGTAATGTCATCTCGGATTATACCCACATGTTGCGATTTAAGACTTAGTAGTGAACAAAGAGTAGAGATATGTCGCAAAATCATACCTCACCACCACCAACCATACTTGCCATTATGGCTATGAACATACCTTTCACTTCAAGAGTATACTTACCTCCCTAACACTATGATATTTCCTAAATATCGACCCTCACTCAATAATGCCAGATTTAAAAAGGAAAGGTGCCCCCCACTGGGAAGGGAGTCAGCTAACAGTCAATCGGATGCCAGCCCCAACCTCGCACATGCGCACTGACACTTCCTCATTCTTGAATATTGACCTTTAAATCACGTGCTTGAAACTCATTTTTGCTCAAGTTTTTTGGGATTGTTTTATAGAGGAAAGTTAGTGATGTCTGACTCATGTACAACACCTGAAGCGTCGCCAGGACCAAGTTGCCAGGTGATCTCTGGTTAAAGCTGCCAGGTTACAATTTTGTTTAATTCCGTCTTAATTACGTGTTGTCACCTACTTCCGCAACATGGTTTAGACGTGATAGGCGCCCAGAAAACGGGTTTATTATTATTTTGGCGGCATGAAATACTAATCTCTCTTTATTTTTGTGTCCACAAGTTCCTGTCATGGTCAGATGTAAGAGGGTTTGTCTCCACCATTTCCCTAAAAAATGTCTGCCCAGAATGATATAGGCTCTTAAGAAAGAGCTTGTTGTTCTGCCCCGTGGTCCCTTTAATTTTATGGTGGAGAGGCATGGTACTTATGGTGGAATTATCAAGTGCATTGGATATGGAAGTGTGCCTTTGCTAAAGATGCAGGTACTCTAGTTATGCTTTATGGCATTCTAATATATTTGAAAATATTTCTGATTTTTGCTGCCAATATTTTTTCATGCTGTTTATCTTTATTGCTATCGTGGGATATTGCTATATTGTTTCCATTTTATGGAAATCTGACATCATAATCAGCACTGCTGTTATTATTAGAAATCTAAAAATCTTTTAGTCTGGGCTGTTATGAACAGAAATTCAAGAAATACAGAAACAAGTTGGACCAAATAATCAAAACAGCAAAAAAAAACTTACTACCATAACAAATTTGAACTATGCAAGAATGACATAAATGAAACATGGAAAATAATTACATCACTTTTGAATAAAAATAACTGCAAAGCGCAACAAACACAATTTCTTTATAATAACAAGATAATAACTGATGATTTAGAAATTGCAACAGGATTCAATGACTATTTTGTTAATATAGGTCCAACACTTTCAGATAAAATCAAATCAACATCCTCTAATAAATATAGTGATTATCTCACAGGCGAATATCAATCCTCTTTTCGCTAACCCGGTCACAAATGAAGAAATTTTTAGCATTCTTAACAAACTAAACCCTGCAAAAAGTGCTGGCTTGGATGGTTTCAAGTGGAGTATTTTCAAACACTGCACGTTAGTGCTACTAATACCCCTTAACCACATCTGTAACTTATCTTTCACTCAAGGCATATTTCCATCAAAATTAAAAGCAGCACGAGTAACACCTATATACAAAGCAAAGGATTCATCTAATTTCACAAACTATAGACCTGTCTCAATACTTCCACTTTTCTCCAAATTAATGGAACGACTTATGTACAATCGGCTTATCAGCTACTTAGATAAAAAGTCAATCCTCTATACATCACAATACGGATTCCGTGAAAAACATTCAACAATGCTAGCACTAATTGAAATGACAGAAAAAATAATAGAATCAATTGAAAAGAAAAAGCACATAATAGGCATTTTTTGGATCTTTCAAAAGCTTTCGACACTATCAATCATAAAATCCTACTAGAAAAACTTGCCTATTATGGAATCCGAGGAAGTGAACTCATCTGGTTTGAAAGCTATATAAGTCACAGAATCCAATGTGTGCAATTCAATGCAACTTGCTCTGAAAATAGGAGACTAACTTGCGGTGTCCCTCAGGCGTCCATCCTTGGCCCTCAGTTGTTCCTCTTGTATATGAACGATCTGCCTAACAAATGCAAACATATGTCACTAATACTATTTGCTGATGACACCAATGCCTTTTGCTCTGACGAAGACATAGCTACATTATATAAAAATGTAAATAAGGAAATGGAAGAAATTACTAACTGGTTTTCACTAAATAAATTATCACTAAATGTGGATAAAACAAACTATATGTTATTTTCAAATTCTAGAGAATTAATATATAAAGAGGTTCCAATATTGTACATTAGCAATAAGGAAATTGAAGAGGCCCCTTATGCAAAGTTCCTAGGAGTATATTTAGATAAAAACTTGACCTGGGCCAAACAAATCGAAACAGTTACTGCAAAAGTAGCAAGAGGAATAGGTGTCATCCAAAGACTAAAACCATATATGACACAGGCCATGGTTAAAACACTGTACATCACCTTGATCCTCCCGCACCTCACTTACTGCAATTGCTGTTTGGACTAACACCTACACAAACAGAATATCCAAAATTCAGTCTCCAAAAAAAAGCATCAAACTATTTTCTAGGCCAGCAGAGGGCCAAAACATGTTCAAAGCAGAAAAATTGCTTACGGTCACCGACATAGGAAAATCTCAAATGTTAACTATTGTCAAAGACTTCCACCACGACACTTTACCCAAATCTATAGCCCCCTTCTTTATAAACAATATTAACATCCACCAACATAACACTAGAAGCAGACATAAACTACATGAGCAATACACACAGACAGACATAGGAAAACATCGAATATCATTTGCAGCCACTAAACTATGGAACAACACAAAACAGGAAACACGTGAGAAAATTCTATCAACAAAATTGTGCAAGAAAACAATAAAAAACTACTTGATTAACACATACTAGTATTATCTAACTCATGCAGTACAGCTAAAAAATGGCCCGACTCGTCTACAAAACAAGGTAAAAATGCTGTTTTATACTCGTGCATAATTGGATCATAAGACATTGCTGTCTAATAGGACAGCGATGTCTATCGGTCCAAATAACTTTATAGTATTTGACAGAAAATTTGTTCTATCTATTATATAACATGCTTCTTTTCTTGTTTTGAAAAAACTATTGACTAATACTGATGCTACTTCTGCTGCTACTACTGCTACTAGCACTACTACTACATGTACTACTGCTACTACTACTACTACTACTACTACTACTACTACTACTACTACTACTACTACTACTACTAGAATTATGACTAGATGATTCCACTTGCTATTATATCCAATAATAATTTCAATTACCATAGTAACAAACTACAGGACGAGCAGGAGAATGAGCACCCCTCCCCTCCATCCCCCTTCCCTTGTCCAAGGATGCTCTCCATTAGCCAGCATCCTGTAAACAGTATATCATCATTATAAGTAAAAGTACCCTCCCCCAAAAATATAGAAAAGTTTATTGTTGTATCTATAATCATAGACATCCATGTATATTATTGAACTTGACTATGTTCTGTGCTTGTCTGTTACGTAACTGTCTTGTCCTTATTTACTACCCATATGTATCGCAAAATAATAATAATAATAATAATAATAATAACCCAAGTGACTAACTCTTACACACACCCTGCTGTTACAGTATTATATGTTGGTTCGCGGACAGAGAGGCCCACTCCTGGAGTTTTTCTTTCCACTGTAATGACTGACAAGATAATTGAACCGGTGGTGAACTCTGGGGGGTGTGGGGGGTGGTTTGGGTGGGGGGGGGGGGGGGGTGTGTGTGGGTGTGGGAGGGTGCTGGGTGTGTGGGGAGGGGTGGTCTCCCCTTGACCTGCGAATTGACATATTTCCTTTTTGAAATTTAAACTGTTTATGTGGATCAAGGGTGAAAGGGTTAATAAGGAAGTAGTAAATGTAATGTCTGAATTTATAATTCTTTGTGTAAGTACTGTCTTGTCTAATTTATGTATACCTTAGGCGGACAACCTGGTATGATTCGTGAATACGTTTATCTTGGAATTATTGAATAAATAATCTTGAATCTTGAATCTTATTTTTTATCCTTCAGCTGTCCCTTTAAAGTCCTGTTATTATTGCTCCTCTTTAAATGGTTTGGTTTGTGTTGGCATATTTAACTTTAAAACTCATTGTAATTGTGAGAGTTAGTCCAATTGTTTTATTAACCCTTTTATGCCCAAACCGGCAAGACCAGCCTTTGTCGTGGTCTTTACAAATGCCAATTTGCAGGCCGAGAGAAGAGGATCACTGAGCCAATGATTTCAGTGGTTTTGTATGTACCGGTTAAAGGGTCAGTACATTGGACAAGAGAATGGAGGCACCAATTCCTTACTATTTAGAAGATGCTCATATTTATTATACTCTTATCTCAGAAACAAATTAACTAAAATGTGTTGGCATGCTTAGATCTCAACTGACTTAAGCTAGACTAATTTCAATATATACACGTTTTTGCGCACGCACGCACATGCACACACACACACACACACACACACACACATTAAATTTCTAATTTCTAGCAAGAGAAATGCCATTTTTATGATTTAACACATAATTTGGTTGAATATTTTGAAATTAATTTGACTGGTTGCTGTGACTGTTATCTACAGCAGCAGCAGCTAGGCTACATCCTACTTTGAAAGAAATGCAAAATGCAAAAAGTTGTGCCTTTGAAAAAACTCAAATGCATTTGAAAACTCAAATGCAAATGCAACCCTGTTTATGCAAATGCAAATGCAAATACATGACATTCAAATGCAAGTGCAAATGCGTCAGGAATTTCATAATTGCATTTAAATGCAAATGCAATTGCAAATGCATTCAAATGCAAATGCATTTGCACTTTTACCCAAGCCTGGTCTGAACTACATAATTTTAAGGAAAACTAGAGTGCACTCGAGGGAGATGCTGAATCATGCCTTTCCACTCTGTCAGGACAATGCACCACCATGACCTAGATAAATGATCAATTGATCTAAAACTCAAAGAAATCATAAACTGTCGAATTATGAAGGCTGTGCTAAATCGGGTGATTCTACCTTCTTGTATTCCAGAGTTATGGCCAACAATGTGTATTCCAGTGGATGCACTTTGCGACCCCAAGACCTAGATATTTGATGCTTTGTCCTGAAACTCATATAACCTCTAGCCACCTATAATGTGAAAGGATGTGCCAAATTTGGTGATTCTAGCTAGTACTTGCATTCCTGATTTATGGGTAAATGTGTATTTCAGGATGCACTTAGTAGCCCCTATGGCCTTGATATTTTAACTTGACCTGAAACAATTGTGGTTCTACCCAACCACAATATGAATGTAAGTTACCGATTTGGGGATTTTACCTGGCTGCATTGCAGAGTTATTGACTAAAATATGTATTCCAATATGCACTATTAAGTGACGTTGAGACTTTTTTTACCTTTTGACACCCAAATTAAACCTTATAGCCACTTATAATATGATTGTATGTTCCAAATTTGGTGATTCCACGCCAGAACTTGCCGCTTTTAATGTGTGCCTTTAATAAGCTCTCGTGTAACTCCTGCTTCCTGTGGTAATTGGCTAGAATTAGTTAAACCTCCAGGTATGTTCGTATTTAACTAATACATTTTTGTGCTTTTGCAACACAATATTATAGATACCTTTTGCGTCGTTGGAGTTCACAGAGGGGTATGTGATTTTGTTGGAATTCACAGAGGGTATGTGACTTCATTGGTGTTCACAGCGGGTATGTGATTTTGTTGGAATTCACAGAGGGTATGTGATTACAGAATAGCCTGAAAAATAAACACAATATTTCCGTCACAAACATCACACTATATCCGTGTCAAAGGTGCCACCAATCTGTGGTAACCGGTTGATGTTCCCAACTGGCATTACTGCCTACATTATGTATGTTTGCAACAATGTTCTGAAGATCCTTATAAGGATGGAGTATGTTCTATCAGGAAGAGGAAAGACCAATTTTCCTAGCGGTATATTTATTTTTTGCAGTACATTGGGGGTAAACTCAAGATTGAATTATCAACTCACCTCAAATTGCGTGCCAATTATTTTTTATCCGTGTTATTAATGTCCCTCGATGTCTCTGTTATGGCAATCAAATTAGTTTCAAAATATTCAACAGCATGTTTATTAAATAATAAAGACATATAATTCGTACGTGTCGGACTATTAAGCGTTTAAGGCAGACTAAATCTAGTCATTCATGCTGTAATTGATTACAATTGACATCATGATTACACGTGATATAATTGATCATGACGTCATATTATGGATGGATAAACTGGAAGGGCCCATTGCAAGAGAAATGCATTTGAGCATCACAATATGGTGGCTCATTCCGAAATGTGGCCATGCAACCACCTTGCTCGATAAACAACCATGTTGTGATAAGCAGAAAGACGTTGTCGCTTGAAATAGCTACTTCTATGCATATCATGAATCTTAACACTAAAAAAATGTGTTTTATTTTAGGCAATGGACGTGTCACTGGAGTTATACTGCTGTGATTACTACGACTTAACGGTGTAAGCATCAGTGGTTAAAGTGTCCAATGCTAAAAGTGTATGATGCGAGATTCTAAGACGGATTGATTGATTGATTGATTGATTGGTTGCTTGGTTGGGTGGGTGGCTTGGATGGTTGGTTGGTTAATTGGTTGGTTGGTTGGTTGGTTGGCTGTCTGGCTGGTTGACTGACTGACTGGTTGACTGACTGGCTGGTTGGCTGGCTGGGTTGGTTGGCTGGGTTGGTTGGTTGGTTTGTTGGTTGGCTGAGAGAGGACGAGAGCTTTTGAGAGAAAGAGGATGGGGTGGGATGGAGGGGCATCCCTGAAGGACATCAGAGAGGGGACATTGAGAGAGAGAGAGAATGAAAAGAATAAGAGGGAGGGATGGGGAGAATTAGAGAGAGAGGGAGGGAGAGGTGGAGGGAGGGAGAGAGAGTTATAGAAGGTGGGAGGGATGGAGGGAAATGGCGAGAGAACAAGAGCGTGCGAGCAAGACCGAGAGTGAAAGAGCAAGATCGAGAGCAAGATAAAATATGTTTGTGCATTGGATCAAGAAATGATACTAGTAGACCTTAGCATCAGTAACAGTGGCGACAAAAATGATAGCATCATAATCCATTATTGTCAAGGGCCAATGCCATTAAAGCTATTACCTGTATTCATCAATATTAATTCAGATTTTTAGCCCACCTAGGTGAGTATACAATCGCGATTTGTCTGTCATCTGTTGTCTGTCAACAATTGTGGCACGTCTCGCCATTTGTTGATAGATTAAAACCAAATTTGTGAGATATGTTGCTTTTGGCAATATCTATTTGGGCAATGAAGATGAAGAAGCAATGCCCACAAATAGCAGAGTTATGGCTCTTGCTATATTTTCAAAGTATTGAAGCCTATTGGGAAAATATGTTTGCACATTTCGCTATTTATCAAAGGATTGAAACCAAATTTGGGAAATATGTTCCTTTAGGCAATATCTATCGAGGCTATGAAGATGAAGTGGCCCCGCCCACAAATGGTAGAGTTATGGCCCTTGTTATATTTTCAAAGTATTGAAGCCTATGGGGAAAATACATGTGGCACATTTCGTCATTTATCAATTGATTAAAACCAAATTTGGCAGACATTTTCCTTTAGGCAATATCTATTTGGGCTATAAGGATGAAGTGGCCACACCTTTAAACAAGGGCCATAACTCTGGTTCATTAATGCGTTTTAAGTATTGAAGCCTATGGGGAAAATACATTTGTGGCATATTTCGTCATTTATCGATGGATTAAACCCCAATTCGGCAGATATATTCCTTTAGGCAATATCTATTTTGGCGAGGAATATGAAGTGGCCACGCCCACAAATAGCAGAGTTATGTCCCTTGCTATATTTTCAAAGTATTGAAGCCTATGGGGAAAATATGTTTGATGGACTTTTCATCATTTATTGATGGATTACAACTAAATTTAGTAGATATGTTCCTTTAGATAGCATGTATTGGAACTATGAATATGAAGTGACCACGCCCTTAAACAAGGGCCATAATTCAGGTTCATTGAGGTGTTTTTAATTATTGAGTCATATGCATGGATGGGTTCTATTACATGGCCTCTATCACTATTACTATTACTATTACTTCAAAATTTCTATATTACTATTATTATTACAATTATTCTGATTTTGATCTATTACTATTACTGTCCTATCTATTACTATTACATTTCCAGATCACATGCACACACTCGCATATGAAAAAAAGAAATGTTTTATATTGTTCCACCAGTCCATGAATAATTAGTGTACAATTAAAAAAACCCATTAACCCTTTCAATATTGCAACCCCAGTATCTCAATTTTACATTAACCATACAGCTAAACTGTTGAATGTTTTGAAATAATTTGACATTTTTCATCATAATTTGTATCTGGTCTATAGGGTTGAAATGGTTAAATGCTATTCACTTATTTCAAACGTTTCCATTTCACTCTGCATGTTATATGGCTTGCTTTGAAGACAATTTGACTGAAAGGCATTGTTCCCTATGACAGCAACAAATCAAATTTCAGTTAGACATTTTTTCAAAATATGCTGCACGTTTAACTGGAAGGAATGGATAAAATTCCATAATATAAAATGTTAGTGAATCGGTTGTGTTGTTTTAGGCAGCAAATGGGCGCAGAACTATTTAAGCCTAGATAGATTATGTATGCTTGAATGATTTTATCAATTTTGTACACACTTTTTCATCACCCAGATATCTAGCTGCGCTCACTGTCAGAACAATTAAAGTTTCAACCATCTTTTAATTGTCCCATAGTGTGATAATGATCTCTATTGATGAAAGGCATTAACACTGAATTCAGCTATACAGACAAGGCAAGACATAAATATATTCTGTAAGTTGTAAGAAATATTTTGTTAAATATTTAGAAATTAATTTGATTCAAAGCTCTTGCTACTTAGGGCAGCAACAACTTCCAGTCAAATTAATTTCAAAATATTCATCCGCTTAACTGTATGGTTGTTTTCAAATTGAGACAATAGGATTTCATTGATAAAAGGGTTAATAAACTATCTAACTGTCTAAGCATGTTCTCTCAATGTTATATATCTCACTTGTTGACCAACTCATAAATTGACTCATTTAACACTACAACCCTAATGCCTCAGTTTAAAACTTACTTGTCTCAATGTTGATATTGGATTAGGTAACATCAGCAAGGTATATGCAAATTATTTTATAAAATATTCAGCAGAATTTTGGTAAATCATGATGAGATGTTTTTTGTAGGTCACGTAGTTCATGATTGTAAAGTTGAAATGGTTAACCCCTAGACCACAGATAATTTCAAATTCCTAAATTCTCTGTTCTTTCATATGTAAGCCAGCCATTCAGGAGTAAATAGATAAACACTAGTAATAACAAAACAAAAACACAGTCATAACAAACAAATTCACTCCACTATATTTACCATATTTCATCCTGTATGGTGCAGATGATAACTGTTTTAAACTAGTATTATGGCTAAATTTGTACAGATTGTTTTGCAGATAATTTGATTGAAATTTGTTGCTGCCTACATTTCATAATTTTAAATAGTGCCTGTAGTAATAATAATAATAATAATAATAATAATAATAAGGCTAGTACCTATTACTTTTCAATCTATTACTATTACTACTACATCACAAAATGTATAATCTATTTTTATTACTATTACTATTCCATGGAAATTGCTGTAATAGCCTATTACATATTACTGTTACCCCATCCCTGGCCCTATGTGGAAAAGACATGTTTTCGCCAATTGTTGATAGATTAAAATCAAATTTAGCAGATATTCAGTCTATTTGACCTATGGATATAGAGTATGCACTCTTAAACAAGGGCCATAACTCTGTTGGTTTATTAAGTCTTAAACTATTGAAACCTATGGTGAAAATCCATTTGTTTTGTCAATTGTTGATGGATTAAAATCAAATTTAACAGATATGTTTCTTCAGTGAAACATCTATTTGGACTATAACTCTGGTTCATTGAAGCTATTGAACCCATTTGTTAAAATTAATTTGTTTTGTAAATTGTTAATGGATTAAAAACAAATTTTGCAGATATGATCCTTCAAGCAATATCTATTCGCCTTATGAATATGAAGTAGCCACGACTTGAAATAAGGGCCATAACTGTGGATCTTTAAAGTATTGAACCATATGGGGAAAATAATCTGTGTCACATTTGCCCTGTAGGTGGGGCTTAGAATACACCTTCCGTATCCTCTGCGTGTCATAAGAGGCGACTAAAGGAAGTAAGGGTGAGGTAACCCTGACAGAAACTTCGAGTGCTGAAGACGGAGGTTCCAGGCCGCACGGCGCACTCTAATAAACCATGGATCCACGCACTTAACGCTTATGATCATGTTGATAGTCACTTACAGTACTGGCGGTATGATCAGCGAACGAAAAGAAGAAGAAGATCTGTGTCACATTTCATAAATTAGTAATGGGCTAAAACAGATTTGTCAGAAATGTTCCTTTAGTACACTCCGATCAAATGACAATAGTGTCAGGGATGGCTGCCCCATTGATTAATGGTACTCTTCCTGTTGGTCTTAATAATGTCAGTATTCTGGCATTTACCTATCCAAATTTGTTACCGTGACCTTGCCATTGCCCCTTTGGTAAATGTCAGTGTTGTGACAACTGAATTATTGATCAATAGTGTCTGTGATGACTGCCTCATTGATCAATGGTACTTTTCCCATTGGTAGATACTGCCGATGACACCAATATTCCAGCATTTCTTCATCCACATTTTTACTGTGACCATTGTAACAATGAATCCAATTTGACCGCCAACCACCGGCAGCCATCTTGAAAAGTGATTTCCAAGCAAAAACTGCATGACTGTTTAGCGGATCACGTTGAACTTTCATATGATGACATGTCTACTTCTGATAGCTCTCATTCATTGATTTGTCATCATGTCGTGGTATTATGTATCATTTGTGTAGGTCTTGTTGTATTAGTGGTAATAATGATAGCCACATTGGTCAATAATGATAAGGACCATTGCCATCTGTCTATGGCAAAAAATTAACGGTTATGGTTGCCTGATGGACCAATGATGCTGGTTGTGCATTAATTAACAGGCCTACAAGTGACTCCTATATTTCCTATATTTCTTTAACAATTCCTATATTTCCCATATTAGTGCCAAAACCTATATTTCCAATATTTTTAAACATTTTTACAGAAAGAAATAATTTTTTGTATAAAGTATCATTTCAGAATGTACGGAGATCACAATGACTTGACGATAGGCAATGCTTTGAGGACCAATGTACCACAGCATTCTATTAATGAGAGCGATATGTGCCAAAGTATGGTCTCTCCTCTCAAGATGCTGGTGGAATGGTCTAGAATTAAAGCATCGCCTGTCACCAAGGGTTACAGTCAATTTTGTGGATTCCAACTTCTTGGAACCTGGAGATATGCCTTGAATAATTAGACAGAACGACCGACAGACAGTACAGCTGGAGGGACGGGCGGACAGATGGACATGGGTGGACAGAGTAACAAACAAAGAAACGGAGCCAACTGCAATAGTCACACTGGCCTTCAGCGGTCAAGATGTTGAACTGAAAGTTTATACATTGCATTATTATGAGATGTTACAGATCAAATTCAGTTTTCAGGCATTTTCGTTAATTTTTAAAGAGTTGTAACCCCTTTCAACTTTTTCGATTTGCTTCAATATATAGTGAACAGAAAATTCGTACATTGATATATAAAAAGTTACAGCTTTTTGTTACAAATTTGTTTCGCAGGTTTTTGCCAATTTCCGGTGTAGCTCTGCCACTTTTTATAGGGGTGGTAGGGGTGGAGTGGTGCGAATAGCTAGTAATCGCAGTGTTTGTGCATCTGTCTATATGTCCTTACTTATGCTCCTCTGTACGTGCATCAGTCCATCCATGCGTCTGTCTCCAGTTTATTGTCTGAACCATATGGTTACTGGTTTTTCACATATGGTCCCAATGCTTGGTATATGAATGCTTTGTGGCCTACAGGTGTGTCATGATCAAAAGCAGATCAGCGTGACACTTGGTGTATGGATGCATTGTAGCCTACCGTTGTCATGTATCAAAAGTAGTTCAACCCGACCTACTTTTCACGATTCCCTAAGCATGCTAGAAAATTCTTGCCTCTGCTTTAGTTTTATGAGTCTTTTGTATGCAATAATAAATCTTGCTGTATGGATACATTTCAATTTAAGATTAATTGCATGTGTTCAGTGAAAGGCAGAGTTTGACGGATGGTTGCAGGGTCGGGGCATCACGAAAAATATAGTTATTATTATCCCCACGTTTTAAAAAAAATGTTGGGGATATTGTAATCGCCTCCGTCTGTCTTCGTCTGTCATGCTATCTCCTCCCAAACCATTGGGTGAAATTAAATCAAATTTGGGGAGTGGGTTACCCATATGATTACGCTTTGCAAGATGATATTTATATTTGGCTCCACACCCTAAAGGGTGTGTGGCAGGGGTCAAAAGGTCAAATCAGTTGTAACGCAACTCCTCTGAAATCGTTAGACGAAGCTCAACCAAATTGTATATCTAAGTTACCCATTTCATTGCGGAGTGCAAGAGGCCATTTAGATTTGGTTCCGCCACCAGGGGATGGGGGAGGGGTCAATGGGTCAAAATTTAACATGTGGTAATGGATTGTAACGCATCTCCTCCGAAACCATTGGAGAGAGTCCAACCGAACTTGGTCTGTGCGTTTTCCATATCAATGTGGAGTACATGAGCACATTTACATTTGGCCCTGCCCCCAGGGGTTGGTGTGGGGGGAGGGGGCAGGCATCAAAAGGTAAAAAGATTGATTGTAATGCAACTCCTCCTTGAACGGAATTCAACCAAATTTAAAATGTCAGTTACCCATATTAATGTGGAGTGGATGAGTACACTTACATTTGGCCCCACCCCAAGCAGGTTGGGGATGGTGTCTAAAGGTCATGAAATTGATTGTAATGCAACTCCTCTGAAATCATTAGACGGAACTCAGCGAAATTTGATATCTGAGTTACTCATATGATTGCGGAGTGCAAGAGCCCATTTAGATTTGCACCCATGGATCAGAAGAGGGATCAAAAGGTCAAATTTTAACCTGAGGAAATTGATTGTAACACATCTCATCTGAATCCATGACAGAATTCAACCAAATTTGCCATGTGAGTTACCCATATCAATGTGGAGTGGATGAGCACATTTACATTTGGTCCCGCCCCCATGTGTGTGGGATGGGGTCAAAAGGTCATGAAATTGATTGTAATGCAGCTCCTGACACTATTGGATGAAATTCAACCAAATCTGGTATGTGAGTTACCCATATGATTGCGGAGTGCAAAAAGTTTACATTTGGATCCTCCCCAGGGGTGTGTTGTGGGGTTTTGTGTCAAAAGTTCAAAGCAGTAGATTTGCGATGAAGCGTCATCGACCGATCAATCTAATTATTATTATTAGCTCACCTGGGCTGAAAGGCCAAGTGTGCATATGCCATGGCGACCATCCGCCATCCATTCATCATCCATCTGTCGTCCATCAGCTTTTCCTTTAAATGACTTCTCAAGAACCACTTGCCCAACTTCAATTATAATTGGCAGGAAGCCAATGGGGATACAAGTTTGTTCAAACGAAGCCGAAATTGGTTTTATATAAGTTTTTAGGTATTCTGATTTCAAATTTGCAATTTTCGTGACTCGGATAAGTGGTTTGTTGGCCATCTTGGATCTTTTTCCTACCAAAAACTAAAGCAATAGGAAATAAAAAATATCTTCTTGAGAACCACTGGGCCGATTATAAGCATATTTGACAGGAGTCATCCTTATGGAATAAGGATACAAATTTGTTCAAATGAAGATGGTCGGCCAATTTGGCCTGCGACCATCTTGGATTTTGGCCGACTTTTAGAAATGTCTTTAAAAATCTTCTCGCAAACTGCTTGGGGGATCGATGCAGACTTATGAAATATGATCTACGGCAAGAGCTGAACCAAGTTTGTTCGAGGGAACTTAATTTGCCAAATTGTTCGGCGGCCATCTTGGATGACCTAGTTTTCACAAAAACAACCTCCAGAACCGCTGAACGAATCGGGCTGAAATTTGGCTGATATATTATTGGGGCCGAAACGCCATTAAAATTTGTTCATGGAAAGTTGATATGTCACAAAAACATGTCCGCCATGAATCAATCAAAATATAACGTTTTTGGTGGACAAATTTCTGAGAGAAACATAAAAAGACTTAATTATTAACCACTGGGCAAATTTTCATAAAACTTGGCTAAACTTTCTTCACAAATTTGATTGGTAAATTTTACAGTGGTCATCTCATTTTGTTCGTTTGTGCCAGTTGCCAATAATCCCTTGCGGATCTTGTTGTTATTATTATTATTATTATTATTAACAGAGATATTATTTGTCAGTTTGATGCTATATGGGATCGAGGATCTTTAGTTGCTGTTGACCAGTCTCAACGAAAAAGGTAACAATCCCCTGCTTACCACACTTTCTCTATATATCTGTGAGTATATAGTTTCAGTAACTAGTATTCCTTTGCTGAGAAGTAATGGGGCAGTGATTTGACCAGCATTCACCACCTGGACAAAGTCCAGATTATGGGTTCCCAGACTGGTCCATCACAGAATACAGATATCATAATCGGAGGTGGAAATACTGATTTCATCCTTCACCGAGAAAACAATGGACTGCGATATTAATATAATCTGCCTAAGCATTCCAGGAATGGAAAACAAATACAATCAGGTGGACATGGCATGCAGACCACACAAAGCCCAGATTATAGTGATAAACTTGTGTCATTTAGCACTTCTGAGCGCTGTTCATGGTTGTCTACAGGCAGGTCATTTAGAGATAGATAGAGAAGGGAGTGATAGAAATGGAAGGGGAGGGGAGGGAGGAAAGGGAGTGAGGGAGAGAGAAAAGAGTGAGAGAAAGGGGGAGATGGAGGAATGGAGAGAGGAGGGAGGGAGAGAGATGAATATGATGATGAGGAATTCGTATTGAAAGAAGAAGAGAAGAAAGAAGATAAAGAAAAGTTACCACCACTCACCCGGTAATAAAGTATCCAGTAGAAAGCACATGCGCATTAGGTTATCGGAAGTACGAGACATAGAATTCTCTGGAATGCTTTTTAATTAGTAGATCTAGCCCATGAGAAACACAGATTCCCCGTTGATTGACCCTGAGTATCTTTTTATTTCAGATATTCCGAGGTTTTGCTTCCCCTAATGGCGTCTGACTGTAGATATCTACTAAGTGTATACGCATACGACAAAACTAAATTTAGCGGTAAGAATACATCAGTTCGTCATTTTGTTCATCATCATAAGGGCCTATCAATAACGTATCCTTAGTCATCTGTACTGTCCTTCTTTCAGGCTCTCATCCATACAATAATACCAGCTGGACAAATATTTCATATAATAGCCTAGTCTTAGTCTGCTCTGATTCTCAACCGGCTCTATAACAGATGATAGACTTGACTGGCCGAGTAGTTACTAATATAAACCCTAGTCATGATGTGTCTTTGTTTTAAAAAGAAACAGTGGCGTAGCCAGGTTTTCACATCAGGGGCAGCAAGGTCTAATAAGGCACCACCCAACTTGAGCGAGGACTTAAAGGTGCCACCCGCATACCAATTAGGCAGTGGAATCTGCTTAAATTTCTTTAATAAAGAGAAAATAGCATCCAAGCATCGTCAATTATTTTATTATACCGAGAAAGTAGCGTGTATTCTACTATTCTTTGTCTTGATGTAGCGTAATTAAAACAAAAAATCTCAACATAGCGATGAGCAAGCATGACAAGAAGACATTAACAACGTTGTAAATTAAAATAGTTCTAATTTTCAATGTAGATTAACTTGTTAAACGTCACTTGGGAGTTGGGACGTCCAGAAACTTGTATGTGGTACAGACATGATTTAGGCACCACATATGGGAAGATTGGTCCAGGGGGAGCGAGCGCTTCCCCTCCTCCACCTCTTGCTACACTACTGAAAAGAAAGTGATCTTATTATTATCGGCGGCACCTTTTGAGATAGATGTTCGATCAAATTTGACAAATGACAAAGTATTTGCTATAAGCTTATAAGATCCTACCCTACAACTTAACCCCCAACCCACCCACCCAACTTACATAAGGTGTTCATTATAATACAGTATATATTTGGAACACATATTGCAAGTGCTGTCTTTAGCATTAAAGGATAACTAACCTCATCTTTTATAGGTACCATCTATAATTTGACAATCTGATGCAAAAGCAACTATACAGGTAAGCTGCTGATTATTTTGAAACTAATTAGAATGGAAGTTGTTGCTGCCTTAAACAGCAATAACTTCCAGTCAAATTAGTTCCAAAATATTCAACAAAATGATTATTACATAATAAAGAATGTAATTCATTGGCACTTACATGCCATCACCCACTATCGCTTGAGGAGAACAAATGGCGGCGATCACTGTTCAACATATACTCGATATTACAAAGCAGATAATTGTGATACAGATATGGGAATATAACAGGATGTGAATAATATGGAATCTATAAACCATAATCTATCGGTGCAATACAAGATTTGAGATGAGATTAGCATCCCTTTAACGACCAACAGTCAGCATAGAAACCTAGTTATAATACTTTATTATTATTAGCTCACCTGGCCTGAAAGGCCAAGTGAGCGTATGTCGTGGTGAGGTCCGTCGTCGGTCCTTCCATCCGTCAACTTTTCCTTTAAACAACTTCTCAAGAACCGCTGGGCCAATTTCAATTATATTTGGCAGGAAGCATCCTTAGGGTATAGGGGTCCAAGTTTGTTCAAATAAATTGATCGGCCAATTAGGCCGGTGGCCATCTTGGATTTTGACCGATTTTTAGAAACGTCTTTAAAAATCTCCGAAACCGCTTGAGGGATTGAAGGAAACCTCATGAAATATGATCTAGGGCAAGAGCTCAACCAAGTTTGTTCACGGGAACATAATTGGTCAAATAGTTTGGCGGCCATCTGGGTTGACCTAATTTTAGCGAAAATAAAATTTGGCAGATATGATTAGGGACTATGGGCCAGTAAACTTTGTTCAAGAGAAGTTGATCTGTCAAAGAGCATAGCCGCTGTGGGCCAATCAAATTATAGCATGTTTGGCGGCCATATTGGATTTTTTTATTTGATGGACTTTCGGGCCGAAATTGGTTTTATACATGTTTTTCAGTATTCTGATCTCAAATTTGCAGTTTTCGAAACTCGGATAAACGGTTTGGCGGCCATCTTGGATCATTTTCCCGCCAAAAGCTACCATGCTAAAGCAATGGAAATTTTTTAATTTCTTCTCGAGAACTTCTGGGTCGATTTCAATTATATTTGGCATGAAGCATCCTTAAGGCATAGAGATTCAAGTTTGTTCAAACGAACCCGATCGGCCAATTTGGCCGGTGACCATCTTGGATTTCGGCCGATTTTTAGAAATGTCTTTAAAAATCATCTCCCGAATCGTTTGAGGGATAGATTCAGAACTCACGAAATATGATCTAGGGTAAGAGCTGAATCAAACTTGGTTGACCAAATGGTTCAGCGGCCATCTTGGATGACGTAGTTTTCACAAAAATGACTTCTTCCCCAGAACCGCTGAAGCGATCAGGCCGAAATTTGTGATATATAATTAGCCACTAAGGGCGATTAATGTTTGTTCAAGAGAAGTTGATTCGTCAAAATACATGGCTGCGGTGGTCCAATCAAAATATAGTGTGTCTGGCAGCCATATTGGATTTTTTTTATTTGATGGATTTTGAGGCCGAAATTTGTTTCATATAGGTTTTTGGGCATTCTGATCTCAAATTTGCAATTTTCGAAACAGTTGGATAAACGGTTTGGCAGCAATGGGAAATTTAAAATGTCTTCTTGAGAACTACAGAGCCGATTTGAATTATATTTGGCAGGAAGCATCCTTATGGCATAGAGATTTCATTTGGTTCAAACGAAGCCAATCGGCCAATTTGGCCAGTGGCCATCTTAGATTTCGGCTGATTTTTAGAAATGTCTAAAAAATCTTCTTTAAAACCGTTTGAGGGATCAATTCAGACCTCATGTAGTATGATCTAGGGCAAGAGCTCACTCAAGTTTGTTCAAGGGAACGTGATTGACGAAATGGTTCAGCGGCCATCTTGGATGACCTCATTTTTGCAAAAACAACTTCTTCCCCAGAACCGCTCAAGCGATCAGGCAGAAATTTGTGATATATGATTAGGGGCCATTAGAGTTTTTTCAAGGGAAGTTGATCCGTAAAAAAAAAATGGCTTCTATGGGCCTATCAATATATAGCGTGTTTGGCGGACATATTGTATTTTTTTATTTGATTGATTTTGAGGCAAAAATTGGTTTTATGTATTTTTGTACGTATTGTGATTTCAAATCGACCATTTTAGAGACTGTCGGATAAACGTTTTAGCGGCCATCTTGGATCATTTACCCGCCAAAATCTCCCATACTCAAGCAATGGGAAATTTAAAATGTATTTTCGTGACATCTTGGATTTTGGTTGATTTTTAGAAATGTCTTTAAAGATCTCGAAAACCGTTTGGGGGATCAATTCAAAATGCATGAAATATCATCTAGGACAAGAGCTGCACCAAGTTTGTTCAAGGGAACTTGATTGGCCTAATGGTTTCGTGGCCATCTTGGATAACCTATTTTTTGCCAAAACAACTCCAGAACCACTGAGCGGATTGGGCCGAAATTTGGGAGATATGATTAGGCACTGAGTGCCATTAAAGTTTGTTCAAGGGAAGGAGCTTAGTCAGAAACATGGCAGAAGTGGACCAATCAAAATGTAGCGTGTTTGGCGGCCATATTGGATGTGCAAAAATGCCCACAAACTCATTTAAAAGACTACTCATAAACCACCCACCAACAATTTTGACAAAAATGCAGTGCTCCAGGTGAGCGACACAGGCCCGTTGGACCTCTTGTTCATATCAATGATAAGTTCTCTGTATATCAGCTGCATAGAACCATACGGTGAAAGGTGTTGAATTTTTTAAAAATAGAGGATGAATCCAATCTGTCACTCATGTATATGACATCATAATGAATTACTTCATAGGCTGATATCTCAATCATAGTGCGGCAAATTAATGACGTATCTAAGTCCTTCATGAACTTTTATAAGTCTGGTGTACGAATTGTATGTCTTAATTACTGTTTAATAGATAGTCTGTTGAATATTTTGAACCTACAAATGTAATTTGACTGGAGGCTGTTGCTGCTAGCAAGATCACCAAATCAAATTTACAAAATATTTAATGGCTTACCTGTGTAGTTACGTTTAAATTGGAATTTGCGGGATTCATGGTTCAAAGTATATAAATCTGTCCCAACTCTCAGGAAAAATGGGCGGAGCTTAGCCAGATATTGGCGTGGCATAGCTAATAGTGGATTCATCCATTGAAAATAAACCTTTACTGTTGCAACTTAATTATGGAAATAGTGTTGTTGTGAGTGAGGGGATGGGGTATAATAAATTATCAGCAATCTTTGATTACCGTTCTTGCTTTGAAAACGACGTTACGGATAGCTGTTTTTCTTATCCTGCAGCATCTTTCAACAACACCCTTCGCAATGTAAACAATATCTATGATGGTAAATTGTTTTGCCATCTGTCTGTCTGTGTCCGTCCGTCCGTCCGCCCATCCGCCCGCCCGCCCGCCCGCCCGTCTGTCTGTCTCCTGCCTGCCTGCCTGCCTGCCTGCCTGCCTGCTTGCATTATTTCACATCAAGAGTTTACTTACCACCCTGATACTCTATGATATTTCCCAAATATCGACCTAGCTTCAATAAGACTCAGAATTAAAAGGAAACCACCCCCACTGGGCAGGTTCGTCAACTGACAGTCCAGCGGATGCGCCGCCCAAACTCGAACATGTGCGGGGCTGTCTCTTCCTCTTCTCAAATTATTGACCTGCCATTGCACACACCTTTTCCTTTTGCTAAACGATTGCTTTTGCTGGAATTATTTTGAAGCTTTCTAATTATTTTAACATGGTAAAAAATGTGCGTGTTTCGGATGGTATATCCAGGATTTGCGCTTACACATGGAGACATCTATATTAGGTTAGCTTATTTTGGGGGATGCCTTAATATTGGCTAGCGCATGTTATGCTTTGTATTTTCAGATACGTTTAGCTGATTTGTGATGTGTATCACATGTATCATTCATCTGGGCAAACATTTTTACTTGTTTTTTGGGTTCAAAAAATTATGACAGAGTTTGCACAGGGAATTATTACCATAAGAAATAATATTTCCGCATTCTCTCCCCACCCTTTGCCACAAGGTTATGGATTCAAAGACTAGGTATGCCAGTTGTTGTCCAGCTGACCTCACTCGAGAGTTAATCATTAGTCATTTAATTCTTTGAAATATTTCACTATTTATGACTGATGGTTATGTTTAGGTTCAATGTATTAAGTTCAAGTACTAATAAAACCTTTTACATGGAGTGTTGAGTATAATATTCGCCTCATAAGGGTTGAAGTTCAAATACTGATTATTCCACTTGTCTTCATTGAAGAAGAAGTTCAGTCTTGACATCATAATCTGTCAGGCCCATAGATTTTTACTATAGGCCTGGCTTTGTTTTTTATCATCTCTCATCTGGAGGTCTAAGTTTTCCGTAGGGAAATTTTTTAGCCTTCAATTAATTTTTGTTTTTTCTTTATTAAACTAAAAACTAACCATTTCTATCCACATGACTCCACTAGGTGCAGTACATGCAAACCTCAATTTAAATGGCATGTGTGTGAGGCATGGCCATTTGAGCTTTTCACTGATTTTGTAAATCAGCAAGTGAAGCGCGGCTGATGAGAAGAGGCGAGTCGAGAAGGAGATGAGTGATAAGAAGAGGAAGGCATCCATGTCTGCCATGCCAGACATTGAGGCCTTCCAAGTAGCAATGATGGGAGAAATGAAAAAGACAATAATGGATCTTGTCCCGGAGTTGCTTTGCAGCTTGCTTCCCGGTTCAAGTTCGTTATTGTCTTCTCCTAGAATGTCCCCATTTCTGGATCTGGTTCTATGGCTAGGCTACCAGTTTTCGGTATTGACCCAGAGATGGCTCCTACAGGTCCGGCGCTGAGGCTTGCCTCGCCTGTAGACCCGGAAGCGAAAGCCATGCCCTCGGGTGCCCCGCTTATCGGGTGCACTGGAGCAGCCAAAGGCTACAGGTGTCAGCGCCTCTCGCGATACCGCTTCTGCCAAGGCCGAGTTTGATCCCTTTCCAAGCTTGGCGGCTAATCTTTCTGGGCAGGAAGAGGACTCTGTTGTGGCCGGTCGATGGCCACGGAAATGGAAACCCATTTCCCTCTCCCCCCCCCCCCCTGTGGGGCGCATGGGTGACCTTCCCCATGGGACTACTTCTTCAGGAGTAGGTTTCACGGCTCAAGGTCTAGGCTCGGAGCCATGCCGGCCATACCATATCCCTCGGCTAGCCGAGAGGTATGCTACGGAAGGTTCGATATGACATGCATTTAACCCCTCGTGATGCCGTAGATCCAGCTCCTGGAGTAGCCACGGCACAAGCCATGCTGGCCCATATGGCTTCCCTGGCTATCCAGGAGTATCTCCAGCTCCAGCTGTTACTCCACCAGTGAATGTTGTCGAGAACGACGAGTTCCCTAGGCTCGTCGAACATTCACAGGTGGCCACTGAGGAGGACTGGCTGGACGCCTATCAATGGCTGGTAGGCATCAACCCGGAACTCCAGGTTGATCCACCGGCTTTCCAGCGGGACCAGCACCCGTGATTGATGGGAAAGCCGGTGACGAGCACGATGCCATCTCTCCCGTATGCGGAACATATCATGGATATGTTCGCTGCGGCAGAGACATCTATTCAACCCAATGGACGCCTTGCAATCTAGAGACAGGTTGTGTTTACTCAGGAGAGAGTGGAAGTACTCATCTCTTTCATACAGTCAGTGTGCAACAGTCGTTATGTCCTGTCAAGGGTCTACTTGAGAATGCTGGGGTTGATGGTTTCTCTTGAACCAGTCATTCCACATGCGGCCTATTCAGTTATTTCTCATGACACTGGACCCAGAGCACTGAATCTCTGGACTTAAATGTGTCAGTGTTGGAACCTTCAATGGTGGATGAAAAGAGAAAATCTCCTGGCGGGGGTGACTTCTCCCCTCCCCACCCTCAATTAATGATGTACACGAATGCATCTATGGAGGGATGGGGAGCTTGCCTGGAAGAAGACTAAGTGTCAGGGCTTGAGAATCTGGATAAGTCACAAGAACATATCAATCTGCTAGAAATGCGAGCAGTTGTCTTAAAATCTTTTATCCCATCTCAGGGTATGAAATAACGGTCGGACATCGGTCATGTCCGATCAAATCTGGATGGGTAAAAATATTTTATTGAGCAAATTTTGGAAAAAGAGAACAAGTGAACAATGTTGGTATCGCACTCAAATACGATCGAGCGCGCGTTTGTGCGTCATTTGCACATTTCTAAGTGAAAACGATATTCACCTTGGTTACCAGTATTCGTGATCTGTCAAAACGCGTCATACCGGCAAATTCATCCTAGAGGGTGGTCTTACAATAGCTAATTGTCCCGGGAATAGTGTAAACCTTTTATACTGGCGAATTTTCTGATTTCTAATGAGGGAGATAGACCGTGAGTGACTTGAAAATTAAGTCATACGGCGAATAAATGACAGATAAAATTGCATAGAACATCTGATAAATGATACCACTCAAAATCTTGTCATTTCGCTAGTCTGAAAATGATCGAGTCGATGCAAAATTAGCAATGGCGGATCTACAAAATCGGCCACTGCGCACGAGTTAGTGATGTGTTCTTACACACCTTCTGTCATGAGAAGAGAATTTGGTCTCGCGATTTCATTGGTTGTTGGACATAATTATATCTAGAAAATCCAATGACATTACGTGAGAGATTTTCACAGAAGTTTGAGACGCGTTCGTTCACGCCTTCGATACTGAAGAAGCTAATTCTTCCTCGCGATTTCCTTGGTAGCTGTATATAGAAAACCAATGAAATAGCGGGCGAGTTTTCTCACAATAGAAGTGAAGAAAGCAAGTTCATAAATAATCGCACTGTAGAAGACACTTGACAACACGCGCGTTACCATTATATTCGCGTTCTACAATTAACCATTTAATGGTCAAATTTGCCTAAAAAGCCATTTGCAGGTCAAGAGATTATTTTTGAAAATTTACCACGGGAATGACTGTCTCAGTTACTGAATAAGCCATTTCAATGGAAAATTTCAAAAATAATCTCGACCTGCAAGTGAACATTTATCAGGAAAACTATCACACGCCTTCTTTGACAAATGTGTTCTAAAGTGAAAATTTTTTTACATTTAATTGTACATGAGTGTGACAGCAGTTGATGTGTTGCTAAAATGGCATCTGAGCGAAAAGTGCCCAAAGGGGCAACCCTTTCTAAATGGAGGACCGAGTATAAGTGGTTAAGTCCTCATTTTCTGGGTCCTACAGTTGACTATGAAATTGTTCTATCTTTATGCATTTTCTCCTGAAAATGTCTTAGTCTATTTGACTTTTCAGGACAAAATGGGTAAAAATAGAACAATTTCACATCCAACCGAAAACCTATATTTTTCTCCAGAAATGCAGGAGATGGCCTCTGAGAGCATCTAGATTTAAAATTTTTCCGGGGGAGGACCCCCGGACCCCCCATCAGGTTACTCAACTTCCGCTTTTTTGTCAGATCAAATTGACTCTCCTTATTTCAGACCCTGCCATCTGAAAGGCCGTTATGTACCCTATATTTTGATATCAAACACAACTTGCTTCCATAAATCCTTATATGTTAAAAGATTGTTCTAATATTCTTCAGTTGTAAGTTCGCGTCATGTATTTACAGTCCAAGTACATCACTTTATTAATTTTTCCTTGCAGCTTGAGGAATATACCCATTCAATATAAGAACTAAATCTCAGAATCATGAATACTATATATAGAACATCCATGAATTTAAGATTTAATGCATATTTCATGTGGCCATCTTTCTGAACATGGTTTAACCCTTTCCGCAATGAATTCCTCATATTTCATTTTCATGGCAACCATACAGGAAAACTTGAATATTTTGAAATTAATTTGACTGGAAGACCTGACAGCCTGAGGCAGCAATGACTTCCACTCAAATTAATTTCAAGATATTCGACAGAATAGTCTTATAACATAAAGAATATACTTTTTCAGCGAACTGTTGTTGAAAGGATTAATTATATATGTAACAGCACAGTGAGCCTACTAAACGCTAACATTAACCATGTTAACTGTTTAAAATTTTCTTTGTTTTCAGTACTCATGGCTTTCCAAGACTGATCTCTAGCTAATCTCTTGTGTGGTCAGTCTGGTGATAGTTTGTGACAGAATTTCGAGATTTATAGATCTATATACACTGATATACGGAAGACAGATTTGGAGTATGGCGAGTAATCTTGGACTTCATACTATTGGCAGTCACACTCAAGATCCATGCCACAAAACAACATATTCCAGGACTGAAAAACTTATGAAAGTGTCCGAGTTATCGTGGATGAGAAGGATCTACCTTTTGTGAAATGTGGACTGGAAAATACATGTACATCAATAACTCAAAATATGACAATCTGTATGCATCATAAAAAACTTTATCTTGACAAGTATGAATTTCTCCAAAAGTCGTGTTCTAACCCATTCTCACTACATACCAGGTCAGTTAAAAGGAGTCGTCGTACACTGGACATTTAAACAGTTAAGAAAGTGAATTTATTAACACAGAAGAACATCAAACCTGGTCAAGAACTTTGCCCATGATGCATGTCTAAATTAGCTGACTCTGTTAGCAGTAATGCTGTTTCAGAAACATCAAGTCCAGCGACATCAAGCCAAAGTGATGCTGTCCAATCGGCAGATTAGTGTGAATTTGACACAAGTATTACTGCTCTTGGTTGTTCTTCACTAAAAGATACCCTAATTAGTCTCAGAGACTTATCGGGCTACGCTAGAAGAAAATTCTCTCAGGCAGAGGATGTTATTAAACATCAAATGGCCAAGAGATTTTGAGTACAACCTGAAATGATAGACTATTATCCATCGTCGTGTAATGGAGTCAAAGGACTGCATGATTCATCGGTGTGCTCAATGATCTGGTGTAGAAATGCAACGCACACATATCTCTGCACTTCTATTTAATCAATTAAAAATGGATGATGATGATCATATCACGTTCTCACAATGGACACACATGGACAGAACAACAATAGTCACGAGACAAGAGACAGTGAATTTATAAATATTATGTGTGACCAGTTTGAAAAACTGACAAACCACCACTTCACAGACAAAACACAGGCTGCCTATCTCAGACATTGCAAGGAGAATCTAGCAGAAGACAGTAATTATACTCCTTGACATTGCTGATAATTACTCTTTCCTTGTGCAAGATTCCATTCAGGGATTCTAATGGGAGAATAGGCAAGCAACACTGCATCCTTTTGGAGTTTGCTATAAAAAGAACCATGAGCTATGCTGTTTGTCTCTATGTAATTAGTGTCTGCATGTAACATGAAACTGTAACTGTTCACACTTTCCTACAAGTTGTCCTGGAGCATGTTAGTGAATTTTTACCACATACTCGCCATGTCAAATACTTTAGTGACGGTGCTGCAAATCAATATAAAAACTATAAAAACTTTTGTAACCTGTTTGCATATCCAAGATTTTGGTTTGTCGGCAGAATGGAATTTTTATTGCCACTAGCCATGGCAAAGGTATCTGTGACAGAAGTGGGGAACCATTAAATGCCTTGCAGCAAGAGCCAGTCTACAGCAAACTATCAGCAGCCACATACTTACACCTAAGCAGCTATTTGACTGGACTAAATCGCACATCGCTGGTATCACAGTGCTCTATGCTACATCCAGTGTTGTAGATCTCAATAGACCCAAACTCCTTGAACGTTTCACAGCTAGTAAAACCATTCCTGGTACTAGAAGTCACCATAGCTTTGTCCCAGTCAGCAATAGTGAACTCAAAATAAGCAGGCTATCAGGTGATTACAATGCAACACTTGTCAGAATCATTGATACAGGGAGCAGAGGAGACATTCCATGGGAGAACCTTCATCCTGGACAGTATGTTGTTGCAGTATATGACAGTGACTGGTACTTTGGAAATGTGGTAGAGGTCTCCACAGAACAGGAGGATGTTTTTCTAGACTTCATGATGCCCAACGGTCCAGCAAGATCATTTTGTTGGCTTAGAAGAAAAGTCCAATGTGGGATGCCCATAACTCACATCCTTGTTCAACTCAATGATTTGATAACTGAAACTGGCCGTAAAATATAAACTTAGTGCAGAGGCATTAAAGAATATAAATAACCATTTTGAACAGTTTACCCAGATGCATTCATGAACAGCTATAGCTGGTATAAATTGATAATTAGCCTCATGTGTCTTTGTAATTATATGTGTAATTATCCAAATGTATCTTTGTAATAATATGTGTAGCTTGTACGTCTTGGAAATATCGAAATAATCTATGAGAGTAATAACATATGCATAATTAGCAAACTACCAAATTGAAAAATATATTCATTGAATCGCAGAATCATGAATGTTATATATATATATATATATATATATATATATATATATATATATATATATATATATATATATATATATATATATATATTATATATATATATATATCTCGTTCATGATTCTCAGATTTAGTGCTTGTATCAAATGGGTATATTCCTCTAGATGCAAGGAAAATTTATAAAGTGCTTGACACGAAAGGACAACTGAACCATATTTTAAAAATTGATTTAACATATAAAGATTTTTGGATAGTTGTGTTTGGTATCAAAATGTAAGGTACATAGCTGGTCATAACTCAGTCATTTTACTACCTATGTCCTTCTTTCACCTGTTAAATATCCAAGTGGCCCAGATATGGCATGCCAAATTTCAAATGCTTTTGTTAAATAGTTTTTATGTGGGGGTTGGAGAAACTTGTCAAAATTAGGCTCCTTTATACACATCTGAGCTGTCTATCTGTACTGAAAATTTCAACCCTCTATCTGTCTTTGGTAAAAGGTTACAAGGATTCGAAAACGAGCGAAAATTTAAAACTCCCGTCGTGATAGAGGAATTGGGAGTACCCCATGGTGTTCAAATGAGCATAACTCCAAGGAATATTAGGAATTTGTCGTTGAAATTTTTCATGTCTTCATCATATATATTTAACTTTATGTGTTTGAAAAATCAGGCAGAGGGTCAAGTGGGGACATATCTGGAAATTGGTTGATTTCACATGGAAATATTCATATTCCGGGAAGGCTAAATCTACTAGCAAACTCATTTAGCCGAAGAATGAGTATTCCTCCCACGGAATGGCAACTAAATCAATGTGTGGCGGATCGTCTGTTCAACTACTGGGGCAAGTCCAACATAGATTTATTCACGACGACCAAGAATGCGAACATGACGACGTACGTCTCTCCGATTCCAGATCCGAGCACTATTGCAATAGATGCGCTAACTATCAGCTGGGAGGGAATGTCTGCATACACATTTCCGCCTGCAATCCTGATTCCAAAAATTTTGCAGAAAATCAGGCAGCTGGTATACCAAGTGCTTCTGATCGCCCCAAAGAAGGGGGTCAACCTCCAGAGCATATAATTATAAAATCAACAGATTTGCTGATTGGTGCTCAGAAAGATGTATTAATCAAATGGATGCATCTATTCAGGTAGTAGCCGATTTCGACTGTATGATGCCTATAGCCTCAAGCTTAACTATTGCTGTCTATAAGTCAGCTTTAATGTCAGTTATCAATTGCTTGGTTAATAGGGGAAGTGATGAAGTATGTAATCTTGATACTTTAATCAAAGGCATGAGTATTCTCCTTCGATCAATACTCAACATTCTATTACTTCTGATACAAGCTATCCTGGATAGCTGGCCCTAGGACTATAGACTTAGTAAGCTTTACCGACTCCTGGAACCGGGTACTCGGCTCCCAACTGCCGAGTACCCGTTTGCCATGAAGCTCATTCTTGTGTGCATAGCAACAAGAGCTACATGCTTTTTGTGCAGTTGGAGTCTTAAGTTTTCTAAGTCTTTTTCTGTGAATTGTGATAGCTTTGTGCGCTCTCTAAGGATTATATTGGATTACCATGGAAGGAGCCGATGATAACCAGGTTGTATAATTCCATGTTATTCCATAGTTAAAAGACTTAGGTCTTCAAAATTTTGTCTGTGTCGCATGTTCCAATTTCTGACCCTGAATCTGGGATGTGTGTTAACAACGAAATATGCCAGGTTGATTGCCTTCCTTTAACCCCAACAGGCGATCAGCAGATATGAAATAAGGTGTTGGCTTTACGGTGTTTTAACATGACAATCGGCTGACGTCATTCTCCGTAAGATCCGAGCGGGTGATGTCACACCCGTGTTGTCTCAGATTTTTATGTGAAGAAAATGTTTCATTAATTCGCGCATCTGATTCTGGGTGCTGCGTACTTTATTGGTACCAGAAAAACTTTGGCATTTTCAAGTTTTGTGTTATCACGATCTGTTTGCAATGATTGGTGGTTTCAAAATTCTTGATTTAGATGTGTGGTCTGCGGCTTTACCGTGTGCTACAGCAGTTTGTTTACATTTTGTTGTTTCTTCACATCATTTTGGCCTTCGTTAGGAGTATAATTTATATTGATTAGTAAATATACCCCGAATGCTATGCGATATGATTCCTGGTTCCGTTATACATCCTTGAGGATCAGTTTATGGGTGTATTATTGCCCACTTCGTTCTTGTCATCATAATCAATGCGATCTTTGCTGTAACATTGCGGGGTGGGGTGCGGGAGGGTTAACATGTAATTTATGATCAAATTATTTGAAAATTAATTGTCTGCCTTCCATTCCTGTTTCGTTCCGCTTGCTTATTGTAGGTTTGTGCTGATTCATAGGCCAAGCCAGCCCCGCCATCATGTGACGAGTGCCATAAATGTGTGAGGGTTCTATTCAAGGACCATGTCTGTTTCCGTTGTACCAAATGTAATCTTGACAGTAGGTGTAACATTTGTGCAGTGTGGTCGTCCGACATGCTGGTCAAGTTCCTTGCCCAGAAGGACTTGGCAGGGTCTGACGCGGGGTCGGGCGGTCTGAAACCAAATCGTGGAGCATCCGTTTCGGCCCTTTGGGGCGTTCCACATTGCAACCGGAGGCATGGTTTGGTCCTGCTGTGCAAGGCTTCTTGCATAGCGTTCTGCCTACGCTGGTGTCGTCCCTGCTTCCAAAAGTTGTAGGGCAGTCTCTTCCTGTGCTTGGTTCTGGACACCGACGGATGCCACGGGTGGAGAGCATAGAGGTCGATTCCGTCCTGGACGGAACCGTCCGCCATCTGTCTGGCTTGGCGCAGGCCAGGGCAGCGGCTCCACCCGTAGTTGAGGCCACTCCCATACCGAGCACCGGTCCCGTGATGGTTGGTTTGCCGCCAACCAACACGGTGACGGGTGTGGCTCACCAGGCATGGTACTCACCTATCTCGCCTGGTCCGGCGGTCAGGCATGGGGTGCCAGTGGCGCCCGTGTTTGACCATGGTTCCTCAACTGTTACGGGTCCGCACAGTTTTCCGTGCGGGCCTACTCCATGGACTGGTGTTTTTCATGGGATGGCGGCAGAACCGTATGGTACTGGAGTTCTTGGCATATCAGCAATGGCTCCTAGCCGAGAGGCCATTGCTGGTAGGGCCGTGAACACATCAACGGGTGACGTGTTCACGGGAGTGTCCTCCTCAGGGACAGACTGGTCAGAGGCTCTGGCTTGGCTAGCCAGGGTAGACCCGTCTGTGGTTTCGACCACGGCCGAGGAGGATGCACCCCGTCCATCGGTGGCATCGATTAGGACGTGGATCTTGCCCGCAGCCCGGATCCAGTTTATTGGACTGGATCCAATGTTTATGGAGTTATTGGATGCTATTTATAGCAAACAACTCCTGACCAAGGGCCAGCTTCCTGCGGCCTCTAGGGAGGTGCGGGCGAGGTGTCATATCCCACAGGGGGAATATGACAGATATGGTGTTGTCCCAACGGTCACCGAGGATGACAGCTGGGTGTCCAGAGTGCTGGAGCGGGTGGCCCGGCCCTGGCGCTGGTGGACAAGTCTCAGGTACACCATGACGAAGTTCTGTCCCTTTGCGATGAGGGGGTGAGGGCAGCAATGAGTGCTGTCAATCATTCTTATCGCCTTCTTCAGTCGGTGTGGGCTGAAGCTGGGGCAGGCCACCCTGTGCCACCTGTGGCACTTTCATGTGTCAATGATGGCCTGGTGCTGTCTATGGACGCATTGCCAATGGTCCAAGCACGAGTGACGAAGTCTAGGAGGCAGATGGTCCTTGACCATATGCATCCAGCTACTGCCATTAGGGAGCGTCTTCTTGGGAAGCCCCTTACTGGTCCTAGCATCTTTGGTGGCCAAGCGCGGGCCATCTTAGAAGACACTGCCAACATCGCGCAGAATCGGTTGGCAGTTAATCTACAGCTGGAGCTAGTGCATCAGGCACATGCACTAGGAGCTGTAGCCAAACCGCTGACCAGGCAAGCTTCTAAGAAGCAGAAAAAGCACAAAAGCAAGGCGAAAGCTAAGCCTAGTGTTGCTTCTGCTTCTACTGGGTCTTCTCAGCCGCCTCCGGCGAAGAAGGCCAAGAAGGTTGTGGAGGCCCCTCCCCTCCCCAATGTTGCTCCTGATCGCCTGGAAGGCGGGAAGGTAAGGGGAAGGGTAAGTCCTCTAAGGGCAGAAAGAAGGGAGCGGATCATACCTGAGGGTACGAGGGCTCCCTTCGTATCTGCCTGGACCGCACCTGTGCAACAGGAACAGCGGTGCCAGTTAGACCGGCCAAGACCAAAATGTTTCTCACTCTCTCGTCAAGAGAGGGAGGGGGAACGGATCGCGAGCCAGACACCCTCGTTAGGCGTCGATGCATCTATAGTGGTGGAAGACTCATGCGTTTCATCGAGGCTTGGTGAGGTGTGACGTCAGACAGTCTGGTCCTGGGATGGTTATCCCAGGGGTACATGCCGGAGTGGTGGGATTTTCCACCACAAAATCTGTCTGGACACCCGTACCAAGGGATCCAAACAAGTTAGAAGCCATTCAAAACAAAGTGTCAGGTTTGCTTCTGAAGGGAGCAATAAAACCAGCAAACCGGAACACTCCAGTCTTCTATTCAAACATGTTCCTTGTCCCCAAGAGCACAGGGGGATGGAGACCCGTACTCAACCTCAGGCCATCAAATTGGTTTATCCATACGCCTTGGTTTCAGATGGAAACTCCGAGGTCGGTAATGGTAGGATTGAGGAAGGGAATGTGGTGTGTATCGATCTATCTGAAAGATGCATATTTCCACATTCCAATGAACAGGAGTTGTCACAGGTTTCTGAGATTTGCATTTCAGAATCAAGTATGGCAGTTTATTGTTCTCCCATTTGGCCTGTCGACAGCTACACGGGTTTTCACCAGAGTGGTCCTTGCGGTGACAGCGTTTGTCAGAAAAGAGAACGTGGCGCTTCATACCTACATAGACGATTGGCTGATCAAAGCAGACACGTCAGCCAGGTTAGAGGTGGATACTGCTCTGACTCTGACTCTGAAGTTACTTTCAGACCTAGGTTGGATAGTCAACAGTTCGTTTATTTAGGGATGCGATCACGATGAGGGCAGGGTTTACCCATCAGAGCCCTGAGTGGTGTCTCTGTTAGCCATCAAGAGTTTTTGATTGGGAAACCACATTCAGGCGAGGTGGTTTCTTCAGTTGCTGGGCATGATGGTCTCCATGGAGCAGGTATTCCCGTACGCCGCTCTGATGTGAAGACCTATCCAGTTGTATCTGATGTCTGTGCAAACAGAGAACAGAACCCCTGTCAAAGCTGGTGCCAGTTTTGAAGCCAATAATTTCGCATCCTGTATGGTGGAAAAAGCGTCAGACGCTCCTAGTAGGGGTTTTGCTGCACCTACCCCACCCCCAGCTGTCCGTGTACACGGATGCATCGCTGGAGGGATGGGGGCACATGGACTCTCCAAGAGAGCCAGCTGCATATCAATCTGTTGGAAATGATGGCAGTGAAACTGGCATTGGAAAAGTTTCTTCCAAAAGTCAGGGGCACGGCAATATTGATACGGTCAGACAACTCGACAGTAGTATCATACATAAATTGCCAAGGCGGGACCAAGTCACCCACACTATGTATGAAAGTGTGGCATTTGATTCAATGGTGCAGGAATTACTCGGTTGTTTTGAAAGCAGCTCACATTCCTGGGCGATTGAACATTCTGGCGGATGCTTTTTCTCGGAGACAGAGAATTCTGCCAACAGAATGGTCTCTCAACCCTCCATTTTTTTAAAAGATTCTTCTAGCATTGGTGCAAACCCAACGTAGACTTGTTCGACACAAAGGAAAATGCTCAAATCATGACTTATGTCTCGCCGATTCCATATCCAAATGCCGTTGATACAGACGCTAAAATAAGATGGAGAGGGATGCACGCTTACGCGTACCCACCCACCATTCTTCTGCCGAAGATATTGGTGAAGATCAGGGAGGAACCGTGCCTCGTCCTGCTAATAGCGCCATTTTGGCCCAGCAGGGCGTGATTCACGAATCTTCTAGATCTGCTGGTGGACAATCCAGTGCAGTTACCCGAGATTCCGAACATAATCTCCCAGGCCAAGGGACACTTCCCACACGACCATCCCGAAATGTTCAAATTGTCCGCGTGGATGTTATCAAACAACGTTCCACGTCGGAAGGCTTTTCTCGACAAGCTGCGAATTTCATGGCAGCTGCGAGAAGGAGGTCGACCTTCAAGTCATATAACAACAAGGTTAACAGATTTGCAGATTGGTGTGAAGGAAAGGGTATTATTGATACCTTTCAATCCACTATTCAGCAAATAGCAGACTCTGTGAGCTGTTCTTTTCAGGACTAGCTCCTGTCACAATTGCTGGATACAAGTCAGCTTTGGCATCAGTTATCCCTTGTCTAGCCAACAGGGATAGTCCAGAGGTGGCCCAGTTGAATGTGATGGTGAAGGGAATGAGCAATCTCCGAGCGAGACAACCGGTCGTCAGTCCAGCCTGGAGATTATCTTTAGTGCTTAATGTACTGGCCAAGCACCCTTTCGAACCGTTGACTATAAAGGCCATTTTTCTATTGGCAGCTTCCTCAGCTAGAACGCGCAGTGAGATCCATGCACTTTCAGCAGAGAGGGACCGATTTATTGTCTCCGGTGAGGGTCTGCATCTACTGCCAAGAGCAGAGTTTATGTCAAAGAATCAATCTGAGATATCCCGGCAAACCGATCATTATACCGAAACTAACTAGGTTTGATCATGATGCCAGTGTCTGGTGCCCAGTCCGTGCCTTGACTAAGTACAAAAGATGGACAGACTCATTACGGTCGAATGATAAACATCTGTGGATCTGCCATAAGAAGCCATATGGCGCTGCATCCATGGATTCTATCTCTCGTTGGTAGTCGAATGCATTCAGACTACCCATGAGATTGCGACTGAGCACCAGGTGCAATGCGCAAGGGCACACGATGTTAGAGGAATAGCCGCCTCGACCACCCTTTACAATGGTGTTCTGTTAGAGGACATCATGGCTGTTGCACAATGGCACTGTGAGTCCTCTTTCACGGAATACTATATGAGGGATTCGTCAGACTCAGCCAATCCGCTCGCTTTAGCTGTTTTGAAACGATAGTTATACGACCACACTGCTCTTCTCCCTGTTTTGGCATTTGTAAGAAAGAATTAAGAAGCAGACATGGTCGAGCGAGAGGATGTCAACCAGATTGTGTCACTGATGGCGGACAAGTGAACGGTTGGAGGCTCCACATCTGAAATCCAAATATCATGAGGTAATTCAAGATTGAGAGTTTTTTGTATTATGTCTATATATCATGTTCATTCATGTTATATATTCATGCTCATTCCCAGGCTAATATACTGTATGCAAAGAGCAGTTAACCCTCTTGGCACATTTGTGTTTCAGGCAAGATGCATGTTCGTGAGTTCTCCCTATTCTTAGGAGAAAAAAGGGGTGGGGGGTGGCAGTGATGCAAATGTGATTCAGTTCCGTTAACTTGATGGTCCTTTTAGGTCTCCATTAATCAAGTTTAAGTCTAGCTCTTTCTCCAAGTGGCAAAAGTAGCAATTGATGGCTTGCCCCTTCCCACCAGGTTACTGTCTAAATCTGGTGTATATCAGAAGTAATAGAATGGTGAGTATTGATCGAAGGAGAATGAAGGAAATTTCTATTTCCCTTTCTCCGAGATCTAACAATACTCACCATTCTATTACGGACCCAGCCTCCCAGCCCCACGGAGGCAAGCCATGGGTATCTCTTATTTGGTGGCTATGCAAACAATATGAGCTTCATGGCAAATGGGTACTCGGCAGTTAGGAGCCGAGTACCCGGTTCCAGGAGTCGGTAAAGCTTACTAAGTCTATAGTCCTAGGGCCAGCTATCCAGGATAGCTTGTATCATAAGTAATAGAATGGTGAGTATTGTTAGATCTCGGAGAAAGGGAAATTGAAATTAACTTCAATCTAAGACCTTGGAATCCATCAGTGATTCCATCTCGGAGTTTATCGTTAGTACTTCAAGTGTTGGCGGATAAACCCTTTGAACCACTAAGCTCCATTTCCATGAAAATGTTGACGCTTAAAACAGTTTTTCGGATTGCTGCATCCTCGGCTAAATGAATAAGTGAAATTCATGCTTTGTCAGTGGAGCCAGACCATTTTTTGGTTACAGGGGAAGGCCTCAGGCTTCTACCTAGAGTTAACTTTATGGCCAAGAACCTGTCTTTAAAATATCCTGGTCAGCGTATAGTTTTGCCTACTTTGACTAGGTTTGATCCTAATTCAAAGGCATGGTGTCCTGTCCGTGCATTAACTCATTATAAGCAATGTACAAAAGAATGGCGGATGGACCCTAGTGCTTTATGGCTGTCTTACATTGAGCCTCACAGCAGAGCTTCAGACGATACCATATCTAGGTGGATTGTGGAATGCATCCAGCACTGCTACAAAGCCGCAACGGGCAAACAAGTTGACATGGCCAGAGCTCACAGTGTCCATGGCATAGTGGCTTCCACAGCTCGGTTTAACAGAGTGCCGGTGGATAACATTATGTCAGGAGCACAGTGGCACTGTGAGTCTAGTTTTACAGAGCCTTATCTCCGTGACACGACAAATCCTCTTGCCTTATCGATTTTACATAAACGTTAAACCTCTGAAAGAATGAAATGAGCGCATCATTGCTGTACAAATTGTTGACCACTACAGACGCCCTGCCAAATTGCCCTGACCTGCTTCTCAACATTGAACACCTCACTAGAGGACTCTGATGTAATCTACACTGTGGTAGGTGCTTCCTTATCAACCTACTACCATAACAGCGCTGTGCGAAATACTTCACATACCAGCTATATAGGACTTGTACATTGGACCTTTATGCTCGGATTTGCATGTAGGTAACATAGACGAATGGAACACTATTAACCTTACGTGTGCCTTAACTAACTAATTAATTAGACTTTTGTGTCAATAGACTTATACGGACCACTGTACGTGGGTGCTCCTATCAAGAGGAGGATGATCCAAACAACAACAACAACAACAACTGTAAATATTTGTAAATATTGTAAAAAATCATAAGGCCTTAGCACTCACACACAGTTATGCATTTAAGTGGGGGATATCTCCGCTGCTCCGTACTGTACCTCTCATCGCCAGTGGTGAAGAGGAAATCTTGTCAAAATAGGTCAGTCCTATATTTGGTGATGGTTATTTTTTGGCAGGTTTTTTTTTTTAGTAAGAATATTGGTGATGGTTCGTGTTTTTATATGGTTCAATCAGAGAGTATACGAAATGAAGCTTTTTGTCCGATGTCTTATAGTACGTTAGTACGATTTCACTTCAAGAGATATACTTACCTCCCTAACACGATATTTCCTAAATATCGACCTTCAATCAATAACCCAGATTAAAAAAGATAGGTGCCCTTATTGGGCAGGTAGACAGTCAGCCGGATGCCGGCCCCAACCTCGCGCATGCGCAGACTGTCACTGTCTCTTTCTTGACTATTGGCCTGAATCACATGCATGCTTGTTTTTTATCCACTTGCTAAGTTTTCCTCAATTTTCCTATCTAAAGTTGTTTTAGAGTGCTAGAGATTATGTCTTATCAATTTAATTCGTCTGAGGCCATGCCAGGACGAAGTTATCAGGTGAATTCTAGTACGATTATGTCTTAATTACGTCTTAATTACGCTGTATCACCTATTTTCACTTCAAGAGTATACTTACCTCCCTAACACTCTTTGAAATTCCCAATATCGACTTTCACTCACTAAACACTCAGATTAAAAAAGTTAGGTGGCCCTACTGGGCGGGTAGTTAGATGACAGTCCGGCGGATGCCAGCCCCAACCTTGCGCATGCGCAGACTAGCACTTCCTCTTTTCCAATTTATTGGCAAAGAGATACACATACTAGTTAAATTTCTTGGTACGTTTTCTGCTTGTTGTGTCCAAACAAACTCAATTCCACGTGATAACGATGTCTTCTCAAGCTAAATCGCCGGAGGCAGGACCGGGACCAAGTTATCAGGTGAATTCTAATACATATTTGTCTAATTTAGCATTTTAATCCTGTGTGTAATGTGTTTCCGGGATTCACGATTAGGCGTGATAGTCACCATTAAAACTGATTTATTTACATCTGGCGCTATGAAATTCTAATCTCTCTTTGTGTTTGTGTCCATAGGTATCTATCTATGATTGAAAAGGACAGCACATCTTCAGAGGGTTTGTTTTTCTCTCCACCAAGGTTTCTTTTCCACTAACATGTTATGAACAAAGTCTATGTCCAGTGAGTTGGAGGTCTCTTAAGAAGATATTCTCACTGCCGTCTTGGCCCATTCCCTTCCCCTTATGGTGGAGAGATTTAAGAGTCATAGAGAATGGTGGAGTATACAGTTCATGAGTTCGGGTAGTATGTTATGCTAAAGAAGCAGGTATTCTAGTGTTATTATATTAGGCACTTCTAATTATTTAGAAATATTTCTGAAATGTGCTGCAAATTTGATCACTGTCTATCTGATGTTTACATAGCTTGTATCGCTATCCTTCACAGTTTTTATGTTCTGGATTTTGAATACAATTCATCCTTACACTTCGATATTGTTTCCAGTCGGATTGCCTTCTTATTTTTGAAGATATGACGTCATAATCAGCCTTGCACTTTTTATTAACAAAATAGTTTTGTCCAACGCTGATTTATCTATGGACAAATTTTGTAATAGTCTTTATGTCCATTGGTTCTCCTGTTTATTTTGGTTTGAGTTTGGCTAATTCATTAACTAAAATACTCATTGTCTTTGTCTTGTGACCTTTCAGAAACCTGGTTGTCCCAACTGTGGTCGCTTCATTAAGCCTAGATTCAGCCCACATTTTACTTGCAGTTCTTGTGTGCCACTGTTAAAGTGTGATGTATGTAAACAAGGGGGATGGGTGGGGAAAGGCCAAGGAGAAGGCGTCAGAGGATGAGAAGTGCTCAAAGAAGGAGCGGGAGAGAGTACGTGCGAGTAAGAAGGGTAAGAGGAAGGCGTCCTCTTCCATGGATATGGAAGCCTTCCGTCTAGAGATGTTGGGAGAGATGAAGAAGACTATTAAGGATTTGGTTCCAGAGATGCTTCGCGGCATGCTCTGGGCCAAATCCTTCATTGTCTTCTGCTCCAGAGCAAATAATCCCCACCTCTGAATCAGTTTTCTTTAGGGATTTACCAGTTTTCGCCCATGATTCAGAGGTGGTCCCTTTTGAAGGGACAGAAGCTCACTATGAGACCACTAGCAGCAGGCTTGCCGTGCCGGTTGTTCGTGGGCAGGGCTCGCTGGACCCTGGTTCCCGCTTATTGGATCCTCAAGCGTGTCCGCGCCCTACAGGTACCGTATCCTCTTACGGTACCTTTCCTGGCCAGTCCGGGTTAGCATTCCTCGCTGACCCGGAGTCTAATCTTTCTGGCCAGGAAGAAGAGGATTATTTGCTGGGTTCGCCTTCTGGCGCCGTGGAAATGGAAACTGACGAATGTGCACCCCTCACGGGGAACACGGGCAACTCTTTCCATGGGTCTACTCACGCAGTAGTAGCATTCACGGCGCAGAAGGTAGCCCGGGTTGGGGCCAATGGCCAGCATTACCACATACCTCGGCTTGCCGATGATATAGCTGGTTCTGGCCAAGGCCGTGGTGTGTTGAGTATTTATGCCCCCACGCAATGCCACGGCGCCCGCGCCTGGTCAAGCTAGTTTTGACATGCCTGTTCTGTCGGGCCCGCATGCTTTCACTGGCCTGCCAGGAGTATCGGTTCCTCCAGCTAGTCACAAGCACCTATGAATGTTCTAGAGGATGACAAAGGCCCGTGCCTAGTCGAGCATTCACAAGTAGCCACAGAGGAAGACTGGTCTGACGCTTGTCATTGGCTAATCAATGCCAGGCCAGATCTTGCTGTGGAACAGCCGGCTAGCCAGCAGGACCAGCGCCCATGGCTAGCAGGTAAGCCGGCTGCTACCGCGATGCCATCTCTGCCGCTTACAGAGCATATTGTGAATATGTTCTCAGTGGCAGAGACGTCCATTAAGGCGAATGGATGTCTCGTGAAGGCCCCTCATGAAGTGGAAATGCGATGCCGCATCGTACCTGGTGAATACCAGAAGGACGGTGTAGTGCCTAAACCCAGTGCGGATGATCGTGCTGCGCTAGGCGAAGACACTCGGCCAGGCTCCCGGTCTGACATGGGAGTGCTGTGCACTAGCACGCTGCGCTCGGCTAACACCGCATTGCGCGATGCGGAGGAGAGTTTGAGGGCATCCATTGCGGTGCTCTCGCACGTCTCCTAGCACAAGCAAGAGTGGGAGCGGTTAACCCAGGACCACTTAGTCTTGCGATAGCTTTCAGCTGGTACCAGCCCGACTGGGTGATAGGGCCACCATCGCACCTGTCTCTGGTTACGATCTGGACTCAAATTCCAAGACATCCAGATCAGCGGTTGTGTATAGAGGAAGAGATAAATTCCCTCATACAAATAGGAGCAATTCAACTGGCGCAAAATTGCCCGGGCGTCTATTCAACCATGTTTCTAGTGACAAAGAGCACTGAAGGGTGGAGAGCAATTCTCAACCTTAAGCCATTGAACAATTTCATAGACACACCAAGTTTGAAAATGGAAACAGTCAAAACAGTGTTGGCGGCGTTGGAGATGGGAATGTGGACAGCGTCAATAGATCTGAAGGATGCTTATTTCCACATTCCAATTGCAAAGGGTTTTCGTCAGTACCTGAGATTCGCATTCCCGGGCTGACAGTGGGAATTCAAAGTTTTACCATTCAGAATTTCCACGGCTCCTCGGGTCTTCACCAGGGTGGTTCTTGCAATAACAGCATACCTCTGCAGGAGAAGCATAGCAGTCCACACTTACATAGACAATTGGCTGTTAAAAGCACACAATTGGGAAAGTCTTGCAGCAAATCTGGAGATAGTTTTGAAAACTTTCACATAATAATCTTTCAGAAATCAGAGCTGAATCCATCCCAGAAGTTTGTTTACCTGGGAATGTTCTTCGATCTAGAGATAGGGTATGTTTATCCTACTCAAGAGAGTAGAAATACTCATCTCAGTAATATAGTCAGTGTGCAACAGTCATCATGTACTGGCACAGGTTTACTTGAGAATGCTGGGGTTGATGGTTTCTCTGGAACCAGTCATTTCACATCAAGAGTATACTTACCTCCCTAATACTTTTGATATTGCTAAATATTGGCGTTCACTCAATAAAACACTCAGATTAAAAACAGTTAGGTGCCCCTACTGGGCAGGTAGACAGAGGTAGTCAGGCGGATGCCGGCCCCACCACCGCGCATGCGCCGACTACTACTACCTCTTTGCTAATTTATTGGCAGAGAGTTCACATGCGTTTGTGCTTGTTAAAAAGTTTTCACTCGTTTACCTGTGTAAAATAGTCTGAATATACCTGGAAAGAAAGAGAAAGATGTCAGAAAGGGCGACTTCTCCGGAGGAGGGAACTGGATCTCTTTATCAGGTGATTTCAACTATATTCTAGCGAGTTTTTCCCCGGTGTAATGTGTTTCCGGGACTCGTGTTTACCGTGATGAGCGCCGGTTTGAATTGGTTTTTTCAACTCGGTGCTATATAAGTCTAATCTCTCTTTGTGTTTATGTCCACAGGTATGGATTTGTATTATTAGTGGACATCTCAGCACAGGAGGGTTTGTTTCTCTCCACCACGGTTCCATTTCCTACTAATACTGTTAGGTTATCTAACCAAAAAAAAAAAAAATCTATGCTCAGTGAGTTGGAGGCGTGATATAAAGGTCTTCTCACTTTGCCCTCTTGATCCAATTCCTTCCCCTTAGGTGGAGAGAGTTAAGAGGCGTAGTCTTGGTGGAGTTCTCCAGTGCATCACGTTGGATGGTTTGTCTATACCAGGTGTCAGGTATCTAATTAATGATATGAGGTGATATGAATTATTTGAAAAAATAATGACTGTTTTATACCATTGTTATCATTGGGTATCTGATGGTGTGTAGTCTGAATATCCGTGTGAGGTTGTTCTAGTTGCGAATACAATTCGTCCTTGCACTTGGATGCTTGTTGCGGACCGATTTAATTTCTGTCAAGGGATTGATGACGTCATAATCAGTCTTGCTCTTTATTAACATTTAAAGTTTTGTCCAACGCTGGTTTTTCTTGATTACTGATCTTTATGATCTTGTCCCTCTCTTTTAGTTTGGTTTTGAGTTTCTAACCTTAACGAACTTACTCATTGTCCTCGTCCTTTGTCCTGTTTCAGAGACCTGTGGCCGGTTTCTGAAGGATCGGTTTGTTCCCCATTTGTGCTTCAGCTGCAGTCCCTGTGGACCGCTGCTTAAGTGCGACATATGTAAGCAATGGGGGGGGGGGGCGAACTGATGTCTGACTTTTTGTCGTTGCAGGCAAAGGAGAAGGGCGTGGAGGAGGAGAGGAAGGCGAAGAGAGAGAGTGTTTCGAAGAAGGGTAAGAGGAAGGCCTCGTCCGCGGTGGACATGGAGGCCTTCCGGTCCGAAATGTTGGGAGAGATGCAGAGGACAATAAAGGATTTGGTCCCAGAGTTGCTTCGCAGCATGCTTCCTGGGCCAGCTCCTTTGTTGTCCTCAGCATCTGCTTCAGAGCAGGTTATCCCCGCCTCTGAATCTGATTTCTGTAGGTCGATTCCGTTGTTTGAGAATGATTCAGAGGTGGCCCCGTTGATGGGGGCGTTCCACGACCCTGGAAGCAGGCTTGGTGCCGCGCCGAGGGGCCGTGGACATCGGTTGTTGCAGGGACCCGCGGTCTGCTCATCAGACCCTGGGTATCCGTGCGCCTCCTATGGCACCTTCCCTGGCCAGTCCGGGTTAGCTCTCTTTGCTGACCCGGAGTCTAACCTTTCTGGCCAGGAGGAAGAGGAGTTCCTGCTAGGGTCGCCGTCTGGGGACGTGACCATGGACTACGACGTCTGTGCACCCATCGCGGGGGATGCGGGCGACGTATTCCATGGATCTACTCACGCAGGAGTAGAATTCACGGTCCAGAAGGTGACCCTGGGCGGTGCTGAAGGCCAGCGTTACCGCATACCTCGGCTTGCCGAGAGTGTCGCTGGTGCTGGTCTGGGCCGTGGTGGGGCGGTGTCTGCCCCGCGCTCTACCACGGCGCCTGCTCTTGGTCAAGCCAGTGAGCTTAGCATGCCTGGTCTTTCTGGGCCGCATGTTTTCCCTGGCTTGCCAGCGGTATCAGCATACCAGCCGTCAAGCTCTGCTGCATGCGCTCAGGAGGAAGACGAAGGCCCCCATCTTGTAGAGCGCTCGCAGCTAGCCACGGAGGAGGATTGGTCGGACGCTTGCCAGTGGCTGGTGAGTGTTCTGCCAGACCTGCCCGTGGAGCAGTCGGCTAGCCAGGGAGATCACAGGCCATGGTTAGCTGGTAAGCCGACTGCAAACGCTATGCCATCTCTGCCGCTGGCTGAGCATGTCGTGGACATGTTCGAGGCGGCGGAGACGTCCATTAAGGCGAATGGGCGTCTCGCGAAGGCCCCTCGCGAGGTGGCCAGGCGTTGCCGCATCGTGCCCCTGGACTACCAGCGGTACGGTGTGGTACCCAAGCCAAGCGTCGATGACCGCGCGGCTTTGGGCGAAGATGCGCGGCCAGGCTCCCGTTCTGACATGGGTGTCCTGTGCTCGAACGCAACAGGCAAATGCCGTGCTGCGTGATGCGGAGGAGAGCGTCGATTGCTGCTCTGTCCCACGTCTCCCAGCTGTTACAGGGGGTGGTAACGGCATCCGCATCGCGCCAACCAAGCCCGGTCACAGTCCAGAGAGCCATCCAGGATGGTATCAACCTGGCTCTGGACTGCTTGACGCGGGCGGTGACCAGGAGAGTCCGGGCGAGGCGCACGTTTGCCTTGGACAATCTGTGCCCGTCCCAGGACCTGTACAATAGGCTTCTGCGTACGCCTATGACAGGTCCTGGTCTCTTTGGAGGTGAGGGATGCAAGCACCTCCAGGAGACGGTGACTCTGGTCAACAACCAGAGGGCGCTGCGCGAGCAATTTGAAGTGCTCCGTCGTGCGAGCGTTCGCGCAGCACCCCCTGCGTATCGTCCCCTGCAGGCTCGAGGTGGAGGTGGCCAGGTCAGAGGCCAGCCACCATCGCAGCGACGGCCTAGGCCGCGTGCGATTCGGCCCGCAGCGAGGGGGGCGCAGGCTCCCCAGGCACAGCCAGTCAGGCAGCCACCCGCGCACCGAGGTGCGCGCGGTGCTGGGCGTGGCGCGCGGGGATCTGGTCGCGGTAATCGGGTCTGATGGGCCGGTTACCACGGTGGGAACCACTCCGATGTTTCTGGCCGAGAAGACAGTGCCACTCTCGCACTCCTTATGTCCACCTCTCTCCCTAGGTGGACCGGTGGGCGGCCGATTGGCCGACCACTTGCCAGAGTGGAAGCGGTTGACTCAGGACCGTTTAGTCTTGCGATGGCTTTCTGTCGGCTATCATCCCGATTGGATGACAGGCCCGCCATCGCGACTGTCTCTCGTGCCGATCTGGACTCCGATTCCGAGAGATCCAGATCAAAGGTTGTGTATCGAGGAGGAGATAAATTCCCTCATACAAAAAGGAGCTATTCAGCCGGCGCAGAGGTGCCCGGGCTTCTATTCAACTGTGTTCTTTGTAACAAAAAACACCGGAGGGTGGAGGCCGATTCTCAACCTCAAGCCATTGAACAAGTTCATAGAGACGCCCAGTTTCAAGATGGAGACTGTGCGCTCGGTGTTGGCGGGGTTAGAGCAGGGAATGTGGACAGCTTCAATAGATTTGAAGGATGCTTATTTCCACATTCCCATAGAGAGGAGTTTCCGTCGCTTCCTGAGATTTGCATTCCAGGGCAGACAGTGGGAGTTCAGGGTATTACCCTTCGGAATTTCCACGGCTCCTCGGGTCTTCACCCGTGTGGTTCTCGCGATCACGGCATACCTCCGCAGGAGAAGCATAGCAGTCCACACGTACATAGACGACTGGCTGTTAAAAGCACACACCCAGGAAACGTTATCGGCCAATCTGGAGATTGTTTTGAAAACTCTCACGGACTTGGGCTGGATAATCAATTTCCAAAAATCAGAGCTGACTCCATCCCAGAAGTTTGTTTACCTGGGCATGTTCTTCGATCTGGAGACGGGATATGTTTATCCTACTCAGGAGAGGGTTCAGAGACTCATCTCCTTAATACAGTCGGTGTGCGACAGTCGTCTTGTCCTGGCACGGGTTTACTTGAGAATGCTGGGTTTGATGGTTTCATTGGAACCAGTCATTCCGCAGGCGGCCTTACGCAGGCGCCCGATCCAGTTGTTTCTCATGACACAGTGGACCCAGAGTTCAGGTTCGCTGGACTCGAACGTGTCAGTGTTGGCGCCTCTAATTCACCACCTGCAATGGTGGTTGAATATAGAGAATCTCTTGCTGGGGGTTTGCTAACCCCTCCCCACCATCAGGTGACTGTGTATACAGATGCATCGATGGAGGGGTGGGGAGCTTGTCTGGAAGAGTCCACAATATCAGGGCTTTGGGATCTGGATCAGTCAAAGGAACATATCAATCTACTGGAGCTAAGAGCAGTAGTCCTGGGCCTGGAACATTTCTTACAGAAAGTTCAGGGCAAGATTGTTCTTATTCGTTCAGACAACTCAAAAGTAGTGACTTACATAAACCGCCAGGGCGGAACGAAGTCGCCCAGTCTCTGTATGATGACTTGGAAACTGCTTTGTTGGTGCCTGGATCACAGGATTACCTTGAGAGCAGTTCATATTCCGGGAAGGCTAAATCTGCTAGCAGACTCATTGAGCCGAAGGATGAGTATTTTACCCACGGAATGGCAACTAAATCAATGTGTGGCGGATCGTCTGTTCGACCATTGGGGGAAGCCCAACATCGATTTGTTCGCAACGAAGAAGAATGCGAAGATGACGACGTACGTCTCTCCGATTCCAGACCCAAGCGCTTTCGCAACAGATGCGTTTGCTATCAGCTGGGCGGGAATGTATGCATACGCATTCCCTCCAGCAATCCTGATTCCAAAGGTGCTTCAGAAAATCAGGCAGCAGGAGTGCCAAGTGCTTCTGATCGCCCCGGATTGGCCAAGCCGATCGTGGTATACGGATCTGCTGGACCTTCTGGTCTGCAGTCCGGTTCCTCTGCCTCTGATGGACGACCTTATCTTCCAGGACAAGGCCCTTCACGACAATCCGTCAATGTTCCGATTGACTGCGTGGATGTTGTCAAGGAATCTAGAATTAAGGAGGGCTTTTCTGAGCAAGCGGCCATGTTTATGGCCAAAGCCAGGAGGGGGTCAACCTCCAGAGCATATAACTATAAAATCAACAGATTTGCAGAGTGGTGCTCAAAAAGATGTATTGATCCAATGGATTCATCTATTCCGGTAGTAGCTGATTTCCTCTGTCACCTATATGATGCCTATAGCATCAAGCCTAACTCTATTGCTGGTTATAAGTCAGCTTTAATGACTGTTATTCCTTGCTTGGCTAACAGGGGGAGTGATGAAGTTAGTACATTAAATGTATTAATTAAAGGCATGGGCAATCTAAGACCAAGGAATCCACCACTGATTCCAGTTTGGAGTTTATCTCTGGTGCTTCAGGTACTAGGAGATAAGCCTTTTGAACCACTTATTTCCATTTCTATGAAATTGTTGACTCTTAAAACTGTGTTTTTAATTGCTGCGGCCTCGGCAAGGCGTAGGAGTGAGATTCACGCCTTATCAGCCGAGGATGACCGTTTTGTGGTTACAGGGGAAGGCCTTAAGCTTCTACCTAGGATTAATTTCTTGGCTAAGAATCAGTCTTTGAAATATCCAGGTCAACCTATTTTTTGGCCATCTTTAACTATACACCTGTGCAAAAGTTAAGCACCAGCAAAAACAATAGAACGTAGAAACATGATGGTACAACTAGGCTGCCATACTTTTTGTCCCCGCGTTAGCTGACATAATTCCAAGTACGAAATGCACATGCATGCAATGACTTCACGCCGCTTGATGTCCGTGCGTGGCGGGAAACAGCACACGTGTTCAGTTATGTAAAAGTCCAGTTTGAGGTATAGAACATTACATACAGATTTAGGCGACAAGATTAGGAATTTTGTGTTCATGACCGTGGTTTATTTGTACAGAGAGAATTAGCTCTTGATTGTGAACCGCTATGGCAAGACGAAGGTTAAGTGATCATGTGAAATGGCAAATCATAGGCATGCATACCACTGGTATGTCATGCAGAGAGATTGGCAGACAGCTGAACATTAACCATACTGTAATCAGTAGTTTGATTGCAAAACATGGGCAAACTAACGATGTGAAGGACAGGCCTAGATCTGGAAGACCGAAGAAGACTACTGCCCGTGATGATCGAGCCCTAGTACACCTTGTTAGGAGATCTCCATTCACCAACAGCAGAGTGCTCAGCCAGCAATGGGAAACGCGCAATAGAGTGTCAATGTCTACCGTCAAAAGGAGACTGTATGCTGCTGGCATGAAAGCTAGGAGACCTGTCAGACGTCCTCTCCTCACTGCACACCACAAAGAGGAGCGTCTGAGGTGGTGCAACGAAAGAAGACACTGGAACATGAGATCCTGGAGACGGGTATACTGGTCCGATGAAAGTCGGTTCCTGCTTCATGCCACAGATGGTCGAACTCGTGTATGGAGGTCCAGACGCACGGCGTACGACCAACGTAACATCATGGAAGAAGTTCCATTTGGTGGAGGTTCCGTTATGATATGGGGGTGCATCTCATTTGATTGTAAGCTGGATCTGTTGACTGTACCTGGAACACTAAATGGACAAAGATATCAAGATTCCATACTGGATAGAGTTGTGGTCCCTCATTTTGTAAATCATGCACCTGGAACCCACCCTATATTCATGGATGACAACGCCCAACCACATCGTGCTAGAGCTGTGCATGAATACCTCCGCCAGAATGCCATCGAAACCCTACCATGGCCAGCAAGGAGCCCTGACATGAACCCTATTGAGCATATCTGGGACATTCTGGGAAACATGGTGAGAAGGAGGGATCCTCCTGTGCAGAACCTACAGGAATTAACAGACGCACTCCATCTTGAATGGCAACGAATACCACAATGGCGTATCAGTCGGTTGGTGACCAGCATGAGACGTCGTGTCCAGGCCGTCATCCAGGCACAAGGTGGATATACCCGGTATTAATAATGACAGTCTCAAACTCGTGCACAGATGTTAAACTTCGTTTTCAGACACCATTAATGACAATCTAGCCACGTGTGTCAACTGTAGGGCAATAGTTGTCAGTTGTGTCAACGTAACCATATTCAGGCCTCGTTTTCAAGTTCAAACAAAAACATACAGTGTTTCCCCACCATCATAATCAGCATTCCTCTAGTTGCATTATTACCTCTTGCACTAAGATGGATGGGTACATAAATGTTTATGCTATTGCTTTCTTCATAGCACATGAATATACCCTCGCATGTGCGTAAAAATAGGGTGGTGCTTAACTTTTGCACAGGTGTATAGATATGATCCTAATTCTAAAGTATGGTGCCCCGTACGGGTGCTGCTCCGGTACAAACAGCCTACTTCGGAGTGGCGTACCGACCAGTCAGCGTTATGGTTGTCATATATTGAACCCCATGGCAGGGCGTCTAAGGACACCATTTCCAGGTGGATTGTAGAATGTATTCAGTTTTGTCACAAATCCGCCACCGGGAGACAGGTTGATGTGGCCAAGGCTCACAGTGTCTGCGGTGTCGTGGCATCCACTGCCCTGTTTAGTGGGGTCCCTGTGGATGACATTATGTCCGTGGCTCAGTGGCACTGTGAGTCAAGTTTTACAGACCATTACCTCCGTGACACCTCAAATCCTCTCGCCTTGTCGATTTTGAAACAATAATCGCCTGTATGTTTTATGAGGAGCGTTTCCTCGTTGCTTATATACATCACATTTAAGTAATGGTAACAACCACTTGTCGGGACTGCATCAGGCTTCTCTACTGGGAACATGATGACAGCTTCCAAGTTCAACAAGGTCAGTCTTGTTTATGTGTTGTTCATTGTTAGATGTATTGTCACGTTACCCGTTATTATTAATATGGTGATGGTTTGTGTGGATTGTGGTTCATAGAGAGTATACGAAAATGGAGTACTTTCGTCTCTGTCCTGTAGTACGTGGCACTAGTACGTAGAGAGCGTATAGGACATTGAGGTCATCTAGTCTTCCTCCCAGGAGGGGGGGAGCGCATATGACATTCGGTCATCTCTCATGCATCGGTTGTGTTATCCGATGGTTTGTCAAATCCTGACTGTGTTCTCACACAGTTTTCAGACGTTTTTAAGTGCCGTAAACGTGTGAAAGCGTATAGGGAAGAGCTGGTCTTTTGACCTCGCCTCCCTCCCGCCAGATTCACTTTCGAATTCTGGCAATATCAAAAGTATTAGGGAGGTAAGTATACTCTTGATGTGAAATAAACGAAATCTAGGATTTCTTTTTTCACGAGAGAGTTGATACTTACCTCCCTAGATACGGACCCGGCCTCTCCACCCCACAGAGGCTCGGTCTTCAGGCTCTTAGTAGTTGCATGTGTGTCAGCCAATAAATTAGTCAGAGGAAGTAGTAGTCGGCGCATGCGCGGTGGTGGGGCCGGCATCCGCCTGACTACCTCTGTCTACCTGCCCAGTAGGGGCACCTAACTGTTTTTAATCTGAGTGTTTTATTGAGTGAACGCCAATATTTAGCAATATCAAAAGTATTAGGGAGGTAAGTATCAACTCTCTCGTGAAAAAAGAAATCCTAGATTTCATTTATTCCACAGGCGGCCTTGTGCAGGCGGCCTATCCAGTTATTTCTCATGACGCAGTGGACCCGGAAGACAGGTTCCCAGGACTCAGAGGTGTCAGTGTTGGAACCTCTTATTCACCACCTTCAATGGTGGATGAAGAGAGAGAATCTCCTGGCGGGTGTGATGCTCACCCCATCCCACCGTCAAATAATGGTGTACACAGATGCATCAATGGAGGGATGGGGGGTGGCTTGCCTGGAAGAAGCCACAGTATCAGGGCTTTGGAATCTGGATCAGTCACAGGAACATATAAATCTACTGGAATTACGAGCAGTAGTTTTGGGCCGGGAACATTTCTTAAAGAACGTTCAGGGCAAGATTGTTCTAGTTCGATCATCAACTCAACAGTAGTGACCGACTAAACCGCCAGGGCGGATCATCCAGTCTCTGTATGATGACTTGGAAACTGCTTTGCTGGTGTCTGGATCATATGCTCACCTTGAAGGCAGTTCACATTCCCGGAAGGCTAAATCTGTTAGCAGACTGAGCCGAAGGATCCGTGTTTTGCCTACAGAATGGCAACTAAATCAATGTGCGGTGGATCGTCTGTTCGACCACTGGGGGAAACCCAACATAGATTTGTTCGCAACAAACAAGAATGTGAAGATGATGACATACGTCTCTCCGATTCCAGATCCAAGCGCTTGCGCAACAGATGCGTTAGCTATCAGTTGGGAGGGAATGTATGCATACACATTCCCACCAGCAATCCTGATTCTAAAAGTTCTTCAGAAAATCAGGCAGGAGGAGTGCCAAGTGCTTCTGATTGCCCCAAATTGGCCAAGCCGATCATGGTATACGGATCTGCTGGACCTTCTGGTAGGCTTGCACGATTTTTGCTTTGAAACATCGCGATCGATTTTATAAAAAAAATTGCGATTTTCGATTAAATCGTGGGTCCAAATTCCCAAAAGTATAAACCGGGGTAACGTGACTTGTTTCTAGAAAAAGTTTAAATAAATGATACAAAAATAGCATGAAATTAGAACACATTTTCATGCGACAAATTCTTACCATCCTACGTCTATGCTTAATGTATACCTTATATCCATCATCGCGGGAGTGAAATTATTAATTGGGACCGCCTAAATATTGCGTATAGTTTAATAAACAATATTTATTTCATCAAAATTTGAGATAAAATGTGGCTGAGAAAAAAATATAAATTACATGATGTATCAGCTTCCGCTTATAGCCTCCCTTTGTAGGACGAGTTTAGGTCATTATCGGAGTAACGCAAAGATGCTAATATTAGTACCCGGGGAGATACTGCGCAATTCACATAGATAGGACGGTAGCTTTGAGTAGGTACGAGTGTAACTGCGTAAACTTTTCCTATAGTGCAGTTTATAGTTGCTTTCAGAATGTACGATTTACATTTAAGAGTAATCAACAGAACGCACAGTTCAAAATCAAACAATCTGGAATGCTGTTGCTTTATTTTCATTAATTTAACGTGACAACCGAATCAAAAAGGAAAAATTATTACACCGCCTGAAATTGCTAACTCTAGAATTAAGTATATACTTGGCATTTCATGACAGACTCGGGGTCTGCAGCGAAAGAAAGATAATTATATAGCGATTTGACGGAGTAACTAGCTGGTTTTCTCAATGACAAAGGTGTTAGTTACCTCACTATTGTTAGCTTGTTTATTGTAGAGCTTTGTGTTGTGATTAGTAATTATTCGACACGTGCATGGCACGGTGGGATATAAACACAATGAACACAGGCGTGAATCGATTATAATTGTACTCATGTACTGATAAAATGCGACGGAAAAGTACAAGCATGAAATCTTTTATGATTTTCTGATTTTTCCTCAATTACATCATAAAAATTGCGATTTAAAAAATAAATCAAACTTCACGATTAAATCGAAAAATCGTGCAAGCCTACCTTCTGGTCTGCAATCCGGTTCCTCTGCCTCTGATGGACAATATTATTTTCCAGGGCAAGTCCCTTCACAACAACCCGTCAATGTTCCAATTGACTGCATGGATGTTGTCAAGGAATCTAAAGTTAAGGAGGGCTTTTCTGAGCAAGCAGCCATGTTTATGGCAAAAGCCAGAAGGGGTCAACCTCGAGAGCATATAACTAAAATCAATAGATTTGCAGAATCGTGCTTAAACAGAGATGTTAATCCAATGGATGCATCTATTCAGGTAGTAGCCGATTTCCTCTGTCACCTGTATGATGCCTATAGCTTCAAGCCTAACAATTGCTGGCTACACATCAGCTTTGATGTCAGTTATCCCTTGCTTGGCTGATAGGGGAATTGATAAAGTCTGTTCATTGAACACTTTAATAAAAGTCATGGGTAATCTAAGACTGAAAAATCCCCCAGCGATTCCATCTTGGAGTTTAGTACTTCAAGTGCTAGCAGATAAACCCTTTAAACCACTAAGTGCCATTTCCATGAAAATGTTGACACTTAAAACTGGATTTCTAAATCTGTGATTTCGTTTATTTCACTTCAAGAGATATACTTACCTCCCTAACACTGATATTGCCAGAATTCGTAAGAATTTGGCGGGAGGGAGGCAAGGTCAAAAGACCAGCTCATCCTTTGCGCGTTTTTGCGCATGAAGCACTAACATCTGAAATTGTGTGACAATCGTTTAGTACATAGAAAGCGTGTAGAACATTGAGGTCATCGCTCCCCGTTTTCTCAAAAGAGAGGGGGAGCGCATACTAAACGGTCATTACTCTCAACATCGGTCGTGTTAGCCAATATCCAAGTCATTTCCTGGTTGTGTTTCATATGCAATTTCAGATGTTTGTGCCGGTCTTCTGACCTCGCCTCACTACCGCCGAATTCACTTACAAATTCTGGCTATATCAGAGAGTATCAGGGTGGTAAGTATACTCTTGATGTGAAATAAACAAAATCACGGATTTCTTTTTTCACGAGAGAGTTGATACTTACCATCCTGATACAATCCCGGCCTCTCCGCCCCACAGAGGCTCGGTCTTTTGGTGTTTTATGTTGCAATTTGTCAGCCAATAATTTGGAATAGGAAGAGACATCCCCACACATGCATGAGTTTGGGCGGCGCATCCGCTAGACTGTCATTTGACTAACCAGCCCAGTGGGGGCAGTTTCTTTTTAATTCTGAGTCTTATTGAAGCTTTGGGAAATACCATAGAGTATCAGGGTACTAAGTATCAACTCTCTCGTGAAGAAAAGAAATCTGTGATTTCGTTTATTTCTATGCACCCTGTCATTGACAATGCACTGGCACTTGGATATAGCCCAGTCGATTTGAAAGTTTTACCTTTTTAAGTTTTCCAACAGAGCGGGGGTCAAACCCAGGGAATTCTGCGAGGCCATTCAACCCTCTTACATTTGTGAATTGAGTACTTTTCCAGTAACCCTCTTTCCAGAAGATAAAAATCCTCTTTCTTCAGACTAGCTTTGAAAGTTCTACCCATCTCACAGCCACACGAATTGTCTGTAACTGATGAGTAGTATATGCACAATCTGATTGGTCGAGAACTCTATAACGTCATCAAAATCTGAATTAGGTCACGCCCCCTTTTTCCTGCCAAAATCTACTCAAATCTGACTGGTCAAGAGCCAAACAATGGATCTTGCTCATGACCAATCAGGTTTGAGTATTTTGGCGGGGAAAAAGGGGACCTGGCCTAATTCCCATTTCGATGACGTCACCCCCCGCCCCCCCCCCCCACCCCCCACCCCATGACATATACTACTCTGATCGTGTGCATTCCATAAATTTTACTCCTTCATATGTCTGTTGCTCTATCTGTCTGTCCATCCATCTGTCTGCCCGCCTGCCCACCCACCCACCCTTCCATCAGTCTGTCCATCCATCCATCCATCCATCCATCCACCCACCCACCCACCCGCCCGCCTACCTGCCTGCCAAATCTATCTATGTTAAAACTGAGAATCAGCTTCAGTACAAATATCACAAAGTTATTTCGTTGATAATTGAATCCATATTATATGTTTATATCCGAAACGGACCTCTAAAGCTTGTTCTTATAGTTGTTCTTGTTGCTGCTGTTGACATTTTGATTAATTTTACGTCTACTACTCATTCAGGTCTCATCCAATCTCGCTCAAACTTCACAGACCTATTCTCGGAATAAGTGCCGACATCAGTACTGAGCCTGATTTTCGATTCACTATTGCTGGGCTTTAGAAGGGGGCCCCGGCCCATCCAAAATTTTTTTAATTGCTACACCTCCGTTCTTGATGGATGTATTCTATATAGCAGCAAATATTTACCTCATAACAGAGCTGATTTTTTATTCACCTTATGCTGGGTGCATCGTTAAATATTAAAATCGCTACACAAGTTAAGGAACATTCCGCATCTTCACTAGTTCAAACTTTTTTCTAGTTCAAAAGAATTTTCGACCTACTATTCAAATATGTTCAGTAACTAGCAGTCATATTTTGCGTATCCAGAGTTGCCTAAATCTGTAGTTCTGTTTCTGTATGTTCTGTTTGCAGGACCTCCGTGTGTGATTGACGAAAGTGATCTGTCAGATTTATACGGTAATATGCCTATGTTTCTTAGTGTTAGTCAACAAAAATACGTCACCAAATTTATGAGCAACACAAATATAGGAAGTATAGAATTATAAATATATGACATGATAGCATGGATCCCATGAAAACATTGTTGACGACAATGGTGATGACTGCGATTCGCATGACAATGACAACATTATGCATGCAATGACAATCTGAGATGGCCGACGACTGCTACTCTATAGAACTATAACTTTAGCCAGATCTGACCGGGTGATTTTAATCATGATCAAGAGAATGGATATGAAATCCCACCAAAACAACCTGTTTTTTTATACCCTTGTAAGGCATTCTGATCACTTGTTTCTGTATATGCACATCCATGTGGCAGCGTGCATGCATATTCTTTTCTTACCCATCCGTGCAGCTTATTTATTATAACGTGACACATGTAGGTTTATATTTGATGACTTGAGAGATGTTGACTATGCTTCGGGAACATTCAAGCAGGTATCAACAGAATGGCAACAAGTTTTATATCATTGATAACATTTAACAAAATGAGATGGAGCAAATTTTATATTTCCTAAAATAAATTCTCCTTAGCAACTTTCACGAGGTGATACAATGTAAATCATGAAAGCAGCTAACACACCTGCCATTTTACTTCAAGAGTATACTTACCTCCCTAGCACTCTGATATCTCCAAAATATCAACTATCACTCAATAAACCTCATTAAAAAAGTAAGGCAGGTAGTCAGTTGACAGTCCGGCAGATGCCAGCCCCAACCTTGCAAATACGCAGACTAACACTTCCTCTTTTCCAATTTATTGGCAATGGAGACACATGCTTTAAAGTTTTTTCTAAGTATTTCTTGCATTTGTCCTCACTCTTCTCGAATTGTGTGAACTCCCTGATCATGTCTAACCCTGCTAAGATGCCTGAGGCCATGCCAGTGTGGTGCTGGCGGTATCCCGCAATTCCGTAGTTCATGTTTCGCGGCTGGCGGGCTAGCTGATTCCCGCCGTTTCTACGGACGCCCGGCAGTCGTACCTTGGAATCCGAACTGAGCTTATCTGCCGCCGGTTCCACGGGCCGATTCGAGACCTCTGTTGGGTGAGTAACCTTTTATATGTAGCTAAGTTACTACAAATGGTGTCAGGAGTACTTTGGGCCCTAAATTAAAATTTTTTATTAGTTATTTCTAAATTCTACTCATGATTTTGCTGTTAAAAAGATAGAATTCTCGGGAATATAAAGACTACTCTAGTCCTGCCGGAACGTCAATTTTACAGACTCTGGCCACCATTTTGATTATTTTATAGTTATTTTTGTATGATTTAACAATCACAGATGATAGGTGAGTTATAGTTAAATATATATTATTTATTTATACTATAGCATGCAAATGTCGGGTATATAGATTAATATACCTTACATACATACGTCATATACATCATAAATTCAAGATTCAATGTTATTTATTTGAACTGTAATGAATCGAGGTATATTTTCGTGCGAAGTTTCTATTATCTATGTCAGTATTCCGTGGAATGACAACCCTATAGTTTCTGGATTGTTATTGTTAGTTGTCTTTAGTGTCATATGTAGGAAACCGCGATTCTGAGCTGTAATTTAACCGTCGGTTTTTTTATATTTCTTTATACTTTAATTATAGTTCAATTTCGTTTTAAATAAAGAAGTGATATAAATCACTGTTGTTGTTATTATTATCATTATTATTAACTTTTTGAACATTAGAGGGTAATCTCCCTTCTAATCAACAAATATGTTTCAATTGTAATATTAGGTTTACTAATTAAGTTGAACACTTTGTTTTGGTCTTTTTTCTTGTTATTATTAATTCAAAAAGATCATTATCACATTGCTAGTTACTCCGTTAAAACACTACTCAGCTTATGCCTTCTTTTCAAGTTAAATCTGAGGAGTTTTTGGCTCGCACCCAGTTTTCATTGGATCAATCCTTTACCTACAAAGCATTTTTGCTGGGTACAAGTAAAGGTTTCATTTTGAAAAGGGCTGATCAAACTGGGTTTGTTGAGTATTGGTGTAGAAGTGGTGGTACTACACAAGACCTGGTTAATATTTTGCAGTCGAGAATAGCCAACGCCGTTCAGAAATTTCACCGTATCGTTTTCTATATCTGGGCCGGAACGTGCGACCTTACCGAGAAACGAGGCGACGGTTTTGTCTATTTAAGGATGGCCGATGATGAACTCGCGGTAGACCGCATTTGCCAACACTATCAACGTGCGATAGACATAGTAAGGCATTATGGCCAAACGGTGAAATTTATCGATATCCCGGCGTATTCTCTGGTCCTGTATAATGAGCAACTTCACCATTTGAATCCCTGTTCCTTCAAAGACCAAGAGCTGCAACTGCATGACCAACTCTCTCTTCTCAATGATAGATATTGGAGTACACACCATCAAATGCAGTGTAGAGTTAATACTCCGTAAAAAATCTAGTGCACGTAAACGCGTCCGTTATCATTATACTTTCGAGTTTCTGAAGGATGGTTTGCATGCAGGTACGCTACTGAATCTGGTTTGGCTTCGGAAGATTCATTTAGACGTTCTCCGGCATTGCACCACCATCACTACTCAGTGAGTTATATTTTTCAGTAAGCTTTTTTAGCGAATATTAATTTCGCTTCCTTGGTATAAATCAACAGGTGACCCATAATGACGAAACCTTTGTGTATTAACACTGCAACCATGGAGGAACTTAGTGCACTCCATAATATTGGTAAAATTTGAGCTGCGGTCATAGTAAGTTTTCGTGAGTCCAGAGGAGGTTCCATATCGCTGGCTGACATTAAGGCAGATCCTGATCTGCCTGCCACAGCTACAGTCCTTGCACGATTGCTCCATGCTGGTGACGTATTCGACATCAATGATGAAGGTGCTGTTGGTGGGGTCGACTCGCACCCAAGGAAAGAATCCCTGGAAGAGCAAGTAGCTAGACTGAACATGGAAATGCTAGCTCAAGGTATCAAATACAAGGCACTCCTTAACTCAACTAGTCAACAAAGGGGTGATCAGACCCTAGTTGATAACCTGGCTCCTAGGGGGTATATACCCCTAGAGAACCTAAGAGGGAGTCGCGATCAGTTTCTCACCATGAGACTAGGACGTCATCACCAGTTCGTAGAGCTTACTTGGATGGCTCTTCGTACAATGACTCTAGAATGTCATCACCCGGTCGTAGAAGCTACTCTGATGGGCCTCCTCCACCTAAAATGTCAACTTTTGGTGGAAAATGTGATTGGAAGCCATTTTTCATACAGTTTGAGCATACTGCTTTAAGGTACCGTTGGTCTGATACATATAAATTAGACATGCTCATCTCAGCTTTAAGGGACAAGGCCTTAAAGTTTTACTGCATCTGTTCTGTGCAAGTCCAGAATGATTACTTTAGTTTATGTGACAAATTAAGGTTGCGATTCGGGAAGAAAGATCTGCCACACATCATCAGAAAAAAAATTCAAGATATTCGACAAGAGGGTTACTCTTTAGAAGAATTTGCAGATATCATTCAGGAGCTCACTTTAGATGGCTACCCTGATGCCTCAGAGAGTTTGGGCGAGACAATTGCCATTTATGCATTCCTACGGGGTGTTGAGCATAAAAGATTGATCATGGGTTCCAGAAGACCTGAGGTTTGAAAGGTCCGTTTTCCGGACGATGCTTCTGGTTTGATGGAGGCAGATAATCCTGAGCAGTTGAGAGGCATAACGACTCCAAGCAGGATAGATAAATTGGAGAAAGATGTCGAAGGACTTAGGAAGGATATGGCGGAGATGAAGGTAGATGTTGCTAAGATTTTGAATCTTATATCTGGTCAATTCTGTCGAGGTCGGTCTCCTCCAAGAGGGAAGGTCGTTCCATCGCGTTTCCCTTCTCCTCCTCTCAGATCGGGAAAGTGCTTTAATTGCAATTTAGAGGGGCATTTTTCCCGTGAGTGTCCAGAGCCGAGGCGTACACGGTCGCCGTCACCTTCTGCTTCACCGAGATCTTCGCCTGTGCGATCATATGATGTTCGCATGTATGAGTTTAATCGTGACCCTATGACACTAGTCATTCCCATTAAAGTAAATGGTGTTTCCGTTGATGCAGTGGTGGACACTGCGGCACAAGTGACAGTAATTGGCAATTTTTTTGCAAATAAATTACCTTACCCTTTAAAGAAGTTGGAGTCTATTTCATTGAAAGGTGCAGGTAGAGACAATATTACCCCTGCGGAAAGTGTTGAGCCAGTCACAATTGCATTAGGCTCTATGATGTTCAACTGGCCAGTCCTTCTTGCCAATATTAATGATCCGATTATATTAGGCCTGGATTTCTTGAAGGCACACAAGGCCACCATTGATCTGACTAGACTGTGTCTGACAATTAATGGAGAACCGGTTCAAGCTTGGGTTACATTGAAGTAGAAAGTGGTCGTTGGTCCTTTTGAGGCCATGAAGACCACAGGCGTTCTGGATCGGGAGGTACAGAATGATGTTGTGCTCCAGCCCTCATCTAAACTGGAGGGTCTGGTAACACCTCATACAGTGGCCACTGCCAAAGATTCACAGATTCCTATTTTTTTAAGGAACCTGTCGGCCCAATATATTACTCTGGAACAAGACCATAACCTTGGTATTGTCACAGAAATTGAGGAGGTTTTAGACCCTAGAACAGAATTTCAACTTGCTGGTAATCCCATAAACCAGGACGGTTTACAGACTTCTACAGCCACTGAGGTTGACATCCCTGTGTTCTTACAGGATCTGTATGAGAGGTCGACATCGGGTTTATCGGAGACGCAGTCTTTGCAAGTTAAATCCATGTTAATCGAGTATCAGGATGCATTTGCAAAAGATGATCTTGATTTGGGTTTGTTCAAGGGGATAAGACATAAGGTTGACACAGGTAATGCGTGACCTGTTCGTTCTAAACTTAGATGAACTCCTCTTGGTTTTGAGAATGAGGAAGAGAAACACCTTGCGGAAATGTTAGAGAAAGGTATCATAGTTCCGTCAAAATCTGAGTGGTCGTCAGCCCCGGTATTAGTTCGGAAGAGAGACGGTACTGTGCGGTACTGCGTCGATTTTGAGCTCTGAACAGTCTAACTCGCAAAGACCTTTACCCCCTACCAAGCATTGAGACATGTCTGGATGCACTTGGTGTTGCTAAGTTCATCAGCACACTTGATATGGCAGACGGGTATTGGCAGGTCGAGGTTGACTCAGAGGACCGCCACAAGCTCGCATTTATCATAAAATATGGGCTCTTTGAATTTGTCCGGATGCCATTTGGTACGTGCAACAGCCTGGCTACCTTTCAGAGGGTGTTGCAAGGTCTTAACTGGTGCGAGTGTCTTGCGTATTTAGATGACGTGGTAGTGACAGGGACTGACTTTGACAGTCATATGACCAACTTGAAAGCTGTCCTTTCCCGATTCCAGTTGCACAACCTTAAATTAAAACCTAAGAAGTGTAATTTGTTCCGTACAGAACTCTGTTTCTTAGGTAAGTTGGTGAGTGATAAGGGAATCATTGTTAAGCCAAACAATATGGAAAGCGTCGCTAATTGGCCTGTTCCTAAGACCAGGAAAGAGCTGGAATCTTTCCTAGGGTTCATGAATTACCACCGAGAGCACATACATGGTTTTGCTTGTATTTCTGCTCCTCTCTCTGCACTTACCAGTTCCAAAGTAGAGTATGACTGGACTCTAGAGCATCAGGTAGCTTTCGAAGCACTTCAGGGTGCTATGGCCAACCCTGCAGTGTTAGGTTATCCGACACCGGATGGTACCTTCATACTGGATACTGATGCTTCAGAGGCTGCTATTGGTGCAGAGTTATCCCAAATTCAGAATGGGAAAGAGGGGCTTATTGGTTTTGCGAGCCGAACGTTGACACCGGCTCAGCGTAAATATTGTGTTACACACACAGAGTTGTTAGCCGTGGTAGCATTTACTAGGCAGTACCGTATGTACTTGCTAGGACGGTCATTTATTGTGCGGACTGACCATCACAGTCTCACATGGCTGCTCAGTTTCAAGCACATCGAAGGACAACTAGCTAGATGGCCAGAAGAACTGTCCCAATATAATATGACGATGCAGTACAGGCCCGGTAAACAGCACTCTAATGCTGATGGTCTATCACGAGTTCCAAGTGATTCTTCACCTTGCCACTGTTATAAAGCTGGCCAATCTCTTAGTTCGTTACCATGTGGTGGGTGCAAATATTGTACCAAGCTTCAGCAGCAATGGTCTCAATTTGAACAAGATGATGATGTAATTCCTTTGGCTTTTCAAACCAGAAAGGCCCTTCAACTGAGTAATAATGACCTATCAGACAGCGACACAGACAGCGACGATCCAGATGGATTGCTGAATGGTGTCCGCCAAACAGACCAGGTTATCGGAAGGTCAAACTGGTTAGACGCATTCTCTTCGGAAGATCTAAGGGAGCGTCAGTTGGAGGATCCTGATCTGAAGACAGTTGTATCATGGATTGAGCAGTCACACACACCTTCTGACGCGGAGCTATATTTAGCTAGTCCAGCTGTCAAGTTTTGGTTGGCTCGTTGTGATCAATTGATTTTTGTCGATAGCATTTTGCACTATCTCTGGGTAGAAGCAAATACCACACGTAATCTGCTGGTAGTCCCAAAGTCTCTCCAGAAGCTGGTTTTGAAAAATTGTCCATATTCCAAGCTTGCCAGTCACATGGGTGAGCAGAAGACATTAGAGAGAGTGAAGGCTAAATATATCTGTCACGGATACTCTCGTGATGTGGTGGCGTATGTGAAATCATGTTGGATTTGTAGCTGTAGCTAAAAAGCTTCCATCCGACCTAGAGCTGCTGTGGGCGAGTTCCATGCCGGTTTTCCTTTGGAATGGGTACATATGGACATTTTGGGGCCCTTTATCACATCTGCACTGGGAAATAGATATGTGTTGATGATCATAGATCAGTTCACTAAATGAGTTGAGTGCTATGCGCTCCCTGAACAAGGGGGCAGAACTGGTAGCCAAAACGAATGTGGAGCATTTTGTCACCACATTTGGCTGTTCATATTTCTTACACACCGATCAGGGTCGTAACTTTGAGAGCAGCCTAGTTAAGGAACTGTGCCATCTACTGGAGATTTCAAAAACACGCACCACAGCTTATAGACCATGTTCAAATGGACAGATTGAACGTATAAACCGTACTGTCTTGCAGTATATATGGTGTTACCTGCAAGAGCATGACAGACAAAGACTGGGCCAAGTGTATTCCTTTCATCGCTGGAGCTATACGATCTACTGTAAGCCGACAGACGGGGTATACTCCCAACATGATGATGCTTGGTCGAGAATTGCTACAGCCTATTGACATAATGTGCAAATGCCCTGTGTCTGCGACTGCAGAGGATGCCCCTTCAGATGTCAGTGACTTCATCCAACAGTTATAGCAAACGTTGCATGAAACTCATGAGATAGCATGGGATAACCTTAAAATGGCTCAGAAGCGCCAAAAAAAAAAGAGTACGATCTACGTTTGCATGAGCGTGCCTATCATGTTGGTGATGTAGTTTATCTTGCTAATTCTGCAACTAAAATAGGTCAGTCCAGTAAACTACAACCTCCTTGGACTGGTCCATTTATTATTTATAAAAAGTTGTCAGAAGCACTGTTTGGTATCAAAAATCAACGCCGGGAACTAGTTGTTCGCCATGATAGATTAAAGCTATGCAGAGATCGTGATTTACCTCTCTGGATATTGCGAATGAGACGTGCTATAAGCTCTGAAGATCATGGCGATGATGATGACTTATTATCCCCCGATAATGGCCGTAGGTTATCTGATGAAGAGGATTTGGATGAAACCATTCCATATGGTATTGATCCATCCTCATCAATTCTGCATAATGATCTAGATGCTGTTTTGACATATGACCTGGATATTGACTCTGTTTTACCAGTCCCACAAACACAGCATCACTCTCCTAGGCGCATGAGGTGTCAGGTCCGAGGAGAAACGCATAACACTTCCCCTAGGCGCATGAGGTGTCAGGTCCGAGGGGAACCGCATCACACTTTTTCCCCTAGGCGCATGAGGTGTCAGGTCCGAGGGGAAATACATCACACATCTCCTAGAGATGACCAACTCCAAACTCACACCATTCAGAGTCGAACAGGAAGGCAGTGCCGTCTTCCCAACAGTTTCCTAGATTATGAAATGTATTAGAATGATCTTTAAGCATTCTTGAATTAGACTATGTAAGTCTTCATGGACCCTACTTGTCCACCTGAATAAATGTTCCTCTGGTTTTGTCTTATTTCGGATTCATTTGGTCATGGTATTGTTGCAGACTGCAGTTAGCTTATCAGTTGTAGTACAGTACTACAATAGTAATGTGATAATGTACAATGGTAACAGTAATTCAACATTAAAAGAATTACTGTAATCCAGATGATATGAAATTATGACTTCAAATTTTAACATTCTGCATGACACTGAAGACATTCAACTTGTCCGGAAAACATTTATAATCATTGGCTTATGTTCCATTTCCATCTTAGCTTTAGTTTCAACAACAGCAAAATCGTGATGTTCTATTCTTTGTAAGTTTTTGGGAAACTAAATTATTTGGACACATAAGCACATAGTGGCTTTTTTTCGGCAATAATACTCCTTGAGATACCAAAAACCAACAGGGGTCCATCGCTGTATGACTCACAGAATGCGCTGTATGACTCACAGAACGCGTTATTATAATTACGCGTTTTTTCAAATGACGTGTGAATAATTGCGCATAGTAATGCGTAGTTATATTTACGCATTTCTTGATCACACATTACAAATATGCATTGTCAAATGATGTGTAAATTGTTACGCATTAATCATACGCATTGTATTGTTAACTGTATTTATTGTCCGTCATGACGTGTGGTCATAATAATGCTCTCTGTTTAGGTGTATATGGATTAAATCCATGTACACACTTTTTATAAGTATATGCATCATATGTTATGATGCAAACTCATCCATGTATGCTATTTAATGCCAGTTCTACATTTGTCAGCTCAGATATTTTATAGGGTAGCTCAAATATATTATATATAGTTTTATTAGGTCAGCACAGATATTTTATAGGATAGCCCAGGTATATTAATTCTACATAGGTCAGTTCAGATATTTTATATTAGGCCAACATATTATATACTGCCATACCTAGGTATTTCATTTATTAAACGTGTAGCAATTACATGTTAAAATGATGCAATGATGCATTATTACTCTATAATGCATAACTCATGCATATTTATAATGTGCATTACTCTATAATGCAGAAGTCTTGCATATGACAGCATATTTATAATATGCATTTAGCAAAGATGCATTTCTTGCGCTTACCATTTCATAATGCGTGAAGTAATTGGCTTGTTAGTCATAGCGCAAATTCATATGTTTCTTTCTTCTGCTGTGTTATCCATTCCGTTTTAGCTTCATTCAGATATCTTTATTGTGATAGGGATAGTGGGTTTCCGGATTTTCTAAATTTGTGGATTCAGATCCGTTTCAATTATATAACAGGTATATAATAAATGTTACGGTTAAAAATGTTCACTAAATTAAAAAATATGCAATCTTCATAGGTTTTCCTGGAATCTCACATATGTTAATTTCAGATAACACTTCCACTAAATTCATGTGAGATTATTTTTATTAGTTCTTTATCAATTCGGCAATTCCGTCAATTCTGTCAGTTTTCTGCTGTGGTGGAAAACCACTGTCCTTAATTTTAGTTAGGATGCTATGCTATTTTAAAATCTGTAACGATGGCCCTCGTCCGGCAGCTGTTGATCTATCCATCTGTTTTATTATTAACAGCTCATTGTTTCTGGATGGATCGACACCTATGGGAAAATTTTGTTTTTAATTGGTAAATTCAAATTCTACCTTTAGCAGTTGAGCGTCAATGCCTGTGTGTTTTTTATGGTGTGTAAATTTTTAAAGATTAGATTTTTAGATAAAATTTTAAATTAAATAACCATGTTTTTATAAACGGGGGGAGAGTGTGGTGCTGGCGGTATCCCGCAATTCCGTAGTTCGTGTTTCGCAGCTGCCGGGCTAGCTGATTCCCGCCGTTTCTACAGACGGCCGGCAGTCGTACCTTGGAATCCGAACTAAGCTTATCTGCTGCCGATTCCACGGTCCGATTCGAGACCTCTGTTGGGTGAGTAACCTTTTATATGTAGCGAAGTTAGTACACCAGTAGTAAGTCATCAGGTGAATTCTATTACAATTTTGTCTTATTCGCGTCATGAAGCACTTTCTTATGTGTTTCCGGGATTCGGGATTGGACGTGATAGGCGCCATATAAACTGGTTAAATCATATTTGGCCCTATGATATACTAATCTCTCTTTGTTTTTGTATCCACAGGTACTTGTCTTTGATTGTTGGCCACTAAAGAAAAAAGAGAGATGGTTTTCTCTCCACCATTGCTCCCTTTTCCCATGTTAGGAAAATAGTCTATGCACAGAGTGAGTTGGAGTTCTCGTAAGAAGAGCTTTTCACTCTGCCATTTTGGCCCCTTCCCCATTTATGGTGGAGAGACATGGTCATGATGGTGGAGTTTTCAACAGCGTTTGATCGGGTGGTATGTCTATGCTAAAGATGCAGGTGTTCTAGTTGTAAGGGAGCTAACTGATCGATTCAAATTAATTTAATTGGACAAAGATGTTGAATATCATTGTAACTCTCCATCAAATGCGGTATACAATCACGCTCCATTAAATTCATCTGATAGATCTGATAAATTTTAGCTCCTCATCTTTACTTAATCTTCACATCAAATCCACTCTAATCCAAATCCAATCCCTGATAACCATTTAAGGAGAAAAACAATAAATAATTATTAGACACAATATGGAAATACTTCTATCATCCAATCATGTTTGCGATCCGTTTAATCTCTTGGATCTCAACCTATATCTATATATGTCTTTATTTCGGACATGATTCCAACCACGAAAAGTTTTAGACTGATAATGTACAAACTTGGTACATTAGAAAATATTAAAAATAATACATATTTTAAAACCCAATGATAATGTATCCGTCTGTGCGTCAATTTCCTATTATTGATTCCAACCATACAACGTTATGGACTGATAATTAACAAACTTGGTACATTATAAAATAATTTAAATAATAAAATATTTTAAAATCCAATGATAATGTATCCGTCTGTGCATCAATTTCTTATTATTAGTTCCAACCATACAAAGAATTTGACTGACAATGAACAAACTTGGTACAACTAAATTCTTGACCAATCATAATAAATTTGAGACATAAAATTTTATAGCTGTCCCAAACATCACTTTCAAATTTTCGGTCAATGATTCCAACAAACAAAACAAGTATTAGACCGATAATGTGCAAACTTGGTACTCCAAGATTTTAGGCAATAAAAATAACTTTGGGACAAACATTTGCTATATGATTTGAATATTGTCTAAATTGATTCCATCGCTCACAAAGTAGTCTGCAGTCATAATTGTCAAATTATTTGTCCTTATTCAGGGTCATAATATGTTCAAGGTCGCTAAAAATGGAAGAGATTCTATTTCTGTATTACATTTCCCTCAATGGCAAAATCCATAATGATGAACATCTTCAATTAACTATGACCATTTTCAACAATAAATAATCAATTTCATTTATGATTTATCCTACTTAATCATATGAAGTTCAATACCGTGACCTAATTATCTCAATTAACCAAACTACACACAAAAAACCCTGATCAATGCATAAAATATAATCTATTGTGATTTACAATCAGTCGAAATAATGTCATGAAAGAAACCTTTGCTTTTCATCTCAAAGATCAAAATATTGTTTTTAAAGAAAATAATTCCCAAAATAAGGTCAAATACATTTTAGTGTCAGCCATAAATTATAACAATCCTGAAAAAGTTGAACATTGATCACTTCCACCAATCCTCTGATAAACTAGAAGATTACCGAAAATGATCAATACAACAATTGAATCAAGAATGAACAAGCTGTGACCTAATTAAAATTTCAGTCTCAATATCACTTCTTTAGGATAAAAAAATGCAAATTCCTGACTTCTATAAAGGATCTATAATAATTTCTATCAAATCTTGCTCTTAATAGCTTTACAGATTAATATATTAATTGATCACATTAATTAATATAGCTGCTTAATGTTTCTTAGGTCAAACTGTTTTACATGGTCAATGACCAACTTCTAACTTTTATAGCATTGCAAATGTTATTCCTGTCCTTGATCATAAAGGAATAGTTTAACAAAATTTGTTAACTCATGACCAAAATTTAATAACATTTTGAAAACAATTTGACTGCGAGAATGTATAACCTCCTTTAAAAACAGTGAAATTGTTACACAAAACAATGTAGTTCAACTGGGAACAACTTTCTGTCAAATGTGAAAAGTTTCTTATATCACCCCACCTATCTTAGAATTTCATTGAATATATTTTGAAAACAATTTGTCTGGCAACTTATATTCTAGGATTTTAGTACATAAAACTGCACAGACGTTCAAATTTAATTCAAGACAAATTTATTCCACTTCCATTTCTAATATCTAAATTTAAATTTGAAAAATGGAATGACTGCAATTCATTACCACTTTCAGTAATCATGAATCATCACTTGAACCATTCATCCAACTTTTAAAATTAGACTAGAAATAAAACTATTCAATACCTACCTTAAAGCACCACAGTGCTTACCCGGAAGCTACATCATCGGACAGGAATCTCAAGGATTCACACACCACTCCTCTCCAACGCCATTACAATCCAAACTCTGAACTCTGCAAATCAAACAAAGTACATATCAGCCACCATATATGGAACATAATAAATTTCAAGATCTTGACATAGGAACATATGTATTTGATTCGACATCAATTCTGATATCTAATATCAATATACGAGGTACAAGAATTGATTTCTTCATGGATATCATAGAAACTAACTATGAATCTAGGCCTATAATAAATTATTAGAATCCAATATTTTCAAATTGGCAAAACCCCAAAGAAGTTGTCATCCTAACAGATAACAGTTCTCCACTGGCCATTGTCAATACGAAAACACCCAAATCCTTCCTTAAATACGATTCCTGCAATTGAACGTTACAAGGATTAATAAACATGTTTTGCAATGACCATTTGAATATTATTATATTCCCAACACCAAACTTAAAATTCTTCAACCACAGAATAATATTTTTACCATGGCACATCAACTTTAATTTAACCGAAAATATTCTTCAATTACAGAATAGTATTTTTACGATGGCATATCAGCTTTAACTGAAAATTCTTCCTTCACTAAATGACATTATTTTAACATGGCAAGTCCGCTTTAATCAAATATTTGACCCCTCAATTAACTGTTAATAGTAAAAATACTATTCTGTGGTTGAAGAATCTTCGGTTAAAGCTGATGTGCCATGGTAAAAGTATTATTCTGTGTTTGAAGAATTTTAAGCTTGGTGTTGGGAATATAATAATATTCAAATGGTTGTTGCAAGGCATGTTTATTAATCCATGTAGCGTTCAATTGCAGGAATCGTATTTAAGGAAGGATTTGCGTGTTTTCGTGTTGACAGTGGCCGTTGCTGCACAGACAACCTAGTTAATTGTGCAGCACCTAAATCAACATGCTTTTAACTGTTGTACATTAGAAGCATGCTGAACAGTAAAAGAAATGCTTTTATAAACATATTTACATCTCGCATGAACTATACAGTACACGTATCGCAATCCAAATCTACATCGCAGGTACCCCACTTCGATTATCACCCACCAAAGGGGAATAGGACCATCAATAACACACCAATTCATTCAAATTTTTCAAACAGAAATAACAAGATGTCCCATTGAAAATCCTGCTCAGTGATACAATATATATATATATATATATATATATATATATATATATATATATATATATATATATATATATATATGCCCAGGTGAGAAAAGCCTGGAATTCCCTGAATATCTTGGCACTTTTAGCTCAGATTAGCATGGAATGATGCCAGGATATCCTAGGATAGTAATTCTGACAGGAAAAGCCAGGATATTATGCATTGAGAAAAGCCGGCAATAGCCTGGAATAGCCAGGAACATTAAATGAACTAGTGAGCCAGGAAAAGCCATGATTGCTTATATAACAAAAGCTTATATAACAAAATATATGGCAACAAAAGCCAGGAATAACCTGGAGAAGCCAAGAATATCCTGGGAAAAGTCAGGAAAAGCCAGAAATAACCCAGGAATGGCCAGAAATAACCCAGGAATGCCATGGATAGCCCGGGAAAAGCCACGAATAGCATGGAAAAGCTAGGAATAGCCCGAAAAAGCAAGGAATAACCTGGAAAAGCCAGAAATACCACAGGAATAGCTCGGGAAGAGCCTGGAAAAGTTCAGAAAAGCCAGGAATAGCCGGGAAAAGCCAGCAATAGTCCAGAAAACCCAGACATAGCCCAAAGACATATCAGGAAAAGCCAGGAATATCCAGGAAAAGCAAAAAATAACCCAGGAATAGCTTGGAAAAGCCAGGAATAACACGAGAAAAGCCAGGAATAGCCTGGAATAGCCAGGAAAAGCTAGGAATATGCCCAGAAGATCCAGGAATAACCCAGAAAAGCCAGGAATAGGCCGGAAATCTCACGCACGCTTAACCGCATGCTTCAGGACACACCTGCATACTTAATTACATGCGCTTAGTAGCTCCACTGCTTGTTTTATGCTACATGTAATGGACTGTAAGTTAATATATACAAATGAACAATACTCCTTCAGTATAATCATGAGCATCTAAGTACAGCACAATGTAAATGCAAATAAAATTAAAAATATAATGTAGCAAGCAGACGTCTCTAGCCTTCAAATGTGCATCCACTTCATTTTAAACTATTAACACAAATTTATTCAGGAAAATTTAATTTTTTTAGAGAAAATGTGCATTTGCAACCCAAGAGAAAAATATTTTTGAAGACTTACCACTTGAATGACTGCCTTTGTTATCAAGCCAGTTACCCCAGTTGTAAGTTTTCAAAAAGTCTTCTCTTGGTCTGTAATTGGGAATGTCTGTTCTTAACTTTGAGCTCAGACAATCAAGGACTTTCTTTGTGGCATATTCTCATTAATCACATATTAAATTCTCAAAATATTTAGTTTGCATCTATAGTTTCGTTCCCCTTCCCATTATTCTTATATATATATATATATACACTGCTGGGCCAAAAAAATGAGGCAAATATGATTTATCATATTTTTTATGATTACCCTTTCATGTTAATAAATACAGGTGAAATAAGTGACAATTTTACATAATATTGTATGCATTTCTGTGTACAGGGTACCTTTTAGTATGGGATAGCCTTTCCCATATATTTTTTGTCTCAAAACTCACTCATTTGGGCAAGCTGTCTGAAAGCTTTTTGCATTGTGCTGCGTTAATGCTGTTCCATTCATGTCTGACTGCTTTCCACTGCTGAGTGAGCTAATTTGCATATCAAAAGCCATCTACTGAAGGGATTCTTGTTCTATATTAGACCTACATGCATGCACAAAAGACAAATAGTGCGTCTGTGTTCAGGATTTAAAGTGAATTAACTAACCAAACTAGCAAGCTAGTTGAGTTACGCTGACCGAGGTGACAAGACATTAGCCATTTCTGTAATCTTTGTGTATTACCACACTGTGCCTGAAGAGTGAAGTTGTTATTTTTGATTCAAAATGTCTTCAAAAAAGGCTAAATTCCATGTACCTGTTGAAGTCAAAAGCCGGATAGCAGGTCTTCATCAAGCTGGAAAGTCATATCCTGAGATTAAGAAAATTCTAATGTCTGAGTATATTCAGATTCCACATTTCAAGTGACAGGTTCTGTTGCCTGGAAAACAGGTTCTGGACGAGCGAAAGTGACAACATGTCGAAATGAAAGAAGGCTGAAAATGACTGTTCCGAAGAATCGTAAGTAAGAAGACTCACCAAATTAGCAGAAGAATTCAGAAATTCACAAAATAAGGCTGTTTCAAGAAGAACAATTGCAAGGAGGCTCAAGGAAGCTGGTTTTTCATCAAAGCGGTGTGCTAAGAAACCATTGCTGTCCGCAAAGAACGTTGCAGACACTCAGATTTTTGGAACTTTATCATGACCATGATTCTCAGTGGTTTGAGCGTGTTCTCTGGAGTGATGAGTCATGTTTTGAGCTGTGTACAGATGCTCCAGAGCGCTGTCTTTGTAGGTCAGGTGGAATTATGGTATGGGGTGTGTTTTCTGCATCTGGTATTGGCGAGCTTGCGCAATGTGAAAAGTTCATTAATGCAAAGGAGTATCAAAACATATTAGAAAAGGGGTTGCTTCCAAGCCTGAACAAGTTGTGTAGTGGAAATAAAAGACAGAAAGCAATTTTTCAACAAGATAATGCCCCGGAACACACAGCAAAAACAACAAAGTCATGGTTTGAGCGGCATTCTCTGTCGGTGATGTTTAGGCCTGGACAGTCACCAGATATTAACCCCATAGAGAATATATGGGCGCATATTAAGGCCAAACTGGTTGGCAGAAAATTTGGGAGCACTGACCAGTTGTGGGAAGCAGTCAGACATGAATGGAACAGCATTGATGCAGCACACTGTAAAAGGCTTTCAGACAGCTTGCTCAAACGGCTGAAATTTCTGAAGAAAAACAAGGGAAGAGCTATCCCACACAGACAATGCATACAATATTATGTAAAATTGTCACTTATTTCACCTGTATTTATTAACATGAAAGAGTAATCATAAAAAATATGATAAATCATGTTTGCCTCATTTTTTTGCCCAGCAGTGTGTATAATACAAGAAGCTCAAGGGGTATGTATTGCTCACCTGGAATTATTGGCCACTGACACAACCGAACATTAAATGAGATGACCACTGGAAAAATTTACCAATCTAATTTCTGTGATGGTTTAGCCAAGATTTATTAAAATTGGCCCAACCATTAATACATGTATTAATACATCTTTTTATGATTTTCTCAGAAATTTACAGAAAATACATGTCCATCAGAAACGCTATATTTTGATTGATTCATGGCGTACATGTTTTTTTATGTATCAACTTTCCATGTACAAACTTTAATGGCATTTAGGCCCTAATAATATCTCCTAAATTTGGGCATGATCCATTAAGCAGTTCTGGAGAAGTTATTTTTGATAAAACTACGTCATCCAAGATGGCCACGGAAGCATTTGATCAATCAAGTTCTTTTAAACAAACTTGGTTCAGCTGTTGCTTCAGAGGAGACATTTAAAATTTCCTATCGCTTTTTTTTGCTCTTGCCCTAGATGATATTTCATGAGGTTTGCATTGATCCAGATCGTTTCAGAGACGATAGTAAGACGTTTCTAAAAATCAAGCAAAATCTGCCAAACTTGGACCCCTATGGCTTAAAGATGATTCCTGTTAAATATATTTGAAATCTACCTAGGGGTTCTCGAGAAAAATACATTTTAAATATCCCATTGCTTTAGTATGTGAGGTTTTGGCAGGAAAAAGATACAAGATGGCCGTCAAACCGTTTATCCGGCGGTTTTGAAAATGACAAATTTGAGATCAGAATACCCAAAAACTTATATAAAATGGCAAATTTCAGGCCGATCCGTTCGGTGGTTCTGGAAAAGAAATCATTTCCGCGAAAACTAGGTCATCCAAGAATGGCTGCCGAACCATTTGGCCAATCAAGTTCCCTTGGAACAAACTTGGTTCAGCTCTTGCCCTAGATCATATTTCATGAGGTTTGCATTGATCCCCAAAGCGGTTTCGGAGATTACATTTTTTAAAGACGTTTCCAAGAATCGGCCAAAATCCAAGATGGCCGCTGACCAAATTGGCCGATCAACTTTCTTTGAACAAACTTGGATCCCTATGGCCTAAGGATGGCTCATGTCAAATATACTTAAAATCGGCCGAGAGGTTCTCGAGAAGACATTTTAAATTTCCCATTGCTTTAGTATGGGAGCCTTTGGCGGGAAAATGATCCAAGATGCCCGCCAAACCGTTTATCCGACATTTTCAAAAATGGCAAATTTGAAGTCAGAATAACCAAAAACATATATAAAAACAATTTCGGCTCCAAAATGCATCAAATAAAAATATCCAATAAGGCCGCCAAACACGCTACATTTTGATTGGTCCATGGTGGCCATGTTTTTTACGCATCAACTTCCTTTGAACAACCTTTAATGGACTTTAGTCCCTAATCATATCTGCCAAATTTCGGCCTGATCTTTTCATCGGTTCTGGAGAAGTCAGTTACACTAAAACTAGGTCAACCAAGATGGGCGCCGAACCATTTGACCAATCAAGTTCCCTTGAGCAAACTTGGTTCAGCTCTTGCGCTAGATCATATTTCATGAAGTTTGTATCAATCCCCATATTGGTTTCGGAGAAGATCTTTAAAGACGTTTCTAAAGATCGACCAAGATCCAAGATGGTCGCCGGCCAAATTGGCCGATCGGCTTCATTTGAACAAACTTGGATCCCTATGCCCTAAGGATGCTTCCTGCCAAATATAATTCAAATCGACCTCGTGGTTCTTGAGAAGCTGCTTAAAGGAAAAGTTCACGGATGATGGACACACGACCAGTGTTGCCTTGCCCACAACATCTGATTTTTGCGGGTCCCAAGGACCCCACACTCAGATTTGGGGGTCCCACTGTAAAATCGGGGGGTCCCATGGGGTCCTCATCTGAAATATGGGGGTCCCATGTTTTTTTCTTTAAAAAACATTGATCTAATTATAAAGTACTTTATTAAACATGTTGAAAGCACTAGTTATGACATTGTGTAAATACTGTCAATGTATATATAGAGAATATTAACTATGCAGTGGTAAATTTTCAAAAATATGTATTCTGTGATCTACAATGGTGGCTAAAATTGATCTATTGAAATGGCCCTTGTATATTTAACTAATAACATTTGAACTGCATGTCAATAAACAGTAACTTAAAGCACTGTACTTGTTTGTTGTCTGATAAACCAACCAACCTACATTGACACCCTTGTATGATTAACATTTCCAAAGACCACTACATTAGTAATTAGCAAAGACCACTACATTAGTTTTTCTATTAAACCCTGACTTGACTTTGGACGAATTGAAAAGTTACGAGTTTCTGGGGCGAGTTTTCTCAAGGACGACTTGACCTTCTTCGATATAATGCGCGCATATTTTTTATAATCTAACTGGAACCTCTAAATATAGTGGAATACATAAGCTAAAATCAGACAAAACAATAATGTATCAAAAATAATCTGTATAAATCAGATTAAACTGCGTAATTAGTGAAAATATATCAGCCAATAACCGGATATCCCTAATTCATAGGGAGGAACTATGTAACGCGATTGCTGATTGGTTGAAGCATAGATAACGCATTAGCGTGTATCCAATAACGACGCTTGTATCTGGGAGATTTGAACTATACGCTGTTTGGAAAAAACCCAATATTTTAACGTTTGCCTACCTGGAGATCGACGATATCGTTGAACATCGCTGCTGGGATGAGCTTTTTAGTTGATAAATTGGGAACACCTAACGATCGAGTCTTGTTAAACATTATAAACACTAATCCATCAGTCAATCAATCAGCCGCTATTACTAAATAAAAGACAGCTTATAGCGTGTATTGATACCGTTATTCAAACAGCAATACAAAGACACTGCCGCTAATCCGTCAAATGGCCATTCAAATGTAAAAGATATCACAATATCTTCCATATGTTCCTTCATCCATTTAGATATTTTGATAAGTAAATAGAAAAAAATATTTTGCCTGTTAGTCGTGCTTTAGGCAAGTAGGCATGCGCATATTAATTTCAAAATATTCAGCATATTAGTGATAACAACTTTGTGATCTGTCCTATGTTCTGAGCTGTGAAAGGGTTAAGACGCCTAGACATGTTTGTATACGCTTGATCAGTTGTATTGGGTTTCGCAAGCGTGAGTTCCTCTAGAGGGAAATTCCGCTGTTACCCAATCAAATACGTCACACTGACGTTTAGCACAACAGACAGAAACATGGCGGGTAGTTTTGCAATTTGTAGGCCAAACAAGGCGACTGACATCGGACTTGTAAACTCATTATTTATTTTAAAAATTAGATCAAATGGAATACTAAGGATGATCTGGGGATTGTGTTTACAATTAATTTTGGCGGTTCAATCTAATTCATGGGCATTAACAACTTTGAGTTGTGCAAGAAAACATACAACAAATCATAGTCTTAAACAACGCAGTAAGTTCGTTTTTATTGAACACAATACATTAGGTATATTTTTTAAAGTAAAACCATGCACAAATAAATATACACACACGATAATATAATCGATAATTAAGCGCACGCAAAGTTACCAGTTTCCGTTACACTTTTTACTGCATCCCTCGTGCGTCCTCGGGGACGCAGAGGGTTCATTTGTATGCGTCCCTCTGCCATTTTTATGCGTATATACGCGCAAAAGGATGCATAAGGGCAACTCTGCACACGACGGATGGTCACCCCGGCATAAGCTCACTTGGCTTTTCAGGCCAGGTGAGCTAATAATTAAAATATGTCACAAATTACATCTTATGTATGAGGCTTGTGTAGCCTTACTGAGATATACATGTACATGTATGCTGAAATAATAAGTACAGTAGTCAAAAATTCTATAATTAAATGAATGGCCTCCGACTTTCAGGTCTAAAATTAGATATAATACATGTAGTCTTATGACATGCCCCAGGAGAGCTAATAACAGATAACAAATATAACTTCACCAAGGCATTAACACTGTATCATACCCTGTTTGATATGTTTGCTATAATCAGAGATTATTAACATATTACATATATTAGAATGTCTGGTCACTGCATTACTATAGAGCTACATGTAATAACAAGTTGTCCCAAAACTGGTAACTGTTAAGAGATTTCAGTAAATCATTAAAATATACACCTCCCAATACAGCTATTTCCATTTTAAGGTTACTATTCCTCATTATTCTATCTAACAGTTGTGTCAGAGTTTTCAAAATAGTACATTCTGTATCCATAACTAATAATACATATATAGTAATGCACTGGATTTTTTCAGACTTAAATTTCCCACCAATTTTAGCAGGTCATGAGGTCAACTAAAGTAAAGGCATTTTCACATGATGAAGAAAATAACAAGTCCTGGCATTTCCAAGCGCTCTGACTTTATTATTTTATTATCTTCATGCAGAATAGCTAAAATCCAGGCATTTCCTGGCTCTTCTAAAAAGCCCAGACTTTGACTTTGAAAACAAGCGATTAAAATTCCAGGCTTATCCAGGCTTTTCCTGGCTTCTTAGTGTATCAGTTTCACGCCTGCTTTTCCTGTCCAATACAAGCTTTTTAAAGGCAGGAAAAGCCTGGATAAGCCTGGAGTGTTGCTATTGCTTGAAATCCTGGCTTCTCCTGCCTTTTGAATCCCAGGAAATGCCAGGATTCCATAGGTTAAAAGATTCCTGGCTTGCAGAGCTCGGAGTAAGCTCGGAAATGCCAGGATATATATATATATATATATATATATACCGTGATGCATTTAATAAAACATGTATACACAAAAATTCCATTTGTCATGCCCCCTTACAGTTTTGGTATACAATCTAAACTGCCGAAACAGCACTCCTTAAATTGACACGAGCATTATAATGATACTAAATTTTATAAATATCAAATTCCTCCACAGACTACATATTCAACCATTTGATAAAAATAATTTGACTAAAAAAATCAAATATTTCATATCCTCCGACTTTCAGGTCTAAAATTAGATATAATACATGTAGTCTTATGACATGCCCCAGGAGAGCTAATAACAGATAACAAATATAACTTCACCAAGGCATTAACACTGTATCATACCCTGTTTGATATGTTTGCTATAATCAGAGATTATTAACATATTACATATATTAGAATGTCTGGTCACTGCATTACTATAGAGCTACATGTAATAACAAGTTGTCCCAAAACTGGTAACTGTTAAGAGATTTCAGTAAATCATTAAAATACATACCTCCCAATACAGCTATTTCCATTTTAAGGTTACTATTCCTCATTATTCTATCTAACAGTTGTGTCAGAGTTTTCAAAATAGTAAATTCTGTATCCATAACTAATAATACATATATAGTAACGCACTGGATTTTTTCAAAGGCTTAAATTTTGCACTAATTTTAGCAGTTCATGAGGTCAACTAAAGTAAAGGCTTTTTCACATGATGAAGAAAATAACAAGTCCTGGCATTTCCAATCGCTCTGACTTTATTATTTTATTATCTTCATGCAGAATAGCTAAAATCCAGGCATTTCCTCGCTCTTCTAAAAAGCCCGGACTTTGACTTTGAAAACAAGCGATTGAAATTCCAGGCTTGTCCAGGCTTTTCCTGGCTTCTTAGTGTATCAGTTTCATGCCTGCTTTTCCTGTCCAATCCAAGCTCTTTAAAGCCAGGAAAAGCCTGGATAAGCCTGGAGTGTTGCTATTGCTTGAAATCCTGGCTTCTCCTGCCTTTTGAATCCCAGGAAATGCCAGGATTCCATAGGCTAAAAGATTCCTGGCTTGCAGAGCTCGGAAATGCCAGGATATATATATATATATATATATATATATATATATATATATATACCATGATGCATTTAATAAAACATGTATACACAAATTTTCCATGTGTCATGCCCCCTTACAGTTTTGGTATACAATCTAAACTGCCGAAACAGCACTCCTTAAATCGAACACCAAAACACGAGCATTATAATGATACCAAATTTTATAAATATCAAATTTCTCCACAGACTTCACATAATCAACCATTTGATAGAAATAATTTGACAAAAAAAATCAAATATTTCATATCACTGACAAAATAATTGCAGCTTACGCATTTTCTTCAAAAATACAGAAGCCGTCACTCTGACACTTGTACACCGTACATACTACAGACAGCTTTGCTATACACAAATGCTCCACATACACACCAACATTCGTATCTCGCGAGATCTCCTTCAATTCAAGATCGAGAAAAGTATCTCGTATGTATTGAGTAGCCATTGGTGTAGTGATTTCCACCAGAATATGGTGGTAGAGAAAATTGAAACTTAAAAGGACGCGAGCGCTACTCTCCTCATACCGGACAATATTAATTCACGTAAAACGAGATGATATAAAACTTAGTAGTCTGTATGACAAGTAGTTAACAGAAAAATAGTCCCTCTGAATTTGTCGTAAAATTCAAACCCGTCGCACATCTGTCGCACACAAAATGAGGTAAAGAATTTACTGACGTTGCGTGAATATTGATATCACACGACCCACTGGATAGATCAAGTCCATTTTAATGTATGTATTAAGCTAGTGATACAGAGGTTAAGATGATCCATATAGTGTTCCTTTTACAGTCCGCTACATTCCATTCAAAATATGCGCTGCTAGCACGGCTTAAATTTTCATCACTCATTTTTTATTCAGAAATCTAAACCACAATGGTCCATCGTCTCGACCAATATTATCTTGAAACTGGTAAACATAATATACAGACAAGCAAACTCACCAACTAAACGAACACTGCTGTTTACCGCACAACTTCCATTTTTAGCGCGCCTGTTCAGCGAACAGAAGAGCTTACGCTATACCGGGCGGGTTGTCTGGTGGCGACGTTGGTGTCCAGTTTTGGTTAGGTTTTGTGTTTAGATGGGCTGTGGCAAGCCTATCAGGCATACAGCCACCGAACTTGATATACTGCCTTATTACTACATATATTAATACTACAATACATTTATAACATTATCCCCTACATTTTCCGCTCACGGACTATGTTATTTCGCGATAAGTTTTGCGTTTAGCTGGACTTAGACATTTTAGAGCAGAACGGTTAAGTTTTGTGTGTAGATCCTATATGGATAAACTATCAGGCATAGAACCTTGGGGATGATTATATCTATGGGCAAGGATGTGCATGACACTTTTGGAATTGGAATTTTGTTTCCCCCCACCCCCGGGGGCTGGGCCCAGTGGTCAAAATTGGGCAGTAATCGATTGTAATGCAACTCGTCCTACACCATTTCAGATAGAAACTAAAAACTTTGGGGCTGATTACATATATGGACAGGGATGTGCATGACACTTGAAATTTTGGTATGACCCCCCCCCACCCCCAGGGGCAGGGCCCTGGGGATGGGGAATATGAGGTCAAAAATTTAAATTTTTCCAAAAGTGGTCATGTTGCATATCATTTTCAAGCCAATTATTAATATTCTACAGTACAAGGAAGTATTTTGATTTTGGGTGAAACTGAGGGTAGGAGGCGGGGTCAAAAGGTCAAACATTTTGGAATTATTTTTCCAAAGGTGGTCATGTCGCATATCATTTTTACGGTCAAAACTGGGCACCAATCGATTTTATAGTTAACCTTTTGCAAATGGCCCTTATTATTATATCAACAGAATTATATCAACAGGCGAGCTCCGTGGTTTCAATTTCCTTTCGGGCAGATGTTGCACCTCGGCGATCGACTTAACAAGTGATTTGATACTATACATCTCATCACCGTCACCAGGCGTTGACCACAAAATAGTCCCAGATGTGTCCAGGCCAACATTACTTGAGCCAATCACACAACCATTTCCTGATTCTCATCCAATCACCGGACTCCAACAACACACCACTACACGTGTATCAGCCGACTCACTCGCATACTAATGCTCATCCATACAAACTCATTGAAATATCAACGGATTGCCACGTTGGTCAAAATCACCTCACCAGTTCAAAAGGTCAAAGAACTCCTAATTCCATAGATATAACTTATACCTAGCCAAAATTTTCTAGAAGTTAAACTAGAAAAGAAATGAAATATGCCGTTCCATTTACCCCCTTACATAGTGTTATGAAAAATAGGCACTCTATTATATTTTTAATATTTTAAGATTTGTGCTGCCAGATTTTTTTCACTGGTTATCTGATGGTTTGCATAACTTATTGCTTTCCAATCCATTATTTAGGCTTTACACCTGGATGGTGTCTTCGTGTCAGATTGTCTTCTTATTTTTGAAGATATGGCGTCATAATCAGCCTTGCACTTGTTCTTAACAACATTGTTTTGTCCATGCTGATTTATCTATTGTTTCTATTGGTCCTTTGGACGAGTATTTCTTGCTTCCTTTTATGTTGGTTTTGAGTTTACTAACTTATTAACTAAAATACTCATTTTCTGTCTTGTGGCCCTTCATTTATGCCTCAAATGTAGCACTTGTGGTCTACTGATAAAATGTGATGTTTGCAAACAGTGGGGGGGGGGGGTGTCGAGCTAATGTCTGAGTTTCTTGTTTTGTAGACCAAAGATAAGGCAAGTGAGGAGGAGAAGCGGTTCAAGAAGGACAAGGAGAGTGTCAGTTCTAAGGGTAAGAGGAAGGAAGGCCTCCATATCCATGAACATGGAGGCTTTCCATCTTGAAATGATGGGGGAGATGAAGAAGACAATAAAAGATCTGGTACCAGAGTTGCTTCGCGACATTTTCCCTGGGCCAGATGTTTCATTGCCTTCTTCATCTGCTCCCAAGCCGAAAATTCCCACCTCTGAATCCGCTTTTCTTAGGGGTTTACCAGTTTTCGCCCGTGCTTCAGAGCTGGCCCCGGTAGATCCTGTCTTAAGGCTTGCCTTGGCGGTAGATCCAGGGGCGGCTTATATGATCCAGACTGGAGTCATGCATTGCCGGTAGATCTTGGGCCAGGGGCGTTAGACCCAGGTTCCCACTTTATGGGTTCTCTGGAGTGTCCCTGACCAGTCTGGGTTAGCGTTCTGTCTGGGTTAGCGTTCTTTGCTAACACAGGGTCTAATCTTTCTGGCCAGGAAGATGAGGATTTTCTGGTGAGGTTTCCTGATAACACCGTGACCATGGAGATGGACGAACGTGCACCCCTCGTGTTGAGCACTGGTGACCTTTTCTATGGGTCTACTCCTGCAGGAGTTGCGTTCACGGCACAGAAGGTGGTCTGGGTTGGAGCGGATGGCCAACCATATCACATACCACGGCTTGCCGATGGTATGGCAGTGGCCAGTCCAGGCCATGGTGTGGTGAATCTTACCCCACACGATGATATGGCTCCGGCTCCTGTTTTAGCCATAGCGCAAAACATGCCTGTTCTTTCGGGCCCGCATGTTTTCACCGGCTTGGCAGGAGGAGTCTTCAGGCCTCCAGCCACGTTCTCGCCTACGAATGTTGTTGAAGACAATGAAGGTCAGCGCCTTGTCAAACATTCGCAGATTGCCTGGTTTGATGCGTGCCAATGGCTGGTAAGCGTCAGACCAGAACTCAATGTGGATCAGTCGGCTAGACAGCGGGACTAGCGCCCATGGTTGACAGGTAAGCTGACCGCTACTGCAATGCCATCTCTGCCACTAGCAGAAGTACGGTGTGGTACCTTAGACCAGCCCTGATGACCGCGCAGCGCTAGGTGAAGACACACGGCCAGGCTCCCGTTCTGACGCTAATACCACATTGCGCGATGCGGAGGAGAGCTCGAGAGCGTCTATTGCGGTGCTGTTACAGTGGGTTGTAACAGTTTCTGCGTCGCACCAGCCAAGTACGGGCTCAGTCCAGAGAACCATCCGGGATGGTATTAATCTGGCTCTGGATTGTTTGATGCGGTCGGTGACCAGGAGTGTCCGGGTGTGGCACACTTTTGCCCTTGACAATTTGTGCCTGTCACAGGATCTTTACAATAGGCTGCTGCAGATGCCTATGTCAGGTCCTGGACTCTTTGGAAGTGAGGAATGTAGGCACCTCCATGAGGCAGTGATCAGTGAGGGCGCTACGTGAGCAATTTGATATGCTCCATAGAGAGCACGTTCGTGTAGCGCCACTTGTTTACCATCTTCAGCAGACTCAGGGTGGCGGTGGCCAGGAGAGAGGCCAGCCACCAGCGCAACGCAGGCAGCAACCGTGCACGAACAGGCCAGCAGTGAGGGGCCACAGGCTCCTCTAGCGCAGCCAGCCAGGCAGCCACCTGCGCACCGTGGTGCGAGCCATGGTGCGCGAAGATGTGGTCATGGAAACCATGCCTGATGGGTTGGTGACCACAGAAAGGACCACTCCAGTGTTTCTAGAACCAGAGTCAGTGCACTCTTGCATTGCTCATGTTCAGCGCTGTCCCTAGGTGGACCAGTTGGGGGGGGGGGGGTGTTTGTGGGGTCGTCTGGCCCTTCACAGGAAAGAGTGGGAGCGGATGACTCAGGACCGCTTAGTCTTGTGATGGCCTTCAGTCGGGTACCATCCCGACTGGATAATAGGACCGCCATCGCATCTGTCTCTGGTCCCAATCTGGACTCAAAATCCAAGAGATCAAGATCAACGGTTGTGTATAGAGGAAGAAATAAATTCCCTCATACTAAAAGGAGCAATTCAACCGGCACAAAATTGTCTGGGCTTCTACTCAACTGCGTTTCTAGTTTTCTAGTAACAAAGAGCACTGGCGGGTGGAGACCAATTCTCAACCTCACGCCTCTGAACATTAGTTCACAGACACACAGAGTTTCAAAATGGAAACAGTAAATTTGGTGTTGGCAAGGTTGGAGAAAGGAATGTGGACAGCATCAATAGACCTGAAGGATGCATATTTTCACATTCCAATGGCGAGGAGTTTTCATCGGTTCCTGAGATTCACATTCTAGGGCCGGCAGTGGGAATTTAAGGTTTTACCTTTTGGAATTTCAATAACTCCTCAGGCCTTCACCAGGGTGGTCCTTGCAATAACAGCGTACCTCTGCACGAGAAGCATAGTAGTCCACACATACATAGATGATTGGCTGTTAAAAGCACACAATCAGGAAGGTCTATCAGCAAATCTGCAAAATCTAGTTTTGAAAACTTTCACAGACTTAGGCTGGATAATCAACTTTCAAAAATCAGAGCTGACTTCATCCCAGAAGTTTGTTTACCTAGGCATGTTCTTCGATCTAAAGATAGGATAATTATGTATATCCTACTCTGGAGAGGGTGCAAGTACTCATCTTAGTAATACAGGCAGTGTGCAACAGTCGTCATGTCCTGGCACGGGTTTACTTGATAATGCTGGGGTTGATGGTTTCTTTGGAACCAGTCATTCCACAGGCAGCCTTATGTAGGCGGCCTATCCAGTTATTTCTCATGACACAGTGGACCCAGAGTACAGGTTCACTGGACTCGAATGTGTCAGTATTGGAAACTCTTATTCACCCCCTTCCATGGTGGATGAAGAGAGAATCTCCTGGCGAGGGTGATGCTCACCCCTCCCCCACCCTCGAGTAACGATGTATACAGATGCATCAATGGGATTGGGAGTTTGCCTGGGGGAAGCCACAATATCAGGGCTATGGAATCTGGATCAGTCACATGAGCATATCAATCTACTGGAATTACGAGCAGTAGCTCTGGCCCTGGAACATTTCTTGAAGAAAGTTCAGGCCAAGATGGTTCTAGTTCGATCAGACAATGCTACAGTAGTGACTTCCATAAACCACCAGGGTGGAACAAAGTCACCCAGTCTGTATGATGACATGGAAATTGCTTTGCTGGTGCCTGGATCACAAGACCTTGAGAGAAGTTCATATTCTGGGAAGGCTAAATCTGCTAGCAGACTCATTGAGCCGTGTTTTACCTATGGAATGGCAACTAAATCATTGTTTGGCATACGCATTCCCACAAGCAATCCAGATTCCAAAAATTCTTCAGGAAATCAGGCAGTGGGAATGCCAAGTGTTTCTGATCACAACAAATTGGCCAAGCCGATCATGGTTATATGGATCTGCTTGACATTCTGGTCTGCAATCCGGTTCCTCTGCCACTGATGAACAATATTATCTTCTAGGGCAAGACCCTTCACAACAATCCGTCAATGTTCAAATTGACTGCGTGGATGTTGGCAAGGAATCTACAATTAAGGACTTTTCTGAGCAAGTGGCCATGTTTATGGCAAACGCCAGAAAGGGGTCAACCTCCAGAGCATATAATTATACAATCAACAGGTTTGCAGAATGGTGCTCAAAAAGATGTATTAATCCAATGGATTCATCTATTCAAGTAGTAGCCGTTTTGACCTCTGTCACCTGTATGATGCTTATAGCCTCAAGCCTAACTCTATGGCTGGCTACAAGTCAGCTTTAATGTCAGTTATCCCTTGCTTGGCTAATAGGGGAAGTGACGAAGTAAATACATTAAATACTTTAATTAAAGGCGTTGGCAATCTAAGACCGAGAAATCCACCAGCGATTCCGTCTTGGAGTTTATCTGTAGTGCATCAAGTTCTAGCTGATAAACCCTTTGAACCACTAAGTTCCATTTCAATGAAATTGTTGACATTTAAAACTGTATTTTTAATTGCTGCAGCCTCGGCAAGGCGGAGAAGCGAAATTCATGCCTTATCTGCCGAGTCAGACTAATACGTGGTTTCTACCTAGGATTAATTTCATGGTTAAAAAACAGTCATTGAAATACTACGGTCAACCCATAATTTTACCTGCTTTGACTGGATATGATCCTACTTCAAAAGCATGGTCCCTAGTCTGCACATTAAACAGGTACAGACAACGTACCCAGGAATGGCGGACGGACCCAGCATCATTTTGGTTGTCATATATTGAACCACATGGGAGGGCGTCCAAGGACACCATTTCCAAGGCTCACAGTAGCTGTGGCATAGTGGGATTCACCACCCTGTTTAACGGCGTACTGGTGGATGACATGTCGGTAGCCCAGTGGCACTGAGTCAAGTTTTACCGACCATTTTCTCCGTGACACTTGAAATCCTCTCGCCTTACCGATTTTGAAAAAATAATTTTGGTGTTCATTTTGATGAGGTTTTCTCACGGTTTGTAAACAGCACAATTAATCATTGGAAACAACCACTTGTCAGTGCTACTTCAATCTTCACCAATGGGAAGTTGATGACAGCGACAATGATTTCAAGGTTAGTCTTGTAAATGCCTTGTTTTGTTTGATTGTCAGTCACATGACACTTTATGCTAATATGGTGATGGTACGTGTTATCTGTGGTTCTTTCTTGAGAGTATACGAAAATGAAGCTTTTCGTCCGATGCACTTTGGCACTAGTACGTAGAGAGCATAATTGGGACATTGAGGTCATACTGTGGGGGGTTGGTGGGGTTGGGGGGAGGGGGGGGGGGGGGTGCTGCGCATATGACATATCGTCTACTCTCAGCCATTGGTTGTGTTATCCAATGTTCAAATCATTTCCTGGTTGTGTTTTCACACAATTATCAGACGTTGGTGCTTCGAATGCCAAAAGCTCATAGGGAAGAGCTGGTCTGTTGACATCGCCTCCCTCCCATTGAATTTAAATCATTTTGCGACCAATCACAAAAGCCCTACTGCTAACAGACACATACATTCTGCAATAACTGAAAGCAAGATTCGCCAACTGTACATTCTACACCTCGAAAACCGCTACGGTCTATTGAAATCTTAACCCGTGGCTCAGTACATTCCCTCAGTAGAAAGAGACTGCAGTACATATCTTAACAGTCTTCTCCAGATACAGCAACCTTAATTACAGAATTGGACATCAGTTCTATATTCAACAGCAAGATAATACATCATCATTAAGTGCACACAGCGTAAAGCCTACAGTACGATTTGACACTCATCTGAGTTTTTCATATAAACTCTGTATTGTATTGCAAACAGACTGTTCACAGCGTGGGAAATTATTATTTTCAGCACGGTGCTCGTACCACAGGAGGATTTGCAAAATAAGACGAAAGAACAGTCGTTAAGTGGAATGGCAACCTCTCTAAAACAATCATTCAGAGTCAATGCATTAGACAAGGTGGTGAACCTTTTGCTGATCTTTTCAATAGCCACAGCAGCCCACTACTAAGAAATTATGAAGCCAACCCAGCCGAGTTCAGATTTTGAACCATTTCTACATGTGTTGTCATGTGCGCAGAAGAGCTTGCCCTAACAGCTACCTCTCCAACTTCAATGCAGCTGTTGATAAATGGAGCGCAATCAGATGCAGCCAATGAGTGATACATTTTTAGGAGTAGTAGTAGTAGTAGTAGTAGTAGTAGTAGTAGTAGTAAAACAAAACATGGCAATGAGAAGCACAGAACCAACATCCCTGTTACTCAACGGTAAACCGCTTGGTAATACAACTGAAGACACGCATCTCGGGGTAGTAAGGATGTCAGATGCCCACAACAAAGGCCGAATAGAGGCTAAAATTAGTTCATCATGAAAAGCAGCATACTCCCTCATGGGAGCAGGTCTACACAACTTAAATGGTTTGAATCCATTAACTTCAACACATCGTTGGGATATCTATGTGACTCCTGTTCTATCACATGGTCTTGAAGGACTTATACTGACCCAAACTGAATTTGAAAAGCTGGAGAATTTCTACAGGTCACAACTGAAAACTATCCAACATCTACCAGTTTCTACTACAAATACAGCTGTCCACATACTCTTGGGAGCCCTACCACTCTCAGGAGAGCTGCACAAAATAATATTAACCTTTTTATACAAATTCTACATCGTCAAAATTCTGTGAGAAAAATTCTAGAAAGGCAACTGGATGTACAATCATTGAGAGCCAAGGCATTAGACAAGGTGGTGAATCCTCTGCTGAACTGTTCAACAGTCACAGAAGCCTACTATTAAGAAAGGATGAAGACAACCCAGCTGGATTCAGAATTGGAACCATCTCTACATATTCTGTCATGTGCACAGATGATCTTGCCCTCATAGCTACTTCTCCAACTCCATTCAATACAGGTGTTGATAAATGAAGCATAGGGGCAACCAAAGAGTGCTATCTTCAATTAGGAGCACTGGGGCAGCCAATGAGTGCTATCTTTAATTAGGTATACATAGGTTTTTGGATATGTGGAATTCAACTCCTTAGCAACCAAAATGCTGTACATAGCAACCAGCATTTCTGCAAGGATCTTTGGCATTAAAATGGCTTTATATAGGTTTTTTTGGTATGCTAAGTCCGGATATCACACCTTTGAAAGTGTTTGATCATTTCTCTAGCAACCAGGCTAGCCCCTTAGCAACCAGGATGCTCTGCATAGCAACCAAGTATCTTGTTGGAATTTCTCGCTAAATGACTATATTCAGTTGTTCACAATTGTGTTGTTATTGTTGTTGTTGTTGTCATCATAGATGCTGATTGTTTACATGTTATGGTATATGTTATGATCTTTTCAGGAATTGATTTGATATTATTCGGATACATGCACACAGTTTTCTTAACAATCTTGCATTTTTGTTGAGAAAAGCTCTGAAAATTTAAAGTAGTTATGTCTGTTGTAATAAAATTTGGCAGGTGTTTTTATTTTTCATTCTTAAAATAGTCACACACAAGTACATAGTGGTACTCATCTCCTATGTCATTCTGGGTACACAATTGACAAGTACATGCTTCTGTCGCTACTCCCTCCCATCGGCCCTTTTCGATGGGAAAGTAGTGATTGCTTGTTCTAAACTTTGTGAAAGTAAATCTATTTCTGTTTGTCAGTGTTTGTGTTTGGATATGATGTTCCATTTCTAATGTTTCCTTAAATGAATTATATGTTTTCCCTTCCATGAGTCTCCCATTTCTCCAAGCTAGTTCTGCAGAAATTGATCTTCGAGGTTTTGTTTGATGGTTCGTTTAATGTCATTTATCTGGGCTACTTGATTGAGCAGTCCAAATGCAACACAAGCCAGTTTTGTCTAAAATCCCCTTTATTGTGTGTTTCCACATACAGCGCCTGTTTGGGCATAATCATTTAGTGTATATGCATATATTTGAGCTGATCATTTAGTTTCCTACCCAGTTACTAATCTAAGCCAGAAGTTGGTCATTCATTGTTTTATAAAGAGCTTTAATGGTTGTTCCCTCTTTCACATATACCATGTATGATGGTGTGCTGCGTTTTTAGGGCCAAGTGAGTTTATGCCATGGCCACCATCCGTCGTCCGTCCATCCATCTACTTTTGCTTTAAAATACTACTCGTTAATGACTAGGCCAATTTCAAACAAATTTGGCTGGAAGGACCCTATGGCTGTAGGCTCCTGAGCATCCATTCAAAATTTTGATTCATCGATTTTTTGGGTGAAAATCTTAGATTTTATGAAGAATGTACCGAAAATTGTCAAAATGGTTCTTCTTACCATTCTGAGTGATTTCAACCAAATTTGGCTGATAGGACCCTATGGTTGTAGGCACCAGAGCATCCATGAGAATTTTGATTCATCAATTTATTGGGTGAAAATCGTAGATTTTATTAAAAATTTACTGGAGATTGTCAAATTACTTCTCCTTACCATTCTGAGTGATTTCAACCAAATTCGGCTGAAAGGACCCATAGGCTCCATAACTTCCATTCGCTATTTTGATTCATCAATTTTTTGGTTGAAAATCTGAGATTTTATTTTAAATGTACTGGAAATTGTCAAATTACTTCTTACCATCTTGACCGGTTTTAACCAAATAAGGATGAAAGTTTCCATTCAGAAATTCGATTCATAAATTTTTACGTGAAAATCAGATTTTATGAAAAATTTAGCAGAAATTATCAAAACGCTGTGTCTCCTTAGTTGCTAGACATATTTCAACCAAATTTGACTATCTAAATTTGGTAGACTAGAATTTCTATTCAGAATTTTGATTTGTCTATTTTTTGTGTGGCCATCTTGGATTTTCCGAAAATTATCCATCATATCTATTTAAATGCAAATGGTTCAAATGCTAATGGTCCAGGTTAGCGCCACAGACCCTTTGGGCCTCTTGTTATTTTCAGTACCTGTTTTAAGAAATTCAGTTTTACCATTTCAAAGATGGTGCGGTTATTAATGCCTGTGATCTCGCTGCCATATAGTAAAATTGGTTCAATCATCTTCATATATAGCATTCCAAAATCTCTCCAGGACCTTATCGTAGAAGCATATACACAATACAGCCGAACTAGAGTTTTACCATGATTTTGCTGACCATGCCGTCGCTACATCTTAGCGAAGTCGTAATATGTAAACACGATTGGTTTTCCAAGGATTTTGCTTACTGAGCCAGGATGTGACCGCATTTTAGGGAAAGATCCTAATATGTAATCCCAGATATAGGCTTCAAAATTCCTAATTTGTAACCCCGGATATTGGTTTCAAAATTTTATTTGGTCAAATTTCTAAGTGGCCATCTTGGATTTTCATAAAGTTTTCTGAAATCATTTTAAACTCCTCTCCAATAACCCAATTTCAATGAAACGTGCCTGGAACGATTCTATTGTGGTTAGCTTCACAAAGTTCACTAGAATTTTACTTTTTTTGGCGGCAATCGTCGATTTTCAGAAAATCTTTAGGAAATCCTTTAAAACATAACCCATCCAAAACCGTTTGTCGAATTTTAAACAAATTTACCTGAAACGATGTTGTTGTGGTGTTCATCAGAAAATCTATTCACAATTTTCATTGGTCACATTTTAGGCAGCAATCTTATGTGTATGTTCCGAAAATTTTCAGGAAATTGTTTAAAGCGACTAGGCCCTTTCACATCAAGAGTATACTTACCTCCATAATACTTTTGATATTGCTAAATATTGGCGTTCACTCAATAAACACTCAGATTAAAAACAGTTAGGTGCCCCTACTGGGCAGGTAGACAGAGCGTAGTCCGGCGGATGCCAGCCCCACCACCGCGCATGCGCCGACTACTACTTCCTCTTTGCTAATTTATTGGCAGAGGGTTCACATGCTTTTTGTGCTTGTGCAAAGTTTTCACTCGTTCTGGGCTTATTTGAGTCTTGTTGTGTGAGAGTATATCACCTGGATTATGTCTGAGAGAGCTACTTCGCCGGATGAAGGCGCAGGATCCTTATATCAGGTGATTTCAAATATATTCTAGCGAGTTTTTTCCCGTTGTAATGTGTTTCCGGGACTCGCGCTTACCGTGATAGGCGCCTTGTTTAGTTGGTTTATTTCAACTAGGTGCTATATAATGCTAATCTCTCTTTGTGTTTATGTCCACAGGTCTAGGTGAGGATATGTAATGGACATCACAGCATCAGAGAGTTAGTTTTTTCTCCACCTTGGTTCCATTTCCTACTAATACTGTTAGGTTATCTAACCAAAAAGTCTATGTCCAGTGAGTCGGAGGCCTAGTATAAAGGTCTTCTCACTTTGCCCTCTTGATCCAATTCCTTCCCCTAAGGTGGAGAGAGTTAAGAGGCGTGGTCTTGGTGGAGTGATACAGTGCATCAGGTGGATGGTTTGTCTATACCAGGTATCAGGTATCTAACTAATGATATGAGGTGATGTTAATTATTTGAAAAAATAATGACTATTTACCATTGTTATCATTGTGTATCTGATGGTGTGTAGTCTGAATATCCAAGTGAGGACGTTATGTTAGGAATACAATTCGTTCTTGCACTTAGATGCTTGTTGCGGACCGATTTAATTTCTCATGGGATTGATGACGTCATAAGCAGCCTTGCTCTTTATTTACATTTAAAGTTTTGTCCAACGCTGGTTTCTTATGGTTACTGATCTTTATGATCTTTTCCCTCTCTTTAGTTGGTTTTGAGGTTTTTTCTAACCTTGACTAACTTGCTCATTGTCCTCGTCCTGTGTCCTGTTTCAGAGACCTGGTTGTCCGTCCTGTGGCCGGTTCCTAAAGGATCGTTTCGTCCCCCACTTATGCTTTAGCTGTAGTCCCTGTGGACCACTGCTTAAGTGTGAGGTCTGTAAGCAATGGGGGGGGGGGGGCGAGCTAATGTCTGAGTTTTCTGTGTTTACAGGCTAAGGACAAGGTGGTGGAGGAGGAGAGGAAGCAGAAGAGAGAGGGTGTCAGTAAAAAGGGTAAGAGGAAGGCCTCGTCCGCGGTGGATATGGAGGCCTTCCGGTCCGAAATGTTGGAGAGATGAAGAGGGGACGATAAAGGATTTGGTCCCAGAGTTGCTTCGTAGCATGCTTCCTGGACCAGATCCTTTGTTGTCCTCGGCGTCTGCTTCAGAGCAGGTGATCCCCACCTCTGAGTTGCTTTTCCATAGGTCGGTTACGTTGTTCGACGACTCAGAGGTGGCCCCATTAGTGGGGGCGATCCACGACCCTGGCAGCAGGCTTGGTGCCGCGCCGAGGGGCCGTGGACGGCTGTCGCAGGAACCCGTGGGCTGCTTATCAGTCCAGGGGGATCCGCACACCGCGGGTGCCAGTACCTCCTATGGCACCTTCCCTGGCCAGTCCGGGTTAGCTCTCTTTGCTGACCCGGAGTCTAATCTTTCTGGCCAGGAGGAAGAGGATTTCCTGCTAGGGTCGCCGTCTGGGGACGTGACCATGGAGTACGACGTCTGTGCACCCCTCGCGGGGGATGCAGGCGACGTATTCCATGGATCTACTCACGCAGGAGTAGAATTCACGGTCCAGAAGCTGGCCCTGGGCGGTGCTGATGGCCAGGGTTACCGCATACCTCGGCTTGCCGAGCGTGTCGCTGGTGCTGGCCGGGACCGTGGTGGGGCGGTGTCTGCCCCGCGCTCTACCACGGCGCCTGCTCCTGGTCAAGCCAGGGAGTTTAGCATGCCTGTTCTTTCGAGCCCGCATGCTTTCCCTGGCTTATCAGGGGTATCAGCATATCCGCCGTCAAGCTCTGCTGCGTGCGCTCAGGAGGAAGACGAAGGCCCCCGTCTTGTAGAGCGCTCGCAGCTAGCCACGGAGGAGGAGGATTGGTCGGATGCTTGCCAATGGCTGGTAAGTGTTCGGCCAGATCTGCCCGTGGAGCAGTCGGCTAGCCAGCGTGACCACAGGCCGTGGTTAGCTGGTAAGGCTACTGCTAACACCATGCCATCTCTGCCGCTGGCTGAACACGTCGTTGACATGTTCGAGGCGGCGGAGTCGTCCATTAAGGCGAATTGGCGTCTCGCGAAGGCCCCTCGCGAGGTGGCCAGGCGTTGCCGCATCGTGCCCCTGGACTACCAGCGGTACGGTGTTGTACGCAAGCCGAGCGTGGATGTCCGCGCGGCTTTGGGTGAAGATGCGCGGCCAGGCGCCCGTTCTGACACGGGTGTTCTGTGTTCGAACGCATTACCGCGCTGCGTGATGCGGAGGAGAGTGGGAGGGCGTCGATTGCTGCTCTGTCCCACGTCTCCCAGCTGTTACAAGGGGTGGTAACAGCATCCGCATCGCGCCAGCCGAGCCCGGCCACAGTCCAGAGAGCCATCCAGGATGGTATCAACCTGGCTCTGGACTGCATGACGCGGGCGGTGACCAGGAGTGTCCGGGCGAGACGCACGTTTGGCTTGGACAATCTGTGCCCATCCCAGGACCTGTACAATAGGCTACTGCGTACGCCTATGACAGGTCCTGGTCTCTTTGGAGGTGAGGGATGCAGGCACCTCCAGGAGACGGTGACCCTGGTCAATAACCAGAGGGCACTGCGCGAGCAGTTTGAAGTGCTCCGCCGTGCGAGCGTTCGCGCCGCACCCCCTGCGTATCGTCCCCTGCAGGCTCGAGGTGGAGGTGGCCAAGTCAGAGGCCACCTGCCATCGCAGCGTCGGCCTAGGCCGCGTGCGCTTCGGCCAGCAGTGAGGGGGGGCGCAGGCTCCCCAGGCGCAGCCAGCCAGGCAGCCACCCGCGCACCGAGGTGCGCGTGGTGCTGGGTGTGGCGCGCGGGGATCTGGTCGTGGTATTCGTGCATGATGGGCCGATTGCCACGGTGAGAACCACTCTGGTGTTTCTGGCGGAGGAGACAGTGCCACTCTTGCACTCCTTATGTCCACCTCTCCCCCTAGGTGGACCGGTGGGAGGCCGGCTGGCCGCCCACATGCAAGAGTGGGAACGGTTGACTCAGGACCATTTAGTCTTGTGATGGCTTTCAGTCGGGTATCATCCTGATTGGATGACAGGCCCGCCGTCGCGACTGTCTCTCGTGCCGATCTGGACTCCGAATTCGAGAGATCCAGATCAGAGGTTGTGTATCGAGGAGGAGATAACTTCCCTCATACAAAAAGGAGCTATTCAGCCGGCACAAAGGTGTCCGGGCTTCTATTCAACCGTGTTCTTAGTAACAAAAAACACCGCAGGGTGGAGACCAATTCTCAACCTCAAGCCATTGAACAAGTTCATAGAGACGCCCAGTTTCAAGATGGAGACTGTGCGCTCGGTGTTGGCGGGGTTAGAGAGGGGAATGTGGACAGCATCGATAGATTTGAAGGATGCTTATTTCCACATCCCCATAGCCAGGAGTTTCCGTCGCTTCCTGAGATTTGCATTCCAGGGCAGACAGTGGGAATTCAGGGTGTTACCCTTCGGAATTTCCACGGCTGCTCGGGTTTTCACCCGTGTGGTTCTTGCGATCACCGCATACCTCCGCAGGAGAAGCATAGCAGTCCACACGTACATAGACGACTGGCTGTTAAAAGCACACACCCAGGAGAGTTTATCGGCCAATCTGGAGATTGTTTTGAAGACTCTCACAGACTTGGGCTGGATAATCAATTTCCAAAAATCAGAGCTGACTCCATCCCAGAAATTTGTTTACCTGGGAATGTTCTTCGATCTAGAGACAGGATATGTTTATCCTACTCAGGAGAGAGTTCAGAAACTCATCTCAGTAATTCAGTCAGTGTGCGACAGTCGTCATGTCCTGGCACGGGTTTACTTGAGAATGCTGGGGTTGATGGTTTCATTGGAACCAGTCATTCCTCAGGCCGCCTTACGCATGCGGCCGATCCAGTTATTTCTCATGACACAATTGACCCAGAGTACAGGTTCGCTGGACTCGAACATGTCAGTGTTGGCGCCTCTGATTCACCACCTGCAATGGTGGTTGAACACGGAGAATCTCTTGGTGGGGGTTATGCTAACCCCTCCCCACCCTCAGGTGACTGTGTATACAAATGCATCGATGGAGGGGTGGGGGGCTTGCCTGGAGGAATCCACAATATCGGGGCTTTGGAATCTGGAACAGTCAAAAGAACATATCAATCTACTCGAGCTAAGAGCAGTAGTCCTGGGCCTGGAACATTTCTTACAGAAAGTTCAGGGCAAGATTGTTCTTATTCGTTCAGACAACTCAACAGTTGTGACTTACATAAACCGCCAGGGCGGAACGAAGTCGCCCAGTCTCTGTATGATGACATGGAGACTGCTTTGTTGGTGCCTGGATCACAGGATTACCTTGAAAGCAGTTCATATTCCGGGAAGGTTGAATCTGCTAGCAGACTCATTGAGCCGAAGGATGAGTGTTTTACCGACGGAATGGCAACTAAATCAATGTGTGGCGGATCGTCTGTTCGACCATTGGGGGAAACCCAACATCGATTTGTTCGCAACGAAGAAGAATGCGAAGATGACGACGTACGTCTCTCCAATTCCAGATCCAAGCGCTTTCGCAACAGATGCGTTAGCTATCAGCTGGGGGAGAATATATGCATACGCATTCCCTCCAGCAATCCTGATTCCAAAAATTCTTCAGAAAATCAGACAGGAGGAATGCCAAGTGCTTCTGATCGCCCAGGATTGGCCAAGCCGATCATGGTATACGGATCTGCTGGACCTTCTGGTCTGCAATCCGGTTCCTCTACCTCTGATGGACGACATTATCTTCCAGGGCAAGGCCCTTCACAACAATCCGTCAATGTTCAGATTGACTACGTGGATGTTGTCAAGGAATCTAGAATTAAGGAGGGCTTTTCTGAGCAAGCAGCCATGTTTATGGCCAAAGCCAGGAGGGGGTCAACCTCCAGAGCATATAATTATAAAATCAACAGATTTGCAGAGTGGTGCTCAAAAAGATGTATTAATCCAATGAATTCATCTATTCAGGTAGTAGCTGATTTCCTCTGTCACCTGTATGATGCCTATAGCCTCAAGCCTAACTCTATTGCTGGTTATAAGTCAGCTTTAATGACTGTTATTCCTTGCTTGGCTAAGAGGGGAAGTGATGAAGTAAGTACATTAAATGTATTAATTAAAGGCATGGGCAATCTAAGACCAAGGTATCCCCCTGTGATTCCGTCTTGGAGTTTATCGCTAGTGCTTCAAGTACTAGGAGATAAGCCTTTTGAACCACTTAGTTCCATTTCTATGAAAATGTTAACTCTTAAAACTATTTTTAATTGCTGCGGCCTCGGCTAGGCGTAGGAGTGAGATTCATGCCTTATCAGCCGAGGATGACCGTTTTGTGGTTACAGGGGAAGGCCTTAAGTTACTACCTAGGATTAATTTCTTAGCTAAAAATCAGTCTTTGAAATATCCAGGTCAACCTATTTTTTGCCTGCTTTAACTAGATATGATCCTAATTCTAAAGCAGGGTGTCCCGTTCGGGCGCTACTTCGGTACAAACAGCGTACTTCGGAGTGGCGGACCGATCAGTCAGCGTTGTGGTTGTCATATATTGAACCCCATGGCAGGGCGTCTAAGGACACCATTTCTAGGTGGATTGTATCCAATTTTGTCACAAATCCGCCACTGGTAAGCAGGTTGACATAGCCAAGGCTCACAGTGTCCGCGGCGTAGTGACTTCCACTGCCCTATTTAATGGGGTCCCTGTGGATGACATTATGTCCGTGGCTCAGTGGCACTGTGAGTCAAGTTTTACAGACCATTATCTCCGTGACACCTCGAATCCTCTCGCCTTGTCGATTTTGAAACAATAATCGCTTATATGTTTTTGAGGAGGGTTTCCTCATTGCTTATATACTTCACAATTAATCACTGGAAACATCCACTTTTTGGGACTGCATCGGTCTTCTCCACTGGGAAGAGGATGACAGCTGCCAAGTTCAACAAGGTCAGTCTTGTTCATGTGTTGTTCATTGTTGATTGTATTGTCACGTTACCTGTTTTTATTAATATGGTGATGGTTTGTGTTTTGATGTGGTTCATCATTGAGAGTATATGAAAATGGAGCCTTTTCGTCTCTGTCCTATAGTACATGGCACTGGTACCTAGAGAGCATATAGGGCATTGAGGTCATTCTAGTCTTCCTCCCAGGAAGGAGGGGGGGAGCGCATATGACATTCGGTCATCTCATCCATCGGTTGGTGTTAGCCGATGTTCATCAAATCCTGACTGTTTTCACACAGTTTCAGACGTTTAAGTGCCTTGAACGTGTGAAAGCGCATAGGGAAGAGCTGGTCTTTTGACCTCGCCTCCCTCCCGCCGAATTCCCTGTCGAATTCTGGCAATATCAAAAGTATTAGGGAGGTAAGTATACTCTTGATGTGAAATAAACGAAATCTAGGATTTCTTTTTTCACGAGAGAGTTGATACTTACCTCCCTAGATACGGACCCGGCCTCTCCACCCCACAGAGGCTCGGTCTTCAGGCTCTTATTAGTTGCATGTGTGTCAGCCAATAAATTAGTCAGAGGAAGTAGTAGTCGGCGCATGCGCGGTGGTGGGGCTGGCATCCGCCGGACTACCCTCTGTCTACCTGCCCAGTAGGGGCACCTAACTGTTTTTAATCTGAGTGTTTATTGAGTGAACGCCAATATTTAGCAATATCAAAAGTATTAGGGAGGTAAGTATCAACTCTCTCGTGAAAAAAGAAATCCTAGATTTCGTTTAATTTCCTCCTTAATCAATAGCCCTATTTCATTGACACGTGGGTGGAATGATTCTATTATCATAGGCTTCAACACAAATTTTATTGGTCAATTTTTAAGGCAATTATCTTAGATTTTCAGAAGAAAATTTGCGGAAATCGTTTCAAATGTATCCTCATAAACTGCTTGGCGGATTTTGATCAAATTTGACTGCAATGATCCTATTATGGTACATTCCAAAAATATTTAGAATTTGGGTATGTCTATTTTTCTGGTGGTCATCGCTACTTCTTAATCAATGGCCCAATTTCAATGAAAACTATGTAACTATTGCACTAAAATACACCGCAATTGAAACAGCTCCTATGATAAACTACAATCATTATATTATTTAAGTCATATATCATTGGAAAGCGCATTCAATTGCTGAAACAGTAATGCATTATTGCATTATTTTTTATGTTTTTGTAAAGTTTTCATTGATTTATTTGCGTGTATAAAATACACCATTCGACCTAGATTCAATAAATCAAGTGGTGAATAGGGGATAATTTAAAATTGCAATCAACTGTATTAGCTTTTTAGAGCTATAAAAACTAATACAGAAATATATAGAAAATTAGTTTAGCTTTCCAATGATGTATGACTTCAATAATATTATGAACATAGTTTTTCATATAAAAGTAAATTAATGCTGTTTGCATTCATAGTTACCAGCCAGAAGTTGTATGCACAATGCATTCTGGGAGGGTATTTTCCTAAAATACGCTAATGTGGGAAAGGTTACGAATGAAATGATCCAACACCTTGGTAATGCATCTCCGCAAGTTGCTAGATATCTTTAGTCTCAGTTGGACCAATGGAGAGGTTCCTCAGTGCTGGAAGGAAGCCAGAATGACTCCTATTCTGAAAAAAGGGAAGAACAAGATGAAAGTGCTGAGCTACCGTCCTATCAGTCTTACAAGCTGCATATGCAAGACCATGGAGCGCATCGTCAACCAGCGGTTGCAGTGGTACCTGGGGTCGGAGAACACTATAGTTTCAGAGCAGGCTGGCTTCAGAAGATACAGGAGCACAGAAGATTAAACAACACGTCTTGCACAGGTCATAGAGGACACTTCAAGCCAAGAAGGTGAAGCTAGCTGCCTTTATTGATCTGCAGAAGGCATTTGACAAGGTGTGGAAGGATGGCCTCCTCGTGAAGCTCCGGCGCACAGGCATCGGTGGCAACATGTTCCGATGGACCAAGTCATACCTACACAATCGCAGAGCTAGGGTGCTGGTGGATGGACAATCTGGACAGAATGTATTGCTGAGACAAGGGGTACCACAAGGAGGAGTATTATCACCAACTCTGTTCATACTCTTCATTAATGATATTGTAGCAGAGCTGCTCAGTGGAATCCAAGTAGCCCTCTATGCAGATGACCTCGTACTCTGGTGCACCGAGGAGTACACAATGACTGCCACGTACAGAATGCAGCTCGCCTTGGACAGAATTATAGCTTGGGCCAATCGCTGGTGTATTACCATCAACAAAGTAAAATCATCAGCCATGCTATTCTCACTGTCCATCAAAACCAAGGTTGGCAATCTGACACGGGGCGGTACTCCACTCGAGTACGAGGACCAGCAGACATACCTGGGAGTCACCTATGACAGAAGATTAACATGGAAGGAGCACATCCAGAACGCAGAGGCAAAGGCCAGAAGAAAGCTAAACATCATGAGGAAGCTGGCAGGAACAGAGTGGGGTGCCAATGCAAGGATCCTCAAGACCATCTCCCTAGGTGCTGTACGAGCACACCTTGAGTATGGATCCAGCTCATGGATGACAGCAGCTAAATCTCATCAACAGAACCTCGACAGAGTACAAAAGCAGGCACTGCGCATCATCACTGGTGGAATGAGATCAACACCAATAGAAAAAATGGAGCAGACAGCAGGCATCCCCCCACTTAGTAAAGGAAGGGAATGCAAAGCACTGATCCAAGCTGCAAAGTTCAAATCGTTCAACAACCACCCGATGAAGATCAGGCAAGCACAGCTGTCATCAGGAAGACTTAAAAGATCAAGTTTTGTGAAAGAGACAAAAGCACTTCAAAGGAAACACCAAGAAATGTTGCCAGCACAAATAGAAGACCCAAACCACACCCTTGATCCTCCACCCTGGGAAGACAAACTAGAGAGCATAGCTATTCGCACCTCAGTACCTCATCTCACAACCAAAGATGAACACAGTGATGGAGCATGAAGGCCCTGACCCTAGCCATGCTGGAAGAAATGTACCCTCAGGAGACATGGATAAGGATCTACACAGATGGATCAGCCAAAGATGCAATTAGGAGCGGAGGTGCCGGACTGCACATACAGTATCCAAACAGACAACATGAGTCAGCTGCAATACTGACAGGCAAACACTGCACAAACTACAGAGCTGAAGTTGAAGCACTGGTACCAGCAGCTAATACAATCAGCAAAACAGCAGACCCTATTGCACAAATTGTCTTTTTATCTGATGCCCGCTCCGTCCTTGAGGCTATCACCAAAGGTAAGCTGCCACAACTTGAAGAAGCACTACAAACCATCAAATGCTTTCGAATAGCATTGCAGTGGATCCCCTCACACTGTGGAGTCCAAGGAAATGAGGAAGCAGCCAAGATGGCAAAGGTGGGTGCAGAAGAGAATCAGACAGAAAACATGGTTACGCATACAGAGATGAAGACTATCATGAAGTCACTATAGAACACCTCAATCAGAAGATGCCTACCATCATCTCTCGAGGCCAGAGCAAGTGACCATTTTTCGTCTCAGAACTGGACATAACAGACTAAACCAACACATGTACAAGCGGTTCCACCTTACGACATCGCCCACTTGTCATTTTGGAGAAGCAGAACAGACCACAGAGCACATACTTCGATGTTGCAGTACGTATCAGCTGCTGAGAGAAGAGATCTGGCCTTTGTCAACCTCCTTTCTTGAAAAGCTGTATGGGCCTGTGGAAGAACTGCAGAAAACCACAGATTTCATCTTGAGAACGGCTCTCCAAGTGTAATACCAGCGATCGAAAAGAAGAAGATGGTGCTTTAAATTTTGTAATATATAAACTACCTAGTTATGAAATACGTTTGTAAATTTGCATAATAGACACACACATTTTAAAAATTGGATTGAAAGTAATTTCACGTCCGAAATAACTATGTATTGTTTGTCATTATTTTTTGTGGTGCATTACTCAGAACTCTTAGCAAATGATGCGTCATATAACGACAAAAAGGCGCAGCGCAAAATTGTGCATTGAAACGGGTTTGAAGGATAAACTTTATTGACAAATTTGTCAAACTATCAGTTTATATGATAAATTCAATCTTAAACACGGTCCCATTTAATATCACTATTATCAACCTGGTCAAAAATTATCACATTGCATTCGCTAAAGCTTGTGCTTTGACTCGTTTGATGATAACTTTATGAAGCAGGACCTCGTTTCAGATCCTATGTATAGATTAACTTGTTTCCAACAAAGGTTTGACTTCATTGCTTGCAATTCAAAAACCTGACAGCGAATGGCTTAACATATAATGCATTATTATGACAGTATTAAGTTAGTCTCAAGACAATAAAATAAAGGAATGTGGCAAAAACAGCCATCAAACATATATGTCGTCCTGCATCACAAATAAATATATGAGAACTTCTTTTATATTATACACCTGTGCAAAAGTTAAGCACCAGCAAAAACAATAGAACGTAGAAACATGATGGTACAACTAGGCTGCCATACTTTTTGTCCCCGCGTTAGCTGACATAATTCCAAGTACGAAATGCACATGCATGCATGACTTCACGCCGCTTGATGTCCGTGCGTGGCGGGAAACAGCACACGTGTTCAGTTATGTAAAAGTCCAGTTTGAGGTGTAGAACATTACATACAGATTTAGGCGACAAGATTAGGAATTTTGTGTTCATGACCGTGGTTTATTTGTACAGAGAGAATTAGCTCTTGATTGTGAACCGCTATGGCAAGACGAAGGTTAAGTGATCGTGTGAAATGGCAAATCATAGGCATGCATACCACTGGTATGTCATGCAGAGAGATTGGCAGACAGCTGAACATTAACCATACTGTAATCAGTCGTTTGATTGCAAAACATGGGCAAACTAACGAGGTGAAGGACAGGCCTAGATCTGGAAGACCGAAGAAGACTACTGCCCGTGATGATCGAGCCCTAGTACGCCTTGTTAGGAGATCTCCATTCACCAACAGCAGAGTGCTCAGCCAGCAATGGGAAACGCGCAATAGAGTGTCAATGTCTACCGTCAAAAGGAGACTGTATGCTGCTGGCATGAAAGCTAGGAGACCTGTCAGATGACCTCTCCTCACTGCACACCACAAAGAGGAGCGTCTGAGGTGGTGCAACGAAAGAAGACACTGGAACATGAGATCCTGGAGACGGGTACACTGGTCCGATGAAAGTCGGTTCCTGCTTCATGCCACAGATGGTCGAACTCGTGTATGGAGGTCCAGACGCACGGCGTACGACCAACGTAACATCATGGAAGAAGTTCCATTTGGTGGAGGTTCCGTTATGATATGGGGGTGCATCTCATTTGATTGTAAGCTGGATCTGTTGACTGTACCTGGAACACTAAATGGACAAAGATATCAAGATTCCATACTGGATAGAGTTGTGGTCCCTCATTTTGTAAATCATGCACCTGGAACCCACCCTATATTCATGGATGACAACGCCCGACCACATCGTGCTAGAGCTGTGCATGAATACCTCCGCCAGAATGCCATCGAAACCCTACCATGGCCAGCAAGGAGCCCTGACATGAACCCTATTGAGCATATCTGGGACATTCTGGGAAACATGGTGAGAAGGAGGGATCCTCCTGTGCAGAACCTACAGGAATTAACAGACGCACTCCATCTTGAATGGCAACGAATACCACAATGGCGTATCAGTCGGTTGGTGACCAGCATGAGACGTCGTGTCCAGGCCGTCATCCAGGCACAAGGTGGATATACCCGGTATTAATAATGACAGTCTCAAACTCGTGCACAGATGTTAAACTTCGTTTTCAGACACCATTAATGACAATCTAGCCACGTGTGTCAACTGTAGGGCAATAGTTGTCAGTTGTGTCAACGTAACCATATTCAGGCCTCGTTTTCAAGTTCAAACAAAAACATACAGTGTTTCCCCACCATCATAATCAGCATTCCTCTAGTTGCATTATTACCTCTTGCACTAAGATGGATGGGTACATAAATGTTTATGCTATTGCTTTCTTCATAGCACATGAATATACCCTCGCATGTGCGTAAAAATAGGGTGGTGCTTAACTTTTGCACAGGTGTATATTATGTCAGGTCACAATCATATGAGAATATGTTGCGGTATAATGATAAGATAATTGTATGAAATTTGGCTGCATTATATTATTTCTTGTTTTTGTTTCAGGATCACGCTGCAATTTTGAGTTATTGGAAACAGTTGACTCATTGACCCAGAAACACAGGGACTGGGGCTTGGATTATTTCTACGAAAATATATATTTGATAACTAAAAAAGGATGAAGGAAATTGACAACATGCACATCCATTGTTAGCCATGATGGTGTTAAATCGTCAGTGATTCATCAACTGTTGAATATGTTGAAACTAATTCAACTGGAACCAGGAAGCAACTGATTTCAGCCAATTTAGTTTCAAAATATTGATCGGAATATTCCTTACATTATATGCCAATGTACCACTATTGGTCTGTATAGTGCTAAATGTTTAAAAAACTGTCCGACAAACAGTTGTGAATGGTGTACATATTCAGTTTTGTCTAAAATAATCCTCTCATAGAATATCTTGTGATAGTATTCTTTATACATTTTATCTGTCATACTTTTTATCATGGCTCTTGTTTATATTATTATACTATATGCATAAATTTGTGCAGTGTTAGGCCCCTATATCATGCTTGATTCAATTCTTGGAGCCTACCCTAAACCCTAACATTATGTATTCCTGATAACCTTGAAAAAGCTCTAAAAACAGGAAACAAGGAAACCCTAACTATTTCATCTTTGTCACATTGTAATTGTTTTCGGATTTTCCAGATTTTTTAGACTAGAATTTGAGCCAAGTCGGAGCAGTATCATGTAATATAGTATTTGAATGCGTTATGCAGCACCACAAACTAGGCTGAACTTGGTTCCTTATTCACATTCGTCACATTCGCGATAGTGTATAAATTACCAATGTTACGTCGCGTGGTGCATCAGTGCAATTTTTCTGATAGGGTGGACATCTACTAGAGACGTACTATATGTGTCGTAAATTTCAAGTGAAAAACATGTATAATAATATTGTCCAGCGCAATTTTGGCCGATTCACTATATTTAGTGCCCTACTGTCTGTAATAGGTTCGGCCCCAAAATTTTACTCACATGATTAGATAGGTACATGAATGCACTAATAAAGTGTGGAGTTTAAGAAATTTCTACCATGAAGTAATTTAATAGTGCACAATTTAGTACCGAAAATTGGCTTAAATTTTGGCCAATTAACGATATTCGATGCCCTACAGTCTGTAATAGGTTTGACCCCAAAATTTCACCCATATGGTTAGATAGGTATATGAATGCGATAATAAAGCCTGCAGATTTGAAAATGTCTACCATGAAGTAATTTCGTAGTACATAATTTTGTACCGAAAATTAGCTTAAATCTTGGCCGATTCACAATATTTGGTGCCCTACTACCTGTAATATGTTCGGCCCCAGAATTCCATCCATAACATTAGATAGGTTTTTGTTAAAATATTGAGTTTAGAAAATTTCTACCATAAAGTATTTTCGTCTTGCTTGGTTTCCTTGAGAGTCAGCTTGTCATGTACAGTCTCGAGGAGAGCACGTCCACACTTCAAGCTAAAGTACAGCAACTGAGCATTGTGGCGGGTGTCTGGTGAGATCTCATGGCTGTACTTTTGAAAGCGTGATCTTGGTGTGTCGGAATGCATCTGGTGATGTTGCTGATGTATTGACTGTCTTCTTGTCCATTGCGGGGTCATTGATACTGGGACAAGTGGGTCGGCCAGTCGAGCTCACAGTGAGAAGCTTCTCCATTAGTGCCTATAAGTTCCGTGTCTTGGCTATTGGGCCCATACAACTCAGGTCATTGCTGTCAACAACCTCAGCGACGGAGTCAGACACCAGGAGAATGTAGTGTTCACGCAGATGTTCTGCCAACAGGGCATGCCACAAGATGTTTCTGCCGTGTCTGGATGGTGAAATAATTGAGTTGATATGTCGGTGGAGAGAGCAGGCTCCATGGCAGATGCCTCCTTTTGCATGCGCCATTGCTTGAACCAGTCGGACACAACCTTTTTCTGCTCTTTGGTGATGACCTTCCAGACAACAGTACCCTCAGACAGGAGGCAGGCCTCATCGCTGTCCGTCTTGGCCACAGGTTCGTCGGCAGCAAGGATGTCCTTGACTTCCTCGCTATCGTTTCCAAACGTAGTCCGAAACTTGGTCAGTCACCCACATGGCATGACAGAACAACATACTGTTCTTCGCATTCCCCCAGTTCACTGCTGGTCTGACTGTCATCCTGCTTTATCCTGTTGCTAGCTAAGATGTCGAGGATGAACCAGAAGTCTGGTTGTTGGCTAGCCATAACTAGTTTGACTATGGACCAAGTAAGTTCATCTTGACGTGCTGTCACTGTGTGTGGTCGTGGTTTATAGTGCTATATACGTATAGCGGCTTAAACTTGGTAGCACCTAGTCAGACATAGGCCATGATGATCTCGGCCATAGCACTTGTTGCTAACCCTAGACCCACGGCTTCCATTAGTGGAATGCGCTGACCCATGAGCTATATGGCAGCAGTGTAAGAGGCAGCACTGATGGCGATCTTTGGGATGGGTTGAGTTATTCCCAGACAGTGCTTGACAATCCCCCTCGTCACTGTGGTGAAGATGGCCGCACTGGTCCCACCTGTCATCTGCACAACAGCAAGATTCGGCCACACCTTACTGGTGACATGAATTGCTAGGGGCTTGGCCTGTGTTAGTATCTTCTGTGTCTTGCTTTTGAGCTGCTTATCCACCTTCTGAAGGCTCGCCTGGTTCTCTGGGAGTTGCGTTATAATCTGTACTGTCAACGTCATCGTGTAAGCACTGATTATATACACCTGTGCAAAAGTTAAGCACCACCCTATTTTTACGCACATGCGAGGGTATATTCATGTGCTATGAAGAAAGCAATAGCATAAACATTTATGTACCCATCCATCTTAGTGCAAGAGGTAATAATACAACTAGAGGAATGCTGATTATGATGGTGGGGAAACACTGTATGTTTTTGTTTGAACTTGAAAACGAGGCCTGAATATGGTTACGTTGACACAACTGACAACTATTGCCCTACAGTTGACACACGTGGCTAGATTGTCATTAATGGTGTCTGAAAACGAAGTTTAACATCTGTGCACGAGTTTGAGACTGTCATTATTAATACCGGGTATATCCACCTTGTGCCTGGATGACGGCCTGGACACGACGTCTCATGCTTGTCACCAACCGACTGATATGCCATTGTGGTATTCGTTGCCATTCAAGATGGAGTGCGTCTGTTAATTCCTGTAGGTTCTGCACAGGAGGATCCCTCCTTCTCACCATGTTTCCCAGAATGTCCCAGATATGCTCAATGGGGTTCATGTCAGGGCTCCTTGCTGGCCATGGTAGGGTTTCGATGGCATTCTGGCGGAGGTATTCATGCACAGCTCTAGCACGATGTGGTCGGGCGTTGTCATCCATGAATATAGGGTGGGTTCCAGGTGCATGATTTACAAACTATCCAGTATGGAATCTTGATATCGTTGTCCATTTAGTGTTCCAGGTACAGTCAACAGATCCAGCTTACAATCAAATGAGATGCACCCCCATATCATAACGGAACCTCCACCAAATGGAACTTCTTCCATGATGTTACGTTGGTCGTACGCCGTGCGTCTGGACCTCCATACACGAGTTCGACCATCTGTGGCATGAACCAGGAACCGACTTTCATCGGACCAGTGTACCCGTCTCCAGGATCTCATGTTCCAGTGTCTTCTTTCGTTGCACCACCTCAGACGCTCCTCTTTGTGGTGTGCAGTGAGGAGAGGACGTCTGACAGGTCTCCTAGCTTTCATGCCAGCAGCATACAGTCTCCTTTTGACGGTAGACATTGACACTCTATTGCGCGTTTCCCATTGCTGGCTGAGCACTCTGCTGTTGGTGAATGGAGATCTCCTAACAAGGCGTACTAGGGCTCGATCATCACGGGCAGTAGTCTTCTTCGGTCTTCCAGATCTAGGCCTGTCCTTCACCTCGTTAGTTTGCCCATGTTTTGCAATCAAACGACTGATTACAGTATGGTTAATGTTCAGCTGTCTGCCAATCTCTCTGCATGACATACCAGTGGTATGCATGCCTATGATTTGCCATTTCACACGATCACTTAACCTTCGTCTTGCCATAGCGGTTCACAATCAAGAGCTAATTCTCTCTGTACAAATAAACCACGGTCATGAACACAAAATTCCTAATCTTGTCGCCTAAATCTGTATGTAATGTTCTACACCTCAAACTGGACTTTTACATAACTGAACACGTGTGCTGTTTCCCGCCACGCACGGACATCAAGCGGCGTGAAGTCATGCATGCATGTGCATTTCGTACTTGGGATTATGTCAGCTAACGCGGGGACAAAAAGTATGGCAGCCTAGTTGTACCATCATGTTTCTACGTTCTATTGTTTTTGCTGGTGCTTAACTTTTGCACAGGTGTATACAATGAAGTTAAACGTGTGTATTTTACCTTGAGAGAGCTGATCAGATCCCTCCCTCCCTCCCTCCCTCTCTCCGCTTTCCCCTCCCCCCTCTCACACACACGCACGCACGCACGCACGCACACATGCACACACACACACCCACACATTGCTATTTATAGCATCTTAAACATGGTCCGGTTTGTGAGGTACTATGACGTCTAATGTACAGAGTTGAAGGGCTACAAGATGAAGACACCAGATGAGCTGAGCGAGCTCTCCAGTCCTGAACTAACAGAAGAGATGTCAGCTGTGAAGCTCCACCTTGGGTTTGGTACGGAACAGATCTGCATTGTGGAGTACCTCATCATGGGTGGGAGTGTCATTGAGAAGCTCCTGCTTGCCAAGGGATTCTACAATATCGAGAGTGCTTAGCAGACGTCTCAGTTACTCCAGACATCCATGGCATACCCCGACTTAGTTGAATAAAGCCCTGTGCTACTACAAGCTGGAAAAAGGCTGTGTCACTGAACCATCCATCCCTTGGATGTGTATGCTGGCAGCATGTATAGGAGCAGTTGGGCAGGCCAAGCTAGTTCAGGCGATCTCACACACATCCAGGACACTGGCTCCGACGGCTCTAGAGCGGGAGGACAGTGACCTTCTAACTGAACTACTAGCAGCGGAGAGGTCTGGAGACCAGCACAGCAATAGCTAGGCCTGACACCACTAGGGCTATCGTCCTGATGCGCTTGCTCTGCAGCACTCTTGTGTGCTTCCAGAGGAGCGGTGGTGGACGCCAGCACATTTGGTCATGTTGATGATGGTGTAGCGCTGGTTTGTGAGGCCCACAGAGATGCTGAGTGTGTCATGGCAATACGCACGGGCGAATTGATGTGTATTGAAGCCAAAGTGGACAGGGAGGGGGAGGGGAGTCATCGATATTCACGATCATGTTGCTCGGAATCAACAGTAAGTGTGAAGATATGACAAAGTCAAGCTGCCAATGGGCCTTCTGCATGGCTTCCTGGAACTTGGCAATGAGGCTGCTAGGGTCTGCAACGATGATCATGTCCTCGACGAGACTGCTGAATATGGCCTGCACCTTTTTTCTGCTCACCACATCCATGAGTGTCACAGCTTGGTCCAAGCTGTCAGGAGATAATAACAGTGCATCTAAGGACTAGTTGATTTGAATGGTCCCTGCAGGTGTGAGCCCTGAGGTTGTCTGTGGGACAAAGTACTTCCATGCATCTGGGTGTTGCTGGTTGATGTGTATAGTCTGCATCAGCTCCTCAGGCTCTTGAGTCTGGGTCGAATGATAACATCGCAGACTTACGGCGGCAAATTTTTTGTGATGTTTGATAGGGGAAGCCTGAGTAGTATCATCTCAGATCACCTTACATAATTCCTAGACTGCTGTTGTCTCCCCCGTGCATACGATAGTCTTGAGTGGTCATTGAACTCTCGATGTAGTGTGCTGTTCAGTGATAGGCTTAGCTGTTGAGCTGTGGGTCGAAGTCATTCATATCAGGCAGACTTGCGCCTAGCTCATGGAGGATTCGTCTAACCACGTAGTACACATGGAATCTGAGTCAGCTGACAATCATCACAGCTTCAGGAGTACCAGAATAGGAGTGAAGCAAACTGGCACCGACTCCACACCCTGCCATGGCGGCCTAGACGGCACAGTTCAGCTGTTGGTTCTAGAACTAGAGATTTGGGCTTACCATTCAGGTGTGAGCTTTCTTCGCATCATGGCTGGTGACTGAGGTTGGTCAGTGGTCTGGGATTGATGGAAAAGATGATGAGGTCCCTCCCATCGACTGTGATGGAGATCAGTGTTAGGTGTGGAACATCATCCAGCAGACCACGTAGTCAGCCAATCCAGAGTAACTAAGATGACCAACCTCACAGTTGGCTCTGGATTATTGTCGTGAGGTTCACTGTGAAGGCCATCTATAGTAGTCATATCTTAAAACAGTAAACTATTTGACATTGTAAAGACCCGCGATGCGGCCCCACTGCAGCGTGTTGTCTTTTTAACTCATCCACATCCACACGCCCACTGGAGTCTTTGACGAATTGATGGCGCAGTTTAGGCTTCTCTGTACGGTATAGGGTTTGGAGCTTCAATATATGGTGGTACACTTTATCACTGCCACATCCGTCCTTGAGAGCTTTACTGACAGATTCGTCGATGACCTGTAGGGTGCTCTGTGCTAGTATCATATACATCTCTAGGTTCCTGGTGATCTGGTGCTGTCCAACTGCCAAGCCAGTGGCCAGGACAGTGGCGACAAGGGTCAGTCCACCCAACGGGATAGCAACTGTTGCACGACCCATGTAGCGAGGGTGGTGATGGATGCCACACCAGCTTTAGCTCCAATCACCCCCAGCAGCTATGCCTGTGCGTGCAAGACTATTGTAGTCTGTTTTATATCACCTGTACGTTCTGCTGTACTTTTCTCTCTCATGGACAATATTCTGCATGGTAGTTGCGATCTTGTGTAGTTAACATCCGTGGACTCTACCACCCTCATCAGCCGCCAAGGTGGGATATAGTTCAGGCTGCTTTCACCACTGATTTAGCGATGGTATATATATGGCTTAAACTCGAGCTAGCTCTGCATCACCAGTTTGATCTGGCGATGAGTCATCATAGGATTCCACTCGGCTAGCCTGGCGAAGCATGTGAGCTTATCGTTGTGGAGACACCTCTCTTAGGCACCAGTCGTCCAACTCTTGTGGTGTCAGTAGGTTTTTGATCTGTGACATCTGGAACATAACCTTGTTCAGCTGATATTACCTCTGACGTTTGACTTTCCCGTGCCTAAGCTTCTCCACCATCTCCTCTTCCCAGTATAAGACTTCTAGAGGCTTACCATCAGAGAGCTCTCCACACTTGTCATCTGTGAGGTCCTACTCAGGTATGTATGGCTCTCATGTGGTCTCCTCCAGGAGCCTCTTCCATTCTTTGGCATATTCTTTGGATTTATAGTTCCGCCATCTCCCTACCATTCTGTTGATACCAACTGTATATCTGTTGATGCTGTAGTCACTCACCTTTTTGTTGACAGCTCTCTTGATGTGCGAACATCTCTTTCAGCACATGTATGCTCAGGGGACATAGAGGGACACTGCTTTATTCCCCTATCCAGCATTTTGGCAAACGTCAGATATCTCTGGTATGATATCATGTTAATAGGTCAATGAGTAGCAGCATCGTAAACTCTAAATGGGCATCCGACCACCCATCTGTGCTGGCAACGGGGTAATGGTCGAGCTGTCGAACAGGTGGTTTGTGGGTGTAAACAGATTGGGGTTGATTGCTTTCCACAGGTTGCTATTCGCTCGAGGATATTCTATCAAGTCTACCCCACCTCTGTCAGTGAGCTGTGATAGGCACTGGCTGCAAGTCAGCATGCATGTTTGAGGTGGAACACTGAGCCAACATGAAGAGGGCCCATTCTACATGGTACTGTACCACCTGTGTACCCACCAGAGATGGCCTAATCACATTATCGCCACCTCGGATCATCAGTCGGACAATCGTCATGGCTATATGCTCTGTTTAAACCTAATATATAAGATGGCGCCAATATTTGCTCAATCGACAGATCTAGTGAACATGAATGATGTTGATGCTGCCAAGATTAAGGAAAGCAATGGCAAGTCATTTGTCCTATAGTATGGAGCGCACTTCAAGACATTCTCACTCCATCCCATCAGTGATGGTGTAGAACTAATGACTGTCCTAAAGGATGTTTCCATGGAGCATCTGGGCCGAGACAGGGGTGGGGACAAGATCATCTTTCGCTATGATTTCCCGAGGAAGCGATTCATTCTCGAGCCTCTGATTGAGGTGTCTGAGAACTCAGCTTCCAAGTGGTCATGCTAGCTATGGACAATGACCCATCCATGACAATGTTGAACTTGACAAAGTATCTGCAGATTATGTTCTGGAAGAATGAAGTGTAGTATCGCCCTGGCTCTAGAGGCAAGTGACACCCGTAGTTGCCGCTATATAGGTCCCCGGCAGTTATTCACCTTAGTCACCCCACTCTACTGTTGTGAAAATGATGGCACAGTCTGAAAGCTTTATAACTGCAGGTCATATTTCTTGACCTATATAGGGCAGGATGGTACAACCCTAGTTGGGGTGGGTCATAGGTAGGATTGGGGTCGCTGGAGGAAATCTGCTGTCTCACCACTTTGATGGATCAGAGGAAGCTATCAATATTCAGGAGGGCATCCTGCGGATATAGGGTGTGTGACACTCCTCGTAGGCGAAGGCCTCAGTGAAGCTGTTCGAGTGTGTCAGGCTCACCAGTCTGCAGACAACCCATATTGTAATAGAACTGCATATTCTAGCCGATTGTTAAGTGAAGCAGTTAACACCCGCCCCCGATGGGATGATGATTGGCATCGAGGCCAGCATGATCTGGCACAGAATTTCCGTACCAGCTTCAATCTCTTTAGTTTAACCCTCCATATATAGACCCACGATGTTGTTTCTACTACTGCTCATACCTGTGGTGGCTACCGGAGAACTCCAGGACCCAAGCGATCTATTTGCATAGTCACCCAGGTCACATAATGACCCCAGTGCATGTTCATGGTGTGCTGTGTAGCTCGCGGGGGACGCACTGGTCCGTTCTGCTGCTCCACTCCATTGCACCACATTTACAGGATCCGCGGGAGGGCTGGTTAGCTACGGTTCTGGGGGTACGTAATGGATCCCGTATAGCGACTCCGAAAAGTACAAAGACCGACTTCTAGAGCTGGTGGAACGATAACATTCCAGTGGTTATGACGGTCCATAACTCAATTTAGGCCTCTGGACATGATAATTAATCGAAACATAACTATATAAACAATGGTACTCGTTTGCTAGTACACAAGAAAAAATATACAGTACATAGAACTAAGTTTGTGTCTTGTTTGTGTGGATTCGTCAGAGGTACCTCACCGATCCATATATCCATGAGGTATCCCTGCAAGGGAGCGTCCTAATGAGGCTACTTATGTAGTGTAATATAAACCATTATACCCCTAACAAAAACATTATTGTTTCAAGAGGAAAGTGCCTCCGTCACAGGAAAATGCCTTCAACGCCTAAGCAGAGGAAGAGAGCTGGCAAAAAGGGCCACTTTCTTGTTCAAACATATGCTAAGTGTAGTGTGAGTCAAACTAGTGAAATCATAATTAATGTGATGCACGCTGTATTACGTGAAGATGGGGCAGATGATTTCCGAAGGATTCAAACACCGTCATCATATGTAGGTCCAAGATACTGCATTGGTAGTTGCCGCCTTATTTATGCGGTCCTTCTGCTAAATTCTAACCCACCATTTAGTTGTTAGATTTACTTCCAAGCTTTGGCTGCTAGTGGCAGAGATTTCTACCTATCTTTTGACACATAAGCCTAACTGGCGAAGATGCTCGGTTTCCCGAAGGTCACCCTACAGAGCATCTCCCTTAGAAAGGCAGCATGCTTCAGAATCACATAACGATCCGGTTACATATCACACCGCAACCACGTACAACATCACTAGGACAAGTCATCATTTACATAAGCAATTTGAAAAGTGCATAACAGTTTTGTGGCGGGGAGTAAGAGGCAGATATCCATCTCTAGTGACCTTCCCGTGAAGGTGTGGTGGGTTCCAAGCCTGCACTCAGTCACTGTACGGCGTTAGATCGAGATCTGCGTTCCATCCATCACCCGTGTGTCGGTGAAGGATCATTTGAGATCCGGCCCCGGGGACTAACGTTTGCCTGTTAGTCAGGCAAGGGACAGGGTTCCAATTTTAAAAACATATATAATAAGGAGAAAAAAATTTCAAAAATAAAAATATAATAGTTCAATTTTAATCCGCACACCTAGTCACACATTCTGCTGCATCTACAACAATAATGGCCACAAACGTCTGCTGAATATTTGCCCCAGCGAGTTTGAGTCTCACGACTCGTAATTGACGGTTGTGGCGGGTGGTCTTCTGGTGCTGATATGTTATCCATGTTAATAATGTTCTCGGTGCTCAGGTTTGATGAAGCTGCGGAGAAGCTGGTGGATGCACTAGTGGTGGTGGTGACGATGATGGGTGGAGTCCTGATGGTTGCTGGTTCTGAAGTTGCTGTCATCATGGTGGTAGTGATGTTTTCTTGGGGTCTGCTGGATGATGCGGAGATGCTGTGTGATGGTGTCGCTCCAGTGATTGCGGATAGTGTCCAATAATATTTTTGTCCTGGCCAGAGGAGTGGTTATCACTACCGAAATTGGCTGTCCGATTACGGATGCGAATGTTGTTGCGGTGATGTGTGCTGCCGGTGCGGATGTTGCAGTTGGTGTCGATGCCGATGCTACAGGCGATGCCGGTGTTGCTTTTACGGGTGCTGTGGTGATGGATGCTGGAGTGCTGGAGCTGGCTGGCTGGCCGTGTTGTGGATGCTGAAGCTACTTGCAGTCAGGTTGTCGTCTTTTTGTGCGTTTAGTTTTAGCCATCTTCCCGGTCGGAATTACTACAATTCGAAGTCTATTTTCAAAGCGTTGTGCGAGGATATCTATATCCTCGTTTTGCTCATCAGGCTTTAATGTTACAACCAACACACAATGCTTAAAAGATAATGCATGTGTTACACCGTACTGCGTGGCAGAATATAAGTACTTGCAATCCGCACAGTATGCTCTCTGAAGTAAATGATCGCGATTGAAGTAACGGATATTTCTTGCCGATGTTTACAGGTGCCGATTCTTCCAAGCTGTCGGACAAGGCGAGGTCTTCCGCAAGTGACATACTACTCCCGCATGATGGTTATATGTGGAATGAACGTACTTAACTAAACTTTCCCCAACTTAACTAACTTCATAATACTTTCCTGGCCAATTATAACATGAAATAATAATAAGAAAACAGCGGAATTTGGTTTGCGAGATGAAAATGGCCTAAGTTTCAGTGCGCGCTTTCCTCCTTTCATACTTTCTGGTGATGTCACAGGAGGGCGGAAGACTACGCCCGAAAGTTCCAGAGTGAGCCGGTCTCGCCATGTATGGAATTATTTAACTTTCATTCTCTTAGAGTCTGATCATATATTCCCTTCGTAAGAAGAAGGTAAATATATATATATATATATATATATATATATATATATATATATAGGCAGGATAGCCGCTTTCATCCCCACTCGGCGAAGAATTGGGTCTCCGATCAACGTTAAAATCTGGAACAGTTTATTCATGTGGATGCGCAACTTTTAATTAGCGTGATTCGGTTTTTCAAGTTGGATGCTTATAAACTCGCCTGTTCAAATTTCAGGCTGGAATGCCCGATGGGGTGTAGCAGAGCGTGATGACGTCAGCGGCCATGGCCCCAACTCACCACCTCTCGCTGCTCCATCATGCTGTGGTAGGGTCATGAAAGGCGGTTCTTTTGTTTATAGCCTTTGATCCAATTTACCGGAAAATAGAAGTGATGATCACGTGATTCTTGTTTTGAAAGCATGTGGTTGATCGGATGCTTAGGCAATTTGTATATGGGTGGAGATTTGATGCCGTTGACTACGTATTTGATGCGAAAAATAGAAACATGTTTTCCTTTTTCTGTTCCTTAGAACAATGTCCCTTTATATGCGCATGATCTTGTACATGCGCTGCCTCTTCGGTGTAGTAGGTTTATTCCAGCTTGTGTTGATTGGTGACTGAAATATGTAGGTAAGAGAATATTTGAAACTGTCTAAGTTTGATGCTGCTTCATCAGCCCGCACGCTAATGATTTGTATATGTGGTAGAACAGTCGTGTTCTCAATCAAAATTAGGACAGTATAGCGGAAGGTAATTTATTGTCTGGTCTAAACAGCCCCACATCTTGCGGATGCCCAGTTTTACTGACTCCGCCAAGCCGGACTGTATTTACCGGGTGGCCAAACTGCCAAGCATCCTCTAGGGGTAGGACTAGTCTCAACTCACCTAGACCAAACTTAATTATTATGGTACAGCTTGGAAAGTGTGTACCAGAGTTTACAGTTTTACAATACTCTCGTGTGGAGATTCTGATACAGTCATCCTGAGTGTCTGTGTGTCTGTCATGTTGGTGAATTTGATTGATACGTGTGGCTGCTTATCTATGGATGAATCTTGCGCTTCCGTGAAGTGTGAAGGTTTTTATTGCAGTTCGGGTGTGGCACTGCGATGCTTGTGATGTCAACTTTATTGGACATGATGTATTTCACTCTGTACTGGCTGAGTCCTAAGACGGGACAGAGTTACTTTAGAGCACGGATGACCAGAATTTGTGCTGTCGTACTTGAATCAATCCATTATCGAATTTCCTTTCAGTAGCAAAATCCTACTCGAAACCGATGCCAGACTGCGGTTATCTTACTCTCGTTATTACGTGTGATTGAAGTGTCTTTGTTTAGCTATTTACATACAACATTTCCAGGGGGAGTGGGGGATCCCCTGTATCGCGTACTGTAGATGGCTGCGATGTTGTCCCTCCTTTCCGTATGATCGGTTTTCCACACACCGGATATGCGGGTGCTTGCGGAAAATGTTGGCTCGTGCTAATGATGGTGGTGTTCTGTTGTAGGGAAGTCGGGGTTGATGTGTGACGCTGGCGTAGTGTGAGGTGGGCAGATCCAGTTTTCCACGCTGGGTAATGCCAATTCTGTTGCTGTTGCGGAAAAGTTGGGTTGTGTGGGTTATCTCCCATTACACGACAGTTGGTACTCTCTCATAGTTTTTAAGTACCGGGAATATTCAAGCTGAACAGACTGCTTCCCTGTCCACCACCAGCGGGGGTGACTGGGGTGTGGGATGCCACCTCTGCAACAGCTGACTCATATCTGAAGATTGACAGTCAACAGATGATGAGTGGAGTGTGAAATGGATGGGACGTGTGATGTCCGAACTCGGTCCAGTTGGAATGGGGGTGGGGGTGCTAATGGATGGGGTGCACCTTGGAGTGGGGGTGGTCTGGTGATTTTGGGGCATGGAGGGGGAGTGCACCGAGTTGTGTGGTTTTCTTGTTCTCTGCAACAGGCCTAGGCATCATCAAGCCTCTTCACTTTCATGCGATTTATTATATCTTCCACCCCACAGGAAGCATGGCACGGGGCAACCTCAGGCTCCGCTTCTGGTAACTCTATAATTGGGGTAATAGCATGAAGTGGGTGGGCCTGGGAAGAGGTCGCGGAACAACCTTTCCGTTCTTCCCCTTGGACAGCACAAATGAGAAAATCTTCAGATACGACTTCCCAGATCGTGTAGACATGCTCTGAGGAGGGAGAGGGCGAGTACATATCTCGTCATCGTCCTCAGCATTAGTCATTTGTTCGCTGGACTTCCGGCTTGGTAGAAGAGGGGTCGAACTGGTACCTCTGTGCTCTGGACTAATGTCGGGAATACTTGTTTCCATAGACATCTGTCTGAGTACTGGTGTTACGTGGAACGCCCAGTCCGAGCTCTGGCACTTGGTCATCACTAACACAAGGTTTAAGTTGATCGAAGTGGGTGACTGAGGTCAGGCCATCCAAGGCGCGGATGCGGTAGGTCACATCCGACTTCTTACCTACCACCACATAGGGGCCTTTCCACTGGTAATTCAGTTTACTTGGCACGTTTGCAGAACATCACGAATCGTGAACCCAAACCATTCTTCCCACATCATACGGGTCTCCATGCACCCGCCGGTCATGCCACGTTTTCTGACGCTGGTGTGCAGTGGATAATGTTTCTCTCACAAGTTCATGGGCCCGTTCTATCGATTGCCGCATGAGCTCTACGTAGAGAGATGGTGAATTTTTCTCTCCCGGTATTCTTGGTATAGCCAGATACAGGGGTAAAGCTAATTCATGGCCTAACATTAACTGAGCAGGATATAACCCATGCTGGAATGTGTCGAAGTGCGGTATGCCATGAGCACGTATGGGAGTCGTAAATCCCAATCGTGACAATCAAGGTGTGTTTCCTTAGTCAACATCTCTGCCAATTTGCGGTTGACCCTTTCTACCATCCCATCGCTTCGTGATTGGTACGGAGTAGTTCTTTGACCATGTGGAACAATTTGCAGAGCTTGGCGATCAGCCGGCTCTCAAAATTACTTCCTTGGTCGGAGTGCAATTCATAGGGCATACCGAAGCGGCAGAACACATTGCTAGTCAGGACCGCCGCTACTGTGTATGCCTCTTGGTCCGGCAAAGCAAATGTTTCTACCCACTTCGTAAAATAATCTTGTAATACGAGGATGTACTTGTTTCCTTCATCCCTCGTATTCAAGGGTCTGAGCACATCAATAGCCACTCGCTCCCATGGTGCACCAACAATTTTAACTTGTAGAGGTGCGAAATGGTGCTGGCCAACAGCACGTCTTTGGCATGGGACACATTTGGCGACCCATGCCTTCACACTCGCCTATCTCGATCCAGTGGAATCTCTGTTTGACGCGATCCCCTTTTCTCTCTACAGCTAAATGTCCAACATTGTCGTGTAGTTGTTTTAGTATGATCACATGTCAACGCTCAGGAATCACTATCCGGTTATTAATGTAGAGGATGCCACCTTGCATATGACATTCTCGAAGCCTCTGATAGTAATATTTGGCCGTCGCAGAAAGTGGACCAACAGATTCCTTAGGAGGTCATACCCCCTCCTGGATCCACGCATATATATCCCGTGTTTGCGCATCTGTTGCTTGTTCATGAGCGACTGTCTCTGGATCCCACTCTGTGCACCACAGTTCGGGGAAAACAGGAGATGGCTGTGTTCTATGTGTCACGGTGGTGGCCACTTCTTGTTCATCCTCGAGCCCGATTCTGCTCAAAGCATCGGCATTTACATGCAGCTTGTCAGGTCTATGAACAACATTGAAGTTAAAGGCCTGCAGAGATTCCTGCCACCTCGCTACCTGGCCCTGCAGATTTTTAAGGTTTCTGAGCCAGCATAGTGAGGCGTGATCTGTACGTTGTGTAAATGGGCGCTCGTACAGAAAGTCTGTAATATTCGACAAAATATACCGCAGCTAACAATTCCCTCTTAGTGGTCGCGTAACGTTTCTCCATTTTGATCAGAGTACATGAGCCATAACCAAGTACCTGCTCCATTCCATCTTCTGTGGCCTGAGATAGAACTGCACCTATTGCAGAAGCAGATGCATCAGTGTCTAAGATGAAATCGAGGTTATGGTTAGGATGAGCAAGAATTTGTGCGGTTGTCAAATGTTCCTTCAGCGCCCTGAAGGAACCTTCACACTCACTCGTCCACTCGAATGGTCAATCCTTTTCGGTGATCTGGAATAAAGGGGCTGCAATCCCACTAAAGTGACAGATGTATCAACGATAGTACTGGCAGAGACCGAGGAAACTCTGGGTGTCGGTGACTGAAGTGGGTGGGGGGGGAGTGTGTTTGCCACTCCGCTACTGCTTTTTGCCACTCCGCTACGGCTTCAGTTTTTTAAGGTTTAGTAGCTACTCCATCGGCGGATATGACGTGTCCCAGGAACTCGATGCTCTGAAAAGATGACCCTTCTTGGGTTTGAGCTTGAGATTTGCGGTGTGGAACCGCATCAGGACCGTGTCCAAGTTGGACAGTCTGGTCAAACGAAGAGCCAAAGACGATTACGTCGTTGATGTAACAGAGACAGATCTCCCATTGCAGGGTCATTAATACCTGATCAATGAGACGCTTGAACATTCCAGGAGCGTTGCACAAGCCATAGGGCATCTTACGGAATTGAAAAAGACCGTCTATACAGACAGATGTGGTTTTCTCTGTCAGCCTCATCCATGGCTACCTGTCAGTACCCACTAGCTTAAGTCAAGGGTACAAAACCACTTGGCTCTGGTCAAGGAATCTAAGGCTTGATCGATCCGCGGTAACGGATACGCATCCTTGACGCTAAGATCATTCAGGCGGCGGTAGTCCGCAAAACCGAAAAGATCTGTCCTTTTTGCCCGCTCGTACTATAGGACTGGCCAAGGGGGATGCTGAAGGCTCTATGATGTCTTTCCGCAACATGTCGTTTACTTGTTGATGTGCCTCCGCCTCCTTGTGAATGGGAAGACATCGTACAGTGATACTACATCTACCACATGGCGACAACGAACTCCCGGTACTTGTGTTATTGGGTCCGCTGTGCCATTGAATATGCGAAATGGTATATGATCCTTATTGGTTGTGTCCACGATCATCTGGGGACTGGCGCATTGTGAGGCGATCATGTAATCAGGGTCGGGTTCCAGCATAGCTGTGTGTGTGTTGCTTCTTAACTATGGTGCGGTGGCCCATAAGATTTCCTCTTGTCCCGGCTCAACTGTGGCCATAGATGCCAAAATTACTGCACAGGTATAGTACAGGGATGATTCCGGTCCAAGGGGCATGCATCGGCCATTATGTCTAATTCCTGTTGTCTGCAATGTATGACGGCTTCGCTGGCACTGAGGAAGTCAGAACCTAGTAGGGCATCGTTTTGAATAGAAGCAATGACAACTCGCTGTATGAATTGCATTTCCTCTATCTGTATTACGAGGTTTACCGTACCAGCCACAGGAACATCGGCTCCGGTAGCTGTTTGTAAAAATGTTTGTAGGCCTAATGGGGTCGCTTTTTATGAGGTGAGATGCTCTCATACAAGTGCTGGTTGAAAACGGTGATGGAAGCTCCAGTGTCCATGGTAGCACTGGTTGAAACACCACTAAACAGGAAAGCACACTTATATATTACTTTGCGGTGTGCTTGTGGAAGAGTTTCCAATGATACTGCCTGATGAATTTATTTTGGTGCATTATCATCCTGTGTCTAGTCCGTTTGTTTTTTAATGGCTTCCATGAGTGCAATTGGTGGCTGAGTGAGGAAGGGACCAACCCATCGTCGCCGCTGCTGTGATTGCTTAGGCGATGACGGAGCTGGGGGTAACAATGGCGGTGTTGTTGATGCTGGATTGTTGTACTGTGAATTGATGTAGGCAGCAATCTGGACAGGACTGGTGCCGTCGCGGATAAGGGCCACCTGTGTTAGCCACTTTTTGCAGTGCATCATTGGATGTTTGGTGGATGCGCAAAAGAAGCAGCGGCGGCACAGGGGTTTGCCACCCTTTGGATGATGATGCTTCTTGCGGATCCATGATGTTGAATGCTGATCGCTGTCCATGTCACTATTACTGCTGTTGGATGCGGTGGGTGATGCTGTTAGGACTTGTAAGTTGCATACCACCAAGGGGCACCGGGTGTTAAGTGCTTTGGCGGCTGGTCGTCATGCTTGTATAAACGTTGTTTCAGTGGAGCTGCTACAACCAACTACTGCCATTTTACATAGGAAAGAAGGTTTGTGAGATATGGAGGTTGCAGGGTCACAGCCTCTCGCAGAGGGAGATGTCGGTGTGGCGGATGCAGTGAGCATCGTTGGTACCGACATATGTGAAGGCGGGTGTGTGTGATTGCGTACTGTCACGGAAGTGTTATTTGTAGTGTTAGCCACCTGACTTTGTTTTCCGGAGGCCGCAGTTGAGCCAGGTTGTGAGAGTGGGCACCGGAGTGACTATATTCGGGGCCTGTTCTAGTTTAACAAGGACTCAGGTTGCAGTGTACGTTGGTCAGCAGTAGGAGATGTAGATGGAGGGCGATTTGGACATCGCTCCTTCCAGCTGGTCATGTTGTCGACTGTGTCGCAATGGTGGTGCTAAGTGTGGTGACTAAATTGGTGAGTGCAGAGATCTGTTTAGTAATCTCTTCCATCCTATCATGCATATTTTGTCTATTGTTATTGTTGTGCTGGTTACTGCATCCGGGGGCGTTGTTGTGCCCCCCCCCCCCCTTGATGGGACTGGCCACACCCTCTTCCTCTAGGCGCGTAATTGTGACTGGTGGGGTGTTCTAACTGTGTGGTGCACAGGTCGATTACTGATGTGGATTCAGATGCAGAAGTGTTGTCGGTGGCGATTAGGAGATGTGCATCTTTCACTTCGTTAATTGGATGCAATTAGCGGCGATTTGCTTTTTCCCGCTCCAAGAAATTATCAATTCTGACCGCAGTTGACGTTAGCGACTAGAGACTACCATGTTCAATGAGAAAAAATTGTTCATTGAGGGCGGGCGCACCGCTCAATGTAGATGCGCGACTTCCTCGTGATTAGTGCTGGGGTAGGCACGCATAACTAGGTGCTGAATACGGCGTGCCAATTCCGGCAAGGTGCCCCCAGCTCATCTACGCAAGTTCTTGAGCTGAAGACGACTTGCTTCACTGATGGCGGTGTCCCTGAATCTTTCTGACAACGCGTTTTCCAGTTCCGTGTATGTTGGCATTGAGTCTCGTGTTTCGTGTTTTCCAGGTCCGTGTATGTTGGCATTGAGTCTGATCCCAAATCTGCCATGACTTGCAGTGCTTTTCCCGACAGTTTTGCGGCCAGATACTCTCCCATTTGCTGATTCATCCACCGGTTGGTGTGGCTAATAATTTCGAATTGGCACTTATAATTGGCCCAATCATACTCCCCAATGAATTCGGGAGGGAGAATGACTCGGCCATGGCCATGATATGGTACTATAAGCGTGAATCTGGATGGCAGTGCTGGGGAGAATGGTGTAAACACGGATGCTGGTCTGCATGTTGGTAGTGGTGTTGGTGGTTGTTCCCGCTGATGGTCACGCTGAGGCCGCATCCATGAAGGCGATTCCCAATGATAATGTTAAGCGCCATACGTTGGTTTTGCCGAATACCGCCCGATGCGGGTCCATAGACAGGTGTTGGTCTATAGCCTGGTGGAGGCATACTGTGTATACTATGCGGCCATTCTGTTGGCCGCTGTGACGGGTATTCCTCGTACGGAGGTGGTCCAGGAGATTGAGGGGGTAGTGTGTGCCATGTGATGTGTTTCTTCTGGTATACTGTTGAAAGGGAGGTTCCACATCTCCCCGTTCATATCGCTGTACGGATGGATAGTAAAGCGATGACGTTCTAATTGGAGGAGATGCGGGACACGGTGCAGGCCATTGGTCACCTCTGATGATGCTGGTGAACGTAATAGTCGTGAAGAATTGGTATGGCCCCGTAGGGGTCTTTGTTGTGGTCGACCACAATCCGGTAAAGGTGTTGGGTGTCTATCGCGGATATCCGACTGTGATATATTGAGTACCCGCCTGCGAGGCATCACGGAAGGTCCCCTCGCTGATCGGCGAATACTCGTGTAGTTACTGTGTTGGTTGTTCCACACCAGGGAAATTTCTGGCATAGTCATGTTACTTCCAAATTTAAGGAGTGCTGTTCGTCTGATGAAGGAGACTGTAACGCGTGTGTGTTGAGTGTAGGCGTGCGTGGGTTCGCTTCTCGTTCGTGCCCCACATCGCGCACCACTTGTAGCACGTGGGGTATGCGCTGGTCTGTACTGTTGCTCCACTCCGTTGCACTGCATGTACAGGATGCGTGGGAGGGCTGGTTAGCTATGGTTCTCGGGGTAATGGATCCCGTATCGCGACTCCGAAAAGTACAAAGACCGACTTCTAGAGTCGGTGAAATGATAACATTTGAGTGGGGCCATGCGACCATTGCTGCCAAGATTGAATCTCACTGTTTCATCCCAACTATTTGTATCACTGGTATGACGGTCCATAACTCAATTTAGGAGCCCGGACATGATAATTAACCTAAAAATAACTACAAACAATGGTACTCATTTGCTAGTACACGAGAGAAAATATACAGTACATAGAACTAAGTTGGTGTCTTATTTGGGTGGATTCACCAGAGGTACCTCACCGATCTGTATATATCCGGGAGGTATCCCTGCAAAGGAGCGTCCTGATGAGTCTACGTATGTAGTTTAATATACACCATTATACCCCTAACAAAAATATTGTTGCGAGAGGAAAGTGCTTCGCGCAGGCCTCCATCACAGGAAAATACCTTCAATGCTGAAGCGGAGGAAGAGATTTGGCAAAAAGGGGCACTCTCTTGCTCAAACATATGCTAAGTGTAGTGTGAGTCAACATCGTGAAATTATAATTAATGTGATGCACGCTGTATTACGTGAAGATGGAGCGGATGATCTCCGAAGGATTCAAACACTGTCATCTTATGTAGGTCCAAGATACTGCATTGGTAGTTGCTGCTTTATTTATGCAGTCCTTCTGCTAAATTCTACCCCACCATTTAGTTGTTAGATTTACTTCCAAGCTTTGGTCGCAAGTGGCAGGGATTTCTACCTATCTTTTGACACAAGCCTAACTGGAAAAGATGCTCGGTTTCCCGAAGACCAGCCTACAGAGCATCTCCCTCAGAAAGGCAGCGTGCGGACATGTTACGGGGTGACAGCTTCAGAATCACATAACAATTCGGTTACATATCACACTGTAACCACATACAACATCACTAGGACAAGTCATCATTTACATAAGCAATTTGAAAAGCACAAAGGTTTTATGGTGGGGAGTAAGAGGAAGATATCCATCTCTAGTGACTTTCCCATGAGGGCGTTGTGGGTTCCAAAACCGCACCCTGTGACTGGTACGGAGTTAGATGGAGATCTGCATCCCATCCGTCACCTGGGTGTCGAGGAAGGATTATTTGAGATCCGGCCCCGGGGACTAATGTTTGCCTGTCGTTAGGAATAAGTTTCAGAATGCCCAGGGATGCACTGCTGACCGGTGTTAAATAATATCTTTTCGCAGTGCTTTCTACTTTGGCAGGGTTATCTATGCTAACTAGTATCCGAAGATACAGAGGGGGTGTATGCGAAATCAACACTCTGGTCTTCACTGCTTGGAAAGCCCAATAGTTCCCCAAGTCGGATCGTGCCAACGTGGTGATGGGAGTTCCAGACAATTTATAAGCCCTGCGGCTGGAGGAGCGTAGAAAGAGACAATCACTCAATATAATAAGAGGCCTTAAGGTATTTGGCCAATTTTACACAACCTAGCCGGTGTGCGGTGTTACATATCCGCTACATCTGGAAGAGGCTTGCACAAATGTCTCCTACGGAGCGATTGTCCCTAGCTACATTAAACCTATCCTATCGAGCTAAAAGAGCCAGGTTTAGTCGATCACATGTCAGGTTCGCATAAGTGATGTGGCTTTAATGTTGCTGTATAATATAGGCTAGCGTACTGCGGTCCTAGAGTTTTATATAAAACAAGCATTCTGTAAGTATTTCTTTGCAATGTCCCCTACTTGGTGATGTAAATCCTTAGAGATTGACAGTCAAAAATTTCATTAAAAATTGTCAAAAGCAGCAAAAACTCGAATTTGATCTGTTACGCCTCATACCATAGCAATAAACCAAGTCTCAGTTATATATGGTGAAGGAAAGTCTTGAAAGCTGATATGTTTGTATTTCATAACCGAAAGGGGACATAACTCCATAAAAAAATGATGCAAACGCCTGAAACGCCAACTTGGTCTGTAATTTTTCATAATAAAGTAATTTACCAATTCTCAGTTGAATATCTTGAGACTGCGGGAAAAAGGGCGGAAGACTAATATTTTTCGTATTTCATAGGTCGAAAGGGGGCATAACTCCATACAAAATTTACGCATATGCCTGAAACTCGAACTTGGTCTGTAACTTCTCGTAACAAAGCAACGTAGGCGCGTAATTGTGACTGCTGGGGTGTTCTAACTGTGTGGTGCACAGGTCGGTTACTGATGTGGATTCAGATGCAGAAGTGTTGTCGGTGGCGATTAGGAGATGTGCATCTTTCACTTCGTTAATTGGATGCAATTAGCGGCGATTTGCTTTTTCCCGCTCCAAGTAATTATCAATTCTGACCGCAGTTTACGTTAGCGACTAGAGACTACCATGTTCAATGAGAAAAAATTGTTCATTGAGGGCGGGTGCACCGCTCAATGTAGATGCGCGACTTCCTCGTGATTAGTGCTGGGGTAGGCACGCATAACTAGGTGCCGAATACGGCGTGCCAATTCCGGCAAGGTGTCCCCAGCTCATCTACGCAAGTTCTTGAGCTGAAGACGACTTGCTTCACTGATGGCGGTGTCCCTGAATCTTTCTGACAACGCGTTTTCCAGTTCCGTGTATGTTGGCATTGAGTCTCGTGTTTCGTGTTTTCCAGTTCCGTGTATGTTGGCATTGAGTCTGATCCCAAATCTGCCAGGACTTGCAGTGCTTTTCCCGACAGTTTTGCGGCCAGATACTCTCCCATTTGCTGATTCATCCACCGGTTGGTGTGGCTAATAATTTCGAATTGGCACTTATAATTGGCCCAATCATACTCCCCAATGAATTCGGGAGGGAGAATGACTCGGCCATGGCCATGATATGGTACTATAAGCGCGAATCTCGGTGGCAGTGCTGGGGAGAATGGTGTAAACACGGATGCTGGTCTGCATGTTGGTAGTGGTGTTGGTGGTTGTTCTCGCTGATGGTCTCGCTGAGGCCGCATCCATGAAGGCGATTCCCAATGATAATGTTAAGCGCCATACGTTGGTTTTTCCCGAATACCGCCCCGATGCGGGTCCATAGACTGGTGTTGGTCTATAGCCTGGTGGAGGCATACTGTGTATACGATGCGGACATTCTGTTGGCCGCTGTGACGGGTATTCCTCGTACGGAGGTGGTCCAGGAGATTGAGGGGGTAGTGTGTGCCATGTGATGTTTTTCTTCGGGTATACTGTTGAAAGGGAGGTTCCACATCTCCCTATTCATATCGCTGTACGGATGGATAGTAAAGCGACGACGTTCTAATTGGAGGAGATGCGGGATGAGGTGCAGGCCGTTGGTCACCTCTGATGATGCTGGTGAACGTAATAGTCGTGAAGAATTGGTATGGCCCCGTAGGGGTCTTTGTTGTGGTCGACCACAATCCGGTAAAGGTGTTGGGTGTCTATCGCGGATATCCGACTGTGATATATTGAGTACCCGCCTGCGAGGCATCACGGAAGGTCCCCTCGCTGATCGGCGAATACTCGTGTAGTTACTGTGCTGGTTGCTCCACACCGGGGAAATTTCTGGCATAGTCAGTGAGTACGCGTACAGTTCTCCCGTCATATGATGTTACTTCCAAATTTAAGGAGTGCTGTTCGTCTGATGAAGGAGACTGTAATGCGTGTGTGTTGAGTGTAGGCGTGCGTGGGTTCGCTTCTCGTTCGTGCCCCACATCGGGCACCACTTGTAGCACGTGGGGTATGCGCTGGTCTGTACTGTTGCTCCACTCCGTTGCACTGCATGTACAGGATGCGTGGGAGGGCTGGTTAGCTATGGTTCTCGGGGTAATGGATCCCGTATCGCGACTCCGAAAAGTACAAAGACCGAATTCTAGAGCCGGTGAAATGATAACATTCGAGTGGGGCCATGTGACCATTGCTGCCAAGATTGAATCTCACTGTTTCATCCCAACTATTTGTATCACTGGTATGACGGTCCATAACTCAATTTAGGAGCCTGGACATGATAATTAACCTAAAAATAACTACAAACAATGGTACTCATTTGCTAGTACACGAGAGAAAATATACAGTACATAGAACTAAGTTGGTGTCTTATTTGGGTGGATTCATCAGAGGTACCTCACCGATCTGTATATATCCGGGAGGTATCCCTGCAAAGGAGCGTCCTAATGAGGCTACGTATGTAGTTTAATATACACCATTATACCCCTAACAAAAATATTGTTGCGAGAGGAAAGTGCTTCGCGCAGGCCTCCATCACAGGAAAATGCCTTCAATGCTGAAGCGGAGTAAGAGATCTGGCAAAAATGGGCACTCTCTTGCTCAAACATATACTAAGTGTAGTGTGAGTCAACATCGTGAAATTATAATTAATGTGATGCGCGCTGTATTACGTGAAGATGGAGTGGATGATTTCCGAAGGATTCAAACACTGTCATCTTATGTAGGTCCAAGATACTGCATTGGTAGTTGCTGCTTTATTTATGCAGTCCTTCTGCTAAATTCTACCCCACCATTTAGTTGTTAGATTTACTTCCAAGCTTTGGTCGCAAGTGGCAGGGATTTCTACCTATCTTTTGACACAAGCCTAACTGGAAAAGATGCTCGGTTTCCCGAAGACCAGCCTACAGAGCATCTCCCTCAAAAAGCTCAATTTTGATTGGTTGATGCCGGCCATGTTGTTTAACGTACGAACTTCCTTTGAACAAATTTGAATGGCCCTTGGTCCCTAAGCATATTTACCAAATTTCAGCACTATCCCTTTAGCGGTTCGGGAGAAGTCGTTTTCGCGAAAACTACATCATCCAAGATGGCCGCCAAGCAAGTAGGCCAATCAGGTTGCCTTGAATAAACTTGGGTCTAACGTTGTCATAGATGATGTGTTATGAGTTTGAATCAATTCCTCCAGTGGTTTCGGAGATTTTTTAAAGTGGTTCTAAACATTGGCCATTTTGGCCGGTGGCCATCTTGGGTTTTGACCGATCCGCTTCGTTTGAACAAAATTAGATCTCTATGCCCTATGGATGTTTCCTGCCAAATATAATTGAAATCGGCCCAGTGGTTCTTGAGAGGAAGTTTAAAGAATTCCCAATTGCTTTACTATGGGCCCATTGCTTTACGGGAGCCTATGGCGGGAAAACAAACCATAAGATGGTAGCCAAACCATTTATCCGACAGTCTCGAAAGTGGCATATTTGAACTCGGCACCCTGAGTTATAGAGCAATTTTCGCCATTAAAATACATCAAATACAAAAAAAACCAATATGACCAACAAATGCTAAATTTTGATTGGTTGATGCTGGCCATGTTTTTTAACATCTTTTGAACAAGTTTGAATGGGCCTTGGTCCCTAAGCATATTTAATAAATTTCAGCTCCCCCTTCAGCGGTTCGGGAGAAGTCGTTTTCGGGAAAACCATGTCATCCAAGATGGCCGCCAAGCAAATAGTCCAATAAGGTTGGCTTGAATAAACTTGGGTCTAACGTTGCCATAGATGATGTGTTATGAGTATTGAATCAATTCCTCTTGCAGTTTTGGAGAAGATTTTTTAGTATCTAAAAATCTTCATTTTGGCCGGCGGCCATCTTGAATTTTGACCGATCCGCTTCGTTTGAACAACCTTAGATCTCTATTCCCTATGAATGCTTGCTCCCAAATATAATTAAAATCGGCCCAGTGGTTCTTGAGAAGTCGTTTAAAGAATTCCCCATTGCTTTACTATGGGCCCATTGCTTTACTATGGCGGGAAAAGAAACCAAGGTGGCAGGAAAACCGTTTATCCGACAGTCTCGAAAGTGGGATATTTGAACTGGCCACACTGATAAGCATATATAAAGCAATTTTTGCCATCAAAATACATCAAATACAAAAAAGCCAATATGACCAAGAAATGCTACATTTTGATTGGTTGATGGCGGCCATATTTTTTAATGAACAAACTTCCCTTGAACAAACTTGAAAGGCCCTTGGTCCCTAAGCATATTTACAAAATTTCAGCTCTATCCCGTAAGCGGTTCGGGAGAAGTCGTTTCGCGAAAACTAGGTCATCCAAGATGGTCGCCAAGCAAATCGGCGAATCAGGTTGCCTTGAACAAACTTGGGTCTCCCGTTGCCACAGATGTGTTATGAGTTTTGAATCAATTCCTCCAGCGGTTTTGGAGAAGATTTTTTAATGTTTCTAAAAGTCAACCATTTTGGCTGGCGGCCATCTTGGATTTTGACCGATCCACTTCGTTTGAACAAACTTAGATCTCTAGGCACTATGAATGCTTCCTCCAAAATATAATTGAAATTGGCCCAGTGGTTCTTGAGAAGAAGTTGTTTAAATAATTCCCCATTGCTTTACTATGGGCCCATTGCTTTACTATGGGAGCCGATGGCGGGAAAACAAACCAAGATGGCAGCCAAACCGACAGTCTCGAAAGTGGCATATTTGAACTCGCAACACTGATAAGCATATATAAATTAATTTTCGCCATCAAAATACATCAAATACAAAAAAGCCAATATGACCAACAAATGCTAAATTTTGGTTGGTTGATGGCGGCCATGTTTTTTAACGTACGAACTTCCCTTGAACAAACTTGAATGGAATTTGGTCCCTAAGCATATTTAACAAATTTCAGGTCTATCCCTTTAGCGGTTCGGGAGAAGTCGTTTTCGTGAAAACTAGGTCATCCAAGATGGCCACCAGGCAAATCGTCCAATCAGGTTGCCTTGAACAAACTTGCGTCTACCGTTGCACTAGATGATGTGTTATGAGTTTTGAATCAATTCCTCCAGCAGTTTCAGAGATTTTTTAGTGCTGGCAGATATCCCCCCACAGACCGCCCTTGCGGGTTGGTCTGTTGTTTTATTAACCACTATAAAAACACTTACCGTTCAATCACTACTTGCTAAATCAATTATCTGCATTTTGCTATCAGAATAAGATTTTTATGCCTGCATACACACCTCCCCATGCCTAATCCTATTCCTATGGACCCTCAACCAGGCTACTGGTTGAGTCCCATCTCCAGCCTACCATCAGGTATAGACTGGCACCAGTCTATACTCACCTCATAGTGACGCTTGTCGCTAAGCGCGCTCGCGCATGCGCATTAGAGCCCGAATAGGAAACAGATTCACTTTTCTAAATTTAAGTGCAAAATATTTAGTCTGATTCTCAAATATTACCACGCGGGGTGGTTTAGGCCGGGTCGTAGTGATTGAACGGTATGTTTTTATAGTGGTTAATAAAACAACAGACCAACCCGCAAGGGGTGTCTGTGGGGGGTTGTTATTACACCACAAAAACATCCATTACCGTTCAATCACTACTTGCTAAACCCGTAGATTTGGTCAGTGCCCCCTGTCCACATAAGGTGGGAGGAGATTAGAGAATCAATAAACCAGGATAAAAATCAAACCAATCTTATCCCAATGTTAATAACATAACATAATAGTGCATTTAGCTCAATCACACCGTGATTAGCAAATAAGAACAACTTGAACTTGAGAAATAAATAAAAACCAAAAGAAGACTCACCATTTCTCACCGACGCAGAGTCTTAACGAAAATGGTGGGAAGTGCTTGGTAAATAGTCTTCGGCTTTTTTAGTTAACAAACAGGGATAAAATTAAACCAATCTTATCCAAATGTTAACAACATAACCTAATAGTGCATTTAGCTCAATCACACCGTGATTAGCAAATAAGAACAACTTGAACTTAAAGAAATAAATAAAAACCAACAGAAAACTCTCACCATTTCTCACAGACGCAAAGTCCTAACGAAAATGGTGGGAAGTGCTTGGTAAATAGTCTTCGGCTTTATTAGTTAAAAGTGGAAATGTTACGAAAGAAGGAAGCTGCTGCACTCTGGTCCTTGAGATAAAAGGATGTAAAGGTGTATTCACATTTCCCTCCTGCCACCTGCATGATCTCATCTAAAGACGAACCCTCAAAAAGAGTGAAAGAAGTAGCCATACCTCTAACGTCATCGGCTTTAATAAGGGAGAGATTAATTTGATCCGGTGAGGCTATCTCATAACAAAGCTTAATTATTCTCTCAAAAATCCATCTGACAATCGAAGAATTTGAGACTGGCTAAGATAACTCTTCCTCGTAGGAAAAACATAAATGAGATGGATCGACTCATAACATCTGATCGCTGATTGAAGGTTCCTAATGCCCTAATAGGACACCAACATTTTTCGGATGGCGACAGACGAAAAGATTTTAAAATGATCGGACTAGCGGGATAGCGGTTAGTTTGAGTTTTAGATAAAAAAATTCCTTCTGGGATATAAAACCAAGCCGTCTCCTGAAACTATAAATCTCTCCTTTTCAGCAGAATGAGCATGAATCTCTTGAACGCCTTCTAGCAGAGGCCGTAGCAACAAGAAAAAACAGCTTTGACAATTAAAAACAAAACCAAGCTTACTACTGGTAGAAGAAATAGGTTCAAAATGGTGACCTGCCAAAACTTGAAGAACCAAAGCCAAACTCCAGGAAGGTAAAGGCTTAGCAATCGGAGGACGAATATTACTTAGACCTCTAATAAAGCTATTAAGTCTTAGTATCCTTGACATCGGCATACAGAAGACAAGGAAGCGATGACACCAGAGAAAATCTACTCCCTGAACGTAATAACTGACAAATGAAAATAACCAAACAGATAAGATAAAAAATCTAATAATTTGGGTATAGAAACAGAATCGGGCACGAAACCTTGGTCTGAACATCATTCACCTAAATTTTTAAGTCGACCCTTGTAAACTCGACGGGTCGAATCCCTTCTGGCAGAGTCAATCATTTCCTGAGATCAGAAGAAACCTTATTCTCGAGGACTTCAGACTCGAGATTCTCCAGACACACAGACTAAAATTTATTGGATTTGGATGCACACAAAGACCTCTTACTTGAGATAGAAGATCCTGGTATACTGGAAGAAGAAGAGGGAAATCTACAAGAAAATCTAGAAGGTCTAAAAACCAAATGCTCTTTGGCCAAAAGGGAGCTATCAGAAGAATTTCGCAAACCTGATCCTTGACCCTCTTCAAAACTAACTGAATCAAAATCGTTCGACAGAAGGCATAGGCGAACATTCCTGTCCACTACTGAGACAGAGCATCCACCCCCAGGGCTTGACTGTCCGGAAAAGGAGACATGTAAGAGAAGATCTGAGCATTCAGAGAGGCCGCGAACAGATCTACTAGAGGACAATCCATAAGACTAAACCTCATTCCTCCTTCTAAAAATGAAAGAAAAACCCCATGGCAATGACTGAACGAATCGAGATTTAGAAGCCTAACAGACAATCCAACCAATGCACAGAAGCCTGGATCTACTTTTCAATGAATAGCCTCTTCTATAGACTCCTTGACAATCATAGACAAACAACAACCCCTCTAAAGCTAATAGCTTCTAATAATAATGAACAGAAGACCATTTTGGAAGGAGAGACTACATAGAAGGATTCTAGATCCAAGAATATCTAGCCCCATTTAATAAGGGCCACCCTTAAAGAAGTGTCAAACTTACTATATGCTAAAGAGGACTGCTCATAGAAAAGACATAGATTACATATGCCATGATGCTCCAACCAAAAATCCTGGGCTATATCATAATGCTTAGCCCTCACTAAATAGGTAACTCACTTTTATTATGGATATTTTAATAATACCGCTTACTCTGAATGGAGACCAAAAAGGGTCATATCAGTATAGCCTAACTTATTAATAATGCTAAAGACTCTGCAAAAATTATAGATAATATTATTTACAGAGATTTAACCAGAGATTGTGGCAAACCAAAACCCCATACCAAGTCTATGGGAGTGCTTATAGTCAAGATATAGCCAAATCATGTGCCCGAGATCTACATGAACTACGGGAAAGTTACTAGTGATGACCGTCATCACAATTCTATGAAAAGAATACATGACAAGGTCCTGATAAGAGAACTATGAATAGAATCGCTTGCGCTTGCTGATAAATTAGATATCCTAAACAATTCGATATTTATGCCAAGAGGCAGAAAACTTAAAAGATTTTAATAAATTTATTGATTCTTATATTTATAGTCTTAGCATCAATAAATTCATCTTTGTAATAACAAATGACATTGTGTTAGAAATCCCAATAAAAGGGAAAGATTGAACACTGATACTAGATATTAACTGATTGAATAGTGAATTTTACAGACGACATATTACAACTGTAATATCTCTGGACTTGCAAGGATTTAGAAAACATTTGACCGAAAATAGTTGGTGGATGCGTAAATCCAAAGATTCTCGGCCGCTCTTCCCCCTCCAGCGCAACCCCAACCCCACTCCAACCGGCCCGCCGCCAGCCCCCAGACAACAACCTCAATGAGCAAAAACCCAAGACTCACCGAATAGTCCGGGAATAATCTGACCGAAAATTGCTGGTGGCATCACCAACAACCCTCAGCCAAACTGCCCCCAAAATACCCAGCAAATCCCGAGCCCCACCCCCACCCCCGAAACCATCGTCCGAAGGCCCGCAGCAACCCAGTCAAAATAGAGCAAAAATTACGCTATAAAAGGGAAAACAAACAAAAATCTGGAAAAAAAAAAGAAAAGAAAAAACGAAAAAAACCCGAACTCACCGAAACTATGTCAACGCATAAGAAGAATCCGACTCATATTCCTCCTTCCTGCCCCCTTATCCGATTGATTATCTTTTCTAAGCGAATAATGTACTTGTAGACATTAATCCTGTACTCATAATGATCCTATGAAACCTTTACTGAATCTAATTCTTTTCAGCGACTGACCAAATTATACTACGATTTACTTAAGAATCAGGGTTATCCCATCCACAAATAAACTCCCTTTGGTTAAATAAATATGTCAACCTGCCGACATAAGAGGTAAAAGGAGCGAGAAAAAAGGCTGAATGTCCCGAAGACAACTGGCCATCTAAAGTTGGATGAAAGCAAAAATCGTATCTCGAAATAATGCGTAGAATACAACCTGCCACAAAATCCCATACGGTAACCAGTCAGGAGAGTCTTATATTACGTTGAAAATTGTCACTGATAAACGAATAAATGTCTGAATAGACTACAATTCCAAGAGAGACTACAAGACTGGCAATGACTTGGTATGAATATTTTCAGCCATTAAACATTCCCAATATTAAACAAATACGGAAATAAGACTAATTCTTAGGCAAGAAGATGACTAGATTCTAGGAAAGCGGATGTGGAAAAAGGGAAACGGAAATGCATAAACCGGAAGTATACCACCGGAAACTGATCAAAATCCTACAATCCGGATGTACAGAATTACCGGAAGAGGAAGCTGAAAAACCGGAAATGGATGAACAATGTAATGCCTGGTAAAACCGGAAATGACCCTATTCCCGGCTGTACGAAATCCGGATGTGGAAAAAAGGAAAAGGAAATGGATAAAACCGGAAGTAGACTACCGGAAACTGATCAAGATCCTACAACCCGGATGTACAGAATAACCGGAAGAGGAAACTGAAAAAACGGAACCGGATGTTGATGAACCCTGCAATGCCGGGTCCAACAGACCCGGATATGCATTCTTACGGAAGCTCTCATGAAACCGGAAATGGAAATCAGAAGTCTATCCAGGTCTGGACGACCCGGAAGTACACCCCTAAGACCGGAAGCGGAAGTGTACTGACTAGCTTCCAAACCGGAAACAGAAAAGCCTCTACCGGAATTCGAAATAAAAGGAGTCCTCAGACTCCGGATATCCGGAATGGCCGGAAGCGCTAATAGAACCGGAAACGGAAGTAGGTACCAGATCTCTAGGACACGGATGTCCTACATAAACGGAAGACAGACCGGAAGTGGCCGGAACGGAAGTGGTAACCGGATCTTGCCAACCTGGATTACCCACTAAACCGGAAGTCCTACCGGAAACGGAAATCACCGAAGAAGGAACCGGATCTTGAAGACCCGGATGTCTTGCTAGACCGGAAGTTCGGACGGAAAAAGACTGAGATGCGGAAAATGGAAGTAAACCTGAGTCCACCACAACGGAACTGGAACTAGCAAGACTAGGGATCGAACTCTTAGAAACGGGCGATCTAGACACAACCTTAACGACCGGAAGCACCGTAAAACTGGCATTAGCATAAGGACTGGCCTTATGGACGCCGGCTTCAGCCGACGCCACCAATGCTTGAGGGTTATGCCCGTCACCCTCAAGTCTTATGTGGATTTTATCTGGTGCACTGCTCGAGCACACCTTCAAGAGCTTGGATGCTCTTGACTTCTGCTTTGGTGACACTAACCTGCATCGAGGTTAGAGGGGCCGGCATTCCCCATTTGCGGGAACGCCCGCTAGCCTTCGTGCTATCCTCCGAACTTGAAGAACTTTCTTGCTTTTTTGGCCTCCTTAATAGCAGAAGATATTTGCTCATCGAGAGATTTAGTCAGCACCGAGGCAAAAGATTCGAATCTTGCAAAAAGAGCTATCACGGCGTCAGAATTTCCCGACGAGTTTCCCCCCTCCGTTGCTACCGATAAAGTAAAAGAAGATTGAGCAAAGGAAACAGCCTTTGCCTTGCTAGCAACGGAGGAAGGGGAAGGACGACCAGAGGGCAGCGATTGTGACAGACAAATCTTTAAAAATAAAATTAAAATGCTTTCGCTACCGAAACCGGCCACCCTTTACAAATTCCACACATAGAATTGGGTGTACAGGATGTACACTTTGCGTGCCCGGCGAACTCGATAGAGTGATGACGATCATATTTTGACGATGAACATTTTGCCTTATATGACAATTCGTTACAGGCTCTAGAAATGGACTGGACATTATTAATGATGATGATGAAGTAAGGATAGGCATAATAATCAAGATACCACGAAGCAAAACGATCTTCGCGAAAACCGGTAATATATAAAATTCGTCTACAAGATACCATATAAACACAATTATACTTCCTAGACGTAACTTAGGGAGGATTGACTTCATATTGGGCATATTCTTCCGAGATATAAAGTCAAAAGGTATCACTGACACAGCGCAAAACACAAAAACTTATATAAATATTTTTAGACAACTATTCTGCACGCAGAATTGAAAAGTGAAAAATAGTTTCCTATTCGGGCTCTAATGCGCATGCGCGAGCGCGCTTAGCGACAAGCGTCACTATGAGGTGAGTATAGACTGGTGCCAGTCTATACCTGATGGTAGGCTGGAGATGGGACTCAACCAGTAGCCTGGTTGAGGGTCCATAGGAATAGGATTAAGGATGGGGAGGTGTGTATGCAGGCATAAAAATCTTATTCTGATAGCAAAATGCAGATAATTGATTTAGCAAGTAGTGATTGAACGGTAATGGATGTTTTTGTGGTGTAATAACAACTTGAGACGATTCTCCCAAACAGGTGGGGTCTGCAACAGGAGTTTTATTGCCATTCATCATGGTGGCTCTAGGATTTATGATTCTGATTGGTACGAGCCGCCCTGGGGGTGTGGGGTAGGGTGGGTGGGCGGCAATGGCAAACCACTTGATTTATATCCTGTAGTGTGGATGCGATATTGCCACTCCTCACAGTGGCTCTAGGATTCATGATTCTGAGTGGCTTGAGCGACACCATGGGGGTGGGACCACAATGGTAAACCACTTGATTTATCTCCTGGGGGGAGGTAAGCAACACGAGTTTTGTTGCCATTCCTCGTGGTGGCTTTAGGATTTATGATTCTGAGAGCCACCCTGGGGGTGGGGCGGCTCTGGCATACCACTTGCATTATCTCCTGCCGTGGAGTTGCAGTTGAGTTTGATTCCCATACCTCACGGTGGCTCTAGGATGTATGATTCTAAGTGGCCTGAGAGCCGCCCTGGGGTGGGGTGGGGGTAGAGCAGGTCTAGCATACCACTTGATTTATCTCCTGCAGTGGAGTTTATGAATTATAAAATGATTTATGAACACTATTTTATATACTACTAATGTGAATCATCTATCTTACTGTGGCCGAGCGGCCTCCTCGTGCTTTTCGAACCCCCTCCTGGCTGTCAAGGCTGGGTATGGTGTCGTACAGAGGGATCAGGTAGCCTGTCATCATGGAAACATTCTTGTTCTTCATTCCCATTGAGTTCCGGATCGAGGTGCTAGTCCAACATGATTAGGTCGCCGAAGCGGATACTATCCATGCCCTCGAGCCACCCTGGGGTGACTCTCCGTTACTTCTGGTCTCGGGGCTGGCGACCCCGTCCCTTGGATGCATTTCTTGGACTCCCCCACAAATGTTTGATGGCCAGAGCGACCAGCCGTCTCTTTGGAGATGTGCAGGTCCAAGCGGGCATGTCCAACTCAGCTGCGTTCCTGAGGATGATGATGCCGGGAAGCTGGGCCCTCCCCCAGAGAGTGGGGTGTCTTTTTCCTCCCTGTTGCTGCTGTCGACATGCAGTGTCTCTTGATGAGAGTTGGCCATCTTAGTCGGTGATGTAGACTTCTCTTTCTTCTCAGTCGTAACGGAGGGAACAGGCACTCAAGAGTACAGTCGTTCCTGCAGAAGTAGTCTGTGGCGCTGGTTCTTGTGGTGGCGGTGGTGACGATGGTTCTTGTGGCAGGTGTAGTGGTGGTGGTGATGGTGACAGTGGTTCCTGTGGCAGTGGAGGAGCCGGTGGTTCTTTCTGTGGTGGTAGCTGTGGGTTTTGATACGTGCGATCGGAAGTGTTCCCAGGCTGGCAGGTTTTTTCCTAAGGATGGTGAAGTCTATAGTTTTGTTATCCGCGGGGTATGGGAGGTGCATGCAGGTGGAAGGAGTGCTTGCCAGATGGAAAGGGTCGCAGTTGGCTCTCTACCATAAGTGGCTTTCTGCGATCGAGTCAAGCTCTTTTTAAGCAGTTCTCTCAGGCGCTAGTGTATCGGGGTGAGGGTGAGAGGCAAGAAAGAAGTCACAAGGAGACTTATTCAAGTTTTCCAAATGCTCAGTGAACGATATTTTCCATCGGCTGAAAGATGTGCACCGGGCGGCAAGATGATCAATTTGCCTCATCGTCGTCAGTGGCCAGGTAAGATAAAGGACCAGCCAAGCCGGAACCAGTAAGGACGCCGCCTCTGGCTATGCTACGGCTACCCCATTGGATGACAGTTTCCCAATACACAAACCCAGGCCAGATTGACTAAGTACTGATCTACGTACATCATCATCTTCACATTCTTCTTCATTGCGAATAAATCTATGTTGGGCTTGCCCCACTGGTTGAGCAGACGGTTCGCCACACATTGATTTAGTTGCCAATCCGTGGGACGAATACTCATTCTTCGGCTCAATGAGTGTGCTAGGAGATGCCGTCTTCCCGGAATATGAGATGCTTTCAGGGTAATGCCATGATCTAGGCACCAACAAAGCAGTTTCCGTGTCATCATATGGAGACTGGGTGACTTTCGTTCCACCCTGGCGCTTTATGTAAGTCACTACTGCTGAGTTGTTGGAACGAACCATCACTATCTTGCCCTGAAATTTCTCGAAGAAAAGTTCCATGGCTAAGACTACTGCTCACATTTCTAGCAGATTTATATGTTCCTGTAACTGTTCCAGATTCCAAAGCACTGATATTTTGTCTTCTTCCAGGTAAGTTCTCCACCCTCAATCCGTGCACATCGTTAATTGAGGGTGGGGAGGGAACAGCATCACCCCTGCTAGGAGATTGTCTCTTTTCATCCACCATTGGAGGAGGTGAATAAGAGGTTCCAACACTAACAGTTTAAGTACAGGGATCCCATAATCTTGGTCCACTGTGTCATTAGAAATAACTGGATAGGCCGCCTGTATAAGGCTGCCAGTGGAATGACTGGTTTCAGAGAAACCAGCAATCCCAGCATTCTCAAGTAACCGAGCCAGGACATGATGACTGTTGCATACTGACAGTATTACTGAGATGAGTTTCCACTCTCCAGAGATAGATAAACATATCCTATATCTAGATCGAAGTACATGCCCAGGTAAACAACATTCTAGGATGGTGTCAGCTCTGATTTGTGAAAGTTGAGTATACAGCCTAGATCTAACAGAAGTTTTACAACTATCTCCAGATTTGCTGATAGACTTTCTTGATTGTGTGCTTTTAACATCCAGTCGTCTATGTACATGTGGACTGCTATGTTTCTCCTGTGGAGCTATGCTGTGATAGCAAGGACCACCCTGGTGAAGAACGCAGGAGCCGCCGAGATTCCAAATCGGAGAACCTTGAATTCCCATTGGCGGCCATGAAAGGCAAATCTCAGGCACAGATGAAAGCTCTTCGCTATTGGAATGTGGAAGTATGCATCCTCTAGATCTATCGATGCAGTCCACATTCCTTTTCTCAACCCTACCAACACCGTTTTTACTGTTTCCATCTTGAAACTTGGTGTGAGGATAAACCTGTTCAGAGGTTTGACGTTGAGAATTGGTCTCCACCCGCAAGTGCTCTTTGTTACTAGAAAAACGGTTGAGTAGAAACCCAGACAATCCTGGGCTGGTTGAATTGCTTGTTTTTGTATGAGGGATTTTACATCTACCTCTATACACAACCGTTGATCTGGATCTCTTCGATTTTGAGTCCAGATCGGTGCCAGAGACAGAAGCGATGGCAAATTGTTATCCAGTCGGGATGGTACTCAACTGAAAGCCATCGCAAGACTAAGCAGTCCTGGGTTAACCATTCCCTCTCTTCTACGTGGAAAGCCAGCCAGCCTCCCAAGGGTCCACCTAGGGAGAGTGGTGGGCATGAGAAGTGCAAGGGCGGCAGTCTCTGGCATCAATTCTAGTAGCACTGGTGTGGTCCTTGTGAGGGCCGGACCTTCCGGTACGACACCCATGACCAGAGCCTCGCACTCCTCTGCCAGCACCATGTGCACCTCGGGAGGTGTGTGGGCTGTCTCGCAGGATGTGTTGGAGCATGCACCCCATCCTACAGATGGCCTGCGCTGGCATGGCCGTGGCCTACGTTGCGCTGGTGGTTGGCCCCTGACCTGACCACCACCTCTAGCCTGCTACAAGCAGAAAGCAAGGGGCACCACGTGAACGCGCTCCCTGCAACCGAGAACTGCTCGTGCAGCACACTGCTGGCATCCCTCACCTCCAAAGAGACCAGGACCTGTCATATGCCTATTGTACAGGTCCTGGGATGGGCACAAATTGTCAAGGGCAAAAGTGTGCTGCATGCGGAAACTCTGGGTAACAGACTGTGTTCAAAGCCAGGGTTACATGCCATCCTGGATCCTGGGCGATTGTATGTGTGATGCTAATGCTGCTACTACACCCTGTAGCAGCTGAGAAACATGCGAGAGGGCTGAAATGGACACTCATACATTCCTCAGTATTATGCAATGCAGAATATGCACTGTGCAATGCGCTAGTGCACGTTTAGGGGCCCCTGTCAGAACGAGACCCAGGCCATGTGTCTTCTCCAAAAGCTGCAAGGTCATCCACACAGAATTTTTGGGAGAACGCCGTACTTCTGATCCTGGTTAGAAACTATATGGCAATTCCATGCCACCTCGCAAGCGGCCTTCACAAACCGTCCATTAGGCTTAATGGATGTCTCTGCTCGCGCGAACATATCAACGATATGTTCTGCATAGGCAAGAGACGGCATGGTGTTCATCATCGGCTTACCCAACAACCACAGGCGCTGGTCCCGCTGGGTAACCAGCGGCTTCACCTGCAATTCTGGCTTGATACCTATCAGCCATTGGCAGGCGTCAAGCCAGACTTCCTCGGTGGCCACATGGAAATACTCGACGAGCATAGGGCCATCGTAATCCTCTATGGCATTCCCAGATGGAGCAGTGGCTGATGCCATTAATATGCCTGGATAGCCAAGGAAGCCATACGGACCCGCAAGGGTTTGTTGGCATGGCTTATGTCATGGCCATGCCAGGAGCTGAAGCCATGGCATCATGTGGGGTGCAATGCATGACGCCATGGTCCGCCCCTTCCATAATGTATTTGCCGGCAAGTCGAGGGATACGATATTGCCGGTCATCGGCACTAACCTGGGCGATCTGCCGGGCCGTCAAACTTACTCTATGGGAACCACCTCTGGACCAAAATCAAAAACTGGTTGCTTAACAGGAAAACCAGATCCAGCCGTGGGAACATTCTGCTCTGGTGCAGAAGAAGATGGTAAGCTAGCTGAACCGGGAAGCATCTCTGGCATTAGATCTCTTAACATCTTCATCTCATCCATTATCTCAATCCGGAAAGCTTCCATGTCTGCCATGCCAGATGTAGAGGCCTCTCTCTTCTTACCAGAACCCTCTTGTCAATACGTGTTTTCTCATTGCTTGCCTTGTCTTTAGCCTGTAAATGCAAGTCATTAAACAAGTCACGAGACCAATGTTCACATACACTACACTTAAGGAGAGGGCCATGTGTGCTGCACATAGTGCAGTCATGGGGTGAGAAGCTCTGCTTTATAAAGCGATGAAAAGTCTGAGACTACATTCTGAAACAGTACAAGATGCGGACAATTAGTTTTTAGTCGTTAGTGAACTAAAAATTAAATATAGAAGCAACTATATGAAATCAACTTTGAACATTTGAAAGGGGAGTTGCTTAAAAGAAATTAGCCGGGACATTATGAGTTAATGTAAAAAACTTGGCCTATTATGATGTCATATCTCTCCATAATCCAAGGGAGATAATCTGAAATAGCCATCATAGTGTAAGACAAATTCTATACAAGATTCACAAAGAATGCAGAAGGAAAATGTTGGCAGTCCAAAAATAGACATTTTCAAATAAATTGAGTGCCCTCCTGCAAAACTCTTACACCTGAGCCATACTTAGCATAGGATTACCAACGCCTGCGTGAGATGAAGACACAGGCCAAGCTCTGCCAGACATCCACATCAGGGACCAACGGGCAGAGACTGCAAAGGTTATTTCTTTGTTAACCTTCAAATGCAACTCTAAGAAACAATGTTGGAGAGAGACCGGCAGAGAAAGGCCAACCGCAAGATCTTTCTTGAAAGTACCTGTGAACACTAAGCACAAAATGTGGTTAGCTAATCAAGGTATCAAATAAGTTTAAAAAACGGAAATACAAGACACCACAAGACATGTGCTTATACTGTATTAAACTACACCCAAATGGCTTGGTCCAGGATTAGCTTCTGGTGACTAATTCCATGGTCAGATATGATTAAAACTAATTTAGCAAGGTAAGCAAGCTTCACATTTTGACTTAATAGATAAATTTGGAACAAACAACCGCAAAGCAGCTAGATAAAAAACACAAGCGAGTTGCAATGGCAGCCAATAATCTAGAAATAGGAAGTGTCAGTCTGCGCATGCGCCATTGGGCAGCACATCCGCTGCATTGTCAGATGTATTACCTGCCCAGTGGTGGCAGTTTCCTTTAAAAGTCTGGGTGTTACTGGAACTAGGTCAATATGTAGGAAATATCAATGAGTATCAGGGTGACAAGTATACTCTTGAAGTAAAATCATAATAGCATAGGCAACCATGTTTACAAAGTATGTTCTGATAGGCTTAAGAATATCCTGAAATATACGTCAAAGCAATTTGTTAAACACAAAATATGTAGAAATGTAGAAAAACAGTTTTGCATCAAGGTCCCAGCGAGATTAGGCTTGTGCGATTATTTCTTTGAGTGATCATGATTAATTATTTCAGAATAATCGTGATTACTCAATTAATCAGTTCGGATACAAATATACCCAGACATAACAACAAAGGTATATCAATGAAGAAATCAGCAATGACGTTTAGAAATGTCCATTTTCAAGCCAAGAGAAGACTATTTTTGAACATGTATTACAGGAATGCCTGGCTTGATGCTCGAGCCAGTCATTCCTGTGATCCATTTACAAAAACAATCTCTTGGCCTGCAAATTGAAATACATTCGCTGAGCAAAATCTAAGTCTTTGTGACCCACCGCATTAAAGCGTAATTAAAAGGTAGGGTTTGAAATATTTTATGCAGTAGAAATTATTCACGATTATTCCTATTTAATTTTGGACATATAATTTCACAATTGAAAAAATATTTATGATTTAATCAAGTAATCGCGTAAGCCTAGTTTGAACTTTGACCTAGTGATCTCAATGTGAGCACATTGATTCCTAACAGCATAGGCAACCATGTGTCTAAGGTGTGTTCCTATAGGCTTAACAATATGCTGAAATATAATCCAAAGTGAAGTGATTTGATAATCACAAAACGGAACAACTTGCCGCTGTTGCTGTAAAAAAAGGGGTAGCGATGTCTCATTTTATTTTCCTTTGCAGCGGACACAAAATTTGTGGGCCGAGTATTTTTTTAATAAGAGAAATAATCTTTGACCTATGTTCTCAAGCAACTAGGCCATACATACTTCAGCCTTTTACGAAAATGTTCCCAGCCATGAAGATAACTCAAAATAATAATATGAACAAATCCATCGGACAAAGATCTTTATTCACCACATAAATATTAGATGCACATCATATATAATTATATAACATGCGATTACTGATTAATTGGACCAGATTTCATATATATCTGACATATGACAAAATTTGCTGGCTGATTAACTTACTATTGTTTCCAAATTTAAAATTTATCATTGTCTTATATACATTCTAGTAACTAGGCGTGTTTAACTTAGTTATAAGATGAGTAAATACTTATGTACAATGGTAATCAGCCGCCAATTTAGAAGGAACTAGATGGATTGCATCTGGCCTGTTGAGCCCTTTAGTTTATCCTCATATCACACATCATGAGTGGCAGTGTCGCAAAATAAGAATTTTTAAAAATAGTATTAACCCCTTGATGAATCACATGTCTATTGAAGAACTCAAACCTTGTAAAAGTAGGAAAAAACCCTTTAAAATCGTTTTTATTTTGCTGCAAACTGAATGTATTGATGATAATGAACAAATCTGTAAGGTTTCTTTGGGATATACTCTTCATGGTGACCATCTCTGGATTTATCCGAAAAATGCAGATTTTTTAACAGGCGTCAAGATTTTCAGACATCCTGTCAAATATCCAGCGTTTTTTCATCCATGTATCCAAAAAATCTTTTTGCCAAATTTGTTAGCCAAATATTGAGGAGGTACGGTTAAGCGAGTTACCTGCAGCCTATTCAAAATGGAAAATTCTTCAACACATTTATAAATCAGTCTGTTAAATCAATCAGTGCAAACACCGGAGGAAGACAAATCGCTCGCTCACCCGCTATGTCCAAAAATGGCAAACTATGCTCTCTTGCACTCGTCCAAACTTACTTTGCAGACAAAAAATCATGGCAAGTTCATAGGCCCGACCCATAATAAATTAAAACACCGTTTGAAAAACATTAAGATTCTTCTTTTCTTGGTCCACAATAAAGTCCCAACCATGTAAAAATAGGGAAACAATTTGACAGCCATTTTAATTATGATGGAATCTGGATTACAATGATGGGTATAGAACAAATAGTTTTATTGACATCGGATAAACCCTTGATAAATTATTTGTTCACTAACAAATTTAACATTTACCCAATTCTTGGTGCAAGATAAGCTAGGACTGAACTCCATAAAAATATGGACAAAAATTTGCAAATTATTTCAATTATGATGGAGACTAGATGCAATGATGGTATAGATCAAATCTGTAGTTTTAGGAAGATCGTATTAGTCCTTGATAAAATCAATGCCCATTGAAAAGCTAACATTTAGCTAAATCTTGGTTGCACACCGGATGCTGAACGTCATTTGGATCACTATGTCAAGATCCTCCGCTTTGCCATAGGCTCGACAAAAAGCTCTTAGTATGATGAAATGTGCCATCAAAGTATTTTTTCATCGACTCCAAAACTAGAGAAGCCGCAAGGATCATAAATATGGCACAGATTTCTTACAACTTTTCTAGTTAAGAAAATTCCCATGGCAACTGAAATTTGATTGGCTAAAACTGTACGGTTGCCATAGAAATGTCCACAAATGAGGAATTTCTCACCTCTAAACCACCCCTGTTGTTTGACATTGCATATATATTAAATTCATATTCACAAAACAGATATTAAATGCATAATATGTGATTTATCACTTGAACCTGGAGCTAATCTATCAAAATAAAACAACTTTTGCCAGCAATGATTTGACAGATGGACGGCAAGATGGACAGGGGAAGAGCCAAATAGCAAATATCTCAGTTATCTGACATGTCAGCTGATCTAGAAACAACCGCAATAGTGCACCAGTAAGTGATCACTAAAGACAACTCATTCCTTAAACTAAGTCGTATGTAATACCAAATGTTTAAACTAAGTCATATGTAATACCAAATCTTTAAACTAAGTCATATGTAATACCAAATGTTTAAACTAAGACATATGTAATACCAAATGTTTAAACTAAGTCATATGTAATACCAAATGTAGCCACAAGATAGTGGCTTCTTAATCCTTTAATGGTCAAGGCAGTCAATAAACGACTTCTTCAGTGATCTTGAAGAGTATACATTTGCAGACCAATTAAGAGAAGGCTATGATGGAAAATTTATCACTGGAATGGCTGGCTCTATCATCGAGCCAGCCATTCCAGTGGTAAATTGTCAACATTCTCTTGACCTGCAACCAGGGTTTCTCATAAGGCTCCTTTTAAGGGTACAAATCACAAAATGCAACTTGGGACCCCAAAAACTAGTAGTGGGTCCCATGGGATCCTTGAAAGTCTTGTATGATTGTCAAATGCTATGGTAATTAGTTTTATTTTGTTTTTGCACAAACATACCCTCAACCCCCCCCCCCCACACACACACACAATTCATAGCTGTTGACATATGGTACTTTCTAATTTTAGCATGGACGGGACAAACTGTATGGGTATCCCAAATTTCAGTATGGGACACACAGATTTCATGTCCCCTAGATTTCCAGGCATGGGGTCCTGGGACCTCTAAAATTTAGATGCCATGAGAAACACTGTCTGTAACTGGATATTTAATATGGAAAAGAATTAATTATCTTCACCATTCTTGACCATTAATGTCCTACAATATGTGGTTAAAGAATGCTCACAATGATCTCATTAACACTTTAACCCTCAAATTTGTTTTAAAAGAATTCAATTTTCTCATGGAAAACGTCCATTTGCATCCCAAGAGAAGACTATTTTAGAAAATTTGCCACTTGAATGACTGGCTCGGTTATCGAGCCAGCCATTTCAGTCATAAATTTTCTAAAATAGTCTTCTCTTGGGATGCAAATGGACGTTTTCCATGAGAAAATTGAATTCTTTTAAAACAAATTTGAGGGTTAAAGTGTTAACGAGAAAATTTAATATAAATGGACAAACTTATATAAATAGGTCAGCTTCTCTAGCCAAGAATTTAGAATAGAATTAAAGATGGGTAACAGGTGGTTAAGAAAATCTACAATATGTTATATCACAGAAGACACTATACAGTCACATAAACCAATCCCTATATCATCGTACTCAAAATATGTTTTTTCCTATACAATTGTTCATCACTAACCTCTCTGATATATTAACTTCATTATCTAAAGACACCACAATTTGAAGAGAAAATATTTCCAATTATATGTACATTTATACAATTATATATATATATATATATATATATATATATATATATATATATATATATATATATATATAGGCAAAATATAATAACTTTTCCCTATTTGAGAAATAAAAGTTGGCAAGTTAACTGTACAAAATGCTAAGTTATAAACTCTTGTTTAACCCTTTCATCGCCAAAATCCCTGAAAAAAGTATATTCTTTACTTTAACCTAATATGGTGAATATTTTGAAATTAATTTGACTGGAAGTCATTGCTGTTTAAGGTAAAAAGTGAGATATAAGGAAGTTACTCCATCAAAAAAAATGGCCGCCGTGGGCCAATCAAAATGTAGCCTGTTTGGCGGCCATATTGGATTTTTCTATTTGATGGATTTTGAGGCCAAAATTGGTTCTGTATATGTTCTTGGGTATTCTGAGCTCAAATTTGCAATTTTCAAAAATTGTCAGATAAACAGTTTGACGGCCATCTTGGATAATTTTCTCGTCAAAAGCTCCCATGCCAAAGCAATGGGAAATTTAAAATGTCTTCTCGAGAACAACTAGGCCGATTTCAATTATGTTTGGCAGGAAGCATCTTTTAAGGCATAGGGATCCAAGTTTGTTCAAATGAACCTGATCGGCCAATTTGCCCGGCGCCCATTTTGGATTTTGGCCGATTTTAGGAAATGTCTTTAAAAATCTTCTCCGAAACTGCTTGGGGAATCTTCATCTAGGCCAAGAGGTAAGCCAATTTTGTTCAAGAGGACTTGATTGACCAAATGGTTCGGTTCCATCAAATACACATGGGCGCTGTGGGCCAATAAAAATGTAGTGTGTATGGCGGCCATATTGCACTTGCAAAAATGTCCACAAACTCATTTAAAAGACTGCCAAAACACCCACCAACAATTTTGACAAAAATTGATGGTGCTCCAGGTGAGCGACACAGGCCCCTTGGGCCTCTCGTTTGTTACCAGTTTTCGTTCACATGTCTCTTGATCTTACTGCACGCTATACATGAAAACACGTCTTTTTCAGGCCAATTTTGGTCAAATTTAGGGGTGCGCACTATGCACGATAACACAGTATATACAGAATTTTATGGTAATAGTTCAGCGGTTTTGTAAGAGTTAATTTTTGTGAAAAAAACGATTTAAAAGATAGCACAAAATCCACGCTTGTCACCAACCAATCAGTATCAGGAATGCTTCCTACACAATTTGCCTGACATTGTAACTGTGATTATGAGAATTTGCACAAATAGAAACTTGATGGGTGGACGACGGATGACCACCATAGCATAAGCTCACTTGACCATTCTGGCAATGTGAGCCAAAAGAAAATCTGGAACATATATAAATTATAAAATAGGGATTCTAGTAATAACTATGATCCATCCAGTGAAATCAACAATGTGCAGCTATTCAAAATTCCTGCTCCTCATTCTGTCACTTTCCCACTTGTTTTGATTGAGAACTCGTATTAAGAACACTTTTGTGATTTCCTCTAGGTCTCCTAATACCAAATCTGTTGAATTCTTAAATTACACAGTGGTTGTAACACAGAACAGAAATAATATATTGGTAAATTATTGTCAAAATACTGAATATAATTTTCATGCATATTGATAGTAATTAACCATTTAATTGACAAGATCATTCAAGAAAATAAAAAATTGTACCTAGTCAATGTCCTTTTGCAGCTCAAGAGAAACTATTTTTTTTCAAATGTACCGCTGGAATACCTAGTTCGATAATTGAGCCAGCCATTTCACTGGTAAATTTAAACAAAATATATTGCTTTTGGTCTGTAACTGTCCACATTTCAACCTCACTAAAGAGCGCAGTTTTGACCAGTATACGGTTAACATCAGCTACTGAGCATATGAAGAGATGCACTTCTCACATGACATGAAAACTAGATACCAGACTATCCATTACCATTGCCGATATGCACATGAAAGCATAAAAGTGGAGAGAATATAGTGAGCAATTCATGTGTTAATGCAATATTATTAATGATGCCATTAAATCATCACTGATTTTGAAATAAAACTTCAAAGTCTGGAATCCAATCAGTCCCAATTCCAGTCATCATCATCAGTGATCTGAAAAGATAGATTGAAATAGGCTGATATAATGAAATCACTGTTGAATTAACTGCCCCACACCACACACACACACACACACCCCCCCCACCCACCCCCTCTCCCACCACCACCAACAACATTGATACCCAATCCACCATATAATATAAATTGTGTACAGATCTCGCCACTAGCACAGGTATCTAAACGAACACGAGGCCCAAGGGCCTGTGATGCTCACCTGGACCATTAGCATCTGAACTTTTTGCTTTTAAAGACATGATGGATAATTTTCGGAAAATCCAAAATTATAAAACAAAATTGACCAATCAAATTCACATTTGTTCTCTTGAAGCCTATCATCATAGGATCATTCCATCAAAGTTTAGTTGAACTTGAGCCATTGATTAAATAGTAGTAGTTTTTATTATTGTCAAGCATTAGTTCTAGGAACCCTGTCATTGATGACGCACTGGCATTAGGATATTGCACAGTCATCATTGGAATGTAATTTTTACATTTTTCAACTTTCGACCTGAGCGAGGTTCGAACCCAGGAAATTCTGTGGCACATTTCACCTAGCGTTTGGGAGAGGAGTAGCCTACCCACTGGCCCACCATCCAGAGGACATAAAATCCTCTTTCACCGGACCAGCTTTCAACTACCCGACTTAGAACCACACGAATTGACTGAAACTGATAGTGTACATTCCATACTTGCCATATCTCTAGGCACTCGCATGTATGTAGCCTTTATTATAGTAGTAGTAGTAGTAGTAGTAGTAGTAGTAGTAGTAGTAGTAGTAGTAGTAGTGATTTAAAGGCTTCTAGAAGATTTTTGGAAAATCCAAGATGGGCCGGAAAAAAATGACCACTCAAGGTTCTCATTAGATCTTGTGAAGCCTATCACCATACGATCATTCCACCAAAGTTTTGTTGAAATTGGGCCATTGATTAAGGAAGAGTAGTATTTTAAAGGATTTCTGGATAATCCCAGATGGATACCGGAAAATTTGACCAATCAAAATTCTGTATACTAGTTCGAAACCTACTCAGATAGGGTCATTCCAGCTGGGTTTGGTTAAAATCGGCCAAGCGGTTGATGGGGAGTACGCTTTTAACTGATTTACTAAATTTTCCGAAAATCCAAGATGGCCACCAGACAAATTGCCCAATCAAAATTCTGTATACAAGTTATGAAGCCTAACACCGCACGGTCATTCCAGCCAAGTCTGGTTGAAATTGCATAAGCAGTTAATGAGTAGCATCTTAAATATTTCCTGCGATATTTTTCGGAAAATTCAAGATGGCCACCAAACCCATTGACCTATCAAAATTTGGTATACAATTTCTAGAGTCTACCACTATAGAAACCCTCCAGCAAAATTTGGTTTAAATTGCCTAAGGGGTTAATGAGGAATACCATCTTAAATGAATTCCCATTTTCCAGAAAATCCAAGATGGCCATCCAATAATATCAAGCAGTCAAAATTCTGTATACAAGTTCTGAAGTATAGCAGACTACTGGTCCGTCAAGCTGAGTTTGGTTGTAATCGGCCATGCGGTTAATGAGGAGTAGTCTTTTAAATGATTTCCAAAGAATTCCGGAAACTCCAAGATGGCCACTAGAAAAATTGACCAATCAAAATTCTGTATACATGTTCTGAATTCTACCATCATAGGGTCCTTCCAGCCAAGTCTGATTGAATTCGCCCAAGCAGTTAATGGAGTAGCCTTTTAAATGATTTCCAGCCATTGTTCGGAAATTTAAGATGGCACCGCACAAATTGACCAATCAAAATTCTGCATAGAAGCTCTGAAGCACACACCCCTAGGGGCCTTCCAGCCATGTTTGCTTGAAATCGTTCTAGCGGTTAATGAGTAGTAGCCTTTTAACTGATTTCTCAAAATTGTCAAAAAATCAAAGATGGTCGCCAGAAAAATTGACCAATCAAAATTCTGTATACAAGTTTTAAAACCTACCAGCCTATATCTAGTAACCTTTTAGCCAAGTCTGGTTGAAACTGTACAAGCAGTTGATGAGGAGTAGCATTTTAAACTATTTCCAGCCATTTTTCGGAAAATTCAAGATTGACCCCTCAAAATATATATATATATATATATATATATATATATATATATATATATATATATATAAAAGTTCTGAAGCATACCACTCTAGGGTCCTCCGGCCAAGTGGCTAATGAGGAGTTGGCTTTCAACTGATTTTCAGAAAATCCAAGATGGCATGTTTTGAAACCTAGCACCCTAGGATCCTCCCAATCAAAATTCTGTATAGATGTTCTGAAACCTACCACCGTAGGATCCTCCCAGCCAAGTTTGATTAAAATTTGAACAGGTGTTAATGAGTAGGCTTTTAAAGAAAAAGTTGACAGATAGATGACAGATACACGGACGACGGATGGCCGCCATGGCATGAGGTCAATTAGCCCTTCGGGCCAGGTGAGCTAACAATAGTCTTTAGTAAGTATCATCTACAATCAAGAGACTGATAAACGTTAAACAAAATGCTTTCAAAATTCATGAGCTGCATTAGAGGTCCAAAATTACAGATTCTATTTAATTACATTCTGTGATCAAATGATTTCAGAGAAAACTGAAAATGACACTGACATGCATGGCATGTGCAGAAGAGAAACAGACACACATTACAGCACAGAATAAAATTAAGATGTTTCCAAAATAAAAACAGAAACATGTTAGTTAGAACAATCTTTAATCCAATGTAAAATATGCTCTATTGAACATTTTGAACATAAAGTCTTTGCGCAATATCATGTTTAAAGGGATGCTAATCTCATCTCAAATGTTGTACTACACCGATAGATTATGGTTTATAGATTCCATATCATTCATATCCTGTCACATTCCCATTTCTGTATCATAACTTTGTGATATGTCGTAAATGTTGAATAGTCATCGCCTCCATTTTGTCTCTTCAAGCGAAAGCGTGTGATGTCATGGAAGTGCCAATGCATTACATTCTTTATTATGTAATACTCACCCAGTTGAATGTTTTGAAACTAATTTGCAGTCAAATTAGTTTCAAAATTTTCAACCGCTTACCTGTATGATTGCTTTTATACGACTTTGCCAGACTATAGATAGCACCTCTATAACTGTGAGCATATACCGAGGCACACATGCTAGATTTTGTCTGATTGGTTGAAAAGTAAATCATGGCAGCCATCATAGACTGTAGAAATATATCAACATTTAGCTACTAAAGCCTGAATATCTTTTGTTGTCAGCGTGATAAAAAGCTAAAATGTCAGGTCTGGATTATGGGTGGCAAATTCTATCACCTGAATGGTCAATATAACATAAGGTGAGATTTCCTTTAAAATGTGTTGCCTCTAACAGCTCATATGACACAATCCAGAATGAGACGCTTGCTTTATTATATAAATATATACCTCTGTGCTTATCCCAGCAGCAGCAAGTTTCTTAGCCACTTCCTCCGCCGCCTTCATGTCCTCTTCAGTCACCTCAACATCAAACGCTCCCTCCCAATCCTCATCTACATCACCTCCACTGCTGGCTGTACCACCTGATCAGAGCACATAATAATTATCACTTTTGAACACCATTGAAGATTTGACCTATTTGTATTGATATTATATATTTAACTAAAGGAAATTATAAATTTCTTTTTTCACGAGAGTTGATATGTACCATCCTGATACCAATTGATATTACCTAAATATCCATCTTGCTAGAATATTACACAGAATAAAAAAGAAATCTGCCCACTAGGCAGGTTACACATCTGTCACTCTCGGCGGAACCCAGAACAACGGCGCGCATGTGCATAGGACATGTACCTCGTTCTCAGACTAGATATTGATTGGCTGATAAGTGTAACCTATAAGACGTAAGACCAAGCCTCTGTGGAGAAGAGAGGCAGGGATCGAATCAGGATGGTAAATATTAACTCTCTTGTGAAAAAAGAAATTTGTGATTTCATTTATTTCACTTCAAGAGTATACTTCAAGAGTAGGCAATAAACGTCAATGTCCTACACGTTCTCTACGTACTAGTGCAAAGGTACTATAGGGCATTGAATGAAATGCTTAAATTTTGTATACTCTCGATAGATTGAACCACGTAAAACACAATTTAGTATGGATTACGTGACAAAATACATAAACACAACAAACACTGGACTGTAGACTTTAGTGAGTGCTCCATACTATTATATGTAAAAATATGCGAACAATGGCCGTATACAATACATACAAAATTTCATTTTTTCAAAATCGATAAAGCTAGAGGGTTTTTCATGTCACGTAAACAATGGTTGGTAAAGCTAGACTCACAGTGCCACTGGGCTACTGACATAATGCCATCCACTGAAGCTCCATTTAATAGAGCCATGGATGCCACTACATCACCATTGACGAAGGACACTGTGAGCCTTGGCCAAATCAACTTGGCAGACTTGTGGCAAAATTGTAAGCATTCCACAATCCACATTGAGATAGTATCCTTGGAAGCCTTGCCATGGCGTTCAACGAAGGATAGCCATAGTGAACTGGGGTCCATCCACCATTCCTCTGTGCATTGTTTGTAAAATAGGAATGCACAGACTTGGGCACCCGAACGAAGCCTTTGAATTTGGAACAAATCTTGATAAGGCAGGCAAAATTGTGGGCTGACCAGGAAATTTCAAGGACTGGTTCTTAGTGATAAGATTAAGCCTCAGTAGAAGCCTGAGGCCTTCCCCTGTAACCACAAAATAGTCTGGCTCGGCTGGGAAAGTGTGAATTTCACGTCTCCATTTTGCCGAGGCTGCAGCAATAAGAAAAATAGTTTTAGCGTTAACAACTTCATAGAATTCGAGTTAAGTGATTCAAGGGGTTTATCAGCTAAAGCTTGTAATACAAGAGATAATCTCCATGAGGGAATTACAGGGGGATTCCTTGGTCTCAGATTACCCATGCCTTTAATTAAAGTATTTAGATTACATACTTCACTTCCCCTATTAGCCAAGCAAGAAACAACATAAATTAAAGCTGACTTATAGCCAGCTATAGAGATAGTCTTGAGGCTGTAGATATCAAATAGGTAACACAGGAAATCAGCTAATACCTGAATAGATGCATCCAGTGGATCAAGACATCTTTTTGAGCACCATTCTGAAAATGCGTTGATTTTATAAGTATATGCTCTGGAGGTTGATCCCCTTCTGGCATTGACTATGAAAATGGTAGCTTGCTCAGAAAGTCCCTCCTTAATGGTAGATTCCTTGACAACATCCATAAAGTCAATTGGAACATTGACGGTTTTGCCCTGGAAGATTATATTGTCCATCAGTGGCAGAGGAACCAGATTGCAAACACGAAGGTCCAACAGATCTGTATACCATGATCGGCTTGGCCAATTCGGGGTGATCAGAAGCACTTGGTACTCCTCTTGCCTGGTTTTCTGGAGGATTTTTGGAATCAGGATTGCTGGTTGCAATGCGTATGCATACATTCCGTTCCAGCTGATAGCTAGTCCATCTGTTGCGAAAGTGCGCGGATCCGGAATCGGAGAGACGTACATCACCATTTTTGCATGCTTCTTCGTTGCAAATAAATCTATGTTGGGTTTGCCCCCCCTCCCCATGGTTGAACAGGTGATCCGCCACACATTGATTCAGTTGCCATTCCATTGGAAGAATACTCATCCTTCGAGCCAGTGAGTCCGCTAGGAGGTTTAGCCTTCCCAGAATATGAGCTGCTTTCTAGGCACCAGCGAAGCAGTTTCCATGTCATCATACCAAGACTGACTGACTTCCTAACACCCTGGCGGTTTACCGGTATGTAAGTCACTACTGTTGAGTTGTCTGAATGAACTAGACCTATCATGCCATGCACTTCCTTGAGGAAATGTTCCATGGCTAAGATTACTGCTCGTATTTCCAGCAGATTGGTGTGTTCCTGTGACTGTTCCAGATTCCAAAGCCGTGATATTTTGGCTTCTTCCAGGCAAGCTCCCCAGCCATCCATCGTTGCATCTGTATACATCCTGATATGACAGTGTCACCCCTGCTAGATTTTCTCTTACCATTGAAGGTGGTGAATAAGTGGAATGACTGGATCCAGTGAAACCATCAACCCCAGCATTATCAAGTAAACCATGCCAGGCCATAGCGACTGTTGCACACCGACTGTATTAATGAAACAAGAGGTCCAAGGGCCTGTGGCACTCACCTGCGGGACCATTGGCATTTAACCCATTTGCATTTAAATAGACAAGATGGATGATTTTCAGAAAATCCAAAATGTCCACCAAAAAATTTGTTGAATATGTTGAAGCCAGGCTACCATCATAGGATCGTTCCACCTAAGTTTTGTTGAAATCAGGTTATTGATTGAAGGAGTACCATTTTTAAATGGTTCTGGAAAACTTTCAGAAAATCAGAGACTGCTGCCAAAACACTGACCTATTGAAGAATTTCTAGCGGCTATGACAATAGGATCCTTCCAGCAAAAACTGGTTGAAATTTCCCAAGAGATTAATGAGGAGTAGCATTTTATATGAATTCCTATTTATCGGAAAACCCAAGATGGCCACCATCAAAATAAAGCTGTCAAAATTCTATATACAAGTTCTGAGGCGTATGGGCCTAGGGTTCTTCCAGCTGAGTTTGGTTGAAATCAGCCAAGCGGTTAATGAGGAGTAGCCTTTTAACTGATTTCCCAAAATACTCAGAAAATCCAAAATGGCCACCGGAAAATTTGACCAATCAAAATTCTATATGCAACTTCTAAAACCAACCACCCTAGGCTTGTTTCAGCCAGTCTGGTTGGAATCGCCCAAGTAGTTAATGCGTAGACCATTTTCAGCCATTTTTCAGAAAATTTGAGATGGCCACCGAATAAATTGACCAATCAAAATCTATATACAAGCTCTGAAGCATAGCACTTTAGGGTCCTTCCCAAGATGGCCGCCAGAAAAAATGGACCAATCAAAATTCTGTATACAGTTCTGAAGCATACTAGGCTAGGGTTCTTCCATCCAAGTTTGATTGAAATCAGCCATGTGGTTATCGAGGAGTAGGTTTTTAAGTGATTTCCAGAAATTAAAATAAATCCAAGATGGCCACCAGAAAAATTGACCAATCAAAATTCTGTATACAGAAAAACATACCAGCTAAGCTTGGTTGAAATTGTCCAAGTAGTTAATGAGGACTAGCATTTTAAACGATTTCCCACAATTTCCAGAAAATTCAAGATGGGCGCCGAAAAAATAAAATTGACCAATCATAATCTGTGCTATGTTTTTCCTGCAGAAGTATACTGTAATAGTAAGGACCACTCTGATGAAGACACAAGGAGCTGTCAAGTTTCCGAATGGGAGAACCTTGAATTCACATTCGCGGCCCTGAAAGGCAAATCTCAGGCAATGACGAAAGCACGTCGCTATAATTTGCATCTTTTAGATCTATCGATGCAGTCCACATTCACTTTTTTTCAACCCTGCCAACACCATTCTTACAGTTTCCATTTTGAAATTTGGTGAGAATAAACCTGTTTAACGGTTTGAGGTTGAGAATTAGTTTCCACCCTCAAGTGCTTTTTGTTGCTAGGAAAACAGTTGAATTGAAGCCCAGACAATTTTTTGGGGCTGGCTGAATTTTGGAAAACACTATCAAGATTCTGACATGAGTTTCCAATTGGAATGAGGCTTAATTCTGATATTGAGAATAAGATTACTCTTAAATCAGACAATCCAAAAGAAGTCTGCTATTTCGACTGCACGTGAAAAATACGAATTAGTCACTTAAAACTAGAAACACTCACCACTTTTTCAGTGGAATTGTTCTGGAATCTTCCCAAGAGCTTGTCCATTTGTTGCAGATCTGCCAGCCATTGATTTTCCAGTGCCAGAGCTAGTAGGAGTCCTTGTGATGTTTTAGTGCAAGAGGTCTTCATTGTGGCTTAATTTAGATTGAGTAAGTTTGCGACGACTACTTGATTAAGCGCCCTTGCTATATCGCAAAGGTAGAAATCAGTGAATGATGACTCGGCATGCCATTGTGCTACCGACATCACCTCCTCTAAAGAGACACTCTTATAAAGGGCTAATGCTGCTGCTAGTGCTTGTACTTGATGGGCATTCGCACGATCAATCTGCTTCCCTGTAACTAATTTATGCGTCATTTGAATAGCATCGACTATCCAACGCGAAATAGTATCTTTCGAGGCGCGAAGATACAGAGACAGAGCCAAAGTGACTTTGGATCGTCTTTCCACTTCTGAGTACGTTTCTTGTACATTTTCAGACATCGGACTAGACACCAAGCAGAAGAACTTGAATTGTGTCTGACTAAGGTTGGCAAATTGATCGGTTGACCTGGATATTTAAGTCACTGATTATTTGCTAAAAAGCAGACGTAGTCATAAACCTTAACCAGTAATGACAAAGCGATCTTGCTCGGCAGAAAGGGCATGAATTTTGCTTCTCCTCGCCGACGCTGCTGCAGCCAAGAAAACTGACTTACGTGTTAACAGTTTAATATCTATAGATCTAATAGGTTCAAAGGGAGCATGCCCTAACACCTGAAGAACAAACGATAAATTCCATGCAAAAATAGGCATAGGCTGTCTAGGTCACAGATTGCTCATTCCTTTAATAATTTCGTTGTTCTCTGCTCCTGCATTGGCCAGGCTTGGAATGCCTGAAGCCAGTGCAGACTTATATGCTACTAGGGTTGAAGGTACACGTTTATCAACATCGTACAAATGAAAGATAACATCTGCTATGTGTTGAACAGTTGCAGAAAAGGGATTAATACTTCGATCCTTGCACCACTCTGCAAACTTGTTGATTCTATAATTATATGTTCCAGCGGTTGACAAACCCCCCCCCCCCCCCTCCCCGGTTGAAGCGACAAATTTTGCTGCTTGCTCAGAAAAGCCACTCTCAATTGTTTGCTGCTTGACAACATCCATGCAGTCATTTTAATATTTTCGGTTTGTCGTGGTGATACAAACCCTTGTTCTGGGATATTAAATCCGATGTGACTGGTAAAGGACTGGCACAGGATTGCAGACCAGAAGGTCCAGCCGATCCGTAAACCATGATCGGCCCGGTCAATTAGGAGTGATCAGTAGTACTTGGCATGTGCCTTCTCTTATCTTTTCCAGAACTCTTGGAATTAGAATTGTTGGAGGGTATGCATATGCGAACATCCCTTTCCAACTGATTGCCAGTGCATCCACTGCTAACGCTAACGGGGCTGGGATCGGAGACACATAAGTCGCCATCTTTATGTTTCCTTTCATAGCAAATAGATCCAAATTTGTCTTGCCCCAATGATTGAAGAGGACTTCTGCTACCAATTGGTTGAGCTACCATTCCGTCGGTCGACAAACCATCCTTTGACTGAGTGCATCCGCTAGGATGCTCAATCTGCCCAGAATGTGTGCTGCCCGAAGGTTGACATTCTTCTCTTGGCATTACAACAGAAGTTGTTATTACACCACAAAAACATCTATACCATTCAACCACTACTTGCTAAATCAACTACTCTGCATATATATATATATATATATATTTATTAACCTGCAAAAAATGCTCAAAACAATATTTAGGTAAAACTAAATGAGAATTTCAGGTATGCATCAAAGAACATTTGAGGGATATTAAAAACAACAAAGACACACCTCTTGCTCAACACTTTAATCTTCCCCATCACGGACCCACAGACATCACCCACAGAATTATTGAAGTGCTACATCACGATCCTGATAGCATGGAAGCCACTACTTTCCACAAGGACCATGAAAAATTCTGGATTCATCAACTACATTGTATGGATTCTGTAGGCATCAATCACGCTGATTGGTAACCTTTTCTACCTTTGGTAGTAAAACTTTTAATTGATTACTCTGCATTTAGCCACCAGAATAAGATTTTTATGCTTGCTTACATCCCCCCATATGCCTATTCCATTACAATATACCATCAACCAGGCTACTGGTAGGGTACACTCCCAGCATATGCCCTGAAAGAGACTGGCACCAGCAGTGTTGCCCACATCTGATTTTTGCGGGTCCCAAGGACCCCCCACTCTTAGATTTGGGGGTCCCACTGTAAAATCAGGGGTCCCATGGGGTCCTCATCTGAAATATTGGGGTCCCATGTTTTTTTCTTAAAAAAACATTGATCTAATTATAAAGCACTTTATTAAACATGTTGAAAGCACTAGTTATGACATTGTGTAAATACTGTCAATGTATATATAGAGAATATTAACTATGCAGTGGTCAATTTTCAAAAATATGTATTCACATCTACAATGGTGGCTAAAATTGATCTATTGAAATGGCCCTTGTATATTTAACTAATAACATTTGAACTGCATGTCAATAAACAATAACTTAAAGCACTGTACTTGTTTGTTGTCTGATAAACCAACCAACCTACATTGACACCCTTGTATGATTAACATTTCCAAAGACCACTACATTAGTAATTAGCAAAGACCACTGCATTAGTTTTTCTATTAAACCCTGACTTGACTTTGGACGAAAAGGAAAAATTACGAGCGTCTGGAGCGAGTTTTCTCAAGGACGACTTGACCTTCTTCGATATAATGCGCGCATATTTTTTATAATGTAACTGGAACCTCTAAATATAGTGGAATACATAAGCTAAAATCAGACAAAACAATAATTTATCAAAAATAATCTGTATAAAACAGATTAAACTGCGTAATTAGTGAAAATATATCAGCCAATAACCGGATATCCCTAATTCATAGGGAGGAACTATGTAACGCGATTGCTGATTGGTTGAAGCATAGATAACACATTAGCATGTATCCAATAACAACGCTTGTATCTTGGAGCTTTGAACTATACGCTGTTCGAAAAAAATCTATATTTTAAAGTATGCCTACCTGGAGATCGACGATATCGTTGAACATCGCTGCTGGGATGAGCTTTTTAGTTGACAAATTGGGAACACCTAACGATCGAGTATTGTTAAACATTATAAACACTAACCCATCAGTCAATCAATCAGCCGCTATTACTAAATAAAAGACAGCTTATAGCGTGTATTGATACCGTTATTCAAACAGCAATACAAAGACACTGCCGCTAATCCGTCAAATGGCCATTCAAATGTAAAAGATATCACAATATCTTCCATATGTTCCTTCATCCATTTAGATATTTTGATAAGTAAATAGAAAAAAATATTTTGCCTGTTAGTCGTGCTTTAGGCAAGTAGGCATGCGCAAATTAATTTCAAAATATTCAGCATATTAGTGATAACAACTTTGTGATCTGTCCTATGTTCTGAGCTGTGAAAGGGTTAAGACGCCCAGACACGTTTGTATACGCTTGATCAGTTGTATTGGATTTTTCAAGCGTGAGTTCCTCTAGAGGGAAATTCCGCTGTTACCCAATCAAATACGTCACACTGACGTTTAGCACAACAGACAGAAATATGGCCAAACAAGGTGACTGACATCGGACTTGTAAACTCATTATTTATTAAAAAAATTAGATCAAATGGAATACTAAGGATGATCTGGGGATTGTGTTTACAATTAATTTTGAATCTAATTTATGGGAATTAACAACTTTGAGTTGTGCAAGAAAACATACAACAAATCATAGTCTTAAACAACGCAGTAAGTTCATTTTTATTGAACACAATACATTAGGTATGTTTTTTAAAGTAAAAACATGCACAAATAAATATACACACACGATAATATAATCGATAATTAAGCGACGCAGTTACCAGTTTCCGTTACACTTTTTACTGCGTTCCTCGTGCATCCTTGGGGACGCAGAGGGTTCATTTTTATGCGTCCCTCTGCCATTTTTATGCGTATATACGCGCAAAAGGATGCATAAGGGCAACTCTGGGCACCAGTCTGTACTCACTCCTTGGTGACACATGTCAACAAGCATGCCCGCGCATGCGCAATGGAGCCCAAATAGGAAACAGATTCACTTTTCAAATATTCTGCAAGCAGTATCATTTAGAGTCAATCTCCTCCCATCGTTCTAGATCCTAGGTTCAGAAGCCCCCTTCTCTTAGGGCGAGAGGGGGCCAAGCTTATTCTCGTAGACCCAGTTAAAGGTCCAGAGGTCGGTCTTCTGACAGAGGTTTTCAGGGTAAGAGAGTTTGAAGGTGTGGCCACTGCCCAGCTCTTTCTTTCTCCAGTCTCTTTCCTTCCTCTTCTTGTGCCTTTGGATCCAATGGTCCAGTGCCTTCTGCCCAGCTTGCCAGTAGGACGCCTGTCTCTGTTCTGGGAGACTTGGCATTCCCTCGTTCAGGACTCCTGGCTTGTAAATCAGATTTGTTGGGGGTATGCACCTTCTTGGATCCTTCACCCTCCTCTGTCTCTCCTTCCCAAATGTACACCAGTTCCCTCAATTCTGGAGAAGTTGGTGGCCTTAGAAGAGGAGTTGGAGTCCATGATCGTCAAGGAGACCATAGAAGAGGTTCCCCTTTGGAGAGTAGACCTGGGCTACTATTTAATCATTTTCTTAGTTTCCAAGAAAACAGGAGGTTGGCATTCTATCATCAATCTGAAGAAGTTAAACCTCCTTATTTTAACTCCAAAGTTCAAAATGGAGACCATCTCCCAGATCATCGCCAGTCTAGATCCAGGCATGTGGACTTCCTCCATCGATCTAAAGCACGCCTACTTCCATGTGCTTATCCTCCTGCTGTACGGAAATTCATGAGGTTCGCCTACAAGGATCGGTTATGGCAATTTCGAGCCATGCCCTTCGGCCTGACCATGGCCTCATTTCTCTTCACTCGTCTAGTCTCAGCCATGGTAGGAATCTTGCACCTTTGTTCTTTCCATCTTCATGTTTATATAGATGACTGGTTAATAAAAGCAGTCTTCCTTAATTCTTTCAGAAGTCATTCCAGAGGTTTGCAGTCTGGCATGCAGCCTAGGTTGGATTTTATATCTCAAAAAATCAAGTCTAGTTCCCTCTCAAGTCTTCACTCACCTAGGCGTCTCCTTCGATCTGGCTCAGGACCTAGTTTTTCCATCAGATCTAAGGGTAGAGGCAATTTCAGTGGCAATGGACATTCTGTCAACTTCTTCCACAGTCCGAGCAAGATTCTTTCTTAGGGTTATGAGGTTGATGGTCAGCGTCGAGAATGTCATCCCTTGGGCAGCGCTGATGAGAAGACCCTTTCAAATGTATTTGATGTCCCTTTGGAAGCTGTCAATCCATTCCATTTACCATCAGATTCCCATCAGAGAACACTTAATACGCCATCTAGATTTTTGGAAAGCTCGTTCTCTGCTTCTGAGGGGTGTCCCTCTGGTCAAGTCCTACCCTCAGGTGATTATATTCGCAGACGCTTCTAAAGAGGGATGGGAGTGGTCTGGGACTCCTATCGGTCTCCGGTCTTTGGTCTCTGGAGGAGTCGACAGCTCACATCAACATCTTGGGATCGTGAGCTGTCAATAAGGCTCTCCACCCATGGTCGGATCGAGTGAAAAGCTTCAGTCTCGATTCGATCGGACAATTCAACGGTGGTTTCTTATATCAACAGACAGGTGGGAAGGAGGTCCTCCCTCCTTTGCATGGTGGTTTGGAACCTTCTCTTGTGGTGCCGCAAGAATCAAATTTCTGAATTTTCTTGCGGACCAGCTATCGCGTCCCAGCAAATTCGCCCACACAGTGGTAGTTAAAGAGGTCAGTTGCCAGAGCGAGCTTCAAGCTTATGGATCATCCTCATGTAGATCTTTTTGCGACTTGTCTGAATGCCCAGATCTCCTCTTTCATGTCTCCATTTCCGGACAGTCAGGCGCTGGCGGTGGACGCCCTGTCTCAGTCCTGGACAGGGATAGTCGCTTATGCGTTGCCTCCAACAATCCTGATTCCTTTCGTTTTGAAGAAGGTCAGGGACCAGTTCGTCAATGTTCTCCTGATAGCTCCCTTTTAGCCAAAGCGGATCTGGTTCATAGACCTTCACGATCTCCAGGTAGACTTCCCTCATCTCCTTCCAATCTCCCCAGATCTTCTCTCTCAAGTAAGGGGCACGTGTTTTCATTCAAACCCAGAAATCCTCAGTCTGTGTGTTTGGAGGATATTGAGTGTCAAGTCCCTGAGATCAAAGTTTCTTCAAGATCTCAGGAAATTATTGATTCTGCCAGGAGAGTCGACCCATCGAGTTTACAAGAGTCGACTTAAATTTTTGGAGAATGGTGTTCAGACCATGGTTTCTTGCCCGATTCTGTTTCTATTCCCCAGGTGTTGGATTTTTTATCCTATCTCTTTGATTCTTTACAGTTATCTGCTAACACAGTCAATGTTAATAGCTTTTCTTTAGCTTCCTCGCTTCCTTGTTTTTTGAATGCTGGTGTCAAGGATACGAAGATTCTTAATGTTTTTTATGAGAGGATTGGGCAACATTCGTCCTCCAGTAGCTAAGCCTTTGCCTTTCTGGAATTTGGCTTTGGTTCTTCAGGTTTTGGCAGGCCACCATTTTGAACTAGTAGGGCAGATATGTGAATAAGATGTTCCATTCTGGCCCAAAGCATGAAATTTGGCATATAGGTGGTTTAAGGTATCCTGATCATAATTAGATGTGGTGCCACGTGATTCTACCAAGGGAACCCATTCAAAATGGCGGATTCAAAATGGCCGCCTTCCCAGCGGAACATTTGCATTACTCAAGCTCTAGACGGAGTAGAGAGATGGGATTAATATCAAATTAGGGGTTTCATGGGTCAATCATTATAATTCTACTCATTACAATACTCTAAATATGTAAATATCAATCCTTCCATAGCGACCACCTATGTTTGATGTCAAAAGACGGTGGCTCTTTAAGATGTGTTATCTAAAAGATCCATCTCTTGAGAACAAAAGGAATATAGCATCTAGAAATAGTTTAAATTACTTGATTTCTTAATATCGAACCAAGTAATGGTCGTTATAGATACGTTCAATTATCATATTAGAGTATGCAAGGCTATACATGATGCTGTTGATTGTTGAATCATGATTCACAGACATCACATGCACTGAGCACCACATGAGCACAACTGTGTACACGGTAAGTTGGATTTATAGCATTTGCATCTGCCAGTGCAATTACTTTTGCAAGCACATTTCACGAGTTCCCGGCATGCCTTAGATGCGTCTGCAAGCAAACTCCATTACGGTGACCAAGTGTCTCCATCTCTGACCCAACCTCAGTCAGCTGGCGATGGCGTTTTTGCATTTGCATGGAGTGATTGTCCCCAAAGATGTCCTACCTGGAACGCAGCACGTTTGGTGTGTTGCAGTAGAGCTGCACTGGTCGGAGGAATGTTTTCTAGCTGCCTGTTGCCAAAAGCGAAAAGCCGTTTTCGTGCCTCATTAACCTTTGACAATGGTGATGTGCGTTTGTACAGTAGTACGACAAACCTCTCCAGCGTTTCCATGTCATTGTCACACAGAGACGCCGGGGCATCAGACAGTCTCCTAAATAGTGACTTGAATAGATCTGAAGTCCTCCAAACTTCCCATGCTGTCTTCTTGCCAATCCCACAAAATGCAGACACAGTGTCACACCCAGAGAAAGCATGCATAAATAGCAGTCCTTGTGACGCTTCTGCACCCAAAACTGCTGCAATGCCATGAGCTGATACATAGCAGAAGGTCTTCCCATGGCCAAATGCGATCCAGAGGTCACACCCATGAAGAAAGTTTGCTGTCCGTATGGCTAGGACTACGACGTCTGTATCTGTAGCATGAATCATTAGTGTTCGATAACCTTGGTGATATGCATGGAAGGCGTGTAGCAACATTCTACCATCTGCTTCATCTTGCATGCATGGCGTGAGTTGAGCTCTGGCTTCATCAGCATGTTTTCCTCACATGTTGTGACGAGTATCTTTCCTTCTGGTAGCTCGAATGACTTCAATGTATGTGCGAGAAATGTGAAGAGGCCTGTTTTGTTTGCATCAACTCGTAGGAAAGTTTTCCAATTTTGAGCGAGTCTTGTACTCGATGCAACACGAAGAGCTTCACCATGTCCCCGTAAATCCCTAGCGTGTGTCTCCAAGCTTCGCGCCTTATACACGTCCCATACAACATCCAGTCTTTTAACCGTCTGTAGTTGTCTAGAAATGTGTGGGAGGAAGATGTGCTCTGCAAAATCTCCAAATGTGTTCACAACCACGTTTCATTTCTTGGGATCTAGATTATGCATCATAGCTGCTCCGTCAATGATCTTCACTTCAACCTCTGGACAATCAGCTGCATGAGCTACTAATGCTTCCAAACATCCCATCAGATCTGATTTGCTGCCTTGGCGCATTGCGTTGCTCTCAGCAAGTGAAGGGGGCCATGGATGATTCTCATGCTCAAAGAATGAATCAAGGTCTCCGTCTCTGGATTGGCAGGAAATGTACAGTCTAGAGAATAACTGTACATCTCTCTTCATTGCAACAAGCTTCTTGTTGGTTCTGGTACTCTTCCTCTGTTTTGATTTGAACAAAGCCAAATTGTTCTTTTGGATTGGGTCATATACCGATTTTGATGATACAGATAGTCGATCTGCAACGAATGCATGGTACTGTTTGATGCCTAGTTCTTCTGCTGTTCGGATCGCATTCACTACAGACTCGGACATAATGACTTTGGTATCTAGAGTCCCTAAGTCAAAACTGTCATCTAAAAATTGGTTTCCCATTTCCTCGATTGCATCAATAAGACAAATTGTGTTTAAAGCAAACAATTTCTGCTTACTCCGAATCTGCTCATGGTGACAGTTATCATTGATATTTCTGTGTGTATGTTTCACTTCGTACTCGCTGATCATCCTTCCTATTTCCGGGCCTGACACCATCCATCGTTTCAAAGCAGCTTCATTTTCTGTGATTCCGATAATTCCACCATCGCCCTTCAGAATGTATATATATTTAAATAGTCAGTGTGAGTTTAGGAAACTACAATAATTATATGGAAATCCGCAATGAAATAATGCTTGGCGAAGCGAGGGGCTGGCATACAATTACTTTTACTGGAGAAAACGTGTAGACCAATTGTTTTGAGTAGCGAAAATTGTTTCTAAAATGTTCCACCCGGAACATGTGTGTACAAACGTTTAGCAATAATACTACTAATTTACAAATGTTACAACGACGACGACGACGACGACGACGACGACGACGACGACGACGACGACGACGATAATAATAATATATTTTTTAGCATGTTTATCTATTTAGAGTATTGTAATGGATAAAATCATAACCAGTGACCCAAGTAACCATTAATTTGACATCAATTCCAGCCCTCTACTCCATCTAGAATTTGAGTAGTGCAGATTTTCTGCTGGGAAGGCGGCCATTTTGAATCCACCATTTTGAATGGGTTCCCTTGGTAGAATCATGTGGCACCGCATCTAATTATGTTCAGCATACCTTAAACCACCTATATGCCAAATTTCATGCTTTGGGCCAGAATGGAACATCTTACATATCCGCCCCACTAAACCTATTGCTTCTATTAGTCTAAAATTTTCAACTTTTAAGGCTGTTTTTTCTTGTTGCATCTGCTTCGCTAGACGACGATAAAAAATTCATGCTCTTTCTGCCATAAAGGATAGATTTATTGAATCTGGGGACGGTTTAGCTTTATATCCCAGAAGAGATTTTTTATCGAAGACAGTCTAACCGTTACCCAGCTAAGCTGATCATTTTAAAATCGCTATCTTCCTTTTCGCCGTCTGACAAATTTTGGTGTCCCATCATGGCATTAAAGGTCTACAAGCGCCGAGCCGATTTTAAAAGGTCTGATCTATCCAATTTATTGGTTCCATATGCGGAGGAGGTAGCCCAACCAGTCTCTAAGGCCACGATTGCCAGGTGGATTTGTGAGACCATCAAACTTTGTTATTAGATTGCTTCTCCTGAACAAGTTAATCTATCCCATGTTAAGGCTCACGATGTTAGGGGAATGGCTACCTCTTTCGCTCTTTTCACTGGCTCATCTTTAGATGAGGTCATGCAGGTCGCAGGCTGGAAATCTGAGTCACCTTTTACTTCTTTCTATTTAAAGGATCAGAGTGCAGCTGCCTCCTTTTTAGAAATATTATGATTTTAACTAAAAAAGCTGAAGACCATTTACCAAGCACATCCCACCATTTTCGCTATGAGAAATGGTGAGATTTTTCTTTGGTTTTATTTATTTCTTTAAGTTTAAAGTTCTCCTTGTTTGATAATCACTGTGTGATTGATTATGATGCACTATTATGGTACGTCATTAACATTTGGATATGATTTATTTAATTTTTATCCTTGCTTAACAATTCTCAAATCTCCACCAATCAAGGGTTTTAAGTGGGGCACTGACCAAATCTACGGGTTTAGCAAGTATTGATTGAACAGTATAGATGTTTTTGTGGTGTAATAACAACCCCCAACAAAAAAAACCCACCCCCTTTGCGAGTTGGTCTGTAGTTTTATTAACCACTATAAAACATACTTACCGTTCAATCACTACGACCCGGCCTCTGCCATCCCCGCATGGGAATGATTTGAGAATCTGTTTATAATATTTGGCACTTAAATTTAGAAAAGTTAATCTGTTTCCTATTTGGGCTCTATTGCACATGCGCGGGCATGCTTAGTGACAGGTGTCACCAAGGAGTGAGTACAGACTGGTGCCAGTCTCTTTCAAGGCATATGCTGGGGTGTACCCTACCAGTATCCTGGTTGAGGGTATATTGTAATGGAATAGGCATATGGGGGTATGTAAGCAAGCATAAAAATCTTATTCTGGTGGCTAAATGCAGCGTAGTTGATTTAGCAAGTAGTGATTGAATGGCAAGTATGTTTTATAGTGGTTTATAAAACTACAGACAAACACGCAAGGGGGGGGGTCTGTTGGGGGTTTCCAAATCATAATGCACAACACTGGTGACCTCGTCCTGCCTTGGAGGTTTAAAGAAGACACCACTATTGAGTTGTCCATCCTTATTAAGACTAATTTGTTTCGGATTCGGTCCTCAAACTTTCAAATTAAAGCTCATGGCTCTGCTTTCCACCGGAAAAGCCATACTGTCCCTGAGATTGAACAGTATCCCCAGGTAAATAATTTCCTGAGAAGGAGTCAATTCTGATTTCTCTAGATTGACAATCCAACCTAGCTCCCTTAATAGAGCTAGGACAATTTTCAGATTGTTGCGCACAGTGACTGGGTTCCCCGCCTTCAGAAGTCAGTCGTCTCTGTAAGTATGAACAGCTATGTTCCTGCGAAGCAATGTAGTCATGGCAAGAACCACCATGGGAGCAGACTAAACGGTAACGCATTGAATTCCCAGACCTTGTCCTGGAACACAAACTGCAGGTATTTCTGAAAAGGAATTGACATTGGAATATGAAAATAAGCATTCTTCATATGTATCGACACTGCCCACATGCCCTTCCTCAGGCCTGTCATCACATTTTAGTCCAGTAAAACTACAAATTAACCTAGAACAAATTGCAACAGAATTTATTTCTTTTCTGCGGCATTCATGGGACTGCCAGGTGTCACATATCAAAAGTCCTCCAAAATCCCTCGATGGGAAAGTGGGTAAATTCGCATATTTAGCTACCGCCATTATCCGAATAATGAAACTTCCCTTACCTGCTTCATTCCGCAAATAAACGAAGTAGAAATGTTGTCTAAGCTCTGAATTTCATGGTCACGGAAGACAGTAAGCAATTGGCAATATTGCCTTGAGCCACTTGTACAAATTCTCCAAACCACAGATTAAATATGGTTGTATGCACAGGGCCGGGGTAATTTAAAAAAATTATATTTAAAGTAAGTTTAATTTTGTTTTTCGCTTTTAAAATTTTATCTAATATAAATTGCATTTTAATTTTCACTTTTATCTCACAATTTGAATAAATTTCTATACAATTCAATCAGAATATGGACATGGATTTAGATACATGCGTTATTTGTAGCCAGAGCCTAGAAAATGGCTCACAAACTGTCAAGCTTCGAGTTAAAGGCTGTGACGGTATTAACAATGCTAGCAGAGCCCGTGAAAGCGATGTCATAGCTGAAGTAGGACAGAGGGTTCATGTAAAATGTCGACGGGAGTTCATTGATCCCAAGCGGATTGCCCGTGACGCAGAGAAAATTGAACAATCTCCGCCACCCATGCGAACACTCCGTTCAGAAAGTCCAACATTCAATTTTAGTGAACATTGTTTGCTATGCGGATACCCTGCAAAAATTCAAGATGGAAAGAAACGTAGCTATGATATTGATCCAGTAAGTACTCATGACTTTCAATGTAGTATCGCCGAGGCCTGTGAGCAGAGAAAAGACGAATGGGGCAAACTTGTAGCTGGGCGGCTTGCCTTCACGCCGGATTTATGCGTTGTCAATGCAGTATACCATCAAAGCTGCAGCGTAAATTTGGATCTAGATTTATTGTTGACACCTTGTACAAGCACGGATTTGGATGTTCATACGCGGAGATACAGAGGTTTGAGCGCAGTGCATCACTTCATGGTGGAGATCTACCACAGCCATTATCAGGCGAGTTCATTCAGTTTGTTGCCGACAATGTGGATCACAATATTTGCACAATAGATGGGCATAATACATTTCATGGAATGGGAATCATTGCATCTGTTACACCAGGAAACCTTTCGTGCAAACTTATTCCAAGGATAAATGTAACATCTGAAGATATCAAGCAAGTTGGCAAGATCTGTATCAGGAACTTTGAGTCTCAGCATACCAGGAACTTCCCATTGACCTTTAAGGAGTTAACTGCGATGGAACAAACAGACCCAACAGCTGACATTGACATCCTCTGGGATTTCTCTTTGTTTCTGCGTTCAAGGAGACAGTCATGGTCTGGCATGATGCAAACTGTTCACCAAGGAGTTTATCCAGGTAAATCGTCTGTTATTTTCCTTCCGATGATAGATCTAGAGCCAAGTAACATGACCTGCATCTTTTCCACTTTGACTTATGTTTGTGAACAGGGAAACCGATACCATGTTGCACCCGTGATTACATTTGATCAGCCCTTATTTTGGAAAGCTATGACTATCATAGAGATTGAGCCGAGCTGGAGTCCATTAAAGCAAATTATTCTAAGACTCGGAGGTCTTCATATGGAGATGAGCTTCCTTGGCTGCATTGGTCACTTAATGGCAGGAAGCGGTCTTGCGCCTATTCTAGAGGTAGTCTACGCTGAGAATGCTGTCAAACACATTCTTAGTGGAAAGGCAATTTCTCGAGCAGTTCGAGGACACCTCATGGTTTTTGCTTCTCTCAGTACAATCTTGATTGCAAATGCATACAACCTACCACTACCTACAATTGCAGATGCTGAAGTTGACACAGTAGAATATTCCGCTGCAATGCATTCAAAAGAATTGTTTGACAATGATGATAATGTTGCAGGTTTAGTTCCCTAAATAAAAGTCTGGTTAAAGTTGGAGAGCTCTATGATGACATTATCAAAAATCTTTATGTAGCTACAAGATTGTCCTCGGAAAATGCATTACATGATGTCAAGGACAAACTAGACTCAGAGAAGGTGGTCATGAAAGATAAGAGGACTGCACGACTCTGGCTTTTGTATATGGAGTTGGTTGACATTCTGCGCAAATTCATTAAGGCAGAACGAACTGGTGATTGGAACATGCACCTTCAGACCGTTCGTGAGATGCTTCCATATTTGCAGCCGCTGGGCATAATCTGTACGCCAAGTCTGCATATGTATATTTACAAAAGATGTTAGAAATACCTGAAAGTCATCCAGATATACACACCAGCTTCCTCAATGGTCATCATGTCATTCATCGAAGTGATAGGTATTGGGCAGGGTTATCTACTGATCTAGTTATTGAGCAGGTCCTTATGAGAAGTGTAAAGTCAAGTGGTGGTCTAACACGAGGTCGTGGAATGACAGAACTTCAGCGTCTTGTTTGGTTGTTGTCTATGCCCGCATGTGCAGATGTGTGTAATGCAATGCAAGAGCTCTCTGGGGTAAACTGTGATTCAAGTGAACAACACAAAGATTCCACACAATCTCGAATAAAGCGTGATATGGATGATACTTACAAAATTCTCAAAATCCTTAGTGAACTGAATCCATTTGGACCAGACCCTTCTCTTAGAGGACTTGTTAGTGGATTGTCTGCACATGAATTAGTCAATGTTGACGATGCTAAAGATATTGGAGAATCAATTATTAATTCGATGTGTGGCCAATGTGTATCAAGCATTTCGTTCCAGAGAAAGAGACAAGCTATTACCTTAGCATCCAAAACATCTCTCAAGATTGATGATGAATGTGTACAAATTGATCCACAACTCCTATTTCAAAGACTCAGTTTAATTGCTACAAATAGATCAAAAGGGAATCCAGCATCTTATTTTGAGCATGAGTTGTGCACTCATCCGCCCGCACTCTTTGATAATTCATCTCTTCCATGGGAAGCAAATAAGCCGGCACTTGCTGATGCATTGTGGAAATTAATTCAATATGAAGATGCAGTCCTTCCAGATTCTGTCCACTATGTGCTTGATGGAGGAGGTCTATTACACCGTGTTCCATGGCAGCGTGGAGAGACATTTGCAAATGTTTGTCAAAGATATGTAAAATATTGCATAAGCAAATATGGAAAGGCTACAGTAGTTTTTGATGGTTATGACCAAGGCCCAGACATAAAAGATGTAACACATAAGAGGCGAACTCGTGGATCAGGCGCAACTGTTGTACTGACTCCGCAAACAGTTGTAACTCTGAGTAAGCCTGATTTTCTTAGTAACAAGCAGAACAAACATCGGTTCATATCAATCTTAAGTTCATCTCTCGAACAGGCTGGATGCTTAACGATAAAGGCAAGCTGTGATGCTGATGTCTTAATTACGCAAACGGCTACCTTGGCTTCAAAGTCAACAAATACTGCTCTTGTTGGAGACGATACCGACCTACTGGTGTTGCTTCTATACCATACTGATATGAATGGCTGTCAGCTATTTTTCAGACCAGAGCCAAAGCAAAATGCAAAGAAACCCCGACTGTGGAATATCAAAATGGCAAAGGAAAAACTCGGGTTCTGTTTGTGCTCACAGCTGTTATTTATCCATGCTATCCTTGGCTGTGACTCAACATCTAGGCTTTATGGAATTGGAAAATCTGCATCCCTTAGCAAAATCCAGTGCTGCAAAGAACTCTCTCAAATTGCTGAAGTGTTTACAATGAGTAATGCGAATAAAGATGACGTGATAAAAGCAGGTGAGAAGGCAATGCTTATTCTATACAATGGCACTTCAATGGATAGTCTAGTTGCTTTGCGGTACAAGCGATTCAGGGAGAAGGTTGCAAAAAGTTCCAAGTATGTTGAAACACGAGATTTACCACCAACACCCGCATCCGCAAAGTTTCACAGTCTTCGCGTGTACTACCAAATTCAAGTTTGGAGAGGAGATGCTGGAGATATGGATCCAACAGAATGGGGCTGGAAAGTTCTCAACCACCAAATGCTGCCTGTTAAGACTGACATGCTGGCAGCACCTGATGATTTACTGTATTCATTTAGATGCAGCTGCAAAACTGGCTGTGAATCAAAGAGATGCACCTGTAGAAAACATGGGCTCAGCTGCACATCCGCCTGCGAAGACTGTAAGGGTCTCAGTTGCTCGAATTCAATAACGCTCATTGAGGAAGATGACTTGGATAATTGATTCAAGATGAAATTAGTAGAAAGCAGGTACCTATGCCATACTATTTCATCTTAGCTTAGCTTAGAAACACACAATACCGTGACATAATAAAATATAATATGTATTGTATCAATATCAATGATGGTATTAGGTAAATTCATGCAAGTGGCATAACACAATACATTTAATTTGTGGAGAATATGTCAATCGTATTCATTTATTACTAAAAAAGTCCAAAAATACCCAGTCACACATATATTACATACCGGTTTTAAAGAAATAAAGAAAAATTGATTTTTCAGGTGAAATGGCCCAAATCTGGTAATAATTATGCAAATTTTACCCTTTCCTCTATTGGAATTTTGGAGGACTTTTGATATGTTGTACATGATGGCCCCCTATACACTGGGCGAGGTAAAAAATTTCTGTTGCAATTTGTTCCGGGTTAAAATATTTTTGGCCTAGATTGACTGGACTATTTGCCACCATCTCCATCTGAAACCTTGGCGACAGAATGAACATGTTCAAAGGCTTGAGGTTGAGGATCAGTCTCCAAACTCCGGCGTATTTCAGAACGAGGAACATCATTGAATAGAAGCCCTGAGAGGCTTGGTCAGACTAAATGAATCGCATTCTTCCATAGAAGACTCAATTTCCAAGCGAATGACCTCTAAATGATCGGTCTCCCTTAGAACGGGAGGGAGTCCATACTGGAGTCGTATTACAGAACCAAAGAGTCTTGGATGAGCCAATCCAGTTTGTATCCATTTCTTAACCAATGACAGACTAAACAGTCTTGCATGACCTGTTCTCATTTGCTTGAGAAGAGTTGAAGTCTGTCTCCGATGGTAGGAATCTGCACACAGCTCACGATCGATGTTGCACGACAAAATGCTAACTCGCTTGGGTGATGATCTCTGACTCCTGTCTTCCCAGATGCTACCAGAACAGTTCTCACTGGATGCCCGTCAGGACTGCCCCCACCGCCTCCACAGGACTTTGGCGTACAACGGGCCAGAACCGCCACCTCTGTTATCGTTACGATAACTGGACTTTTTGGTTCTACCCCTTTCCTGTCATCATCATAAGACCGCTTATTTGGTGACTTATATGATGATGACCGACCAGTCGCCTGGAAGCCGGATGCCCGATGGGTATCATGGCCTTCAGGACAAAAGGGAGATCTCTGGCGTTGGCGCTGTTACTCCTGCCTATGCTGCTTGTAGGACTACTGCGCCCGAGGCCTCTTCATCGACTTCCACAACTTGCCAACGACTTCTTGTTCTGCCACCATTGACGCATTGTTAGAAAGCTACCAAACAGACCTGGACCACTGAAGGGCACAGAAGATAACGCAGCCCTCATTTCTGGTCCCGGTTCTACGCAACGGAAAACCATTCTTCTATGCTCAGCCAATGTGTGAGTGATTACCCTGGCCAGGAAATCCTGGGACAAGCACATAGCATCCCGGACAACTCCGGGAGCCATTTCGGGCACCGCCCCACCCTCCACCGTGCAGGTCAGCATCCCTTGCAAGACGGTACATTCATGCGACAGGGCAGCCATGGCAGCCCGTGACGCATCTTCAATAAGCAAAAGCTCATTGAATGCCTCCTTGTTGGCTGCAGACACTAAGGGCCGAAAATGACCCTTCCCTTTGCCTACCAATGGCCCATTCAGTGCTTCACGCTCCTTCAACGAAAGACGAGGAACTCGCGCATAGCCGCATACTTATGCTAGCTCTGGAATGTGGACCATGCTTCTGATGCCCTTGGGGGCCTTAGGCAATGAAAACTCTGGCTGTACCAGTCTGTAAGCTGCGACTTCAAGCATGCCCGAAGTTTGAGAATTAAGGAGAAGCATAGGAATGGCAAAAGAGCCATTGGACAGAGCGCTAGCCGCATGCTCTGACATCCGCTCCATCGCTTGATCGCGCTGAAGTCCCTGTTCCGATGCCAAGCCGAGATGGTTAGACTTCAAGCTGAGACAGTTAGACATCCACATCAGGACACCCATCCACTCAGCTACTGAGCAGTACGAAGACTCATCCATTAGAGAACTACCGTTTTCATCTTCCTTCTCACCCTTGGATGAGGAGGCTGCTTCCAATGATCCCTGCTGAGAGCCTTGCAACCGGCTTCCAATTCGAAGCGGGTCTACAGCTCGGCTGCTGGTGACCGTCTCAATGTCCAAGGAATCCACCGACATTGATTCCTCACCATGAAGCGGGCTACCGACAGACGCCGGCACAATGGCCGCTGGCATGGCGGAATGAACGACTCCCATGGAAGTCGTCAATACCACACTCTGCGGCAACACGACAGGAGCCATACTAGATGGCGGGACGGATCCCACGAAGTCTGGATGAAAGATGCCTAAAGGAACATCTATATCGCCACCCTGCTGGGAGACACGTACGAATCCCAGGGGAGACTCGCAAACTCGCATGTGCCCCGACCCTTCACTGGGCAAGACTAGCATTGGGATATCATCCAATAGCAACAAATCTTCCTCTTCTGCTGTAGCCTCGTAAGCTTTAGCGATCAAAGGGGTGAGTGCCGTTTCCTGCGCAAGCTGGACCGGACCACCGAGAGGTAGTCCTGCATCTTGCAGATTCCATGGATGACTGGAATGACCCAAACATCGCTTTGAACTGCGTTGCCCATACACCTTGTGCAGAATTCATCTGCGTGTTGAGTCTCTCCTCCATGACCTGCAAGGCCGCCACATGAGCTTTGGACGCGCGATCCTTCGCGATGCATTTAAGACACGCACGCCTATCACTGTTAAATTCCGCCACCAACTCCAGGATCACCTCACACAAATATTACAGGGAGCTCCTACTTTGCATCTAGCACAGGAAACACAGTGATGGCCAGCAAATTTCCGCTCCTTGAAGCGTCTACACTTGGTGCAGAGGTGTCAGGCGAAGATTTTGCCTGCCCCTTCGGCTTCTGCGAACACAATTTTAGAATTAAAATGCTGAACATGGTAATGATGATGAGCACATAGCACAAAAGCTTGATTATAATCAAAGATTAATTTTAAAAACATTAACTTTCTCATGAATTAGACGAAATCACGGATTTCTTTTTTCACGAGAGAGTTGATACTTACCTCCCTAACACTCTGATATTTCCAAATATCGACTCACTCAATAAAAACTCAGATAAAAAAGGTAAGGTGCACCTATTGGGCAGGTAGACAGATGACAGTCCGGCAGATGCCAGCCCCAACCTCGCGCATGCTCAGACTGACACTTCCTCTGACTAATTTATTGGCTGACACAATGCAACTAAGTAAGCCTGAAGGCCGAGCCTTTGTGGGGTGGAGAGGCCAGGTCCGTGTAATAGGGAGGTAAGTATCAACTCTTGTGAAAAAAGAAATCAGTGATTTCGTTTATTTCACTTCAAGAGTATACTTACCTCCCTAACACTCTTTGATATTGCCAGAATTCGTCAGTGAATTTGGTGGGAGAGAGGCGAGGTCAAAAGACCAGCTTTTCCCTATGTGCATTTGCGCGCTTAAAGCACTAATTCTTCTGAAAATTGCGTGAGAACCCAACCAGGGAATGATTTGAACATCAGATAACACAACCGATGGCTGAGAGACCATATGTCATATGCGCACCACCCCCCCCCCCTTTTCTTGGGAGGGAGACAGAATGACCTCAATGTCCCATACGCTCTCTACATGCTAGTGCCAAAGTACTATAGGACATCAGACGAAAAGATTCATTTTCGTATACTCTCAAGAAAGAACCACATAAAACATGTACCATCACTATATTAGAATAAAGGGTCACGTGGCAATGACAATCAACAATGAACAACACATAGACAAGACTGACCTTGAAATCCTTGTCGCTGTCATCAACTTCCCCTAGGTGAAGACTGATATAGTACCTAGGTGAAGACTGATATAGTACAAGTGGTTGTTTCCATTGCTAAATTGTGCTATTTGTAAACAATGAGAAAGTGTCATCAAAATATGTACACCTAAATTATCTTTTCAAAATCGATAAGGTGAGAGGATCTGAGGTGTCACGGAGGTAACGGTTGGTAAAACTTGACTCACAGTGCCACTGGGCTACCAACATAATGTCATCCACTGGAACCCCGTTAAACAGGGCGGTGGAAGCCACTACACCACGAACACTGTGTGCCTTGGCCAAATCAACTTGTTTAACTGTGGTGGATTTATGGCAAAATTGGATACATTCCACAATCCACCTGGAAATGGTGTCCTTGGATGCCCTACCATGCGGTTCAATATATGACAACCATAACACTATTGGGTCTGCCCGCCATTCCTGGGTACGTTGTTTGTACCTGTTTAATGCGAGGACTGGACACCATGCTTTGGAAGTAGGATCATATCTAGTCAAAGCTGGTAAAAATATGGGTTGACCTGGATATTTCAATGATTGTTTTTTAGCGATGAAATTAATCTTAGGTAGAAGCCTACAGCCTTGCCTGTAACCACTTAATGATCTGCCTCGGCTGATAAGGCATGAATTTCGTTTCTCCGCATTGCCGAGGCCGCAGCAATTAAAAATACAGTTTTAAGTGTCAACAATTTCATAGAAATGGAACTTAGTATTTCAAAAGGTTTATCAGCTAGTACTTGGAGCACTAAAGATAAACGCCAAGAGGGAATCACTGGAGGATTTCTCAGTCTTAGATTGTCCTTGCCTTTAATTAAAGTATTTAATGTACTTACTTCGTCACTTCCCCATATTAGCCAAGCAAGGGATAACTGACATTAAAACTGACTTGTGGCCAGCAATAGTTAGGCTTGAGGCCATAGGCAAAATACAGGTGACAGAGGATATTCGGCTTCTACCTGAATAGATGCATCCACTGGATTAACATCTCCGTTTGAGCACCATTCTGCAAATCTATTGATTTTATAGTTATATGTTGTAGATGTTGACCCCCTTCTGGCTTTTGCCATAAACATGGCTGCTTGCTCAGAAAAGCCCTCCTTAATTCTAGATTCCTTGACAACATCCACGCAGTCAATTAGAACTATGATGGATTGTTGTGAAGGTTCTTGCCCTGGAAGATAATATTGTCCATCAGAGGCAGAGGAACCGGATTGCAGACCAGAAGGTCCAGCAGATCCGTATACCATGATCAGCTTGGCCAATTTGGGGCGATCAGAAGCACTTGGCACTCCTTCTGCCTGATTTTCTAGAGACTTTTTAGAATCATGATTGCCGGAGGGTATGCGTATGCATACATTCCCACCCAGCTGATAGCTAGCACATCTGTTGCGATAGCGCTCGGATCTTGAATCGGAGAGACGCACGTCGTCATGTTCACATTCTTCTTCGTTGCGAATAAATCTATGTTGGGTTCCCACACACACCCCCTGGTTGAACAGACGATCCAACACACATTGATTTAGGTGCCATTCCATAGGTAAAATACTAATCCTTCAGCTCAATGAGTCTGCTAACAGATTTAACCTTCCCGGAACATGAACTATTTTCAAGGTGATCCTGTGATCCAGGCACCAGCAAAGCAACTTCCATGTCATCATACAGAGACTGGGCAACTTTGTTCCACCCTGGAAGTTTATGTAAGTCACTACTGTAGAATTATCTGATCAAACCAGAACTATCCTGCCCTGAACTTTCTTTATAAAATGTTCCACGCCCAGTGCTACTACTTGTAATTCCAGTAGATTTATATGTTCTTGTGACTGATCCAGATTCCAAAGCCGTGATACTGTGGCTTTTTCCAGGCATCACCCCCGCCAGGAGATTCTCTCTCTTCATCCACCATTGAAGGTGGTGAATAAAAAGGTTCCAACACTGAGACATTTGAGTCCAGTGATCCTGTACTCTGGGTCCACTGTGTCGTATGTGCGGTACTCTACTAGGAGCCTAAACTCGCTCTCATATCCGGGTTCCTACTTACACGTATTAGATTTTACTATGCTTTCGAAAATAGTTACCTAATAAGAGTGTTGAAAATCAACATTTTAGTAGTTAGAGTGTTATTTTCACGACATCACATGAATCAGACTTTATATATTTTATTTATTTTAACTACTATTTTGTGAAGTGAGCAGTCATACGTAGTTACTGTTCTAATTTCGTGGCAATTTACGTCATTTGTCAAATCGCAAAATACATGTACTGTAGCTAATGAAAACAGCATATTTTCATGTTTCAGATTATTTTCGATTGTTCTAACCCCTTAAACCGGTATTTCGTTAATACAGGTTTAATTAGTGAAACCGTCACCGGTTTTCTTTTAGGCCAAACCGCCCAGCCCTAATCAAAATGGCAAAGTGAGCTCATCTTCCGAGAAATCACTCTGGGCATAGACTTTTTTCCTAACATGGGAAAAGGGAGCAATGGTGGAGAGAAAACCATCTGTCTACTTTCTTTAGTGACCATCAATCACAGACACAAAAACAAAGAGATTAGTATATCATAGCGCCAATTATAATTTAACCAGATTTAATGGCACCTATCATGTCTAATCGTGAATCACGAAAACACATAACACAATGAATCGTGATGCGTATTAGACAGAAATGTAATTGAATTCACCTGATGACTTGCTCCTGGTGTGGTCTCTGGCATTTTTGCACAGTCAGACATGTCTAGCAAGGTAAATTAATCCAGAAAGAGTGAGAAATGCAGAAAACTTCAAGAAAAAGCTTGGAGCATGCGTCTCTTTTGCCAATAAATTGGAAAAGAGGAAGTGTCAGTCTGGCATCCGCCGGCCTGTCATCTGACTACCTGCCCAATAGGGGCACCTTACTTTTTTAATCTGAGTTTTATTGAGTGAAAGTCGATATTTGGAAATATCAGAGTGTTAGGGAGGTAAGTATACTCTTGAAGTGAAATAACATTAATCAAGCTGAGAGCAGGAATTACAAACAAATTTTGTATGTTTCTTTTACTAAATAATCCACTTAGATATCAACGAATCTTGAAAAATCTAAGAATAAACATAACCGCTGATAACTACAAACACTCTCGACAATCAAGCTAACAATGGCTAAGAAGAAGAGGAGATAGAAACGCTAACAATAACAAATGCTACTACTGAGCCCTACTATCGTGGAAGGAACCGGGTCGCCAGAGAAATTAACCGAGTTACCAAAAGGCATGATAAAGATAACATGTAAAGGGACGACTCTTATAATGATGATTGAATTAAAACATTGTGCCAATATAAGGAAATTACAAACAGTCATTACGGCACGAATGTATAAATTTTAGATTGATACAACCTGTGGCTGGGTTGAATTTCCACTTCCTTCCATGGTGCCACAAATCCAATTGCTAAAACAACGCATGAAAACGAATAAATTACTCAAAATTTGCAGAGCAAATTGACTAGAATATTTTTTCTCGCAAAATATATGAATCTGTCTGTACTCTGGAATTGACTCAGTGGAGCTAATTGTAATTCCCGGACAGGCAGTAGTAGTGTCGGAATTAAAATGATACCACCTCCCTCAACTGGCCGCCGTTCGACGATCCGTGGCTCCCACCACCCTCTCACTCCCTGGGGCATAGGTTGGTGAGACATGTGGTTGGTGTATGCCTCTAGATGGAGGCCCCAGAGATTGAGAGGGCGGTGGGGGGCCACAGATTGCCAAACGGCGGCCAGTTGAGGGAGGTTGTATCATTTTAATTCTGACACTACTACTAGGCAAATGATACCATCCCTAGGGCATGGGTTGCGAGGGCCGCCACGGATCGACGAATGGCTGCCAGTGAGGTAGTATCACACTACTACTACTACCAGGGTCTGAACGCTCATTTAGAGAAAAGCCTCCACAGTGATATACACCACTGATCGCCATCAACCACAGGGCCGGCCTCTCTCTCTCTCTCTCTATTCTGTGTAGGCTCAGACAAACACGTAGTCTCTGCCAGAGTCGCATCGGCATGATGGGACCACCCATAGGGGCTTCCATCTACCTTGACAATGCTCACCTAGGAGGAGGCTAAAGTGATTAGCATGTGAACCACGGCAGACTCTGGCATGTTCACATGTTATGCAGAGAATCTGGTGCTGAGCAGGGGTCTCCAGCAGACAACCACGTCCTACCCTCTCCACACCATAGATGTGGCAGACAGACTTGATCTCTTCACGTGGGTGAAAGCGGTCGTAAATGTTTCTCCGCAAGGGATCGACCCAAAGATTGTACTGGGCACTTGACATCCAATATCATGGCAGTCTCAGCGCCCTGTGCCACTGCTGTAGACGCCAGCACGAGCAGTATGATGAGAATCATGGCTATATATGAAGAGTTAAACTGAACAGAGTGAACCCCTCAAGAAATATCTGTGCCAGATCAAGCCCTGTTCCATCTGGATCGATAGTGATCTTCATCCCCTCAGGGGCAGGGGCTAGCTGCTTCACTCTGCCACCGGCTAAGAAACATAGCTCTAGGACTATATGAGTCATTTGTGGGCTAGTGAGTCCGACTCGCTGAAGCAGTTTAACAGCACCCTTGAATTTGGAGACATGTGACACACCATCTACCCGTAGGGTGCCCTCCTGGAGGTTAACAGCTTCTTCTGGTCCATCGAATGGACGACGCAGCAGGAGCTTTCCACCTGTAACCTGGATCCGGTGACCCACCCTTGTCAGGAAGACACCTTCACCTATGTAGGTGAGGAAGGATGATCCCCGATTGTAGAACTTTCGAACTGTCCCATCCTTTTTTACAACAGTGGAGAGGGGAGTACCTCTATGTCAATGACTGCGGGAGGCCTATATTGGGGCAACCATGTTTGCCAGTCACCCTCAGGTCCAGCGCGGTACCACACTTCATTCTTCTCAAATATGAACTGCAGGTTTTTTGCCATGGTCAATAGCAGGCCATCATGGGCCATCGGTGGGGCACCGCTCGAATAGGGTTTGACCAGATGAAAGCTGAGGTCATTATTTAGGGTGTTGATGTCTGCCACCTCTGTATCCGAGAGCTCAATCAACGGCTTGAGGATGTACTTCCTCTTTGGGAAATCGTACCGAAACACGATCTTGTGGCCACCTATGTTGCGACCCAGGCGCTCCTTCGACACATCCTTGAGGTCTGTGAGCAGCTCCACTCCATCACCACCAATGGGGTGGAGAAAGAATGCCTTTGAGTTTGCTTCGTACTGTAGGGCGAATGACTTGCCATCGCTCTCTTCTACCTTGGCAGCAGCAACTGCGTACACATCTGCCAGATCAGCAAGACCACTCGAGTGAGCAAATATGGGTTCCATGGCACGCGATAGGAGGGGTTTAAACAGGACATATAACCATGCCGATTGTCCGACTGCTGCTCTCCGGTGGTGAGAACGTAATATCACCCTCTCTAGAGGGGAGACGGGTGGTACAGTGCCATGTAGAATGGGTCCTCTTCGAGGTGCCCCAGCGAGGCACAACATACATACACGCTGATGTGCTACATCAACCTCCGAGCAGTGCACACAGCAGCTCACTGGTAGAAGTCGGCCGGGACGTGGTAGAGTATCTCCCAGGTGCCAACAGCAACCTATGGAAAGCTATCAGTCCTAGCCTGTTCACACCTGTAAATCACCTGTTTGACAGCCCCTCCATTAACATATATGCCAGCATGGATGGGGTATCAGACGCCCATTTAGATTTCACCCTCTTATTACTCATTGACCTGACATGATATCACACCAGGAATATCTGACCTTTGCCGAGATGATGAAGAGCCCGGTACAGGGTTGCCCCTTCATGACCTTTGCAAAGGCTCCAGCGGGCGGGTTGATATGGAGGAGTTAAAAAACGAGATGTTACGGCGAGGTCGCCTCGCTGGTCTCTGGAGTCGAGACGACTACAAATAGTGTGCTGCCTGTACGGTAGCTTTAAGAACACCAGTATAGATGGCCTTCCCACTGAACCTCATGACAGTCATCCGGAGCCAACCGCCCCTCCTGGGTACACCCTTGACTGGCCTGAGAGGTATACTGGATGATATACCAGTGCTAACACCATTCTCCATCACAGTGGATGGACAGTCCCGAACCAGCTTCTCCGTCAACCCACGACTGCTGACCAACCATCAAGGATGCGAAGCAAGCTCATACTTGGATGGCTGCTCCAAGCCTCTCATACTGGAATCAGCAGCTGAACTTTGCTGTGTGCTGTACCACGGCAGGATGTTGAGTAAGTTCCACCCAACTTCACTACTATTCTGGTACTCCTGAAGCTGTGCTCATCGCCAGCTATCTCAGATTCCATGTGTACTTCACGGTGCGACGAATCCTCCATGAGCTGGGTGCAAGCCTCCCCGATACAAATGCCTTCGACCCACAGCTCAACAGTCATAGCATCTCAGCGGCCAGCAGACTACAGAGAGAGTTCAGCGCTCACCCAGACTATCAGTGGCATGGTGGTGACAACAGTGGTCTAGGGGTTATGTATGGTGAACTGAGACGTGACTACTCAGAATTCCCCTATGGAACCCCCCGACGAGTAGGCCGTCGGAAGACAGCGACATTCTCGTTCAATCCAGACTCCGACCCTGGAGCACTGGTGCAAAATATGCACATCACTGGCCTGCGGCAGGACTATCCAGATGTGTGGAAGTACTTTGTCCCACACACCACTACAGGCCTCACACCAGCAGGGATCGTTCGGATCAACCAGTCCCTCGAAGCACTGTGCTACTGCCTCCTTACGGCACAGACCCAGCTGTGGCATTCCATATAGATGGTGTCCGCGGAGCAGAGGTCCAGGCCATGTTCATCAGTCTCGTTGAGGATATGATCATCGTGGCAGACCCCAGTAGTCTTATTGCTAAGTTCCAGCAGGGGTTGCAGAAGGCCCATCGCAAACTTGACTTTGCTATTTCGCCACACCTATGGTTGATTCCGAGCAACATGATTGTGAACATCGAGGACCTCCAAGTCAGGGGCTATAACAACATGATAGTCGAGGGGAGTTCCCCCGGTGTCAACTTCAGCTTCAACACTGCCAGCAATGCACCTACATGTACGCGTTGTACGAGCCATAGAGTCGTTCCGACCCTGATACTGCAGCCAGTCGACATGACACCGCTTACTGTGGTAGCTCTATGTGTGGTGTCAGGCCTAGCTATCGTGGCGCTCGGGATCGGCCTACTCCGCCGCTAGCAATCAGCTATAAGACTATCCTGACTCTCTACAGTAGCAGTGGGGACCATGGTGAGACACTGAACCAGCTTGGCATGCTCTACAGCCCCTATACCAGCTGCCAACACGCACATCCAAGGACTGGAGGGTTCGGCAGCGCATCCTTTTTCCTGCTTGTAGTATCGCAGAGCCTTGTTCAGCTCTGAGTCTGGTGAGGCCATGGCGGTCTACAACTGCTGGAACACATCTGACAGATACTCCCGATCCTTGTAGAAACCTTTAGCTCGCAGGAGCTGCTCGACGATACTCCCGCCCATGATAAGGTATTCTAGGAAGCAGATCTGTCCCTTGCCAAATCCTAGATAGAGATTCACAGCTGTCAGCTCCTCTGTCAGCTCAGCACCGGAGAGCTGAGCGAGCTCATCTGGTGTCTTCTTCTTGTAGTCCTTCAACACCCTCCGGAAGACATCATAGTACTTCTTGCATAGCATGAGCCCGGACATGTTTAAGATGTCTCAATACAGAGATGAATATTCCCGAGTACCAACCCGGCCACCTGGCAGACGTAGACTGAGAAGATCTTATTAGCTCTCTCGACAGGGGACGCAGACGTTTAACCGCGTTGTATACTAGTGCTAAAACAATGACGTCAATGGTACAGATCGTGAAGCAACTGCCCGAGAGCCAGGCGAGTCTTCAGAAGGTGGAGAACCTGCTGTGAAACAAGACACAGAAGTTACTGACCAAAGCAAAACCTCTGGCAGTAACGTGGCGGCGAATGTGGCCGTGGTGAAGATGACAGGGAAAAATGAGGTTCTTCCTGCCGCCGCTGCGGCTGTCCTCGCTACAGTGGTGAGTGGGGTGGCCGGGCACTGTCTCGGAATAATTCACCCCATCCCAAAGATCATCCTCAGTGGTGCCTCCTACACTGGTGCCGCCATGATCTTGGGTGAATGTGTTACACTAATGGAGGCAGCGGTTCTAGGGCTAGCAATGAGTGCAATGGCTGAGATCATCGTCGTCTACGTTTAACACCTCTGAATAGTAAGAGATGGAGCATGAGACCCCTGCAGCATATGAGGTATGGCGTGCCGGAGGGCGGTGTGTAGCCCATAGTCGAGGATCACCAATGCCCGGGAATGGTGGACCGCCCACAAGGCGTGGCCCTGCAGAGAGGGCCAGTACCCTGAGCAATGCTACCTATTCCCTTGGCCGACTGTGTGGTCCTCCTATGCCCAACTATTTCACTGCGGGTATGACTAGTAGGTTTAAGCCGTCTGTGTATATATATATATATATATATATATATATATATATATATATATATATATATATATTTATATATGACTCTGTCACTCACAGACCTAGAAAGCAAAGAGCTAGACGATCTTGCTCACTTGGGCGAGGCACGCCTCGGTTCACAGGACACTGTTGCCCCTATCTCCTTCCTAGACTTCGATGAGAAGGGAGACCCGCGGGAGATCCGAGGTACCATCCCAGCCCGAGATCTCATTGGGAACACTTATATGGTAGGAGAATCGGCCATTAACAAGGCCAAGACTGTATACAAGGGGATGGGCATCAAGGATAGGGCGACGATGCGAGGTATGCTTGGAGTCGATGAGGCAGGAGCCATCAAGGTTATGGCTTAGTCCAATGCACAGGACCTGGTTAAGGATCTCTTGAAACCACGGAGCTCATTCCGACAGGATGGTAGAGAATCTCAAGATAGGCACCCTCTGCCTTAGCCATATCACTGTCGACGGCCAAACAGGTGCTACCGCCAGCCTCCGGCTACCAGAGGTGAAGAAGTCTGGGTTCTTTGGTTTGCTGTTTAACACCACAGGATAGTCATGGCTTCCCGTGCATGTATCATACAGATACTGGATGTACTAGACACTGTGGGTGCTGACACAGGCCCTCTATTCTATCTTCTCAGCTGCTGCTGGGATTTCATATTTGGCGCCCCCATCGCATCATTCGTATCCGCCGGAGGTGCAGGATTCCCAGCTCTGCAGGCAAGAGCTGGTGCAGGAAGTACTGCCGTTTAGTCGCACAGATATAGACGAGGCTACCGCCGACCAAGTGCTAACCACCCTCCGCACGCATGTCTGTACCATTCAACAGTAGGCCGGCCGATGCTGGCCAGGTGGTGCTGATCATTGCCCCGTCAGGACATGGGAAAAACATCTTGCTGCAGGCTCTCCTGGCTGAACATCTACATTCTCAATACATCCTTCTGGTGTCTGACTCCGCCGCTGAGGTGGTTGACAGTAATGATCAATGGTACAATGGCCCAATCACCAAGACGCAGAACCTGCAAGCACTGATGGAGAGGCTGCTGGCAGCCCGACTGATAGAACCACTTGTTCTAGTTATCGATGACCCTGCAATGGACCAGAAGACAGTCACCTACCTCAGCAACATCACCAGGCACATCCGGCACACAAAGATAACTGTCTTCATCCTCTTTCAGAAGTACACCCGCAAGATCTCACGAGACATCCGCCACAATGCCCGGTTGCTATACTTCAGCTCCAAGTGTGGATGTGCCATACTCGAGACCATATACGACAGCCTAACCTTCAAGGAGACCAAAGGGGACTTTATCACAGGTGTACAGAGGGCAGCTGAGCTGTACTGCTTCATCTTCAGCAACAAGGAGACAGATGAGCTGTCACACTTCAAGCCATCTCTGGAAAAGGCACAGACCTTCACCTACAAGCTGAATCCAGCCAGGAAACTAGCCTGCTCTACGTGTCATTGCTGACAGACTGTCGCAGCTGCTGCAACTTTTTTCATTCATCAGAGGGCTGAGGACCTTCGTCCGCTGTCTCCGCTACTTCGTCAGATGCTTGAGGACCTTCGTCAGAAGCTTGAGGAACTTCATCAGAAGCTTGAGGAACTTTGTCAGTTTCGTCAGAAGCTTGTCGCTTAAACTCAACCCACTGAGGGTCATAGTCTAGGGCTCTCTTCTTCTGGAACTTCTCACGGAAGATCCACCTTTTCCATGCACGACTAGCATCTGACTTGCGAGTGTATTGGATGAGGTAGTCCTGGTAGTTTCTGGGAATTTCAGAAATGCTGGCAGATTACTGTCCAATCTCCTGCACCCTCTTTTGTTGAAGATGTGCTCAACAGCCTCCTTGCGCCAACAGTGAGCCCCTCCTGAGTACCGTCTGCATGACTGGTGTCGTGGCTCTCCGCTACAGTGGCACTGACCTCCTCCCTGAAGTAGTTATTTGCGCAAGACTGGAGGCCATCCAGTATATCTCGCTCTTCCTGGCTATGGAGGCTAAATACGGCAGCCCACTTCCCGACCGTTAGTAGATCTTTGGGTTCAACCCTCGCCCTTTGAAGAGCTAGAATAACAGGACTGTTGGTTTGGGCCACAGGAGGTAGGTTGAGTGCCCTGCCCTGGGTGCTGTCAAACTTCCGGTAGAGTATCCGAGTCAGGAGTTCTTTTGTAATACGAGCTGGTGCTCCTTCCTCTATGGCGGCCAGTATCTCCGCATCAGACGGAGGTGTGACCTTGGCTCGCTCGTGGATAATGTTGATGTCACGAAGCAGTCCTCGGACCCTGTCACAGTGGGACAGTGCACGCCGTGGCTGTCATGCCAACTTGTCCTGCTGCCTATAGACAATCTGCTGGAGAACTTTACCAAACATGGCAGCCATTTAACCCCTCTATATACCCATAACTAAAACATGCTGCAGTATGTGCAACATCCAGATGGGGCCATTGAACCCGCAACATCGCACCGCACTGGTCCTTGGAAGCACTGCCTGATGGTCATTCGATCCAGTATACGTGATGAGAACCCGTTGTCCGCTGCTGGGAAGTACATTGATGTTGCAATCTCGGCACAGATCCATGAGATCAAGAGCATGACACTCGAGTTCAAGCTTCAGAGCACAATAGAACAGACGGTAGAGTTCCGAACAGGTTGGAGATCGTGCAGAGCAATAGCACCGTGGACACCACCTATGTGAACGATGAGTACCGAGTCCTAGGTCCGCTGGCTCGTGGCCCAACCTTCTATGCAAAGGGAAAGGGGTAATACGCTGTGGGGTGCAATGATGGGTTCACGGAATTCGAACTACGGGCAGGCGTCGAAAAGCCCATGGCAGTTCCACTCTAAACCCTCCTCGAGAACACACACGTGAATCCGGCTGCCATGCAGGATAGGCTGTTCCTCCGGGTGTACACTGAGCAGCTCGCAGATGCGATGATGTTTTGCTCCAAGACTTCATGTCTGGCATGACGAGAATGACCAGGAGCTGAAGCAAACGGGTTCCAAACAGCGGATCGTGCACGTGGAGTGAGAACACCAGCAGGTCCAAGCCACAGCTAACCAACGGGTAGAGCTGACATTGCATCGTGGTGCATCGGACTGTGTCGCTGTTGCAGTCCTGGTTCAGAAGGCAGGAGCCATCCAGCATGTGGATAAGCTAGATGACTTCAAGCTTGTGGTTGCTGGGACCAATGTTCTTGGTGAGGTACGCAAGCTGGCTGATTGCCAACTCTACAGACAGAAAACTAAGTCATATGCACTTCTGCGCCTAACCAGTGGAAGTGACGACCTCAAGTCGGCACTCGTGGGCCGTCACCACCTCGGGGGCAGGGACATCCCACCTAATCAGGGCAACTGTCTCAGCTTCAACATCAGAAACCTCATAGCTGGGACTCGCTCATTAGGTGTGATGGTACAATGTACTTTACTTTGGCTATGCTAAGGTATGCGTGTCGAACACATCAGGTATTCAGCTTGAGCGTGCGTAGAGCACGACTCCTGTCATCACCGCTGCAGCTGCCACCACTACTATAAGCTCTGCTGTCTTCTGACCTGTCGATGCTTCATAGTCAAGCGTTGGCTCAGATATCTTTACAGCCTCGTAGGACTCATCGAGACTCTCATCTGCCTCTTTGAGGCTCTGGTTGGCCTGAGCTTGGAGTTGTCGTCGGCGCATCTCCCTCTGGCGCATATGCTCGAGTGCTTTGCTGTACTCAAACTTCTCCTTAGACAGCTTCTCGATCGCCTGGTTATGACACTCACGCTCGACCTCTGCCACCTTCTTGTCAGCGAAGCCGAGTCCCCAGTTCGCTAAGGCAAACACGCCCGCATTCAAGATTGCGGAGGCCATGCTATAGACTACAATTTAAAGCTACTATATAACTGCCCCAGCGACAGATCCCCAGAGCGATGTATGAACCAGAGGCTGATCCAGTCGAAGATATAGATGACGAGGACTATGATTAGGATGATGATTATGATGCAGACGACTACGATGTAGAGGAGACCGCGGGTGAGTATGATGATGTAGAGACTGAATCCCGCAAGCTAGTACACAGAGCGAAAGGAATCTATCGCACCTACGTAAAAGGTTCTATCGGTCCGCTGGCAGCAGTTGGGGCTCTGATCGCTCTGTTCACAACGAAGGCTGGCGAGACGGTCCGCAAGATCGCCAACAATGCTCTCCATGGGGTGGAGAAGTTTTCTGAAGCCATACCAGCCATCGTCTCAGGAGTAGGTACGGTCTTCAGAGTCGCAGGCCCTTGGCTACCGTATGTTGCCATAGTGCTCACGGCCATCTGGGCCGCCGAACATTTAAGCCGTATAATATAAGGATGGCGTCTCTGTACAACCTGGTCAAGTCCCTTAACTTCCAAGGGTTGGTCGATAAACTACTGTTCAGTGAGGAGTGGACGTCAGTGATGAAATCTGGGAGTTTATCAACCGTCTTTCTTGAGGAACTCTACTATCAGCCTGGTGGATATTACTGTGAGCCCCCTCAACTACTCGAGGCTGCACGTCGCAAGGGCCACAACTTCACATTGGAGACAGTTAGCCAGTGGCTCAGCCACCAGGCGATGTGGCAGATATACAGACCTCATCCATGGCACATCAGGCATGCCCATTTCGAGGAAACTGTCCTGAACAGAGTTCACCAGGCAGATGTTCTATTCCTTCCACACGACTCGGTTGGTCATAAGACCTACAAGTATGCCCTCACCATCGTCGATGTCGCCAGCAGGGACAAGGCGGCAGTGCCGCTCACAGACAAGTCAGCTGGCCAGGTGGCCCAGGCATTCCAGGGTGTCTACGAGGCTTTGGAAAATCTCCTCCAGTGGCCGGAATTGTTGCGGGTGGATGAGGGTAAGGAGTTCAGAGGGGAGACTGCAACCGTCATGCGGAAACACGGTCTGGCAGTTAGGTGAGGCGAGGTAGGCCATCACCGAGCCCAGGCTATCGCTGAGCGGTGGGATCGGACACTGGCAGAGAGACTGTTCCTACACCAATACGCCCAGGAAATGGCCGCGCTGAGTGAACGTTCTAGAGTATGGGTGAGAGGGCTGCCTGCTGTGGTGGAGAGATCCAATGCCGAGGTTACTAGGCTAATCGGGAAGAAGCTGGTAGAGGCTATCAGACACTCTGCTGGTCACAGCTCTAGAGGAGTGAACAAGGGAGAGGAGTGCCTACCACCTGATGCTCTGATTCGGTACCTGTATGAGCCTGGTGAGCTGGTAGGTGGTCGATAGATGTTCACAGATCCTAACTGGTCGATAGATGTTCACAGGATTGACAGGTATTGAGGCGGAGGGGCGGCCCACACTGTACTACCTGGCACGCCAGCACGGAGTGCGTATGCGACCATTTGTCATAGCGCTTATCGTAGTAAGCAGAGTTCAAGTTTTTCCTGCACATACGTCACCATACCCTGGTTGCGCATGCGTAGGTCCCGGTTTTTAGCTCTGTCCACCCTGCCATGTAGGGCGCTGTAGAACATCTGCCAAGTGACCTCATTCTGCCGCTTTGACATTCCCTTAACCGAGCACTTACTTGCAGTGGCGCTCTCCACGTAGTAGCATTTGGAGCAGAGAGCGATGCCACGAGAGCCTTTGAACTCAAACCAGCTGTCTGCTAGGAGAGCCTCCTTAAAGCTAGCTACCCTACTGGCACCGGACCAATGGCGCACTTTCTCCTTACCACATGGCATCTCTTTGACCATCGTTGACAGGTACAGAGCATTTCCGTCGTAGCCGAGTAGACGTTGGCAGACACACTGACTCTGGTGGATTCGAGTCACACCGGCCTCGTGGTATCTGGTGACCACAATGCTGGGACTGCCAACAACAGCACCTTTCAGCATCTCGTAGGCTTCCTTGTCCGGTTAATAGAGGCTAACATCTGGCATGTGCTGAGCGGTTCCACGTAGGCAGTACTGCAGTGACACACCTGGAGGTCCTTGAGGATGTCTATTTCTCGTTCTGTGTAGAACTCCCCCATCCACTCTAGGGCTTCGATGAATGGACTGATGTCCAGGTTGTTGTAGTATCGCAGCCAGTCGGCGAATGTCCGCATTCCATGCTCGCTGAATGTCTGGTTACACTGTTCCCACTCTGTTCGCGTCCAGAGGTTCACCAGGCTTGAGCTTAGATGTCCATGCTGAGTAGTCAGGAAGCCCTGGATAGTTGAGCTTCTCATGTGTGTCAAACCATTCATATGGGAACCAGCTCTTCTGCTTTGTATGCCCGTAAGCTTTGACCCATACCTTGTACGAGACTCCTGGGCTGAGGTAGTTCATCACATCGAGAAACCGTAGCTCAGGTGTTATGAGGAGCATGGTCTGACTAGCCTTCTTGGCGACTTTCACTGTACCTGTACACTGTACCTGTACTGTCAGTCAGCTCACTGACAAAGTACTTCTTGATGAGGTTCAGGTCATACTGCCCAGAGTTGAACCCCAGTACTTGGTCACACCACTCATTGATCAGTCGCTGTTGTTGCTTTGGGAGCTTGTCCAGGTCTGTCGGTATGTACTGTGCCCTAACCCTTGTTCGGATTAGAGATGCTCACCATTGGATCTCCAGCATGAACTCTCTGATCAGTTCTTTGGGGTCAGGATTGCAGAGGTGAGTGGGCTCACTTGTGGTGCCCTCTAAGGAGCAGCCAACTGACACAGAGATAGGTATGTGAGTACTCTCGATTGTGAGGGTTTCCGTAGGATGGGTCTTGATACCATCTAGGAGTGCTTCAAAGTCGTAAACTATGAAGTGTGGGTATGGGAAGCGAGAATTTCAAAACTGTTTACCATTTTAAAATCGGACCAGAAATGGCCGTGTTATCCACAAATGGTAATAGTGAGATTTGAACCTGTGATTTTAAGTTTGCTAATAAACACAAAACAAGGATCTCCCGCATTCACTACCTCGGCCATGTATGCATTAGTAATTGTAGCTGATAAGTTATGTGTTCTCATTGCTGTTACTGCGTTATCTCGAAGTGACGTCATGATCTAGAGGGACTGATAAGCGCAGTAACAGCAATTTTACAACTCACGCTCAGAGATAAGATTACTAAGAGGCGAGATTTTAGTGGTGTTGCGGTGGGTCAATCAACAGAGTGTTGAATTACATAGGATTCCCAGGCTGCAGACTGAGGTTCAATCCGCTCAAAAGACCTCGCTAGAACTTACCTGAAATTTCGAAACTACATGTAGGTAAGACACTAGGGCCGGGGTAATATGACCAGGTTAGATAAAGACCCACCGCACCACTCCCCAGTGCAGGGTCACAGCACCACAGACACACACCAGCCGGCTGGAATAGCAACAGGGTGGGGTAGGAGATAGATGGGGTATGATAGGTAGAAAAGTGTCCCACAGATAAAAAAAACCGTCTCAGGATACTGGTCAGAATAGAGGCCAGCCACTGGCTGGTATCCTGAGGAGGTTCTCCCGGATGGTGGGGTCTGCATGGGAGTTTTATATTCGCCACGGCCTTACATGGCCACGGATCGCCGAACGGCGGTCAGTTGAGGGAGGTGGTATCATTTTAATTCCGACACTACTACTCAGGCTGAGCAGGATCCTGGAGAGTTAATCTTTGTTGGTTATTTTGGGCTAGACATTCGATAATAGACATTATCATCATAGTACATCTGGTAAGTATTATTCGAAGCAGAAATGTGAGACTGCGTCTGTCATAACTGTACCCTAGTGAAAAAAAGCCTGGAATTCCATGGATATCCTGGCATTTTAGCTCTGATTAGCTTGGAATGATGCCAGGATATCCAGGCATTGTATAGCTTGGAAAAGCCAGGACAGTAATTCGGACAGGATAAGCCAGGAAAAGCCAGGATTTTATGCATTGAGAAAAGCCAGGAATATCCTGGAAAAGCCAGGAACATTAAATGAAGTAGTGAGCCAGGAAGAGCCTGAAAACATCAGGAATAGCCTGGAACAGCAAGGAATAGCTTGGAAAAGCCAAAAATAACCTAGGAATAGTCAGAAATAACCTATGGATAGCCTGCAAAAGCCATGGATAGCCCGGGAAGACAGAAATAGCTTGGAAAAGCCAGGAATAGCCCAGAAAAGCAAGGAAAAGCCAGAAATAACCCATGAATAGCCAGAGGGAAAAGCCAGGAATAGCCTGGAAAAGCCAGGAATAGCTCGGAAAAGTCAGGAATAGCTAAAAAAAAAGCCAGGAATAGCCTGTAAAAGCCAGGGATAGCCTGGAAATAACCGGGAAAAGCCAGCAACAGCTCAAAAAAGCCAGACATAGCCCGAAGACATCAGGAATAGCCCGGAAAAGCCAGGAATATCCTGGAAAAGCCAGGGAAAGTGAGAAATAACCCTGGAATAGCCAGGCATAGCTTGGAGAAGCCAGGAATAACACGGGAAACGCCATGAATAACCCGGAAAAGCCAGGAATAGCCCGGAAAAGCCAGGAATAACCTGGAAAAGCCAGTAATATACCTGAAGCACATACTCCCACAACCTCGCGCATGCTTAACCGCATTCTCGTGCAACCATGCGCATGCTTAACCACATGCTCTAACAACCTCGCGCACACTTAACTACATGATCCCGCAACATCAGGTACACTTAACTGTATGATCCCACAATCTTGCGCATGCTTAACCGTGTGCTCCTTTAACCTCAGGCACCCATGCACGTGTAATGATTCATGCTCACACGTACACGTAGTTTAATCATTTTACACTTAGACATTCTGTTTAATTTTTTGAAACTAATTTGTCTGGGAGCTGTTGCTACATATATGGCAGCAACAGGATCCTGTCAAATTAACCCCTTGACAATCGAATTTGTTCAAGAAAATTTGAATTGTCTCATAGAAAATGTCCATTTGCAGGCCGAGAGACCATTTTTTTTTTAATTTACCACTGGAATGACTGGCTCAGTTATTGAGCCAGGTCATTCCAGTGGTGTACTTTAAAAGATAGTCTTCTCTTGGTCTGCAAATGGACATTTTTGAAGACCACTGCAGAAGACACTTTTGGCTGATATGAGTGTCAAATGGTTAAATTCAAAATAGGCAACAGATTCGCTGTATAGCTGTCTTGAAATTGAGGCCCTGGAATTTCAAGGGTTAAAGCATACTTAGCATAAATTAACATATTACAATGTATCATTTTTCTTTTCGTTAACCTTCTAATAGAGATCAATTTAGGGCTTTTAGCTAAGGTCCACCCACTTTATGCACAGACATGACAGATTGGAATAAATTTTACCACATTAAAAGCTGAATGTGCAGAATCCCAATAAGCTGTTAAATATTTTGAAACTAATTTGACTGGAAGCTGTTACTGCATATGGCAGCAACAGCAACCAGTCAAATTAGTTTCAAAATGTTCAATACATGGTTTAGTAAATTGTACGTTCACCAGACATAAAATTTCCACACTTTTATGACAGACTTTTCGATTTTCGTGAGAGAACTATGACATTATGATTGTGATGCCAGTTAACATGCGATGTATTTGATTATGTCAACAGGTACTCAATTGGCAGATCAGATCCCTACATAATTACCTATGCGTACCTTTCTTCTCTTCAGATGTCTCAGAAACAGGAGACACTGATGACACGGTGGATGCAGATCCTGAGCCAACAACGACCATGTCTCCTTTCTGGCGTGTCTTCAGTTCTGTATGTTCTACACCTGCTGAAACATCTTCTAATTTCTCCTTGGTACTTTGCCCTGGCACACTTTGATCCGATGCAAATGTCTGCTCAATTTCACTATCAGCTGATGGTGATATCGAGACAGGCACCTGTTTGCTAACCCCAGTGTTTGGCAATTCCTGGACCACTGTTTTAGTACTGTTACCCTTGTTGTCCTTACAAGAATGTGTTTCTCGAACATGTACAAGGCCATTTGAATCAGAATCAGTGTCCAATTTAAACGCAACTAGGTCATCAGATTCTCTTTCCTCTGATTGGCTACTTAAAGAAGCACTGTCCTCTGATAATTTCACAACGTTAATTTGGTCCATCTTATCGTCTATAACATTGTACTTGTCTAGACTTTGTGTCTCTTTCTCAAAATCTGTTCCACCAGGCTTATCTGTATGGTGACAGGATCCAGTCTCGCATCTCTCATCATATTCTAATGGGTTTTGCAACGATTCTACCCCAGAATGGTATGGCTCCAGAGTAACTACTGCATGCTCGCCACTGGGGTCCCCTATCCGCGCCGTAGAATGCCCTATGCCATGAAGTCTGTCTTGTATCATTCGATTTTCCTCAGTGTCACTAATTGCTTCTACAATATAAATTATTTCACATTCAGTGCTAAGAATCGCAATTTACACTGGACTAGAGATACAAATTAAACCTTTTAACACTCAAGCTGGACAAAAAACAGCTTTTGCAGTGGTCATGAAAAATTTTCCTTTGAACCAAGAGATTATTTTTAAAGATTTTACCCCTGCAATGGCTTGATAACCAAGCAAATCATTCCAGAGGTAAGTTTTCAATAATTATCTTCTTGTGGTCATTTTCAAGAAGAATTTGACCATAAAAGAGTTAATTTCTAGCTTTGTGACCAACAAACCAACAGGCATCTAGATAGATAAATGATCAACACAAACATGAATTTTTCTTAACATATCCCTAGGAGAGACAGTTAAACAGAACCACAACCTGCCTAGATATAGGATGAATGTACATATTGACATGAAGTAGCATCTAAATTGTAAATTAACAAGTGGACCAAGGTTGGGGCTGCACTGGGATACATCACTCACCTGGAACATTGGTATTTTAACTTGAAAGTCATGGTTTACATGTCGACCTCTATACTACATATCTTGCAGGAAATTCAACAGAATTCTGGTCAAAAACACAGAACTTTGTTTTAAAATACAAATTGTGGCCAGGCATTACAGCCAAACAGTTAATTATGAGTAGTCTTTTAACCAATTTCCTTGAGCTTAGGAATTCAAAATCGTTGCCAAATAAATTGATCAATCAGGTGCAGTGGAACAAACTTGGTTCAGGTCATCTCCTAGATGGTTGTATTGAGTGCACCATTTTGTTTATTGATATGCATCCTTGTTTACTGTGCTTGTTTAACCTTCTTTTAAGGTACTCAAATCTCTACCCACCAGTTGGTTTGGAAGTGAGGCACTGACCAATTCTATGGGTTTAGCAAACTGATTGAACGGAATAGATGTGTGTGGTGTAATAGCAATGACCACCGACCCATGTAGGGTTGGTCTTTAGTTTTATTAACCGCATAAACATACTTACCATTCAACCACTATGACTCGGCCTCAGCCAACCCACGTGGTAATGATTTGAGAACTCTTGCTATATCAATTAGAGAAATTGAACATGAATGTCTTCTCCGTGCTGTAAGCAAGCTTAAGCTCTTGTGCATGCGCAGTGACACAGGTCAGTCACAGTGTTCATTAGACTGGTGCCGATCAATATCTGTATGACTTTAAATGAACTAATTCATTCTAGCAGCCTAAAATTGATTAAGGATTTGAGGCTCATGTGCTACGAGGCTTAAAAATTAGTGAAATTTTGTGTGGGGCTAAATCTGGGTGGGTTGAATTTAGCTGCATTATGATTTATACAACATGAGACAGGAACTGATAACCTGAGGTAAAAGCAAAATGTTACGGTTAAGAGCACCCTTGAGTTTTGTCATTATCACACTGACCTTAACTTTTGATGCCAAGATGTTTGTGTCACGCCAACTCATTACAAGGAAGGATGTGTCCGAATGTGGGACCTGCATGCTTAGCCAAATATAAGATATAAACCGCTACAAACTCAAAATGTTAATGTTGAAAAGACCCAGTTTTTGCTAATGGTACAATAACCTTGACCTTTGTCCTTTTGACCACCACCTAATTGTATGATGCCCTCCAATTATAAGGCTGTGTGCCCAAGGTTGGGTCCAGTATATTTAAATGAAGATGAAATATGAACTGCTAATTTGAGCTAAATGCAAAATATTAATATTGAAAAAGTAGTTTTTATCAATGTCAGAGTGATCTTGACATTTTGACCCCAAGGTCATTATGTGATGCCCTCTCATTATACGGAAGCAGGGGTCCAAGTTTGGGTCCAGTATGTTTAACCAAAGTTGAGATATGAACTGCTAAGTTGAACCAAAAGGAAAATATAAATGTTGAAAATAAGTTTGTACCCAGGTTAAAGAGACTGTGCCCTTTGACCGAAGGTCATTGTGTGATGCTGTGACATTTATAAAGAAGCATCTGTCCAAGTTTGGGTCCAATATGATTAACCAAAAGCTGAGATATAAACAGTGTTCCTCATTTGCGTCCTTTTGCGCGTATAGACGTATAAAATCTGCCCTGGGACACATAAAGTTGGATCCCATGCATCCCACGGGACCCACAGAAAATCAGTAACGCTACTGTCGGCCTCATAGAAAACCAGAGGCGTATCAAGATGGCCACCAAACCATTAATCCGACAGTTTCGAAAATTTCAAATCTGAGCTCAGAATACCCCAAAACACAGACAAAACCAATTTGGGTCTCAAAATCCATCAAATATAACAAGAAGATCAGTACTGATCACATGTCCCCCGACGGGTGTTGTTAGTAAAACAGATTTTTGAGATTCCTGCCTTTACAAAATTGCGTGTGTGTATATGCATGTGAATCCATGGTGGCTACAACGCTACAACATATGTAAAGGTTGAGTGTTTGATAAATTACACACGCAGGCACATGTAGTTAAAGTTATCAAGTGGAAACCAAGTTTTTCTGACAAATTTGGTCATTATTTAAGGGGGACAACTCTGTTGCGCCTAGACGCATGTCTCTGAAATGCAATCCACACCAAGGACTAGCGACAAAGAATGAGTATGCCAAATCTGAAATAAATCCATGCAGACTATGTAAAGTTATTGAGCGGAAACCAAATTTTCCTTGAATTCTATGTCATTCAAGGGGGATAAGTCCATCACATCTGGACACACATCGCTGAAACGCAATCTCCACTGAAACGTCATCATAAGGAATCACTATACCAAATTTGAAATAAATCCATGCAGACTAGCTAAAGGTATTGAACAGAAACCAAGTTTTCCTTGAATTCTATGTCATTCAAGGGGGAGAACTCCATCAGATCTGGATGCGCGTCGCTGAAATGCAATCCCCACCGAGGCCTTGTCATAAGGAATCACTATACCAAATTTGAAATAAATCCATGCAGGCTAGCCAAAGGTATTGAACGGAAACCAAATTTTCCTTGAATTCTATGTCATTCAAGGGGGAGAACGCCATCACATCTGGACGCGCGTCGCTGAAACGCAATCCCCAGCGAGGCCTCATCATAAAGAATCACTATACCAAATTTGAAATAAATCCATGCAGGCTAGCTAAAGGTTTTGAACGGAAACCAAATTTTCCTTGAATTCTATGTCATTCAAGGGGGATAACTCCATCCCATCTGGACGCACGTCGCTGAAACGCAATCCCCACCGAGGCCTCATAATAAGGAATCACTATACCAAATTTGAAATAAATCCATGCAGGCTAACTGAAGTTATCGAATGGAAACCTAGTGTGACGGACGGATGGACAGACGGATGGCCACACACATGGACGCCGCCTATTACTAGTGTCCCCGTCGACGGCCGTCGGGGGGGGACAAAAATCCAATATGCCCGCCAAACATGCTATATTTTGATTGGCCCATGGCGGCCATGTTTATTGATGGATCAACTTCTCTTGAACAAATTTTAATGGCCCTTAAGCCATAATCATATCTGCCAAATTTCGGCCCGATCCCTTCAGCGGTTCTGGAGAAGTCATTTTTGCTAAAACAAGGTCAACCAAGACGGACGCCGAACCATTTGACCAATCAAGTTCCCTCGAACCAACTTGGCTCAGCACTTGCCCTAAATCATATTTCATGAGGTTTGCATCAATCCCCCAAGCGGTTTCGGAGAAGATTTTTAGACGTTTCTAAAAATCGGCCAAAATCCAAGATGGCCACCAGCCCAATTTGATGATCGGCTTAGTTTGAACAAACTTGATTCTCTATGCCCTAAGGATGCTTCCTGCAAAATATAATTGAAATCAGACTCGTTTTCGAGAAGAAAACATTTTAAATTTCCCATTGCTTTAGCATGGGAGCTTTTGGCGGAAAAATGATCCAAGATGGCCACCAAACCGTTTATCCAACAGTTTCGAAAATTGTAAATTTGTGACCAGAATACCGCAAAACACAATTCATCAAATAAAAAAATCCAATATGGCCGCCAAACATGCTATATTTTGATATTTTGATTGGCCCACGGTGGCCATGTTTTTTGACGGATCAACTTCTCTTGGACAAATTCTAATGGCCCTTAGGCCCTAATAATATCTGCCAAATTTCGGCCCGATCCCTTCAGCGGTTCTGGAGAATACGTCATTTTCGCTACAACTAGGTCAACCAAGATGGCCGCCAAACCATTTGACCAATTAAGTTCCCTTGAACAAACTTGGTTCAGCTCTTGCCCAAGATCATATTTCATGAGATTTGCATCAATCCCCTAAGCGGTTTCAGAGAAGCATTTCAGGCCAGGTGAGCTAATAATAAACTGTCATTCGATTCTACCCGGGTGAATGTCATTCAGCATGTAACTAAATGGAAATCGCATCTCAAGAATTCTCACGAAAAGCCGTCTGTCTGAATATTTTTCAAGATGCCATAATAAAGAGATTATAATAAATTGAAAACATAAACGCAATGATTCACGGGAATCTAACCTAAATCTACTTAAATCCACACACAGTAGTCTGGCAGATAAAACAAAATGATGTGATCAAACCATCAACCAAAAAAGTCACGCAATAAAAAATACTACAATTTACAGGAATTTCATTCATAAAATCAATAGTAGTGAATATTCTGGTGAAAGAATTCATTAACAACTAATCACATTATACTTGCTCATATTTGAGAGGTTAAGAGGTTTATTTTACAACTGTAAAACTTTTATGTTTGCCAACATAAGGAGCGAACTTAATCGTTTTCATTTCTCGGGCATTCGAACAATTTGTTTCTTGTCTTATTCCGTGCTGGATCATTTTTATGTTTGTCAGGGAAGTAATGACCATGTTTGGATTGGGAGTTCATTGGAAAGTGTAGTTGTTTTCGTAGTGCGTTTCTTGATTTTTTGGTATCATGTCACGTTTGGAATCATAATTAAACATAGTACAAACTTGAATTGACAAAAGTATTATTTGTTACAAAGAAGAAATTTAGAATTTCAAATTATTCAATCTTACCTTGAACTCGCAGAACTTAAGTCATGTAAAATTCACTGCTGGCAAATCAAATCATATATACGAAAGCATTTGAACAGGCATACTTTAAACTTAGCAGTAACAATGCAGAAAATCAGTAGAAATGATATTTAGTGGGAAATTAATGACGGATGCTGACCACACAATCAGATTGTACCCTTTGGCTCCATTCAGCCAATAAAAAATCCAATATAGCAGTCAAAACCAAAATTTTGATTGGTCCATGACAACCATGCATTTGTTTTTTATCAAGGAGCAAGTTCTCTTGAACAAACTTTAATCACCTATAGTTATAGACGAAAGTAAATCTAATGACTTTCAACCTGATCAGTACAGCAGTTCCTGAAATGTCAGTTTCTAGAACAAGACAGCCACTGGAACAAACTTTTTAAATAGTTTCCCCCTATTTTTCGGAAAATCAGAATAAAGCAGTCAAAATTCTGTATAACCATTCTGAAGCATACCAACCTATGGTCCTTCCAGCTCAGTTCGGTTTAAATCGGCCAAGCGGTTAATGAGGAGTAGCCTTTGAACAGATTTCCACAATGGCCACCAGAAAAATTGACCCATCAAAATGTTGTATACAAGTTCTGAAACAAACCACCCTAGTATCATTCCAGCCTAGTCTGGTTGCAATTGCCCAAGCAGTTAATGGAGAGTAGCATTTGAAGTTTTCAAACCATTTTAAAAAAATTCAAGATGGCTGCCGAAAAAACCTATTTCTTCAAATTTTTGTACATTAATTCTGATGCCTAATAGTCTAGAATCCTGCCAGCTGAGTTTGGTTTAAATCTGCCAAGCAGTTAATGAGGAGTAGCCTTTTAACTGATTTCATAAAATTTTTGGAAAATCTAAGATGGCCACCGGAAAATTGACCAATCAAAATTTTGTATACATCTTCTAAAACCTACCATCCTTGTATCCATCAGCCAATTCTGGTTGAAATTGCCCAAGCACTTAATGAGGAGTTGCATTTTAAATGATTTCCCACCATTTTACAGATTATTCAAGATGGCTGCCGAAAAAAGTGACCTATCAAAATTCAGTATATAGGTTCTGAAGCATAAAACTTTTAGGTTGTTCCAGGCAAGCTTGGTTTAAATTGACCAATCAGTTAATGAGGTGTAACCTTTCAACTGATTTCCTGAAATTTTCTTGAAAATTTGAGATGGCCACCATAAAAATTTACCAATCAAAATTCTCATTAGGACTGTTGAAGCCTACCAACCTAGAATTGATTGCCCATTGATATTGGAGTAGTGTTTTAAATGATTTCTGGAGGATTTACAGAAAATCCAAGATGGACGGCAGACAAATTTACCAATTATAATTCTGGAGCCTACCATCATAGGTTGCTTCCAGCCAAATTTAGTTGAAATCGGTCAAAGCATAAAGAAGGCCATGCAATTTGACTGATGGATGGATGATGGACGGACAGATGGCTGCCATGCCATTCGGGCGTCCGGTCCAGGTGAGCTAAAAATACAAGTTTTTTTTACCAAGGTCACAGTGATCTTGACCTTTGACCATTTGACCCCAATGTCATTGTGTGATGCCGTGTCATTATAACAAAGCATGTGTCTATGTTTGGGTCCAATATCATTAACCAAACATGAGATATAAACAGAATAAACGAAATCACAGATTTCTTTTTTCATGAGAGTTGATACTTACCTCCCAAACACTCTTTGATATTCCCAAAATATCCACCTACACTCAATAAAAGCTCAGATTAAAAAAGTTAGGTGGCCCTACTGGGCAGGGAGTCAGTTGACAGCTGGGTGGATGCGCAGGCTGTCACTTCCTCGACATAATTTACTGGCCGACATAATTTATTGGTCGACAGAATGCAATTATAACATGCCTGAAGACCGAGCTTCTTGTGGTGCGGAGAGGCCTGGTCTGTGTTTGGGAGGTATCAACTCTCTCGCGAAAAAAGAAATCTGTGATTTCGTTTATTTCACTTCAAGAGTATACTTATTTCCTAAACACTTTTTGATATTGCGAGAATTTGTCAGTGAATTTGGCGGGAGGGAGGCGAAGTTCACACAACCCGTTCCTCCCTAGGAGAGCCAAGAGCCTTTTACATTTTAGCACTCACATCTGAAGTTGTGTGATAAACAAAACCAGAAAAGATAAGAACATCATTTTAAAACCAATGGGTGAGAGTAATGACTGTCGAGTCATATGCGCTCCCTACGCACACACACCCCACACCCTGACACCCCTCCCTTTGCGACAGGAGGAGCTATAACCACAATGTCATAAACGCTCTCCACAATGATGTACTAGTGCTATAGTACTAAAAGACATCACCTGAAATGCTTCATTTCATAAACTCTCATGTAAGAACCACATAATAACACGAACCATCACCATATTAGTACGGGTAACATGACATAATTTTGAAACAACACAAGCCTCAACTTGTAAATCTTTGACTTGGGCATCATCTTCTCCTCGGTGAAGTATGACACAGAACAATAGTGGTTGCTCCCACAATTAAATGTGCTGTTTATAAACAGTGAGAAAGCCTTATATACAATATGTACACATAATTATCTTTTCAAAATCGACACGGTGAGAGGATTGGTGATGTCACGGAGGTAATGGTCGGTAAAACTTGACTCACAGTGCCACTGGGCAGATTGATATGTTCTCTTGACTGATCCAGATTCCAAAGCCCTGATACTTTGTTTTCCTCCAGGCAAGCTCCCCATCCCTCCATTGATGCATCTGTGTACATTGTTAACTGAGGGTGGGGAGGTGACAACGTCACCCCCGCCAGGAGATTTTCTCTCTTCATCCACCATTGACGGTGGTGAATAAGAGGTTCCAACCCTGACACTTTTGAGTCCAGGAAACCCGTACTCTGGGTCCACTGTATCATGAGAAATAACTGGATCGGCCGCCGGCGTAAGGCTGCCTGTGGAATGACTGGTTCCAAAGAAACCATCAACCCCAACATTCTCAAGTAGATGCGTGCCAGGACATGAGGACTGTTGCACACTGACTTTATGACTGAGATGAGTGTTTCTACTCTCTCTTGAGATGGATAAAAATATCCTATCTCTAGATCGAAGAACATGCCCAGGTAAACAAACTTCTGGGATGGACTCAGCTCTGACTTTAGAAAGTTGATTATCCAGCCTAGATCTGTAACAGTTTTCAAAACTATCTCCAGATTTGCTGATAGACTTTTTTTAGTGTGCCTTTAACAGCCAGTCGTCTATGTACGTGTGGATTGCTATGTGTCTCCTGCAGAGGTATGTTGTCATAGCTTGGACTACTCGAGTGAAGACCCGAGGAGCCGTCGATATACCAAATGGGAGAACCCTGAATTCCCATTGGCGGCCCTGAAATGCAAATCTCAGGAACCGGCGAAAGCTCTTCGCAACGGGTATGTGAAAATAGGCATCTTTTAGATCTATTGATGCTGTCCACATTCCCTTCCTCAATCCTGCTAACACCGTTCTCACAGTTTCCATTTTGAAACTTGGTGTGAGGATAAACCTGTTGAGAGGTTTGAGGTTGAGAATTGGTCTCCACCCTCCAGTGCCTTTTGTCACTAGGAACACGGTTGAATAATAACCCGGACATTTTTGTGCCGGTTGAATAGCGTGTTTTAGTATGAGGGATTGAATTTCTTCCTCTATACACAACCGTTGATCTAGATCTCTTGGATTTTGAGTCCAGATCGGAACCAGAGACAGGCGCGATGGCTGATTTGAAATCCAGTCAGGATGGTAACCGACTGAAATCCATCGCAAGACTGAGTGGTCCTGAGTAACCCGCTCCCACTCTTGCATGTGGAAGGCCAGACGGCCTGCCATGGGTGCACCTAAGGACGGAGGTGGACCCAAGAAGTGCAAGAGAAGCCCTGTCTCTGGTGGCTGTCCTAGCAGCACTGGTGTGGTCTTTTTGAGAGGCGACCCATCAGGTTCGGCTCCCACAACCAGAACCCCGCACTCCTCTACCAGCGCCACATGCACCTCGGTACACAAGCTGTCTGGCAGGTTGCGCTGGAGGAGCCTGTGCTCCCCCCCCTAGCTGGCTTACGCTGTCGTTGCCATGGCCGACGCTGCGTAGGTGGTTGGCCTCTGACAAGGCCACCACCACCTCTAGCCTGCTGAGGGTGGAAGGCAGGGGGTGCTCCCTGCGGAGCACTTCAAACTGCTCTCGCAGCGCCCTCTGGTTGTTCACCTGGTTTACGTTTTGTTGGAGGTGCAGACATCCTTCACCTCCAAACAACCCTGGACCTGGCATCGGCGTCCGAAGAAGCCGATTGTACAGGTCCTGCGAGGGGCACAAATTGTCAAGGGCAAATGTGCGCCTCGCCCGTAAACTCCTGGTTACGGATCTCGTCATGCAGTCCAGAGCCAGGTTAATGCCATCCTGGATGTCTCTCTGGACTGCATGAGGAGAAGTTTGGTGGGCCACGGATGCTGCTACATGTACTACCCCCTGTAGCAGCTGGGAAACGTGCGAGAGAGCCGAGATGGCTCCTCTCATACTTTGTGCCGCAGCGCAGAATTAGCGTTGCGCAGGGTGCTAGCACACAAGGGTCCCGTGTCATACTGGGACCCAGGCCGTGTGTCTTCGCCCAAAGCAAGGCTTTGGAACGACGCCATACTTCTGATATAGATAAGAACTTATACGGCAGCGTCTTGCCACCTCACGAGAGGCCTTTGCAAGGCGTCCTTTCGGCAGAATGGACGTCTCTGCTGCAGCGAACATATCAACGATATGCTCCACATACGGCAGAGATGGCATGGTGCTCGTCACCGGTTTCCCTCCCAGCCATGGGCGCTGGTCCCGCGGGAAGCCAGTGGATCAACCTGGAGTTCTGGCTTGATGTTCACCAGCCATTGGCAAGCATCCAGCCAGTCTTCCTCGGTGGCCACCTGTGAATGTTCGACGAGTCTAGGGGCTTCGTCGTCTTCAACCACATTCACGGGTGGAGTAATGGCCGGAGCTGAAGATACTCCTGGAAAGCCAGGGAAGCCATAAGGACCCACAAGGGAAGGCATGGCTTGCACCATGGCTATTCCAGGAGCCGGATCTATGGTGTCATGGGAGGCTAAAAACATGACGTCACAGTCCGGGCCTTCCTCACGGTAACTCTCGGCAAGCCGAGGGATACGGTATGGATGGCCATCGGCTCCTAGCTAGCCTAGCCGATGAGCCGTGAAACCCACTCCCGAAGAAGTAGTTCCATGGAAAAGGTCACCCATGGGCCCCCGTGGGGGCCCATGTGAATCCATTTCCATGGCCATCGACTCATCGGTAGGCCATAACAGTGTCCTCTTCTTCTTGCCCAGAAAGATTAGACACCAAGCTTGAAATGGAATCAAGCTCGGCCTGGGCAGGAGGGATATCGCGTGAGGCGCTGATACCCTTAGCCTTAGGCTGCTCTAAAGCACTCGATAAGCGAGCGCCCAAGGCCATGGCTTTCGCTCCCAGGTCCACGGGCAAGGCAAGCCTCAGCTCCGGACCAACGGGAGCCGTCTCTGGGTCTATAACGAAAACTGGTTTGCTAAGACAACCAGACCCAGAGACGGGAACACTCTGTCCCGGAGCAAATGAAGAAGACAATGATGAACTTGACCCAGGAAGCAAGCTGCGAAGCAACTCCGGGACAAGATCCGTGATCGTCTTCTTCATTTGTCCCATCATTTCAAGACGGAAGGCCTCCATGTCTGGCATGGATGCCTTCCTCTTCTTATCACACTCCTTTTCCAGACGCCTCTTCTCGTCTGCCGCCTGGTCCTTTACCTGATGATTTAAAAAATCAGTTAAAACCTCCACTGGTCACGACTCACACACATGACAATTTAGAAGAGGCCCGCACATACTGCACCAAGTGCAGTGATGAGGGAAAAAGCGGGCCTTCACAAAACGGTGGCAGGAAGGGCAGTTGTTCTCAATAACCCTCTGAAAAGACACAAACGGAAACAATTAGTTTTTAGTTATGACGAACCAAAAAAACAATTGCAGAAGGCTAATAAGATCCATAAGGAAAACTTTTGACCATCAAATGAAAGATAAGCCAGGCCCATAGAAAAAACTATAGGCCTGACAAAAAGTAAACAAATCCTAAAACATTGTTATACTTCTTTAGAAGACAAGGGAGACATAAGAATTTGAACCAGTGGGGGCGGTTTCTTTTTAATTCTGAGTATTATTGAAGCTATGTCGATATTTAGGAAATATCATGAAGTATCAGGGTGGTAAGTATACTCTTGATATTGAAATGGCGAGCTCTCGACTCTCTAGGCATAGACATTCCTAACAGGGAAGGGTTGAAAGGCGGAGAGAATTTCATCACAGACCAGTCCCATATCCATACCAGGTACCTGTGGACACAAAAATAAAGTGATTAGAAATTCAAGGCGCCAAAATATAATTTTACCAGTTTACATGGCGCTAAACACTTCTAAAATGAATCCCGGAAACATATAACAATGCGAAACACCGTCTAAATTTAGACAAAATAATAATTAGACACCTGATTGCTTTGTACCTGTGCTCTATCTGGCGTTCTAGCGAGATCAGACATCTGAATAACCAAGATTTCTACAAATACTGAGTTGAAAACTGCAAAACTAGCATGGAAAACTAGAAAGCATGGAATAGGTCAGGCCAATAAATTGAGAAGAGGAAGTGACAGCCTGCACATGCGCGGAGTAGGGCCGGCATCCGCCCAGCTGTCAACTGACTCCCTGCCTAGTAGGGGCACCTACCTTTTTTAATCTGAGCTTTTATTGAGTGTAGGTAGATATTTTTGGAATATCAATGAGTGTCTGGGAGGTAAGTATACTCTTGAAGTGAAATTTGACACTATGTCGTCATGAAAAAATACAAATCATGTTATATTATAGAGATTTATTTCTGGTATTCAGAGCGACTACTCGGCTGCGACTCATTGTCCGCAGTTTGGACTCGGAACTCAGAGAAATTACTATATACGCAACATAGACCAAGCACTGTACTTTAGATCTGATACAAATTTCAGCCAAGGAAGCTGGGATCACTGTTATCTCGTGCTGGCGTCATTCATGTTCTCGCGATATCTCCTACGCTTACAGGATCGATAGCATGAAGCGACACCTCTATCCTATAGTTTGGATATTGTATCGGGGTAGGTGGGGTACCTCGATAACATATCCAAACAACCGAGAGTATAATCGGATAACGGTATCACGTGGTACAAATTCCTATCATGTGGTACAAATTCTACTCGATTACTCCGGCTTCAAGTGAGAGTAAGTGTGCGCATGCGTAGATAGGTAAACCAACCACATGATACTTCTGATGGAGGTCCCCCCCCCCCCTAATGAAACCGACTTCAACTTATGTGGCGTATGGAATCTCGCGAGAATATGAATGTGTGTCTTCATGAAAACTCTTCCGTGAATAGTTAAACCAAGTAGTTACGAATATATGTCGGAATTATTTCCGAAAATAGGTTGTTATTATTGTTAAATTCTCATGCTAATCGAAAAGTTTGTTTTAGACACAATGGAGTGAAAAGATATTCATTCTGCTTTTAACAGTCTATTAAGCATGTGTTAGATATTTAGCATCATGTGTGTACAACCATTTATTGCAGCAAAGATCATAAAGTGTCAGCCACGACGTAATTAGATAAACAATGTTCATTCGTAGGAAGAAATATCATAAAGTGTCAGGAATGAGGTGATTAGATAAACAAATGTTCATTCGTAGGAATAAAAATTATTCTTCATATAGTGATTAGATAATTGTTGTCATGATATCCAATGAGAAAACGAGAATGGAAAGATCAGCAGACACGGCTTAAACGATATAGATATTTCCTGGAAAAACATGTCTTAGGCATCAATCATTGACCATTGCACTTTTCATGATTGTCGCTGGTTAGTATCCTTTATCACACACATTTTATTATGTATATATATTAGGGGTATATGTTGGATGGGTGGACGAAAATCCAAAGGCTTGATACTAAAAATCGAAAATATGTTCATATTCTGTTTTTCGATATTTATATTTTATAAGCAGTTTTGAAACCGTCAGTGCGTGATATCGGTTTTAAATATAGTATCGGTATATCGTGAAGACCTATCCCCTCCACCCCACCGGCCCCTACCAAACACACTCTCACACCACTAAAACCAAGTAATTTGTAGGGACACCATATGTAATGTTCGACCACCTCCACTAAACAGTGATATGCATGAAATATATTAGTAAAATGATCTGAAATGGGACCACCGAACCACTCATTGAGGGACGGGACACACCTTTCAGACAACCCACAGGTTGGTTGCCTCCGAAGTTGCGATCCTTCCACCTCCCTTAGATGAGTGTGACCTGCTATACATACATGATTGACACATTTGAGAGTGGTCTATTCTGAGATATTTGTTCAACAGCCGCGATATCATCATATACTTCTAGTTCTTCTGCGCCATCGCCTTGCTCACGGAATGCTTCTGCAGGTGGTTCTTCGATTCCTCCTGAGTCTGGCCATGAGTAGTTCGCCTCGACTGCTTCTGCATAACAATGTGAAACACCAGCGAAATCTAGACAAAACGTTAATTAAAGACACCTGATTGCTTGATCTCTGCACTGCATCTGGCGTTCTAGCAAGATCAAACATTTTAATTAACCAAATTTCTTCAGATATTGAGTTGAAATTAGCTTTGTGTGTTTAAGCATGTGTTTATTCAGGACAATAAATTGAGGAGATGACAGGCTGCGCATGCTCGGAATGGGGCCGGCATCCGCCTGGCTGTCAACTGACTACCTGCCCAGTAGGGGCACCTAACTTTTTTGCACATAGAGGGGGGGTGTGTGTGATGGGGGGATACGAATAAACGCTTTACAGCTCAGAGTGTTGTCAGCCGTGAAACAACATGTATATTTGCAGGTTCATTATGTCTGTTTTATATATATATATATATATATATATATATATATATATATATATTAGATTATATATATATACATATATATATATTAGATTGTCATTAGACTGAAGTACCTTGCAGGATTACAATGATGACTGTGTACTCAAGCCTAAGTCTAAGTTACCTTCATCCCAATTAATTGAGTCATCCTTTTTTTGCTCCGCTCGCTTAATTAGTGCCTGCTTACGTGCCTCTTCTAGCTGCAACTGATGAACTTTATAGAAATAGCGGTCCCAAAAGTCAGCATGTGATAGAGTTAAAGGCACCTAAATCAGAAAACAGTAAGTTCTACAATGTAAATCAAAAACTAAGGTTTCATTAGAGTATGTTTTCATCCATATATGACTAGCGATAATGATCTGTAACAAATTTTCATGCAGAAAAGCAAAAAAATATTTGCTACCTTTACCCCATAAGGGGAAGAGAGTAGTGTGTGTGTGTGTGTGTGTGTGCGTGTGCGTGTGCGTGTGCGTGTGCGTGTGCGTGTGCGTGTGCGTGTGTGTGTACATGTGTGTGTGTGGGGTCCTTGCGTGTGTGTGTGTGTGTGTGTGTGTGTGTGTGTGTGTGTGTGTGTGTGTGTATGTGGCCATGCATGTGTACATGTGTGTGTGGGGGGTCCTTGCGTGTGCGTGCGTGCGTGCGTGCGTGCGTGCGTGCGTGCGTGCGCGCGTGCGTGTGTGTGCCATTGTTTTATTGGGATCAGATAAGCCCTTGATGAATTCCAAACCACGTAACAGTATGGACAATTTTGGACAATCAATTTCATTATGATGCAGACTGGATGATATGATGATGGTATAAAATGAAACTATAAACCTTAGATCTGAGAATACAAATGTCCATTGAAAAACTAACATTATTCCAATAATATAAAAGTATGGAAAAACTTTGAAAATCATTTTCATTATTGGCCAGACTAGAGGCAATGATGGAAATCTACAAATCTGTAGAGTTTTAATGAGACCGGATATGACCGTGATGAATTAAATGTCCACTTCTACATTCTTCGAATTCTTGGTGCACACCAGATGCCGGACATTGATCGGTGGACTCCATGTGGATCACTATGTTGAGCCATCCTGAGCTCTGCTAATGACTAGACAAAAACTATATTTACAACGATGTAAAATGGACGCAAGCTAGCACTGCATAGGAAAAACCTGTAAAGGTTCATTAAACTCAAATAAGCTTTTGGTGACATATATGTAAATGTTGATTGAAGACTAAATTGACTGAGTCATTGCTGACTTAGCAGCAACATCTTTCCATCACCTAGATTTCAAAATAGTCAACAGTATAAATAGATGTCAGAGACACAATACATTTGTACATATTTTCAAAATTTTGTATATACATGTATGCTAATATTAACATTTTACTTAAATCTTGGCTCAGGTGCAAGATAAATTAGACTGAAATAAACACACAAGGAAAAAATACGATGAAATAAAATAAATAAATTCTTATTAAGATTGGGATTATTGCAACAAATGCATTGCATATATTAGTAAAACTTAATTGAAACAAGAGGCTCAAGGGCCTATGACGCTCACCTGGACCATTAACATTTGAACCATTTGCATTTAAATACACGGATAATTTTCGGAAAATCCAAGATGACCACCAAAAAAACTAGACCAATCCAGATTCTCATTTGACATTTTGAAGCCTACCATCATAGAATAGTTTGACCCCATTTTTTTAAGTAGTATTTTTAAATGGTTCCAGATAATTAAAAAAAAATCACAGATGGACACCAAAACATTGACCTATCAAAATTTGGAATAGATTTTCTAGAGGCTACCACTATAGGATCCTCCCAGCTAAATTTGGTTTAAATTGGCCATGGGGTTAATGAGGAATAACGTCTTAAACGAATTCCCATTTTCTGGAAAATCCAAGATGGCCACCCAAAAAAACCAAGCAGTCAAAAATCTGTATACATGTTCTGAAGTGTACCAAACTAGGGTCCGTCCAGCTGAGTTTGTTTGAAATTGGCCAACCGGTTAATGAGTAGCCTTTTAAATGAGTTCCAAATTTTTTTGGAAAATCCAAGATTGCCACTGGAAAAATTTACCAATCAAAATTCTGTATACGTGTTCTGAATCCTACTACCATAGGGTCCTTCCAGCCAAGTCTGATTGAAATCGCCCAAGCAGTTAATGAGGAGTAGCCTTTTAAAAGATTTTCAGCCATTGATCGGAAAATCTAAGATGGCACCAAACAAATTTACCAATCAAAATTTGGCACAGAAGCTCTGAAGCACACACCCCTAGGGGCCTTCCAGCCATGTTTGATTGAAATCGTTCAAGCAGTTAATGAGTAGCAGCCTTTTAACTGATCTCCCAAAATCATTAAAAACCAAGTCGGTGAAAATATTGACCAATCAAAATTCTGTATACAAGTTTTGAAACACACCAGCCTAGTATCCTTCCAGCCAAGTCTGGTTGAAACTGTCCAAACTATTTCCCGCCATTGTTCGGAAAATTCAAGATGGCCGCCGAAGATATTGACCCTTCAAAATTCTGTATATAAATTCTGAAGCATACCATGCTAGGGTCCTTCCAACCGAGTTTGCTTGAAATCGGCCAACTGGCTAAATGAGGAATAAGCTTTTAACTGATTTTCAGAAAATGCATTGAATGCCCACCGGTAAAAATTGACCAATTCAAATTCTGTAAACAAATTCTGAACCCTCCCACCCTAGTATCTTTCCAGCCAAGTCTGGCTGAAATTGTCCAAGAAGTTAATGAGGAGTAGTGCTTTAAACAATCTCCCGCCAATTTTCGGAAAATTCAAGATGGCCACCTGAAAAATTGGTCAATTAAAATTCTGTATACAAGTTCTGAAGCCTACCTCTTTAGGGTCCTTACTGCCAAAGTAGGTTGAAATCTGCTACGTGGTTAATGAGGAGTAGCGTTTTAAAGCAAAAGTTGACTGACAGACAGATGACAGACGGTCGCTATGTCATAAGCTCATTTGGCCATTCTGGCCAGGTGAGCTAATAAATCAAGGCTTTGGTGATGTAAATGGCCATTTACAAAGCCCTGACAGAATTTCTAACTGGATGCAATTGTGGTAAAGATTAAAACTGCAAAGCTTCATTGAAGTCTGATCAGCCCTTATAAGGGAATTAAATGTCCATCCAAAATCTTTGTATTCTATTCAGAAATCACAAAAATAATCTAAATCCAAACACCAGAAAAGTATGGAAAAAATATCACAAATATCTCATCATGATACAGGCTGCATGTAAATATGGTAAAGATTAAATCTCTAAAATTGTATTGAAATTTCATCATCCTTTGGTGAAGTAAATGACCATTGAAAGATCTTAACTGTCTCTGAGTGTTGAATTTCTGTAGACTACATTTTCCATGGTGTTTAACTCTAGATATGCTCAATATATTAGGGCTGTGAGGTTTTGGAAAAAGTGAAACCGGTGATGGTGGTGATTAAAAAACCAGTTTTAACCGGATATCTGGTTTATTGGTTGGCTAATAGTAAAAAAATGTAATCTCATTCGCAGTACCATGAAAATAGTCCTGTTTATTTTATGGTAGACTCGAATCTATCATCATACTATCTTTAGTGAAACCTGGTTAATATTTAAATAAACCATTTATGCCGAATACTGTCTCCGTATCATTATATTGACATGCACTCTGATATAAAACTTCCCGTGATAAATATTCTTTCATTTTACCAGAAATACTTAGACGCAAGTAGTCCTGCATATTTTAGTATATTTTAGAAATACCCCGCACACCGCATTCTGATTGACTAAAGCCGCTCACACCTGAGTGTTTATGAAAATGAACGTGGACATGCCTAAATATTTACAGTGGACTCGCACTTTCTACACATCAGAATGTTAAGGGTTGAGTTTATTTATGATGTGAGGGGCGCTTAATATACAGACTAATTTTGCCAGCTGAAAGTCGCCAGAGTTGTTTTTATTAGGAGTCTTCACTGAGTATCCAGCTGTTATGCCAGACTTAACCCATTTTATCCTGAGGCAAGATTAGGTCTACATCTATCTAAATTAAACTAATATTAAATCACATGTAGCTGATTATTTTGGCAATTTTTTACTGAAACATGTTGCTGCCTAAGGTAGCAACAACTTGACATACATACAGTTTTCAAATAACAGATATTCAATTGTGTAATACAAACAAGAGGCCCAAGGGGCCTGTGTCACTCACCTGGAGCACCATCAATTTTTAGCAGAATTATTGGTGGGTGGTTTAGCAGTCTTTTAAATGAGTTTGTGGACATTTTTGCAAGTGCAATATGGCTGCCAAACACTACATTTTGATTGACCCACGGCGCCCATTTTTTTTATGGATCAACTTCCCTTGAACAAATTTTAATGGCTCAAATTTCGGCCTGATCCCTTCAGCGGTTCTGGAGGAGTCATTTTCGTGAAAACTCGGTCATCCAAGATGGTTGCTGAAACATTTGGTCAATCAAGTCCTCTTGAACAAACTTGGCTTACCTCTTGGCCTAGATGAAGAGTCCCCAAGTGGTTTCGGAGAAGATTTTTAAAGACATTTCCTGAAATTGGCCGAAAGCCAAAATGGCCGCTGGCCAAATTGGCCGATCAGGTTCACTTGAACAAACTTGGATCCTTATTCCCTAAGGATGCTTCCTGCCAAATATAATTGAAATCAGCCTGGTAGTTCTCGAGACCTTTTAAATTTCCCATTGCTTTAGTCTGAGAGCTTTTGACGAGAAAATTATCCAAGATGGCTGCCAAACCGTTTATTCGCCAGTTTCGAAAATTGCAAATTTGAGCTCAGAATACCCAAAAACATATATAGAATCAATTTTGGGCCTCAAAATCCATCAAATAAAAAAAATTCAATATGTCTGCCAAACACGCTACATTTTGATTGACCCATGGCGGCCATGTTTTTTGATGGAGCAACTTCCCTTAAACAAACTGTAATGGCCCTTAGTCCCTAATCAAATCTCCCAAATTTTGGCCTGATCCATTCAGCGGTTCTGGAGAAGTCCTTTTCAGGAAAACTATGTCATCCAAGATGGCCGCGGAACCATTCGGTAAATCAAGTCATCTTGAACAAACTTGGCTTATATGTCATTGCATGGAAGTTTTGAATCGATTCCCCAAGCCGTTTCCGAGAACGAGATTTTTAGATATTTCCTAAAATCAGCCGAAATCCAAGATGGCCGCCGGTCAAATTAGCCGATCAGCTTCCTTTGAACAAACTTGGATCCCTAAGCCCTAAAGATGCTTCCTGGCAAATATAATTGAAATCGGCCTAGTAGTTCGCCAGAAGAAGACATTTTAAATTTCTTATTGCTTTAGTATGGGCACCTTTGCGGAGAAAATAATCCAAGATGGTCGCCAAATCATTTATCCGACAGTTTCGAAAATGGCAAATTTGAGATCAGAATGTCCCAAAACACATATAACACCAATTCGACCTCAAAATCCATCAAATAAAAAAATCCAACATGGCTGCCAAACGCTTTATAGTTTGATTGGCTCATGGCGGCCATGTTTTTTGACGGTTCAAGTTTCCGTGAACAAACTTTATTGGCCCTTAATCCCTAATCATATCTGCCAAATTTTGACCAGATCCGTTCAGCGGTTCTGGATAAGAAGTTGTTTTCGCTAAAACTAGGTCAACCAAGATGGTCGCCGAACCATTTAACCACTCACGTTCCCTTGAACACACTTGGTTCAGCTCTTGCCCTTGATCATATTTCATGAGTTTTGCATCAATCCGCATAACAGTTTCGGACAAAATTTTTAAAGATATTTCCTAAAATCGGACAAAATCCAAGATGGTCGCCAGCCAAATTGGTCGATCGGCTTCATTTGAACAAACTTGAATCCCTATGCATTCTCAAAGATAAGTGTTAAATGCACACACTCGCAGTCATGCGCAGTGTGTGTAAGATGTTTAGACAAGTTGCTAGACGACCAGTTTGGGTGTCTGCGAGACCTGTTGAATATTACTATATACAATACACATGTTGTTTGCATTAGAGTGTTTTCAATTGGGCTAGCATTATAACACTAGTGAAGTACAGTAATAAACTCGCCTCGATTCCTGGTTTGCCAGATGGTATTGTGCATTCATAAATCACAACATGATACTATAAACACTAGTAGATAAGTTTCAGAACACATTATACAATCTGGCAACATACTCGCAAGATGCTAAAAAAAAAAAAATTATTTCCCCTTCGTTGTATTATTTTATTGATTTTCAGTACATTAAGTGACGATATAATTGCAATTTTATGCATTGATTCTATATTATTGAAAAACAAATATTTACAAAACCGGTTTTTCATAAATATGCGGTTTTGCGGTTTTCAAATTGTGTTACCGGTTTTCGAACCGTCATGCTTACAAAACCAGTGATGGTTCCAGTATGGATATACTGCACAACCCTACAGAAAATAATTTGAATCAAAGTTGTTGGTGGCTTAGTCACCAACAATTTTCAGTCAAACTGTTTTCAAAATATTCAGCAGGTTGAGAGTTATTGCCCATTGAAATAGTGTTTGGTGGCTCACAGCGGTTAAACAGTTACTATTGTATGACATCCTTGTAATAAATCACACAAAACTAAGCCAGAACTAGATCTGTTCCATGAACAGATATACGGCTTCCAAGAGTACCTGCACTCGAACTAGACCCTGACTACGAACTTCTTACGAGCGATCTTTAATCGCCCACATGGACTAATGCTATTCTCCAGAGCCAGTCGAATCGACTGGTAAATTTTCAGATATAGTTTTCACTTGGCCTACTAATCGACATTCCTCAAGACCCCTGCAGAGGCCGGTTTGGCCGGCTTCATCATAAAAGGGTTAAAGCCCTATATTTTTAACATTATGTTGAATATTTTGAAACTATTTCACTGGGCGTTGGTGCAGCAACAACACACAGTCAAATTAGTTTCAAAATATTCAACATGTTACATGAAATTCAGGGATCAATGTGTACAAATTGTATACAAATGTTCTCCGGTGAAATTCACTTTTTAGTAACTGCTCTAGATAATATTTCTTGTCATTCGGATAAATCACTTAGGTGGCTTTGGAGAAGATTTATATACAGACACAAAACTGGTCACAAAAATCAGCTAGATGATTGGCCATTCAACAGTAAACAGGTTAATCAGGGATTGGCCATTCAGCAGTAAAAATTTTAAGAAGTGTGTGACAATCTTTTCTTTCCAATATTATTAATAGACACTGGAATTTTAGTACAAAATCAATGAAATAGAATTTAACATTCTGCAGTATAAGGGTTAATACAAATCTAATATTTCACCAATAGAAGGCTTAATAGGCAGGAACAATTTCCTGTCAAATTGTTTTGAAAAATATTCAACAGATTTCCTTAGCATCTACATTAAGTACAAGTTTTATATTGGCATTACTAAGTTCATGGGCTAATCAGCCAGGTTGTCAATTGGTATTAAATGGCAATTAAATCCCTATTATATTAATATGTTTACCTAGAGCACTTACAGTAGCAAATGCCATTTGTTACCCCCATGGTAACCAGATATAAAATGACAATTAAATGTCACATTAATCCTGTTTATTAGAGCCTGTAGCAAACTGTCTTCTACTACATAAAAAAGAGGTAAAATTAAATCTAAATATTTCTGCACTTTACAAATAGATCTCGTTCATTTTCACACACACACTCTGCAGACGGTCAACTAACATATGTATAGCAATTTTCTCCATCAAAATCCATCAAATAAAAAAGTTCAAAATGGCCCCCAAATGCTCGAAATTGCCACGGTGCCGATACTGTTCGACCAATCAAGTTTTTGCGAACAATTTTCAGTTGCCACCATTGACTGATTATATTCCCTAAATTTTTGCCAGATCGCTTCAGAAGTTCCAGAGGAGAAGATTATTTTGTCATTTATGACGTCATCAAGATGGCCGCCAAATACCTGAGTGCATCATGTTCTCTTTGATTAATTTCGATCCTAGTTGGCATCTCGACCCTAGATGCCGAGTCTTGTATTGATTGACCTGCAGGTTTCAGAGTTTTGGTTCAATCTACTTGCTGGAAATGGCGTCTAGTCTTCCAGAGCTTCGCTCTTGGAAGCCTAATAATAATAACTAGATCTGTTCCATGAACAGATATACGGCTTCCAAGAATACCTGCACTTAAACTAGACATTCTTTTCTTGTACTTCATATACAATCTACTTATCTGGTGAAATTCCATTTTTCTAGAACTTATTTAGATAATATTTCTTGTCTTTCTGATCAATCGCCTAGGTGGTTTTGGAGAAGATCTATATACACAAAACTGGTCACAAAATTAGCTAGATGATTGGTCATTCAGCAGTAAACAGGTTAATCAGGGATTTCTTTGGACACTAAATCTGGTAACATGGAACCAGTTTGACTGTTCTATACCTGGTGCTTCGGGAGAAGTAACTAGCAGGACAAGAGGTATTAGAAGATAGCAATATCTCACATTTTTAAGTTACCAAAGGAACCGGCTGCTGCAGGACCCGGTCTGCGCAGGACTAACTATTCTGTGAAGAAACAATATCCAAGCCATGTACATATATAGAATTAGATTGCCCATTTGACTCCTGCTCACTGCCCGCAGATTGACTCAAGAACAAAATAATGTGTTGTACTGTAGTCTACTAACCACAAGCTTCAAAATGATATGTGACATGACCACATTTGATCAAATTTATTTTCTGCCCACCATTTCCCCCACCCCTTCGGCTGATATCAAAATTCCAATGTGTCATGTACATCTCTGGCCATATGTGGAATCATACATTTCTATGTGAAATGGTCTAGGAGGAGTTGTGTTACAATTGATTGGTGCCCACTTTTGACCCTGCCCCCTAACCTCAGTTTGACCCAAGAGCAAAATAATTCCTTGTACTGTAGTCTACTCATCATTGGCTTCAAAATGATATGTGACATGACCACCTTTGGAAATTTTTTATTTTTTACTCCACATTTCTCATCACTGGGGTCATACCAAAATTCCACAAGAGCTATCAGAAGATAGCAAATAGCTTACCTGTACTGTATATTAATTGTACATCACAGGAATTGATGGACCACCGGATAGTCACATTTTGAAATTTGACAATCAACATGTGAATTCAAAACACCTGTGGTACTACCCATTGGGCAAGAATAGCTTGGAGACTGAACCATAAAGCTTATCTGCCCAGGAGTAACGTGAAGTCATTTAATGACAACTGGCAAATGGTCCAAACATAAGCAAAGTTCATAGTCTGAAAAAAGAAGATACATTTTAAAAAACAATCAGCATAATACATATTTAGATGTCAAATGCTCTAGGAGTTGCATGACAATCGATTTGTGCCCACTTTTGACCCCGCCCTCTACCCTCAGTTTGACGCAAGATCAAAATAATTCCTCGTATTGTTGTCTACTTATCGTTGGCTTGAAAATGATATGTGACATGACCACCTTTGGATAAATTAAATTTTTTACCCACAGTGCCCACACCCTGGGATTCATGATAAAATTAAAAAAGTGTCATGCAAATCACTGGCCATGTGTGCAATCATCTCCAAAGTTTCAAGTTTCTATCTGAAGTGGTCTAGGAGGAGTTGCATTACAATTGATTGGTGCCCACTTTTGAAATTTTGACCCCGCCTCCCACCCTCAGTTTGACCCAAGATCAAAATAATTCCTTGTACTGTAGACTACTTACCATTGGTTTGAAAATGATATGCAACATGACCTTTGGAAAATTTTTAATTTTGACACATTTCCCACCCCCAGGGCGGGGTCATGCCAAAATTCCAAAAGTGTCATGCAAATCCCTGTCCATATGTGCAATGATACCAAAAGTTTCAAGCTTCTATGTGAAATGGTCTAGAAGGAGTTGTGTAACAATCGACTGGTGCACACTTTTTATCCCCACTACCCTCAGTTAGACCCAAGATCGAAATAATTCCTTGTACTGTAGTCTAAACGAAATCTAGGATTTCTTTTTTCACGAGAGAGTTGATACTTACCTCCCTAATACTTTTGATATTGCTAAATATCGGCTTTCACTCAATAAAACACTCAGATTAAAAACAGTTAGGTGCCCCTACTGGGCAGGGAGTCAGAGGTAGTCCGGCGGATGCTCGCCCCACCACCGCGCATGCGCCGACTACTACTTCCTCTGGCTCATTTATTGGCTAACACATGCAACTACCAAGAGCCTGAAGACCGAGCCTCTGTGGGGCGGAGAGGCCGGGTCAGTATCTAGGGAGGTAAGTATCAACTCTCTCGTGAAAAAAGAAATCCTAGATTTCGTTTATTTCACATCAAGAGTATACTTACCTCCCTAATACTTTTGATATTGCCAGAATTCGAAAGTGAATCTGGCGGGAGGGAGGCGAGGTCAAAAGACCAGCTCTTCCCTATACGCTTTCAAGCGTTTAAGGCACTTATGACGTCTGAAACTGTGTGAAAACACAGTCAGGATTTGATAAACCATCGGATAACACAACCGATGCCTGAGAGATGACCGATTTGTCATATGCGCTCCCCCCCCTCCCTTGGGAGGAAGATTAAATGACCTCAATGTCCTACATGCTCTCTTCGTACTAGTGCTAAGTACTATAGGATAGAGACGAAAAGGCTCCATTTTCGTATACTCTCTCTAAAGAACCACAACCCACATAAACCATCACCATATTAATAACACTGGGTAACGTGACAATACAAAACAATGAACAACACATGAACAAGACTGACCTTGTTGTACTAGGAAGCTGTCATCATGAATCCAGTAGAGAAGGATGATACAGTCCCGACAAGTGGTTGTCACCGTCGCTGAATGGCGAAGTATATAAGCAATGCGGAGGCACTCTTCACAAACATAAAGCGGTTATTGTTTCAAAATCGACAAGGCGAGAGGGTTAGAGGTGTCACGGAGGTAATGGTCTGTAAAACTTGACTCACAGTGCCACTGAGCCACTGACATAATATCATCCACAGGGACCCCATTAAAAAGGGCAGTGGATGTCACGACACCGCGGACACTGTGAGCCTTGGCCACGTCAACCTGTCGCCCGGTGGCGGATTTGTGACAAAATTGAATACATTCCACAATCCACCTAGAAATGGTGTCCTTAGACGCCCTACCATGGGGTTCAATATATGACAACCATAACGCTGACTGGTCGGTACGCCACTCCGAAGTACGCTGTTTGTACCGGAGCAGCGCCCGTACGGGGCACCATACTTTAGAATTAGGATCATATCTAGTTAAAGATGGCAAAAAAATAGGCTGACCTGGATATTTCAATGACTGATTTTTAGACAAGAAATTAATCCTAGGTAGAAGCTTAAGGCCTTCCCCTGTAACCACAAAACGGTCAACCTCGGCTGATAAGGCGTGAATTTCACTCCTACGCCTCGCCGAGGCCGCAGCAATTAAAAATAGTTTTAAGAGTTAACATTTTCATAGAAATGGAACTAAGTGGTTCAAAAGGCTTATCACCTAGTACCTGGAGCACCAGTGATAAACTCCAAGACGGAATCAGTGGAGGATTCCTTGGTCTTAGATTGTCCATGCCTTTAATTAATACATTTAATGTACTTACTTCATCACTCCCCCTATTAGCCAAGCAAGGAATAACAGTCATTAAAGCTGACTTATAACCAGCAATAGAGTTAGGCTTGAGGCTATAGGCATCATATAGGTGACAGAGGAAATCAGCCACTACCTGAATAGATGATTCCATTGGATCAATACATCTTTTTGAGCACCATTCTGCAAATCTGTTGATTTTATAATTATATGCTCTGGAGGTTGACCCCCTCCTGGCTTTGGCCATAAACATGGCCGCTTGCTCAGAAAAGCCCTCCTTAATTCTAGATTCCTTGACAACATCCACGCAGTCAATCGGAACATTGACGGATTGTCGTGAAGGGCCTTGCCCTGGAAGATAAGGTTGTCCATCAGAGGCAGCGGAACCGGATTGCAGACCAGAAGGTCCAGCAGATCCGTATACCACGATCGGCTTGGCCAATCCGGGGCGATCAGAAGCACTTGGCACTCCTGCTGCCTGATTTTCTGAAGCACCTTTGGAATCAGGATTGCTGGGGGGAATGCGTATGCATACATTCCCTCCCAGCTGATAGCTAACGCATCTGTTGTGAAAGCGCTTGGGTCTGGAATCGGAGAGACGTACGTCGTCATCTTCGCATTCTTCTTCATCGCGAACAAATCTATGTTGGGTCTCCCCCAATGGTCAAACAGACGATCCGCCACACATTGATTTAGTTGCCATTCCGTGGGTAAAACACTCATCCTTCGGCTCAATGAGTCTGCTAGCAGATTTAACTTCCCCGGAATATGAACTGCTTTCAAGGTGATCCCATGATCCAGGCACCAACAAAGCAGCTTCCATGTCATCATACAGAGACTGGGCGACTTCGTTCCGCCCTGGCGGTTTATGTAAGTCACTACTGTTGAGTTGTCTGAACGAATTAGAACAATCTTGCCCTGAACTTTCTGTAAGAAATGTTCCAGGCCCAGGACTACTGCTCTTAGCTCCAGTAGATTGATATGTTCCTTGGACTGATCCAGATCCCAAAGCCCTGATACTGTGGACTCTTCCAGACAAGCTCCCCACCCCTCCATCGATGCATCTGTATACACAGTCACCTGAGGGTGGGGAGGGGTTAGCAAAACCCCCGGCAAGAGATTCTCTGTATTCAACCACCATTGCAGGTGGTGAATCAGAGGCGCCAATACTGACACGTTCGAGTCCAGCGAACCTGAACTCTGGGTCCACTGTGTCATGAGAAACAACTGGATCGGGCGCCTGCGTAAGGCGGCCTGCGGAATGACTGGTTCCAAAGAAACCATCAAGCCCAGCATTCTCAAGTAAACCCGTGCCAGGACATGACGACTGTCGCACACCGACTGTATTACCGAGATGAGTATTTGAACCCTCTCCTGAGTGGGGTACACATACCCCGTCTCCAGATCGAAGAACATGCCCAGGTAAACAAACTTCTGGGATGGAGTTAGCTCTGATTTCGGGAAATTGATCATCCAGCCCAAGTCCGAGAGAGTTTTCAAAACAATCTCCAAATTGGCTGACAATGATTCCCGGGTGTGTGCTTTCAACAGCCAGTCATCTATGTACGTGTGGACTGCTATGCTTCTCCTGCGGAGGTATGCAGTGATCGCGAGAACCACACGGGTGAAGACCCGAGGAGCCGTGGAAATCCCGAAGGGTAACACCCTGAATTCCCACCGCCGGCCCTGAAATGCAAATCTCAGGAAGCGACGGAAACTCCTCTCTATGGGAATGTGGAAATAAGCATCCTTCAAATCTATCGACGCTGTCCACATTCCTCGCTCTAACCCCGCCAACACCGAGCGCACAGTCTCCATCTTGAAACTGGGCGTCTCTATGAACTTGTTCAATGGCTTGAGGTTGAGAATCGGCCTCCACCCTCCGGTGTTTTTTGTTACTAAGAACAGGGTTGAATAGAAGCCCGGGCACCTCTGTGCCGGCTGAATGGCTTCTTTTAGTATGAGGGAATTTATTTCCTCCTCTATACACAACCTCTGATCCGGATCCCGTGGAATAGGAGTCCAGATCGGCGCGAGAGACAGTCGCGATGGCGGGCCTGTCACCCAGTCGGGACGATACCCGACTGAAAGCCATCGCAAGACTAAACGGTCCTGAGTCAACCGTTTCCACTCTGGCAAGTGGCCGGCCAAACGGCCGCCCACCGGTCCACCTAGGGATAGAGGTGGACATAAGGAGTGCCAGAGTGGCACTGTTCTCTCGGCGTGAAACACCGGAGTGGTTCCCACCGCGGTAACCGGGCCATCAGGCCCGATTACCGCGACCAGATCCCCGCGCGCCCCGCCCAGCGCCGCGCGCACCACGGTACGCGGGCGGCTGTCTGGCTGGGTGCGGCTGAGGAGCCTGCGCCCCCCCTCACTGCTGGCCGAATCGCCCGTGGCCTAGGCCTACGTTGCGACGGTGGCTGGCCTCTGACTTGACCAGCACCACCTCGAGCCTGCAGAGGACGAAACGCAGGGGGTGCCGCGCGAACACGCTCCCGCCGGAGCACCTCAAATTGCTCACGCAGCGCCCTCTGGTTGTTAACCAGAGTGACCGTCTCCTGGAGGTGCCTGCATCCCTCACCTCCAAAGAGACCAGGACCTGTCATAGGCGTCCGCAGCAGCCTATTATACAGGTCCTGGGACGGGCACAGATTGTCAAGTGCAAACGTGCGCCGCGCCCGGACACTTCTGGTCACCGCCCGCGTCAAACAGTCCAAAGCCAGGTTGATACCATCCTGAATGGCTCTCTGAACTGTTACCGGGCTTGGCTGGCGTGATGCGGATGCCGCTACCACCCCCTGTAGCAGCTGGGAGACGTGGGACAGAGCGGCAATCGACGCTCTCCCACTCTCCTCCGCATCACGCAGCGCGGCATTCGCCGAACGCAACGCGTTCGAGCACAAGACTCCCGTGTCAGAACGGGAGCCCGGCCGCGCATCTTCGCCTAAAGCCGCGCGATCATCAACGCTTGGCTTCGGCACCACACCGTACCGCTGGTAATCCAGGGGCACGATGCGGCAACGCTTAGCCACCTCGCGAGGGGCCTTCGCGAGACGTCCATTAACCTTAATGGACGCCTCCGCCGCTTCGAACATGTCCACGACATGTTCAGCCAGCGGCAGAGATGGCATAGCGGTAGCCGCCGGCCTACCAGCTAACCACGGCCTATGGTCACGCTGGCTAGCCGGCAGCTCCACGGGTAGATCGGGCCGAACACTTACCAGCCATTGGCAAGCGTCCGACCAATCCTCCTCCGTGGCTAACTGCGAGCGCTCTACTAGACGAGGGCCTTCGTCTTCCTCCAGAGCACTCGCAGTTGACGTCGACGGCGGGTAAGCTGATACCCCTGGCAAGCCTGGAAAAGCATGCGGGCCCGAGAGAGCAGGCATGCTAAACTCCGCGGCTTGACCAGGAGCAGGCGCCGTGGCAGAGCGTGGGGTAAACACCGCTCTACCACGGGTCTGACCAGCACCAGCGATACCATCGGCAAGCCGAGGTATGCGGTATCCGTGGTCAACAGCACCGCCCGGGGACACCTTCTGGACCGTGAAATCTACTCCTGCGAGAGTAGAACCACGGAACACGTCGCCTGTATTCCCCGCGAGGGGTGCACAGACGTCGTATTCCATGGCCACGTCCTCAGAAGGCGACCCCAGCAGGAGATCCTCTTCCTCCTGGCCAGAAAGATTAGAATCCGGGTCAGCAAAGAGAGCTAACCCGGACTGGCCAGGGAAGGTGCCATAGGAGGCTTTGGCACCTTCGGCGCGCGGATACCCGGGGTCTGATGAGCAGACCGCGGGTCCCAGCAACAACCGTTGTCCACGGCCCCTCGGCGCGGCGCCATGCCTGCTGCCAGGGTCGTGGACTGCCCCCAACAAAGGGGCCACCTCTGAATCCACAAACGGACCGGACCTAAAGAGACCGGATTCAGAGGCGGGGATCACCTGCTCGCAAGCAGATGCCGAGGACAACAAAGGAGCTGGCCCAGGGAGCATGCCGCGAAGCAACTCTGGGACCAAATCCTTTATTGTCCTCTGCATCTCTTGTAACATTTCGGACCGGAAGGCCTCCATATCCACCGCGGATGAGGCCTTCCTCTTACCCTTCTTACAACCCTCCTTCTTCTTCTTCCTCTCTTCCTCCATCACCTTCTCCCTTGCCTGCAAAGATAAAAACTCAGACATTAGGTCTCCCCCCCACTGCTTACATACGTCGCACTTCAGCAACGGTCCACAGGGACTGCAGCTGAAGCACAAGTGCGGAACGAAACGGTTTTTCAAAAACCTCCCGCAGGACGGGCAACCAGGTCTCTGAAACAGGACAAAGGACAGGGACAATGAGCAAGATAGTTAAGGTTAGCGAACTCAAAACCAACTAAAAAAGAGAGGGACAGGATCCTCAAGATCGCAAATCAAGAAGAACCAGCCTCGGACAAAACGTTAAATGTTAATAAAGGCCAAGGCCGATTATGACGTCATCACTCCTGTGACCAAATTAATCGATCCGCAACAAGCACCAAGTGCAAGAACGAATTGTATAAGTAACCGGAACATTCCCGTTGAATAGGCATATCGAGTACACAACAATCAGATATACAGAGATAACTCCTTCCAATTCTAGCATTGGCAAAAAGGGAAATTATCTCCCCTTTTGTTTATCAATAATTAGATACCTGACACCTGTACAGACAAACCATCCAACGCGATGAACCGGAGAACTCCACCATAGTACGCCTCTACATTCCCTCCACCGAAGGGAAAGGAATTGGATCAAGAGGGCAAAGTGAGAAGACCTTTATAACAGGCCTCCAACTCACTGAACATATTCTTTTGGTTAGATAACCTAACAGTATTAGTAGGAAATGGAACCGTGGTGGAGAGAAAACATATCCTCTTGTGCCGAGAAGTCCATCAAAGCTTCTACGTGATACCTGTGGACAAAACACAAAGAGAAATGAGACTTATGAAGCACCATGTTGTAAAAAACCAACACAAACAGGCGCTAATCACGGTAAGCGCGAGTCCCGGAAATACATTAAACCGGGACAAAACACGCTAGCATATCAAAGAAGTCACCTGATAAAGAGATCCCGCTCCTTCTAAAGGTGAATCCTCCCTTTCCGACATGCTTCCCACGAACAAGAACCGTCAAATTTGAGTAAAACACAAGGTAACGCGCAGAAAAGTATAGAGAACACAAAACCGCATGTAACCCTTTGCCAATAAATGAGCAAAGAGGAAGTAGTAGTCGGCGCATGCGCGGTGGTGGGGCGAGCATCCGCCGGACTACCTCTGACTCCCTGCCCAGTAGGGGCACCTAACTGTTTTTAATCTGAGTGTTTTATTGAGTGAAAGCCGATATTTAGCAATATCAAAAGTATTAGGGAGGTAAGTATACTCTTGATGTGAAATACTCATCATTGGCTTCAAAATGATATGTGACATGACCATGTTTGGATAAATTAAATTTTTGACCCACAGTCCCCACCCTCTGCGGTCATGATAAAATTTCAGAAGTGCCATGTACATTCCTCGCAATATGTGTAATCATACCGAAAGTTTAAAAGTCTCTGTGAAATGGTCTAGGACGAGTTGTGTTACAATCGATTGGTGCCCACTTTTGTCCCCGCCCCCTACCCTAAGTTGGACCCAAGATAAAAATAATTCCTTGTATTATAGTCTATTCATCATTGGCTTGACAATGATATGTGACATGACCACCTTTGCATAAATAAAATTTTTACCCACAGTCCCCACCCCCTTGGCGTCATGACAAAATTTCAAAAGTGCCATGCACATCCATGGCCATATGTGTAATCATACCAGAAGTTTCAAGTTTCTGCGTGAAATGGGCTAGGGGTTGCGATGGTAGCTCTTTTAAATAGACTTTTAAGATTGCCTTTCTGTTGCAATTTTTTAATTTGTTCAAGAAAATTTAAATTTTCTCATGGAAAATATCCATTTCTAGACCAAGAGAAGACTATTTTGAAAATTTACCACTGGAGTGACTGGCTCGGTTATCGAGCTAATCATTCCAGTTGTAAATTTTCATAAATAGTCTTCTCTTAGTTTGCAAATGTACATTTCGCAAGACCATTTCAGATGCACTGAAAAAGGGGTAAAGGGTGAAATCTAAAGTTGTCACCAACTGATGTAGCTAATTGAGACAGGAACTACTTTTACTGTCACGCTTCTAGTATTGAAACACACCACGCATTTGTCAACTAAAGAAAACTGAATAGATAAGATTCTGAAACTGGTTGGAGGGCTTGGGTAGGGATATATGACGGCTGTGGCCACAGTTTCCAGTCAAATTTCTTTCAATACATTCATCAACTTACGCAATACTTCCAGTAGAAAATAAGATTTTAGCACTTTAGGGTTCAGTGTTAAAAGCTAAATCACCAATCCGCTCTATTAAGAGAAGAGTATAATAGCGCATGGTGGTTGCATAAGGCTTCTCGTCATACCACCACCCCTTTTAAAGAATAACCATCTTTTGGCGCCAGAGCACGTGTTCGTCTTTGGGTAATAATATCTTCCTGGTTATAAGCCTGAATTTCCATCTGATGGAGCTTTATCATGAAAGCTATATAAAATCATCATTACTAGATTGACCTTTTTTCCGCTGATGCCTAAATATTTAAGATATTATTGTGTGCTCTGACATCTATGTTGTTGAATTTTTTGTAATGTGTTTGACTGAAAGTTGTTCCTCCTGCAGCAATGACCTTCCGTCAAATTATTTTTAAAGAAACAACTCAGTCTACCAAACCATGTTGCTAAATAAACTTGGACATTCGGCTACAAGGAACAGGAGTGTGAAATCTAAAGTTGTCACCATAAATCTGCTCGACGGCGGAAACTGTAACAGATCTAACCTGTCTATTAAGGAACACCTCTGAAATTAGACCTTTGCTATATATGATGTAGTAATTTCGGAAGTTCATATCTCGGCCGTTTATGGACAGATTATCTTCTAGTTTTCACACTCGTTCATCTATGCCCACACTGATATGACAAAGGTCATAGCATTCTGGGATCCATGGCTCAAAAGAAGCCGATAGAAGAGGAATAGTAATAATAATAATAATAATAATAATAATAATAATAATAATAATAATAATATTAATAAAAGAGAATAATCAGAACAATTTCTAGAAGGATTCCAAGTAAAAGTTAGCATTCTGCAGTATAAAGGTTAATACCAATCTATTATTTTACCAGTAGAAGGGTTAATAGGCAGGAACAACTTTCAGTCAAATTGTTTTGAAAAATAGTCAGCATGTATCCTTAGCATCTACAACAAGTGCAAGTCTTATATTGGCATTCATAAGTTCATGGGTTAATCGGCTCCATGGTCAACTGCTGTTAATTGACAATTAAATCCCTATCACATTAATCTGTTTTCCTGTTCTCTGATGAAATTCCGTTTCTATAACTGCTTTAGATAATATTTCTTGTCTCTCGGATCAGTCACCTAGGTGGCTTAGTAGAATATCTATATACAGACACAAATCTGGTCACAAAAATCATGTAGATGATTGGCCATTCAGCAGTAAATAGGTAAATCAGGGATTGACCATACAGCCATAAACAGATCTATAAGTGCATGACAATTTTTTATCTTTCCAATATGCTCAATGGAAACTGGAAATTGGTACAAAAGCAATCAAGTAAGCGCTAACATTCTGCAGTATACGGGTAAATACACCAACTATAATCTTTCACCAGCAGAAGGGTTAATAGGCAGGAACAACTTCCAGTCAGATTGTTAAAATATTCTGTGGGTATCCTTAGCATCTACAATAAGCAATCAGGTTTATATTGGCATTCATAGGTTGATGAGTTAATTAGCAAATCCAGTTCATTACACACCCCACACACACCCATGGGAAACAGATATGGAATGGCAATTAAATGTCACATTAAATCATTTTTATTAGACCCTCCACCAAATTGCTTGCTGTTACATAATAAGGAGGAAAATTAAGATCTAAATATCTTGGCTGTTAACTAATGGATGTGGTTTATTTTCTCAGACCCTCTGTGGATACTAAATCCGGTAACATGGAACCAGTTTGGTTGCTCTAGACCCAGTGGTTCAGGATAACCACCCAGCAGAAAAGTGGGTAAATAATCCAAGATGGCTGCCAAACCAATCATCGGCCATTTTGAAACGTAACAAATTCGAAGTCAAGCTCCCAAATAACATAAGTATAGACATTTTTGCTATCAAAATCCATCAAATAAAAAAGTTCAAAATGGCCACCAAGATGCTCAAATATTATTGGTCCAGTGCGGCCATATTTGTTTAACTATAAACTTCTTACGATCGATAGTTAATCGCCCACATGGACTAATGATATTCTCCCGAGCCAGTCATTCGACTGGTAAATTCTCAGAAATAGTCTTCATTTGGCCTACTAATCGACATTCCTCAAGACCCTTGCAGAGGCCGGTTTGGCCGGCTTCATCATAAAAGGGTTAAGGCCCTATGTTTTTAACATTGTTGAATATTTTGAAACTATTTCACTGGGCATTGGTGCAGCAACACACAGTCAAATTAGTTTCAAAATATTCAACATGTTACATGAAATTCAGGGATCAATGTGTACAAATTGTATACAAATGTTCTCTGGTGAAATTCACTTTTTAGTAACTGCTCTAAATAATATTTCTTGTCATTCGGATCAATCACTTAGGTGGCTTTGGAGAAGATTTATATACAGACACAAAACTGGTCACAAAAATCAGCTAGATGATTGGCCATTCAACAGTAAACAGGTTAATCAGGGATTGACCATTTAGCAGTAAAAATTCTAAGAAGTGTGTGACAATCTTATCTTTCCAATATTATAAATAGACACTGGAATTTTAGTACAAAATCAATGAAATAGAATTTAACATTTTGCAAATCTAATATTTCACCAATAGAAGGCTTAATAGGCAGGAACAATTTCCTGTCAAATTGTTTTGAAAAATATTCAACAGCTATCCTTAGCATCTACATTAAGTACATGTTTTATATTGGCATTACTAAGTTCATGGGCTAATCAGCCAGGTTGTCAATTGGTATTAAATGGCAATTAAATCCCTATTATAATAATGTTTACCTAGAGCACTTACATAATAAAGAGGAAAATTAAAATCTAAATATTTCTGCACTTTACAAATAGATCTCGTTCATTTTCACACACACTCTGCAGACGGTCAACTAACATATGTAAAGCAATTTTCTCCATCAAAATCCATCAAATAAAAAAGTTCAAAATGGCCCCCAAATGCTCGAACTTGATTGGTCCATGGTGCCGATACTGTTTGACCAATCAAGTTTTTGCGAACAATTTTCAGTTGCCGCCATTGACTGATAATATTCCCCACATTTTAGCCAGATCGCTTCAGAAGTTCCAGAGGAGAAGATTATTTTGTCATTTATGACGTCATCAAGATGGCCACCAAATCCCTGAGTGCATCATGTTCTCTTTGATTAATTTCGATCCTAGTTGGCATCTAGACCATAGATGCCGAGTCTTGTATTGATTGACCTGCTGGTTTCGGAGTTTTGGTTCAATCTACTTGCTGGAAATGACTGGCGGTAGAATAATAAAAATAATAATAATAATAATAATAATAATAATAATAATAATAATAATAATAATAAACAGAACAATTACCCTAGTCTTCCAGAGCTTCGCGCTTGGAAGCCTAATAATAATAATAATAATAATAAACAGAACAATTACTCTAGTCTTCCAGAGCTTCGCTCTTGGAAGCCTAATAATAAACGGAACAATCACTCTAGTCTTCCAGAACTTCGCTCTTGGAAGCCTAATAAACAGAACAATTACTCGAGTCTTCCAGAGCTTCGCTCTTGGAAGCCTAATAAGTCCAATCACCAGAGAGGTAAGGACAAATATCAGAATTCATTTTGTATGTCCAAAAAACCCTTTTTTACCAATTTACCTAATTCTCAAGACTGGAATTCAGAAGCTGCATGCCACACGCATGACAGCATTCGGTTATCATAACAAGGGCCATCGGAAGACGGCATATCCCACCGGATCCAAACATTTCAGATAAACATACATCAAGAGTGAATATGCATGTAACGTTAATTGTAAAGGACAATATTTTAGAAAAACTAATCGATCCTGACACTGCATCTTGCCTCAAAGAAAGATAGATTTGTAAGTGCAGGTTCAATTCCACTATTATGCCCGGACAAGAGAATGTTGGTGAATTTCAAGTATATAAGAAATAAGGATGAATTTCTTCAAAATGGAATCATAGCACTGCTTCTTCAAGTAATATATCCAGTGACAAAGGAATTGAGAGCATAGGTTAAAAATTCTTCAAGATCTGGCACAAACAAGATAATTTTGATGAATTTTAAGTATTTCAGGTGAGACAACAACCACAGCACCCCATCCAAACCAACACCCCACTCCCCACCCCCACCTCTAGGGTTGGTCTGTAGTTTTATTGACAACATAAACATACTTATCATTCAATCACTAAATAAATCTACTTAAATTTAGCGCCAGAAAAAGATTTCTAATCTTGCTTTTAATGCCTTCTAATGCAAAAACCACAACTCTCTACTCTAGTCCAGGTTTCTTAATGTCTTCTGGAATCGTAGCTAAACTGTAGGAGATGCGTTGACATCTTGAAATGATCGTCAGAGATGGACGGACTGACAGACTGACATACATACATATTAAACGAAACCACAGATTTCTTTTTTCACGAGAGTAGTTATACTTACCTCCCTAACACTACAATATTTCCCATATATCGGCCTTCACTCAATAACCCCAGATTAAAAAGGAACGGTACCCTTACTGGGCAGGTAGACAGGTGACAGTCTGCTGGATGCTGGCCCCAACCTTGCACATGCGCAGACTGACACTGCCTCAGCTTGACTATTGGCCGACACATGCAACTTAAAAGCCTGAAGACAGAGCCTCTATGGGGTGGAGAGGCCTGGTCCGTGTTAGGGAGGTAAGTATAACTACTCTCTCGTGAAAAAAGAAATCCGTGATTTCGTTTATTTCACTTCAAGAGATATACTTACCTCGCTAACACTCTATGATATTGCCAGAATTTGTAAGTGAATTTGGCTGGAGGGAGGTGAGGTCAAAAGACCAGCTCGTACCTTGTGCGTTGCGTTTTTGCACATGAAGCACTAACATCTGAAATTGTGTGACACGCACAATCAGGCAATGATTTGAACATTGGATAACACAACCGATGGAGAGAGTAATGACTGTATGTTAAATGTGCTCCCCCCTCCTTTTGGGAAAGGAGATGCTATGACCTCAATGTCCCATACGCTCTCTAAGTACTGGTGCTAAGTACTACAGGACATGAGATGAGACTTCATTTTCGTATACTCTCAATAAATGAACGACATAATACATAGGTACCATTACATTTTCTAGACACCTCCAGAAAAAAGTCACTAGTCAACAATCAGAGGGCGCTACGCAAGCAATTTGAGGTGCTTCGTAGAGCGCACGTTTGCACAGCGCACCCTGCGTACCGTCCACAGCACGTACCATGCGTACCGTCCACGAGGTGGCGCTGGTCAAGTCAGAGGCCAGCCACCGGTGCAGCATAGGCCACGGTCATGCCAGCACCGGCCTGCCGGGGGGAGCAGGGGGTGGGGTGCAGGCTCCTCAAGCACTGCCAGCCAGGCAGCTGTGAGGCGTGGGCTGTGCCTGCATGGCATTAATTTGCATAAACAATTCGGGCATCCTAACAGTGAAAAGTTAAAAGAATTACTCAAGACGGCTGGTATTTCAGATGAAAACTTTTTGAAGAAAGTTCAACGTGTAGGTGATAACTGTTTGACTTGCAATAAATATAAAAAAAAGGTTTGAAGACAACAGTAGGACTTTCATTAGCCAAGGAATTAAATGATACTGTTGCTATGGACCTGAAGTTGTACAAAGGTATATATATATTCTTCATTTAGTAGATCATGCTACACGTTTTAGCAATGCGTGCATTATTCCATCTAAGAAAGCTGACATTATAAATAATAGAAAACATTTCAAGTATTGGATTTCTTTATTTGGATCACTAAAACAATTTCTATCTGACAATGGTTGAGAATTCAATACTGATTCATTCCGGGCTGTGTGAAAATCTGAATAATAAAGTTCTAACTACTGCTGCTGAGTCACCATGGTCTAATGGCATAACAGCACATCATAATGCAATTATAAGAAACATCATGGATAAGATACTTGATGATGCTAAATGTTCTCTAGACATTGCTTTAGCATGGGCTGTAAGTGCTAAAAATAATCTTTATAATGTTTATGGCTATAGCCCTAACCAATTAGTCTTCGAAAAAAATCCAAATCTACCGTCAGTCTTGATAGATAAACTTCAAGGTTTGGAAGGTACCACAAATAGTCAAGTAATTGCTGATAACCTAAAATCAAAGCATGTCGCAAGAAAATCCTTTATTGCAAATAAATCATCTGAAAAAACAAGAAGAGCTTTGAGGCATAAAGTTAGATCATCAACAACACATATTTAATACTGGAGATGCTGTTTTCTATAAAAGAAATGATAACAACAAAGTATGGAAAGGACCAGGAGCTGTCATTGGCAAGTTTTTGTAAAACATGGTAGCACATATTTGAGAGTGCATCCATGTAATTTAAGACACGTCTGATGAGACTATCTCTGAAGAAAAAGGAATTTCAAATAATTGTTATGACGCTGAAAACACTGAGAATGATAATCAAATATTAGAATGGCATGAAGAAAACAATCTTGATTTATTATTTGAACCAGAGACTTCACAAGATATCATATGCTTGCCAAACAAAGAATCTGTTGATGCTCAAAATGTTGATGTCAGTCTTACTACAGATAGCGATGAAATTATTAATGCAAACTCTACCATAGAAAGAAGAGAACATCTTGAAACCTATTCCAGAATACAGTATTTACTTAATGAAAATGCTGATTGGAAACAAGCAATTGTAATTAGTAGAGCTGGTAAAGTTACAGGTAGAAACAAGTACTGGCTAAATATTAAAGACGATGATGATGATACAGTTAAGTGTAAATTGTGAAAGTTTAAAAGAGTGGAGAAGGATTAGTGAAGAAGTCTTACTCACTTTATCTGATTATGAAGTAATTGAGATAAAAGAAGCTAGAGAAAATGAGCTGGAGAATTGGACAAAACAAACCATATATGTAGAAGTACCTGATGTAGATAAAAAAAACACCATTTCAGTTCGATGGGTTATTACTGAAAAAATAAAAGAAGGGCGTAAAAGTGTGAAAGCACATCTTGTTGCAAGAGGCTATGAAGAAAATGATTTAGAATCTCTCAGAAAGGATTCTCCTACTTGTTCAAAAGAACATTTACGAAATGTTTTAACTATTATTTCATGTAATCATTGGAAAGTTTGTTCCATTGATATTAAAGCAGCATTTCTTCAAGGTAAACAATTAAACAGAGATTTATATCTTAAGCCACCTAAAGAAGCAAAGATGGATAAGTTGTGGAAGTTAAACACCACAGTATATGGATTAAGTGATGCAGCTCAGAGTTGGTATTTGACAGTTAAAGAGAAACTTTTATGTCTTAGTGATAATATGAGCAAATATGAAGCAATAATTTTTCGGAGAAGGTGTTACTGCCTGCCATGTTGATGACTTTTGTTGGGGTGGATCACATGAGTGAATGTTGCTGTTTAATTAGAACAATTATCAATGAAATGTATGGCCATAATCAGAATAGTAAATTTTGCCAATAACTTGCATTACTGACAATAGATCATTAGTAGATGCAGTTTATTCCAGGACATCTGTAACAGACAAGCGTTTGCCTATAGATATCAGTGCAGTTAGAGACATGTTATTTAGGAGTGAGATAGGTAGTCCTTTGGGTTTCTAAAGAAAATCAATTATCTGACTGTCTCACAAAAGGTGGAGCTTTGAGAAATAAGTTACTTGGTGTAATAAATGGAAGCACTGGTTTATTCTAAACCTCTTTATAATATTATGTTATTTAAGTGTTCAATTAAAAAAAACCAAAAGGAGATTGTGAATGCCAGGTTTTGCGATTTTTATTGTGTGGTATTTTATTGCGGTAATTTTGCGTGACCAGGGTTCTCGCGAGTCTACTCAGGTGTGCCAGTTGAGTGCGGCAGAAGTGATCTTCTTCTTCTTTTCGTTCGCTGATCATACCGCCAGTCCTGTAAGTGACTATCGACATTATCATAAGCGTTAAGTGCGTGGATCCATGGTTTATTAGTGCGCCGTGCGGCCTGGAACCTCCGTCTTCAGCACTCAAGGTTTCTGTCAGGGTTACCTCACCCTTACATCCCTTAGTCGCCTCTTATGACACGCAGAAGATACGGAAGGTGTATTCTAAACCCCACCTACAGGGCAACTTCTTTTCATAACACCTATATGTACATCACGGGTATATGTAAATCACTATTTAATTGCATTACTCAGATTGGCTAACAATACACCTACTGAAAGCGCAGAAGTGATGACCTGAAATAAAAAGTTGTTCTCAGTTCTTAGCGAGTGAAATTAGCGAGGGGAAGCGATTATAAGCGGGATATTTGTTTGTGTTTTTGGAGCTGGCCAGTGAAAGTTTGGTGTTAAATAAGCGGTGTTGTAAATATATGTATATATTAATTGTGTGAAAGTTATTAAAAAAAAGGATGACAACACATTTATTCAGAGGATGCAAACGGATTTGCTACGGTAGGTTTACGACTTTAACACACAGATGCATCAATGGAGGGATGGGGGGGGGGCTTGCCTGGAAGAAGCCACAATATCAGGGCTTTGGAATCTGGATCAGTCACAGGAACATATAAATCTACTGGAATTACGAGCAGTAGTTCTGGGCCAGGAACATTTCTTAAAGACAGTTCAGGGCAAGATTGTTCTAGTTCGATCAGACAATTCAACAGTTGTGAGTTACATAAACTGCCAGGGCGGAAAGAAGTCGCCCAGTCTCAGTATGATTACTTGGAAACTGCTTTGCTGGTGTCTAGATCATATGATCACCTTGAAGCCAGTTCAGATTCTGGGAAGGCTAAATCTGTTAGCAGACTCATTGAGCCGAAGGATGAGTGTTTTGCCCATGGAGTGGCAACTAAATCAATGTGGGGCGGATCGTCTGTTCGACCACTGGGGGAAACCCAACATAGATTTGTTTGCAATGAACAAGAATGTGAAGATGACCTGACATAGGCGTCCACAGCAGTCTGTTGTACAAATCCTGGGATGGGCACAAATTGTCTAGTGCAAATGTGCGTCTCGCCCTGACACTTCTAGTCACTGCCCTAGTCATACAGTCCAGAGCCAGGTTAATACCATCCTGGATGGCTCTCTGAACTGAGACAGGGCTTGCTTGGCACGATGCAGATGCTGTTACTACACCCTGTGACAGCTGGGAGACATGGGAGAGTGCTGCTATTGACGCTCTAGAACTCTCCTCTGCATCGTGCATCGTGTTGAGCGCAGCGCGGTCATCAGCGTTCGGCTTTTGCACTGTACCGTATTTCTGGTATTGGACAGCAATGATACGACACCGCTTCGCCACCTCACAGGGGGGGGGGGGGGGGTTCGCAAGCGGTCCATTAGGCTACCGCCATCAACATATCAACTATATGTTCTGCTAACGGCTGAGATGGCATAGCGGTAACCGCTGGCTTTCCAGTTTCCAGCCAACCACGGGCGCTAGTCCTCCTGGCTTACCGACTGTTCCACACAGAGCTCTGGCCTAATGCTTACCAGCCATTGGCACGCGTCAGACCAGTCCTCCTCTGTGGCCACCTGTGAGTGCTCAACAAGGTGCGAGCATTCATCATCCTCTACAGCACTCGGAGGTGTAAACATGGCTTGAGCCATGGATACCCATGGCAGGCATCGGAAAACATGCGGGCCCGAGAAAGCAGGCATGTCTTGTGCCACGGCCATAAAGCGATCAGCGGGGTGTAATTCACCACACCATGGCCCAGACAAGGCGCCATCATATCCTCGGCAAGCCGAGGTATACGGTAACAGTGCGGTACCTTTCGGGCACGGACACTCTAGGCGTGAGCCTATGTACAGCGAGCATGGCCAATTATCTATCGGCGTGGAAAGCCTGCTGCCATGATCATATTGGGCTGCTCCAGGATCCATTGGCAAGGCGACGGGCCTTCCAAGATCTACTGAAGCCACCTCTGATTCTGAAACATTTTCGGACCACGAGACACCAGAATCAGTGGCGGCGATTTTCTGCTTGGGGGCAGATGAAGAAGACAATAAAGTACTCTACCCGGGGAGCATGCTGCGAAGCAGCTCTGGTACCAAATCTTTTATTGTCTTTTTCATCTCCCCCCCTCATCTCTAACCTGAAAGACTCCATTTCCGAAATAAAGAGGCCTTTCTCTTACCTTTGCCACTTACACTCTTCTTCGCACACTTCTCCTCCTCCGATGCCTTATCCTTCGCCTGTAACGACAAGAATTCAGAGAATAAGTCGCTCCCCCCACCCTTGTTTTCAGATATCACATTTCAATGTGAACACTTAACACATACTCGAGGAGCAAACTTAGGCTCGATAGATCAGTTACAACCAAATCAAGAAGGCTTCTGAAAACAGGGACAAGACGACGACAATAAGTTAAAGTTTCTTTTATAATTAAACTTTTGAAATTAAATAAATTAACCCATAAAGCAGAGAGAGAATCACCTATAGGCCTAAACAGGATGGGTGAGGAAAATGAACAACCAGCCTCAAGGACGATAATAATAATAATAATAATAATAATAATAAATAAGGCTGATTATGACGTCATAATTTCCATAAACAGAAACAGATGAACAACATCCAGGCTTAAGACGAATTTTATGAATACAAGAGCACACTAAACAGTAAATGAACAAAGTAATAGCCCATGATAATGATACAGATAAAGAGTATGACTGAAAAAATATTGGCAGCAAATAATCACAAATATTTTACAGTGCCATAAAGCATAACTAGAGTACCTGAGTCACACCACCACGTCCTGCTCTCGGAGGCTCCACTAGACAACCACTCTTCATCACCACTCACTTACTTATAAAGGGAGGGGTGGGACCCGAGGGCAGAATGACAAGCCCGCTCTTATGGGAGCCTCTATCACTCTGGGCAGTCTTTTTTCCTAACATTTTATAGGGAAATCGTGGAGACAAACCCTCTTAGATGTGTACAAACCTCCTTACAGGAACCTATGGACACACACATAAAGAGAAATTAACATTTTATGGTGCCAGGTAATAAAGTTACAAGTTTTCTGGGCACCTATAACGTCTATACCACGTCACGGAAATAGGTGACACCGCATAACTAAGACGTAATTAAGACATAATTGTACCAGAGTTCACCTGATAACTCGGTCCTGAAGTGGCCTCAGATGAATTATGATCATCAGACATGACAACAAACACTTTAGAACAATTTTAGATAGATAATTGAGAAAAAACATAGCAAGTAGTAGAAAAACACAAGCATGTGGTTCAGGCCAATAGTCAAGAAAGAGGAAGTGTTAGTCTGCGCATGCGCGAGGTTGGAGTTGGCATCCAGCAGACTGTCACCTGTCTACCTGCCCAGTAAGGGCACCTTTCTTTTTTAATCTGGGGTTATTGAGTGAAGGTCGATATTCAGGAAATATCATAGAGTGTGAGGGATGTAAGTATATCTCTTGAAGTGAAATATACAGATGCATGGATGTACAGGCATACGGATAGCACATGTACATCTTCAAGTGGTAATAAGAGCACAGCTAAATTGTAGAAAGTGTGTTGACAAGAAATGATTGGTACTGCAGTTTATGTATCGGCTTGAAGGTATTTAAAGGGGGATAACTCTGTAATAAATAATTTCCTGGCCGAAAAAAAAGCACATGCACTTCTTCAAATGGTAATTTCTCATGTTTCAAAAGAATTGTAACTAAACTGTAAGAGTTGCGTTGACAAGGATGTACCGACAGATGAACATACATTTTGGACAGATGGATGGATGTACAAGTATATGGATAACACATGCACATTTTCATGTCACTTACCAAGTTTCAAAAGAATCGCAGCTAAACTGTAGGAGTTGCGTTGACAAGACATGATTGGCAATAGTTTTTAAAAATATTTAAAGGGTTATAACTCTGTAACGCATATTTTTTTGGCCACAAAAAATGCACATGCACATGATTCTGATGTGGACGGAATTTTAAGTTAATCCATTGTGACCTCTAGGAGGAGTTGCATTGACAAGAAATGATTGTCAGAGATGGATGGATCGACAGACGGACATACATACATTTTTGGACAGATGGATAGACGTACAGGTATACGGATAGCACATGCACACCTTTACGTAGTAATGATAACACTTACCAAGTTTCAAAAGAATCGGATCCAAAACAGCAGCAGGAGTTGCGTTGACAGGAAATGATTGGCAATACAGTTTATGTATTGGGTTTAAGATATTTAAAGGGTAAATTTTGGGCCGCGAAAAAAGGACCTAATAAATAACTAAACTGTAAGATGGAGGGAATCATTTGAGTTCTTGCATATTGTCAGTAAAATTCTGTAATCTTTGACAATCTATATCTTCAATAAGAATTACGAAAATCTAAGCCCACAAGAGATGTACCAGCACTTTTTTCTATTCTGCATACACATTATAAAGCTTTGCTTTTCTTGAAATTAAACGAAATCTAGGATTTCTTTTTTCACGAGAGAGTTGATACTTACCTCCCTAATACTTTTGATATTGCTAAATATTGGCTTTCACTCAATAAACACTCAGATTTAAAACAGTTAGGTGCCCCTACTGGGCAGGGAGTCAGAGCGTAGTCTGGCGGATGCCAGCCCCACCACCGCGCATGCGCAGACTAGCACTTCCTCTGACTAGATTATTGGCTGACACACATGCAACTATTAAGAGCCTGAAGACCGAGCCTCTGTGGGGTGGAGAGGCCGGGTCCGTATCTAGGGAGGTAAGTATCAACTCTCTCGTGAAAAAAGAAATCCTAGATTTCGTTTATTTCACTTCAAGAGTATACTTACCTCCCTAATACTTTTGATATTGCCAGAATTCGAAAGTGAATCTGGCGGGAGGGAGGCGAGGTCAAAAGACCAGCTCATCCCTATACGCTTTTCTGCGTTTAAGGCACTTAAACTTCTGAAACTGTAAGAAAAAACAGTCAGGATTTGACTAACCATCGGATAACACCACCGATGTATGAGAGATGACCGAATGTCATATGCGCTCCCCCCCCCTCCTTCCTGGGAGGAAGAGTCGACTGACCTCAATGTCCTATACGCTCTCTACGTACAAGTGCCATGTACTACAGGACAGAGACGAAAAAGCTCCATTTTCGTAACTCTCAACAATGAACCACACAAATACACAAACCATCACCATATTAATAACGGGTAATCGTGACAATACAATCAACAACGGACAACACATGAACAAGACTGACCTTGTTGAAATGGCTGCTGACATCATCTTCCCATTGGTAAAGACTGATGCAGGCCCAAAAAAGTGGGTGTTTCCATAAATTAATTGTGAAATATATAAGTAATGAGGAAAAAACCTCCTCAAAAAATATAAACCGAGTTATTTTTTCAAAATCGACAAGGCGAGAGGATTAGAGGTGTCACGGAGATAATGGTCTGTAAAACTTGACTCACAGTGCCACTGAGCCACCGACATAATATCATCCACAGGGACCCCATTAAATAGGGCCGTGGATGTCACTACGCCGCGGACACTGTGAGCCTTGGCCACGTCAACCTGCTTCCCGGTGGCGGATTTATGGCAAAACTGAATGCATTCCACAATCCACCTAGAAATGGTGTCCTTAGAAGCCCTGCCATGGGGTTCAATATATGACAACCATAACGCTGACTGGTCGGTGCGCCACTCCGCCGTACGTTGTTTGTACCGGCGCAGCGCCCGGACGGGACACCATGCTTTAGAATTAGGATCATATCTAGTTAAAGCAGGCAAAATAATAGGTTGACCTGGATATTTCAACGACTGATTTTTAGCCAAGAAATTAATCCTAGGTAGCAGCTTAAGGCCTTCCCCTGAAACCACAAAACGGTCATCCTCGGCTGATAAGGCATGAATTTCACTCCTACGCCTAGCCGAGGCCGCAGCAATTAAAAACACAGTCTTCAGTGTTAATAGTGTCATAGAAATGGAACTAAGTGGTTCAAAAGGCTTATCACCTAGTACTTGAAGCACTAGCGATAAACTCCAAGACGGAATCACAGGTGGATTCCTTGGTCTTAGATTGCCCATGCCTTTAATTAATACATTTAATGTATTTACTTCATCACTTCCCCTCTTAGCCAAGCAAGGAATAACAGACATTAATGCTGACTTATAACCAGCAATAGAGTTAGGCTTGAGGCTATAGGCATCATAGAGGAAATCAGCTACTACTTGAATAGATGAATCCATTGGATCAATACATCTTTTTGAGCACCATTCTGCAAATCTGTTGATTTTATAATTATATGCTCTGGAGGTTGACCCCCTCCTGGCTTTGGCCATAAACATGGCTGCTTGCTCAGAAAAGCCATCCTTAATTCTAGATTCCTTGACAACATCCACGCAGTCAATCTGAACATTGACGGATTGTTGTGAAGGGCCTTGCCCTGGAAGATAATATCGTCCATCAGAGGCAGAGGAACCGGATTGCAGACCAGAAGGTCCAGCAGATCCGTATACCATGATCGGCTTGGCCAATCCGGGGCGATCAGAAGCACTTGGCATTCCTCTTGTCTGATTTTCTGAAGAATTTTTGGAATCAGGATTGCTGGAGGGAATGCGTATGCATACATTCTCCCCCAGCTGATAGCTAACGCATCTGTTGCGAAAGCGCTTGGATCCGGAATCGGAGAGACGTACGTCGTCATCTTCGCATTCTTCTTCGTTGCGAACAAATCGATGTTGGGTTTCCCCCAATGGTCGAACAGACAATCCGCCACACATTGATTTAGTTGCCATTCCGTGGGTAAAACACTCATCCTTCGGCTCAATGAGTCTGCTAGCAGGTTTAACCTTCCCGGAATATGAACTGCTTTCAAGGTAATCTGGTGATCCAGACACCAACAAAGCAGTTTCCATGTCACCATACAGAGACTGGGCGACTTCGTTCCGCCCTGGCGGTTTATGTAAGTCACAACTGTTGAGTTGTCTGAACGAATAAGAACAATCTTGCCCTGAACTTTCTGTAAGAAATGTTCCAGGCCCAGGACTACTGCTTTTAGCTCCAGTAGATTTATATGTTCCTTTGACTGTTCCAGATTCCAAAGCCCTGATATCGTGGACTCTTCCAGGCAAGCTCCCCAGCCCTCCATCGATGCATCTGTATACACAGTCACCTGAGGGTGGGGAGGGGTTAGCAAAACCCCCGGCAAGAGATTCTCTGTATTCAACCACCATTGCAGGTGGTGAATCAGAGGCGCCAACACTGACACATTCGAGTCCAGCGAACCTGTACTCTGGGTCCATTGTGTCATGAGAAATAACTGGATCGGCCGCCTGCGTAAGGCGGCCTGAGGAATGACTGGTTCCAATGAAACCATCAACCCCAGCATTCTCAAGTAAACCCGTGCCAGGACATGACGACTGTCGCACACTGACTGAATTAATGAGATGAGTTTCTGAACTCTCTCCTGAGTAGGATAAACATATCCTGTCTCTAGATCGAAGAACATCCCCAGGTAAACAAACTTCTGGGATGGAGTCAGCTCTGATTTTGGGAAATTGATCATCCAGCCTAAGTCTGTGAGAGTTTTCAAAACAATCTCCAGATTGGCCGACAAACTTTCCCGGGTGTGCGCTTTCAACAGCCAGTCGTCTATGTACGTGTGGACTGCTATGCTTCTCCTGCGGAGGTATGCTGTGATCGCAAGAACCACACGGGTGAAAACCCGAGGAGCCGTGGAAATTCCGAAGGGCAACACCCTGAATTCCCACTGTCTGCCCTGGAATGCAAATCTCAGGAAGCGACAGAAACTCCCGTGGATGGGGATGTGGAAATAAGCGTCCTTCAAATCTATCGACGCCGTCCACATCCCCCTCTCCAACCCCGCCAACACCGAGCGCACCGTTTCCATCTTGAAACTGGGCGTCTCGATGAACTTGTTCAATGGCTTGAGGTTGAGAATCGGTCTCCACCCTCCGGTGCGTTTTGTTACTAAGAACAGGGTTGAATAGAAGCCCGGACACCTTTGTGCCGGCTGAATAGCTCCCTTTTGTACGAGGGAATTTATCTCCTCCTCGATACACAACCTTTGCTCTGGATCTCTCGGAATGGGAGTCCAGACTGGCACTAGAGACAGTCGCGACGGCGGGCCTGTCATCCACTCTGGATGATACCCGACGGAAAGCCATCGCAAGACTAAACGGTCCTGAGTTAACCGTTCCCACTCTTGCATGTGGTCGGCTAGCCGGCCTCCCACCGGTCCACCTAGGGACCGCGGTGGACACGAGGCATGCAAGAGCGGCACTGTCTCCGTCGCCATACACACCGGAGTGGTTCTTACCGCGGTAAGCGTCCTGTCAGGACCGATAACCACGCCCAGATCCTCGCGCGCCCCGCCCCGCCCCGCGCGCACCTTGGTGCGCGGGCGGCTGCCTGGCTGATGGCGCCTGAGGAACCTGCGCCCCCCTCGCTGCTGGCCGAATCGCACGCGGCCGAGGCCGACGCTGCGACGGTGGCTGGCCTCTGACTTGGCCAGCACCACCTCGAGCCTGCAGGGGACGATACGCAGGGGCCGCGGCGCGAACGTTAGCACGACGCAGCACCTCAAACTGCTCACGCAGCGCCCTCTGGTTATTCACCAGGGTGACCCTCTCCTGGAGGTGCCGACATCCCTCACCTCCAAAAAGACCAGGACCCGTCATAGGCGTACGCAGTAGCCTATTGTACAGGTCCTGAGACGGGCACAGATTGTCCAGGGCAAACGTGCGTCTTGCCCGGACACTCCTGGTCACCGCCCGAGTCATACAGTCCAGCGCCAGGTTAATACCATCCTGGATGGCTCGCTGGACCGTGACCGGACTTGGCTGGTGCGATGCGGATGCCGTTACTACCCCCTGTAACAGCTGGGAGACGTGGGACAGAGCGGCAATCGAAGCCCTCCCACTCTCCTCCGCATCACGCAACGCGGTATTCGCCGAACGCAACGCGTTCGAGCACAAGACCCCCGTGTCAGAACGGGAGCCTGGCCGCGCATCCTCACCCAAAGCCGCGCGGTCATCCACGCTGGGCTTGGGTACCACACCGTACCGCTGGTAATCCAGGGGCACGATGCGACAACGCCTGGCCACCTCGCGAGGGGCCTTCGCGAGACGTCCACTCGAGTTAATGGACGACTCCGCCGCCTTGAACATGTCAACGACATGCTCCGCCAGCGGCAGAGAAGGCATAGCGTTAGCAGTCGGTTTCCCAGCTAACCACGGCCTGTGGTCACGCTGGCTAGCCGACTGCTCCACGGGCAGATCAGGCCTAACGCTCACCAACCACTGGCAAGCGTCAGACCAATCCTCCTCCGTGGCTAACTGCGAGCGCTCTACAAGACGGGGTCCTTCGTCTTCCTCCTGAGCGCAAGCAGCAGAGCTTGACGGCGGGTACGCTGATACACCTGGCAAGCCAGGGAAAACATGCGGGCCTGACAGCACCGGCATGACAATATCACTGGTTTGACCAGGAGCAGGCACCGTGGCAGAGCGCGGGGTATATACCGCCCCACCACGGGCCCGGCCAGCACCAGCAACACCCTCGGCAAGCCGAGGTATGCGGTACCGCTGGCCATCAGCAGCGGCCTGGGCCACCACCTGAGCCGCGGACTCTACTCCAGGGTGAGTAAAACCGTGGAAGAAGCCGCCTGTATTCCCCGCGAGGGGTGCACAAACGTCTTCATCCATGTCCACGTCGTCAGACGGTGACCCTAGCAGGTAATCCTCATCACCCTGGTCAGAAAGATTAGACCCCGGGTCAGCAAAGAGAGCTAACCCGGGCTGACCAGGAATGGTGCCATAGGAGGTACTGGCCACCGCGGCGTGCGGATACCCCTGGACTGATAAGCAGCCCGCGGGTTCCAGCGACAACCATCCACGGTCCCCTCTCGGCGCGGCAATAAGCCTGCTGCCAGGGTCGTGGAACGCCCCCTCTAATGGGGCCACCTCTGAATCGTCGAACAACGGAAGCGGTCTAAGGAAAACCGATCCAGAGGCGGGGATTACCTGCTCCGAAGCCGATGATGAGGACAGTAAAGGATTTGGTCCAGGAAGCATGCCACGAAGCAACCCTGGAACCAAATCCTTTATTGTCCTCTTCATCTCTCCCAACATCTCGGTCCGGAAGGCCTCCATATCCACCGCGGACGAGACCTTCCCCTTACCCTTCCTACTTACAACCTCTCGTTTCCGCTTCTTCTTCTTCTCCTCCTCTACCACCTTGTCCGTCGCCTGTAAGCAGCACAAGAATTCGGACATTAACTCGCCCCCCCCCAGTGCTTACATATGTCACAATTAGCCAAGGGACCACAAGGGCTACATTGATAGCAAAGATGAGGCCAGAACTTATCATGTAGAAAACGTCCACAGGACGCGCAACCCGGTCCCTGAAACAGGGTAAAGGACAAGGAGTATGAGCAAACTAGTTAAGCTTAGACACTCAAACCAACTCAAAGAGAAGGAAAACGATCATAAAGATCAATATACATCAGAAACCAGCATAGCGACTTGAATTGCTGATAAATACATAGCCAGGCTGATTATGACGTCATTAATCCCGTGACAGGAAAAAATTCGATCCCAACAAAACATCCAAGTGCAAGGACGAATTGTATGCTGAATGGATACGTCGACTACACAACCATCAGATACATATAGATAACTCTTTTCTGGCAAAAATGTTAATTATCTCCCTTTGCTTACTATAATTAACATCACCACATTATCAATAACTAGATACCTGACACTTTGTATAGACAAACCATCCAACGTGACGAACCGGAGAACTCCACCATCTGCACGCCTCTTAACTCTCTCCACCTCATGGGGAAGGAATTGGATCAAGAGGGCAAAGTGAGAAGACCTTTATACTAGGCCTCCAACTCACTGGACATAATTTTTCATTTGGTTAGATAACCTAACAGTGTTAGTAGGAAATGGAACCATGGTGGAGAGAAAACTAACTCTCTGCTGCTGTGATGCCACCACCTAGCGTCATACAGACCTGTGGACATAAACAGAAAGAGAAATTAGCCTTAGGTAGCACCGAGTTGACATAAACCAACTAACCAAGGCGCTTATCACGGTAAACGCGAGTCCCGGAAACACAATACACCGGGAAGAAAACTCGCTAATTTTACTAGAAGTCACCTGATTTAAAGGTCCTAAGTCCTCCTTTGGCGAAGTGATCCTTCCTGCCATCCAAATCAGTGACTATCACTCCAAAATAACACCACTTAAACAGTTTAAGAGTAAGAAAAAGCTTTTGCACAAAAAGACATGTGTGATCTCTCTGCCAATAATCTAGCAAAGAGGAAGTGCTAGTCTGCGCATGCGCGGTGGTGGGGCTGGCATCCGCCAGACTACGCTCTGACTCCCTGCCCAGTAGGGGCACCTAACTGTTTTAAATCTGAGTGTTTATTGAGTGAAAGCCAATATTTAGCAATATCAAAAGTATTAGGGAGGTAAGTATACTCTTGAAGTGAAATAAATTTTATAGATATAATATAGATGGATTTTGTTGTGACGATATCCTAAGACTATTCTTTTCACAAGCTTTCTATACAAGCATCAAATTTGAAGTGAAGTCATATCATGGAAACTAGATTTTGGTTTGTAACTGGCGCACAACAACTAGATAAGTCTGTCATCCATAACAAGTGCCTGTGGCGCTCACCTGGACCATTAGCATTTGAACCATTTGCATTTAAATAGATGATGGATAATTTTCGGAAAATCCAAGATGGCCACCCAAAAAATTTACCAATCAAAATTCTGAATAGAAATTCTAGTCTACCTTGATAGGGTCACTCTAGCCAGATTTGTTTGAAACATGTCAAGCAACCAAGGAGAAGCAGTGTTTTGACAATTTGTGGTAAATTTTTCATAAAATCTCAGATTTTCACCCAAAAAAATTGATCAATCAAAATTCTGAATAGAATATCTAGACTACCGCCATAGAATCCTTTAGTGAAATTTTTTTTAATATGTCACGCAGCTAGAGGGGTAGCAATTTGACAATTTCCCTTACATTTTTCATAAAATTTTCAGATTTTCATCCAAAAAATTGATGAATCAAAATTCTGAATGGATGTTTTACAGCCTATGGTCATAGGATCCTTTCAGCCTAATTTGGTTACAACTGGCCAAGATGGTAAGGACACGAACCAATTTGATAATTTCCAGTACATTTTTCATAAAATCTCAGATTTTCACCCAAAAAATTGATGAATCAAAATTCTGAACAGAAGTTCTGTAGCTTACGACCATAAGGTCCTTTCAGCTAAATTTTATTGAAATCGCTCAGAATGGTAAGAAGAAGCATTTTGACAATTTCCGGTACATTTTTCATAAAATCTCAGATTTTGACACAAAAAAATTGATGAATCAAAATTCTGAATGGAAGATCTGGAGCCTACAACCATAGGGTCCTTTCAGCCAAATTTGGTTGAAATCGCTCAGAATGGTAAGGAGAAGCATTTGGACAATCTCCGGTACATTTTGCATAAAATCTAAGATTTTGACACAAAAAAATTGATGAATCAAAATTCTGAATAGAATATCTAGACTACCGCCATAGAATCCTTTAGTGAAATTTTTTTTAATATGTCACGCAGCTAGAGGGGTAGCAATTTGACAATTTCCCTTACATTTTTCATAAAATTTTCAGATTTTCATCCAAAAAATTGATGAATCAAAATTCTGAATGGATGTTTTACAGCCTATGGTCATAGGATCCTTTCAGCCTAATTTGGTTACAACTGGCCAAGATGGTAAGGACACGAACCAATTTGATAATTTCCAGTACATTTTTCATAAAATCTCAGATTTTCACCCAAAAAATTGATGAATCAAAATTCTGAACAGAAGTTCTGTAGCTTACGACCATAAGGTCCTTTCAGCTAAATTTTATTGAAATCGCTCAGAATGGTAAGAAGAAGCATTTTGACAATTTCCGGTACATTTTTCATAAAATCTCAGATTTTGACACAAAAAAATTGATGAATCAAAATTCTGAATGGAAGATCTGGAGCCTACAACCATAGGGTCCTTTCAGCCAAATTTGGTTGAAATCGCTCAGAATGGTAAGGAGAAGCATTTGGACAATCTCCGGTACATTTTGCATAAAATCTAAGATTTTGACACAAAAAAATTGATGAATCAAAATTCTGAATGTAAGTTCTGGAGCCTACAACCATAGGGTCCTTTCAGCCAAATTTGGTTGAAATCGCTCAGAATGGTAAGGAGAAGCATTTGGACAATCTCTGGTACATTTTTCATAAAATCTAAGATTTTCACCCCAAAAATTGATGAATCAAAATTCTGAATGGAAGTTCTGGAGCCTATGCCCATTGGGTCCTTTCAGCTAAATTTGTTTGAAATCACTCAGAATGGTAAGGAGAAGCATTTTGACAATTTCCGGTACATTTTTCATAAAATTTAATATTTTCACCCAAAAAATTGATGAATCAAAATTCTGAATGGAAGTTCTGGAGCTTATGACCATTGGGTCCTTTCAGCCAAATTTGTTTGAAATCGGTTAAAGTGGTAAGGAGAAGAAGCATTTTGACAATTTCCGGTAAATTTTTAATAAAATCTAAGATTTTGACCCAAAAAATTGAGCAATCAAAATTCTGAATGGAACTTCTGTAGCTTATGACCATTGGGTCCTTTCAGCCAAATTTGTTTGAAATCGGTTAAAATGGTAAGGAGAAGAAGCATTTTGACAATTTCCGGTAAATTTTTAATAAAATCTAAGATTTTGACCAAAAAAATTGAGCAATAAAAATTCTGAATGGAATTCTGGAGCCTACGACCATAGGGTACTTGCAGCCAAATTTGGTTGAAATCGCCCACGCGATTAATGAGGAGTAGTATTTTAATGCAAAAGTTGATGGATGTACGGATGACGGACGGACGACGGACGCTCGCCATGGCATAAGTTTGGGCCAGGTGAGCTAAAAATATAGGCAGATGTTATGCCATAGCTTAGCAGCATACAGTAAGCCAGATAAGCCTATAAACAGATATAACATAAAATTCATATGTATATAGGATAATGTATGTAAATATTTTTATTTTATTGACGCGCTGGCAACGTGCAGCTTCAATTTCTATGTGCTAACTTAGCCAACAGTCATGCATCCATTAGTTTAATTTGTTGATCACCATCTCCCGGTTGGGGGATCGAACCGCCATTCTGCAACTCTGCATAGCATCAGCAAGCAGACATCTTTCCACTGGACCACCGCGCCAAAACTATAAGTCACGGTTTGGCCGACCAGCTTTCACATGTCTGATATACTGACACACTGATCTGTGGATGCACCTGCCACGATTCAATTCTAGGCTTTTTACACCTATTGTACTCCGACTCCAGCACGGCTCTGGCAGTATATGTATTTTTATTTTATTACCGCACTGGCAACGTGCGGCTTCAATTTCTATGTGCTAACTTAGCCGACAGTCATGCACCCATTAGTTTAATTTGTTGATCACCATCTCCCGGTTGGGGGGGGGGGGGGGGGTCGAACCCCCATTCTGCAACTCTGCATAGCATCAGCAACCAGACATCTTTCCACTGGACCACTGCGCCAAGACTATAAGTCAAGGTTTGGCCGACCAGCTTTCACATGTCTGATATACTGACACACTGACGATGTATGTATGTATGTATGTATGTATGTATGTATGTATGTATGTATGTATGCATGCATGTATGCGTGCGTGCGTGCGTGCGTGCGTGTGTGCGTGCGTGCGTGCATGCGTGTATGTACGTATGTATGTACATATGTACGTATATCCAGATCTCAGGTGTCTCTCACCAATTTAGTATAGAGTGCTCTGACTTCGGCTTTAGACACAAGCAGCTCAGAGATATAGCCTTTTCTCTCCTCCAAATTGAGTCCCTCACGCCATAGTTGATAGGACTCCAGGGAACCTGAAGGGTAGCTTAGGTATGTTCCTGGGTCAATCTGAATCGCATGTAACCGTGCCTGTAATTATATGTTAACGAATGTACACTGGATTACTTTTTCATACAGATGACAAAAATAATAGCGGCCATAGCCTATATAAAGTAATATAAGCAATGACATGAAGAGCTTTGCAGGTTTACATACGCAAACTTCGTATTTCCCAGAGTACAGAGAAGAAAATATATTGTTTGCGCATGTCACATAAGGCTGCACACCACACAAATCACTTGTGCAATGAATTCATCAGTGACAAATTAATTAGCATATTTCATCAACATGCAACAATAATGATTGCAAACAATATGACCTATTTCAGCGTGACAACGTTAACTCTTATCAAACACACCAAAATTAACACATAGCAAATTTGAAATGGATTCAAAACACCCTTGATCATATTTCCGGAAAAGTTGGTCCCGATCCCAGGATGATTCATAATAAGGAAAAATTAGTTACCTCTCCGGGATGTAGAAATTGTTTGAGTGTAGCTTTCGTGACCATCTCGGTATACGGTAGACCTCGTCTCAGTTCATGGTTGGTTGATGCTTGTAATTTCTATGGCCTCTTTAACCTTCCATTTGAATAAGTTGGTCTCAATGTTGATGACTGAGGCAATGCTTGCGGGGATGACGTGGCAAGTGGATTCTGTATGTTCTGCCACAGCTGAGTTGGAATTGATTTTAAGATGTTCTTTGACTCTGGTGCTGAGAGGCCTTTTGGTTTCGCCTATGTATGTCCCCTCACATTGGTCACATTCGATATTGTAGATGACTCCAGAGCGTTCATCTGTGGTCAGTTTATCTTTGGGTCTTACTAGTTGTGATCTTAAGGTGTTGACAGGCTTGTGGTAGGTTTTGATGTGGTGTTCTCTGAAGAGTCTGCCAAGGTGTTCTGATAGGCCTTGGATGTACAGAAGTCCGACTAGTGGAAGTTTTTCGACATCTGGTGGTTTATTACGAGGTGGGGGAGGTGGTTTTCTCATCCACGAAGTGTAACAGTTAGCTAGGAGAGACTGTTGGATGTGATGCTGTTCTTCTTTTTTGTCTGAAGTTTCTGTGATGATGGAGTCTGCGCAGTGAAATAGAGTTCTGACGACTGACCTTTTGTGTTCCAAATGGTGATTAGAGTGAAAATTTAGATATTGATCTGTGTGTGGGGGTTTTCTGTACACAGTAAGTTTGGTGGTTCCGGAATCACTGACATGTACCAAGACGTCCAGGAAGACAATTTGGCCATCTTCTTTGACTTCGCTGGTGAATTGGATGCATTGGTCTATGCTGTTGAGGTGATCAGTGAAAGGTTGCCTATTATAGAGGTGCAGGCATGTGAAAGTGTCATCCACATATCGGTACCAGAAATTTGGGGGGTCTGTGGCTGTGCTAAGTGCTTGTTGCTCGAAGGATTCCATATAAAGGTTTGCGATCACTGGCGACACTGAGGATCCAATAGCTACTCCATGAATTTGGTGGTAGAAGTAGCCATTCTGAATGAAATAGGTGCTATCTAACACGATCTTCAAGAGGCTGATAATCTGGGTTGGAGAGAGGCTGGTCCGGTCTTTCAATGAGGGGTCTAGGTCCAGAACTCTCTGGATGACTGGATGAGCCTTGTCCACTGGGATGCTGGTGAAGAGTGAAGATACATCGAAGGAAACTAATTTGTGTGTGGGCGGGACTTCAAGAGACTGGATTTTGGTGCCAAAATCTTTGCTGTTTTTGATGTGGTGCTCTGAGTGGCCAACTAGTGATTTCAGGATCTGTGTGAGATATTTCGAGGCTTGAGATGTGATGCATCCAATGCTGGCAACGATGGGTCTAAGAGGAATGTTGGTCTTGTGGATTTTGGGGAGTCCATAGAATCTTGGGACAATGGCAGTTCCGGGGTAGAGTTTGAAGTATAGGAATTGATCAATGATGTTCTGGCTTTTCCAGTCTTTGAGAAGTTTTAGCAGGCTGTTTTTGTACTGGTTGGTTAGGTCAGAAGATAATTTGGAGTATGTGTGGTGGTCTGAAAGAAGGGCACTGATTTTGTCTTGGTAGTCATCTTTATCCATTATCACTGTGCATCTCCCCTTGTGACCAATGTGAGGGGACATACATAGGCGAAACCAAAAGGCCTCTCAGCACCAGAGTCAAAGAACATCTTAAAATCAATTCCAACTCAGCTGTGGCAGAACATACAGAATCCTCTGGCCATGTCATCCCACCAGCAGTGCCTCGGTCATCAACATTGAGACCAACTTATTCAAAGGGAAGGTTAAAGAGGCCATAGAAATCAACAACCAACCATGAACAGAGACGAGGGCTACTGTATACCAGCAGTCTACCAGTCCATGCTGTCACGTGACTCCACAAGAACTGACCAGAGTGACATTGCCAGCGACCGTCAGTTAGTGCTGAAGAAGTGACCGAGATGGTCACGAAAGCTACACTCAAACAATTTCTACATCACGGAGAGGCAACTAATTTTTCCTTATTACCCTTGATCATAGTTTACACGCTTCATTAATTAAAAGAATACCGCACATGTACTCTACAGCATATTTACAAATACTTGCAGTGATGCAAAGGCGATTGTCAGTCAACATGTATTATGCCGATTATGCCTATTGAGAATCGATCGATTGAGATTCAAGTTCCCATGAGTAGTCTGATGGTTGACGATGTCGCGTGATCACGTGGAGTCTCTACGATAGCCCTGTCATAGCACATGAAGATACCACAGAATGTGTTGGTCTCATGGTAGGGATATGGTAGATGCAGTGTGATGGAGTAAAGCTGAACACTGGGGTCATCAATCCCATTAAGAGGCTTGGTTCAGCATATCCCATGGTGCTTTGGTGACACACAAACCATAGCAGCCAGGATATGGTGTGCATCTTCGCTATTCCATGTCTCAAGGATGACATGTTTCCATCAGTGCTTCCTTGGCTCTAGGCTTCAAAGATGCCTCATCTAAAGGATTAAATAATCTTTACTCTTCTGATAGAACTTAATGGTTGGCTTACACCAGACGCTGATCTAGGTTTTGATCGAGTCCAAGATGCTCGGCCCTAAGGTCGCCTGCATTAGATAGTGGCCATCAGTGTGGTCTGTGTCTACACCTACATTTACAAAATGGACCTTTACAGTTTATCTATCAATCATATGACATCATAATCAACTATGTGACGTGTAGGATGATGTCATAATTAATGATGTTAAGAATGACCTAGATAAGTTCGTCACGACCGCAAAAGGGCAGTTTTAGTCATTGGAACAACTGGATAATCCCCCTTTAGCTTCAATTCACAAATTATTATGATGTCTTGAAGTCCATTTTCTAATTGTTTATCTGGAAGCGTGAAACAGGGAGAGATAACATCTGAAAACGGAACGAAAATATCTTATTTTTTGGCGAAGCTATAATTTTTTTATGTCTCAAAAATGTATGTTTTCATCTCTCATTCTGTAAAAAACTATAATTTCTTGTCACTCTATTTAAATATTATGGGTATATAAGGAATTAAGTATTTCTAAGTCAAAACAACATGTTGCTTCCTATATTCAATGTACAATCTGGATAGCAGAGGTCACATTCTTCTGCGAACCGCTCGTTCTAATATTTGTTTAACATTGATAAATTTTCCATTAAAAAATGTACTCTCGGTCAATAAGTTTGATGCACTACATCTTTTGCAAAATTGATTACTTGACATAAACAATAATTTTTCTGCAAAGGTAGGCCTGTTTTGATATAAAAACATATCTTATATATAAGAAAGGAATTGAATAATCGCCAAAAATGATACTTCACTTTCTGTTAAAATAAGGTCCTCTCCGTCATAAAAAGATAGTGAATGATTTATTAGGTCTCAACTGTATTTAGTACTATCATCTCGGTAGATAAGTTGGTGTTTGTGCCTTACATATGTAGTTAACATGTTGGTGCACATATGATTATTTTTCAGTATATTCTTAGTTGATAAGTTGGAATACGTCAAAATAAATGAAATCAGGGATTTCTTTTTTCACGAGGGTTTATACTGTACTTACCTCCCAAACACGCTTTGATATTCCTAAAATATCAACTTACACTCAATAAAAGCTCAGATTAAAAAGGTTAGGCGCCCCTACTGGGCAGGGGGTCAGATGACAGCCTGGCGGATGGCGGTCCGACTCGACGCACGCGCAAACTGTCACTTCCTTGACTTGTTTATTGGTCGACATAATACAACTACAACATGCCTGAAGACCGAAAGTCTGTGGGGTGCAGAGGTTGGGTCCGTGTTTGGGAGGTAAGTATCAACTCTCTCGTGAAAAAAGAAATCCATGAATTTCATTTATTTCACTTCAAGATTATACTTACCTCCCAAACACTCTTTGATATTGCCAGAATTCATTAGTGACTTCGGTGGGAGTGAGGCGAGGTCCAAAAAAACCCGCTCTTCTCTAGGAGAGGCAAGCTCCTTTTGCGCTTAAGCACTCACATCTGAAGTTGTGTATAGAAACACAACCAGGAAAGATAAGAACATTGACTCATAACTGATGGGTGAGAGTAATGATCGTCGAGTCATATCACACACACCACCCCCCACACCCCTCCTATTGGGACAGGAGGAGCTATGATCACAATGTCCTAAATGCTCTCTATGTACTAGTGCTATAGTACTAAAAGACATCTCACGAAATGCTTCATTTTCATAAACTCTCACGTGAGAACCACATAATAACACGAACCATCACCATATTAGTACGGGTAACATGACATAATTATGAAAACAACACACGACACAAGACACATGTAAATCTTTGACTTGGACATCATCTTCCCCTCGGTGAAGAATGACACAAAACAATAGTGGTTGTTCCCACAATTAAATTTTCTGTTTATAAAGTGAGAAAGCCTTATTTTCATTATGTACACCTGATTATCTTTTCAAAATCAATAAGGCGATAGAATTGGTTGTGTCACGGAGGTAACAGTCGGTAAAACTTGACTCACAGTGCAACTGTGCTACACACATAATGTCATCCACCAGTACCCCGTTAAACAGGATGGTGGAAACCACTTAACACCACGAAAACTGTGAGCCTTGGCCATGTGAACCTGTTTACCAGTGGCAGATTTGTGGCAAAACTTGATGCATTCCACAATCCACCGCGAAATAGTCTTTTGACGCCCGGCCATTGGGGTTCAATATAAGACAACCATAACGAACTAGGGTCCGGCCGCCATTCCTTGGTACATTGCTTGTACCAGTTTAATGCATGGACCAGACACCATGTCTTTGTGCTAGCTAGGATCACATCTAGTCAAAGCTGGTAAAGCAATAGGCTGACCTGGATATTTCAATAACTGATTCTTGGCCATGGAATTAATCCTAGGTAGAAGACTGAGGACATCCCCTGTAACAACATAACAGTCTGGCTCAGCAGATAAGGCAGGAATTTTGCTTCTATGCCTTGTCGAGGCCACAGCTATTAGAAATAGTTTTAAATGTCGACATTTTCATTGAAATGGAACTTAGTCGTTCAAAGTCTTTATCAGCTAGTACATCTAGCACTAGAGATAAGCTCTAAGTTGGAATCACTGGAGGATTTCTCGATCGTAGATTACCCATGCCTTTGATTAAAGTATTCAAATTCCATACTTCATCACTTCCCCTATTAGCCAAGCAAGGGATAACAGATATTAAAGCTGACTTATATCCAGCAGAATTAGGAATACGGCTGTAGGCATCATACCGGTGACAGAGGAAATCGGCTACTACCTGAATAGATGAATCTATTTGATTAATACATCTTTCTGACCACCATTCTGCAAATCTGTAATTTTAAAATTATATGCTCTGGAGGTTGACCCCTTCTGGATTTTGCCATGAACATGGCTGTACGCTCAGAAAAGCCCTCCTTAATTGCAGATTCCTTGACAACATCCACGCAGTCAATTGGAACATTGATGGATTGTTGTGAAGGGCCTTGCCGTGGAAGGTTATATTGCCCATCAGAGGCAGATGAACCATATTACAGACCAGAAGCTCCAGCAGATCTGTGTACCATGGTCGGCTTGGCCAATTCGGCGTGATCAGAAGTACTCGGCACTTCTCCTGCCAGATTTTCTCAAAATTTTTTTGGGAATTAGCATTGCTGGCAAGTATGCGTATGCATACATTCCCTCCCAGATGATAGCTAGTGCATATGTTGCGATAGCGCTCGGATCTGGAATCGGAGACATACGTCATCATCTTTGCATTCAACTTCGTTGCGAATGAATCTAGGTTGGGTTTTCCCCAGTGGTTGAACAGACTTGCCACCACACATTGATTTAGTCGCCATTCCGTAGGTAATACATGCATCCTTGAGGCTCAATGAGTCTGCTAACAGATTTAACCTTCCCAGAATATGAACTGCTTTCAAGGTTATCGCATGATCTAAACACCAGCGAAGCAGTTTCTAAGTCATCATACAGAGACTGGGTGACTTCGTTCCACCATGGAGGTTTATGCAAGTCACTACCATTAAGTTATCTGATCGAACAGAAACTATCTTGCCATGTATTCTTTCCAAGAAATGTTCCAGGCCTAGAATTACTGCCCGTAATTCCAGCAGGTTGATATGTTCTTGTGATTGATCCGGATTCCAAAGCCCTGATATTGTAGTTTCTGTTAAAGTCTAAAAGTCTTAGAGCACAACCTCCAAGATGGTTGTTATCAATAAGTAATGCAATAGTAAGTATTCATCGATGGAGAAATAACTGGATATGCCGCCTGTGCAAGGCTGCCATTGCAATAACTGGTTCCAGTGAAACCATCAACCCCAGCATTCTCAAGTAAACCTGTGCCAACACATGCCGACTGTTGTACACTGACGGTATTACTGAGATGAGTATTTCTACTCTCTCATGGGTCGGATAAACATATCCTATCTCCAGATCGAAGATCATGTCCAGGTAAAAAACTCCTGGGATGAAGTCTGTGAGAGTTTTCAAAACCATCTTCAGATAAGCTGATAGACTTTCCTGATTGTGTGCTTTTAACAGCCAGTCATCTCTGTAAGTGTGGACTACTATGCTTCTCCTGTGGAGGTATGCTGTGATAGCAAGGACCACCCTGCTGAAGACCCGAGGAGCCGGCGAAATTCCAAAAGGAGAGAACCTTGAATTCCCACTGTCGGCTCTGAAGAGAATCTCAGGAACACACGAAAACTCCTCGCAATTGGATTGTGGAAATAAGCATGCTTCAGATCTATTGATGCTGTCCACATCCCCTTCTCCAACCCCGCCAACACTGTTTTGATTGTTTCCATCTTGAAACTCGGTGTCTATGAACTTGTTCAATGGCTTGACGTTGAGAATTGGTCTCCGCACTCCAGTGCTTTTTGTTACTAGAAACACGATTGAACAGAAACCAGGGCAACCTTGTGCCAGTTGAATGGCTCCTTTTAGTATGAGGGATTTTATTTCGTCCTCTATTACACAACCGTTAATCTGGATCTCTAGGAATTTGAATCCAGATCAGGATGAGAGATAGATGCGATGGTGGCCCTATTATCCAGTCGGGATGGTATCCGACTGAAAGCCATCACAGAACTAAGCGGTCCTGAGTCAACCGCTCCCACTCTTGCTTGTGAAAGGTCAAATGACCTCCCACGGGTCCACCTAGGGAGAGAAGTGGACATGAGTAATGCAAGAGCAGTACTGTCCCTGGCTCTAGTAGCACTGGAGTGGTCCCTGTAGAAGCCAGCCCATCAGGCATGGTTATCACGACCAGATCCTCACGCACTGAGTCCTCGCGCACCTCCGGGCTGCTGCCTGGCGGACTGCGCTGGAGGAGCCTGCATCCACCCATCCCTGTAGCAGGCCAGTGATGGCATGGCCGCTGCCTACGCTGCACTGGTAGCTGGCCTCTGACATGGTCACCGCCACCTCTGGCCTGCTGCAAACGGAATGCAGGGGGCGCAGCGGGAACGTGCTCCCTATGGAGCACCTCAAACTGTTCGTGTAGCACCCTTTGGTTATTCACTAGCATGACCCTCTCCTGGAGTTGCATACATCCCCCACCTCCAAAAAGACTAGGACCTGACATAGCAGCCTATTGTACATATCCAGAGACGGGCACATATTATCCCTCAGTGACAGACCGCGTGATACAGTCCAAAGCCAGTTTTATCCCATCCTGGATGGCTCTCTGGACTGAGACAGGGCTTGTCCGGCATGATGCAGAGGCAGTCACTACCCACTTGCATCATCTGAGAGACATGCAAGAGTGCCGCTATGGCCGCTCTCCTCCGCATCGCGCAATGGGGTGTTACTACTGCGCAGCGCTGGTCATATCGGGAGCCTGGCCACGTCTCCTCACCTAGTGTAGCGTGGATTCAGTGCGGTAATCCGCGCTCGGTTTCGGCACTACACTGTATTGCAGGTACTAACCGCTGGGAAGCCGAGAGTTCTACATTGAGTTCTGGTCTAATGCCCACTCACCACTGGCAAGCGTCAGACCAGTCCTCTTCAGTGTCCACCTGCGAGTGCTCGACTAGGCATGGGCCTTCATCATTCTGAACCATGTCAACAGCACTCACTGGTGGAAAGGTGTTTGGAGCCGTGGATACTCCTGGCAAGCTGGTAAAACCATGCTGGCCCGAGACAGCAGGCATGGTTTGAACCGTAGCTAATCCAGGAGCCAGAGCCATGGCATCATGTGGGGGGGGGGGGTGTTATAACGCACCACACCATGGTCTGGGCCTACCATCGCCAAGCCATGCTATATGGGTGGCCATCGGCTCCAACCCAGGCAACCCTCTGGGCCGTGAATGCTACTCCTGCCGGAGTAGACCCATGGAAAAATTTGCCCAGGCTCCCCGCGAGGGGTGAACAGTCATCCAATTCCATGGCCACTGCCTCATCGGGTGACTCCAGCAGATAGACCTCATATTCCTGGCCAGAAAGATTAGACTCCAGGTTAGCAAGGAACACTAACCCGGACTGGCCAGAGAAGGTACCGTAAGAGCGTACAGTACCAAGGAGAGTGCGGATGCTCCATGGAACCCATAAAGCGGGAACCTGGGTCCATCACTTCTGCCACTAGATCAACCGACGAGACATCAAGCCTGGATCAAATACAGCTGCTCCTGGATCTACTGGCGAGGCAAGCCTCAAGCCGGTTTCAACTGGAGCCACCTCTGAAACTGTAGTGAAAACTGATACACCCCTATAGATTAAATTCAGAGGTGGGGACTATCTGCTCGGGAGGCAGATGAAGAAGACAATGACTTACCTGGACCAGGAAGCATGCTGCAAAGCAACTCTGGTACCAGGTCCTTAATTGTCTTCTTCATCTCACCCATCATCTCAAGCCGGAAGGCCTCCATATTCGTGGACATGGTGGCCTTCCTCTTACCCTTACCACTTATACACTCTTTTTTAGCACGTTTCTCTTCTTTGCTCGCCTTATCCTTTGCCTGCAATGTCAAGAATTCAAAGAATAAGTCGCCTCCCCTACCGTTTGGAGACATCCCATTTAATCAGAGGTCCACACATACTACATTTAGTGCAGACATGGTGTGAGAAATTTGGCGTGATAGATCTCCCACAGGAGACACAACCAGAAGGTTTCTGAAAAGGTCATAAGACGAAGACAATGAGTTTTTTAGTCAAGTTAGTAAACTAAAAACAAATAAAAAAGGGAGCAACAGGTTTAAAATTATGGGATAGTTGCTAAGAATGCTAAATCAGTCCGGAAAAAATGAGATGTTAATAATAACAAAGTGCTGATTATGACTTCATATCTAAAAAAAACATGGAGAGAATTTGAATGAAAACATCATCCAGGTGTAAAGATGAATTGTATTCAACACACAAGCGCATAAAGCATTAGTGATGAATAAAGTAATAACCTATGGCAACCATCAGAGAAACAGAAGAGAGAATATTGGCAGACAATTTTAGTAAAATTTTCAAATAAATTAGTGCCATTCCTTATAACTCTAGAATGCCTGCAACTTTAGCATAGGCATACTACCATATCCAGTGCTCTTGAGTAATCTCTCTCTTATGAGAGCTCCCTATCACTCTGGACATAGACCTTTTTCTAATATAAAAGAGGGACAATTGTGGAGAGAAATCCATCACAAATGTTAACCATATCCATAACAGGAACCTGTGGACACAAAAACAGTCAGGAGAATTTCATGGCACCAAAATTATATTTTACCAGTTTAAAAGGCATCTATCACATCTAAATTGTATCACGAAAACCATTTACAATATGCATTAATGATGAAATCCGACAAAAATGTAATAAAAATCACCTGATGGCTTGGTCCCGGCGTGGCCTCTTGTGACTTTGCATGATCCGACATCATCCAAAACTATTCTAAACACTTAAATATTGAAACAAAACGCAAAAAAATGTGCTTCAAATTGAAACAAGTAGCATGTGGTGTGGCCGATATACCGGAAAGAGGAAGTGTCAGTCTGTGCATGCGCAAGGTTGGGGCTGGCATCCGCCGGACTGTCACCTGACTCCCTGCCCAGTAGGGCACCTAACTTGTTTAATCTGAGGTTTATTGAGTGCAGGTCGATATTTAGGAAATATCAAAGAGTGTTAGGGAGTAAGTATACTATTGAAGTGAAATAGCGAACACTGTCAATGCTCTATTGATGCATTTATACATGGTATAAAACACACTGAAAGTCATTGTATTGCCTGGCCTTTCAGTTGATTAGAGACATTTATAATATATTTCCAGTCATTTCTTTATGACAAAATACTTTCATCTCTTCATAGCGATCACATAGTAAGCCAGAAAAATATTCAGCACACTAGAAATATTTTTGGTTCACCAGAAAAAACTTTAGGTAAGACAGACAGCTCCAAATTTAATTTAATTTTCCCAAAAGCACAATCACATTATGTTATATTTGATCAATGAGTTGCCATCAAATAGTTATGCAGGTAGGTTAATTATGCTGTGTGTTTTCTTCAAGAATATGTATATCTTTATGGGAATTAACATCAATAGAAGGCAAAATGCTGGGAACATAAATCATGCATGCCATTCCGGAACTATCAACATTTCTCGAGCTCTCAAACACAATATCTACAAAGGATGTGTAGAAAATCTTATTCTGACTGAAGACTTGTTTCTGGGGCAACATGACCGGGAATCTGTGAAAGAGATAGATGTACATATTTTCTCGGGAAATCTGTTTAAGAGATAGATGTACATATTTTCTCAAAAGTTATCAATCACAAAGTTCTGCAATTAAAACTACTGCCAAACACAGGATTTCAGTGTCGATATGTGCAAGGTTAACCATAAGTGGCAATATATTCATGACTATATGTGATGAAATATTCCCAAATTAAAACAGACTTCACTGAGTAACGAGTGCATATAGAAGGCTAATAATAGCAACTGGGTCAGCTGACCCATCGACTTACATGTAGAAGATAATCTGACATATATTGTTTGCTTTGCCTTGATTCCTACATGTACCAAAACATAATACAAGATTTACTGTAGAGATGTGCATGCAGATGCCTATATCCTGGGGTAGTCAAAAGGTCAAAGCAGTGAATGTGAGGATTTACTATGACATGTCATTGACCGAGCAATATATTATATTTTAAGTTTAAATACAATTTACTATGACTATATATCAAAACATTTTTTTCTGTTCAAATATGTAGGGGGTTATCAACCAACATGATTCATTTCGACTGGGTCCATTTCATACTGTATGGCTGATGGATCCAGGAACAATCACATTCCTTACGGAAGGTGGTGTGTTCCTTGGGTTTAGGATCATGTGGTATGATTTTTAGTGTAAATTCTTCCCTCTTATTACTACTGTTGGGTGGTGCTGCCTTTCTTCTTTTTGTCAAAGATCAAATCTGAAAGTAATTTAAATCTTGTGGATACAGTGAACACATGATGCTGATTTGTGTTCCGATCAAGTCAAGGATGCTTGCTACATGTAGTTCCGATGTGGGAGGATATCTGCTTATATAGGCTACCTGAAGATAATGTGTTGCTACAACACTGACTGATAAAGGTTGACGTCACAATAAAAATAAATCACGAGAGGTGCATCTTACTCTGTCAGCAACTTTTAATAGTCTGTGCTGTGTATGATTTGTATACCATTACCGCTTAATAACCATAGGCAGAAACAACACCCAGTCAAATTAGTTTCTAAATATTCAGCAACTGACCTGTACAGTTTTCTAGAAATTTAGATTCAGAGAGTTCAGGGTTCAATAGATCCCAACACAGGCAAAGTGCGGGTTGAGCTGAGCTAGAGATAGGCTGGGCATAGCTAAAAGTGGATTCATCCAATTTCTAAACCAAATAAAAATTGCTGCACTTACATGGCATGCCAAGGGACCTTGAAATTTTATGATCTGCCCTATATTATTCAGAAACTCTTTTAGCTATGGCATGCTTGTGACATTGCTCTACCACCGAAAATAAATTTCATTGTCTTCATACATAAAGCATATCTTAAAAAATCACTATTAACATAAAATAAGTGTACGTGTCCTATTATATATGCAGTAGAACAGTTAATCAGGCCTCGATATTTCATGGAAAATTTAGGTTCCAGTAGCAATTTGGCACCATGTGAGCTAAATTATGTAACCCAAAATTTGCTATGCATTTTCATAATGGTTTATTCAGAAAACTAAATTTCAGTTTCTGGTAGGTTTCCATCAACACAGATCATGGAACCAAAAAATAGGTTCCGATATATTCTGAATTATCGAGGCTGAGTCAACAGATATTGTAAATGGGCATATACAATATAAAGAAAACTCAAATACAACCCATCGTATGACTCAGCAATTGGGTTAATCAATGTTAATTTTAACTCAAAAATATGGTAAAATATTCAGCAACTACAAATGACAGGCAAATAGGTGCACAATTAGAAGTGTTCATAGTGTCAAGTGGAACTGACCTTTGCCCTATCATAGATATGACCTTGTTGATGAGAACTGATGCGGACAACCTCTTCATCTGAATCATCTGGGGGCACTGTCAATGCCTTAGACACATTCAAGAGGAAATTGGTCACACCCTGTTTCACCTTGGATGTTGCTGCTGCTGTGTTTTCCGACTAGTAACAATGAAAATGCATCAAAAAATGATAACACATCATACTTGCATTTACCCATTTAACCATTGGAATACCAGTGTCTTAATTCCAAGACAGTAACATGTATACAGATGTGGTTGAATATTTTGTAACTTATTTGGCTGGAAACCGCTGATGCCATAGGTACTGGCAGCAACAATTCCCCATCAAATTAGTTTCAAAATATTCAACATGCTATTCCGTACATCTGAAAGATTTTGTCATTTCTGGTTTGCTAGGGTTAAATAGTTAATGGATAGATCCAATTGTCTATTACATGGCATAGCTAGGGGGGGGGGGTCACATAGTCAAAGTGGTGAATGTGGGTATTTGTGATTGCTCACTAGAGAGTCAAATCTAGTTACGTCTGTATAAATAAATCCGTTAGTAGAAAAAAAACTGGTGTAATTTTAAAAACAAGGCTGCTGAAACATAGAGAGCAATATCATTACCTTTCAAAACCTATACTCTGGCGATTAACCATTTATGCCCTGAAATATCAGTACCTCAATTTCCAGACAACTATACTATAGCTAGAAAGATGTTGAATATTTTTTAACTAATTTGACTGGAACCTCTTGCCACAATAGACAGCAACAGCTCCCAGTCAAAATAATTTCAAATTAGTCAACAGAATATTCCTTACGTCGTAAATAATTTGCCATGTCTGGGATGTAAATGTCAAATGGTTAAAAGGATTTTGGCAAGTGAGTTCTTATTTAATACAGATATTGAAACGTTTGTCACGAAAGTTTAAAAATTTTATTTACTTGATGAATTTACAAACTACTGTAAACAAGAGGCCCAAGGGGCCTGTATCATCGCTCACCTGGACCATAAGCATTTCAACTAGAATGGTCATTAACAATAAGTAGAACTCAAATGAGTTGAGCAGACTTGCAACAAGAAAACAGAGGCCATGCATCTTTATGTATCAACTTCTCTTGAACAAACTTTAATGGCCCTTAGTCATCAATATCATATCTCCCAAATTTGGGCCCAATCTGTTCAGTGGCTCTGGAGACGAAGTTGCTTTCATGAAAACCAGGCCATCCAAGAGGCCCGCCCAACCATTTGGCAAATCAAATTCCCTTGAACAAACTTGGTTCAGCTAGTGCCGTAAATGATATTTTATGAGTTTTGAATCAATCGCTCAAACAGTTTCGGCGAAGATTTTTAAAGACAAAATCCATGACGGATGCCGGACAAATTGGCCGATCGGCTTCGTTTGAACAAACTTAAATCTCCATGCCCTAAGGATGTTTCCTACCAAATATAATTGAAAACGGCCCAGTAGTTCTCGAGAAGACATTTTAAATTTCCCATTATGGGAGCTTTTTGCGGGAAAGTTTTCCAAGATGGCCAGCATTCGACAATTTAGAAAATCACAAATTTGTGATAAGAATGCCCAAAAACATATATAAAACCAATTTTGGCCTCAAACTCCATCAAATAGAAAATCCAATATGGCCGCTAAACATGCTATATTTTGATTGACCCACAGCGGCCATGTTTTTTTACTGATCAACTTCCCTTGAACAAACTTTAATGGTGCTTATTCCATAATCATATGTCCTAAACTTCGGCCCGATCCCTTCAGTGGTTATGGATAAGTTGTTTTCAGAAAAAGTAGGTCATCCAAGATGGCCACCAAATTGTTTGGGCAATCAAGTTCTTTGAACAAATTTGGTTCAGCTCTTGCCCTAGATGATATTTCATAAGTAATGAATCGATCCCTCAAATGGTTTCGAAGAAGATTTTTAAAGACATTTCTAAAAATTGACCAAAATCCAAGATGGCAGCCGGCCCAATTGACTGATGGGCGCCTTTGGCGGGAAAATAATCAAAGCTGGCCGACAAACCGTTCATCCGACAGTTTCGCAAATCGCAAATTTGAGCTCAGAATAGCCAAAAACATATATAGAACCAATTTCGGCCTAAAAATCCATTAAATAAAAAAATCCAATATGCCTGCCAAACATGCTACATTTTGATTGGACCACAGCAGCCATGTTTTTTGATGGATTAACTTTAGTCCCTAATCATATCTACAAAATTTTGGCCTGATCCCTTTAGCAGTTCTGGAGAAGAAGTTATGTTCGGGACAACTATGTCCTCCAAGATGGCTGCCAAACCATTTGGTCAATCAGATTTTTAGACATTTCCTAAAATCGGCCGAAATCCAAGATGGCCACCGGCCAAATTGGCCGATCAACTTCGTTTGAACAAACTTGGATCCCTATGTCCTAAGGATGCTTACTGCCAAATATAATTGAAATCGGCCCAGTGGTTGACAGATGACGGACGGATGACAGACACACGACGGACGGTCGTCACGGCATAAGCTCACTTGGCCTTTCAGGCCAGGTGAGCTAAAAAATGCTCCAGTATAGGTCAAACATGTTATGTTATTTGAGCAGTACAGTATGCACATACATGTATATATATATATATATATATATATATAAATAAGCAGACCTTAAGTGTATTCTGTATTGCATGACTCGTAGCCTCAACTGCCTTGCTGCTTTCATTCTGCACGGTGGTGGCAAACTCTGTCAGATCCTTTTTCATGAACTCCAAGGCTACGGCGGACTAAAGGAAATTTTATTCAAAGTAGCATTTCAACAAGATCTAAGACTTACGTGGTCCTCTGACCACATAATATAGAGAACTTTATGACCAGCATCCGACAATTTAGAAAATTGTTTCAATCCAGGCATTTACAATTACATGTTTCTATGACACCTGGGTGGTAGGTAACATAATCAAAACACATGTGGTCATGTGTCACAAATTTGGATACAGAAAATGGTGGTGATGCTACATTTACATTTTGGGGCTGTGAAGAGATGCAATATTAAATTTCTTCAAATGTAATAACAGTAGAGCAGAGTTCTTAGGCTCATTTTAAAGATACATAATATATCTATGTAGATTCAGGATGTATGGTTACTTCTATCCTAGCTGCCACAAAGCCATATATAAAAAAAAAAATTGTTTCCTGCAAACTGGGTGGGAAAGACTTCAGTATAGGGAGGGAGGAAATTTTTTTTCTTTCAATTATTAATTTATTTTAGAAAGCTCATAAGTATTTGTTTTTTAGATATTTAACTACATGTCAATTAAATATGGTTGTAAATGCCAAATTTGTCATGTTTTTCATGTCACAATTAGCAAAAGGGATTCACATGGCATACAAATGGCCTTAAAAACATTGTAATTTGTATAGTTTGACAAATGTATGGATGTTTTAACATTTCTGCTGGGTATAAAAAAAAAATGTTCCTTTATTTTTATTAAATTATTAACCCTTACAAAAAATCCCTTTATTACCAGTCAGGCTATTACCAGCTTATTGTCAGTGTGAAACCAGTGTAAAATCAGTTTGTTGTCAAACTATTGTCAGACATGGTAATACACTGGCAATAAATTGTCAGATGATTGCCAGTGTATTGTCAGATGGCATCCTGTACTCTGACCCACTGACAATAAACTGGTAATAGACTAACAACAGACTGGTAATGATGGTTTATGAAACTCAGTAAGTGAAGACACACAACAAATTTACGAAGTTTTTCATATATCTAATAGAAATTCATCTGACAATAGACTTACAATACATTGGTAACATTTTAACATCTGACAACAGACTGGTTATACACTGACAATACACTAAACATCTGACAATAGGAGGGATTTAGAATGGTTTCAGTGTATTGTCAGCTATATTGTCAGTGTATTGTCAGAGGTTTGTACCAAATATTTTCTTGCCAGTTAGCTGACAACACACTGGCAATACGTATGACAATACACTGGCAAGAATCTACCACCAGTTTTACTTTTTATTACCAGTCTATTGTCATATTGTTGTCAGTGTGATACCAGCTTCCTACCAGTGTATTGTCATTTGCATGCCAGGCTGTTGTCAGAGTATTGTCAAATTAGTTTCTTACCAGTCTGTTGTCAGCTGCTTATTACCAGTCTATTGTCAGCTATATTATTGTCTTGCCACTTTAAACTGGTAATAGACTAACAATGCACTGGCAATACACTAACAACAGACTGACAATAGGCTGACAGCAAAATGGCAGGAATTGCTCATGAGTATTACTGCAGGACAAAGAAGGTACCATGACATTGAGATGGCACCCACAATTCCTTAAAACCACAAGAAAAAGCATGAGTTTAATATGCAATACTTATGTATTGGGCGCTGCAGTACAGACAAACATTTGACTAAAAATTCAAATAGCTTGGTCAGTTCAATTTAACAGTTTAATAAATTTTGAAAACAGGTATCACTAAACCAACACCAGAAATTATCAGTGTTATCATTACAATTTACATGTCTACATACCACTGATAATGACTGTGCCATTCTTGGGTAACATGACATGATTATAAGTAAATAAACACGATTCTAAATATATTTTCTACATTGTATGCAGACAGAAGAGCGATAACTTCTTATTTTAGCATGTAGACGTCCCCACATGGAGGAGCATCTCTTTATCAGTGTATTAAATAATACATATACTGCCAAAAAGCTAATTACACAATTACAGTATGTGTGTGAGAACAAATACTGGAACAGTAGCACAAATCTAACATTTTGGTATTATGAAGAGTGAGACACAGATCCCGCTTTAAAATCATTGTTATAAAGTTGTAAGTTATATTTCTAGGCATACGTAAAAATATCAACTCAAATATTATTTTTACTTCACATCTTACCAGTCTATTGTAAGACATGTTCTCTGATAGGAAAATTGTTAAGTCCTTTGTTGCCAGTCTATTGTCAGATTTATTTTACTATGACCACTCTTGCCAGTCTGTTGTCAGATGTGTACATGTATTTTGCTATCTCCTTTCTTGCCAGTCTATTGTCAGTCATATTCTCTATAAAGTTTCCCAAGTACTTTCTTGCCAGTCTATTGACAGTTAAGATTTTTCATGCTAGCATATTGTCAGCTATAGTTAAAACAAAGTTTTTGCTGTTATTACCAGTGTATTGTCAATTCTTCTTTAATTAATGCCAGCTTATAGTCAGCCTATTGTCAGTGTATTGCCAGAGTTCATTTTTTATTGTCAGTTTATTGTCAGTCTATTGTCAAATCTTGCCTGTCTGTTGTTAGTCTATTACCAGAAACACGTTTTCGTAAGGTTTAATTCCCGGCCGAGTGAAAAAAAGAAATATTTCACCCGGTAAGTTTACAGGAAACGATACATTTTTTATTTTGGCCCAAGGGCAGGATGTATATGACTCCATTTTTTTAGGTGGCAGTGAGTATGGTGGTGATGGGTACAGAAACGCAGTATTATACAAAACAGTATGCTGCCCCACCAGATTAGTATATGTTGTGATAAATATATTGTTTCTGGCCTGTCAGGAATAACAAGAGGTATCAGAAGATACCAATATCTCACATTTTTAAGCTACCACAGGATCTGGCTGCCTCAGGACCCGGTTTGCCCAGAACTAAATATTCTGCCAAAAAAATAGTGTCCAAACCATGTACATATATAGAATTAGATTGCCCATTTGACCCCTCACCACTGCCCTCAGATTGACTCAAGAACAAAATAATTTGTTGTACTGTAGTCTACTAACTACAAGCTTTAAACTGATGTGACATGACCACATTTGATACAATTTATTTTTTGCCCACCATTTCCCCCACCCCCTGCCCCTTGGGGGTCACATCAAAATTCTAATGTGTCATACACATCCCTGGCCATATGTGTAATCATACCGAAAGTTTCAAGTTTCTATGTGAAATGGTCTAGGAGTTGCGTTACAATCGATTGGTGCCCACTTTTGACCCCACCACCTCCCTCCCTACCCTTCCTTTGACCCAAGATCAAAATAATTCCTTGTACTGTAGTCTACTCATCATTGGCATCACAATGATATGTGACATGACCACCTCTGGGAAAGTTTACTCTTTACCCCACATTTCCCACCACAGGGCCGTACTCTTGGGGTCATACCAAAATTCCACAAGAGCTATCAGAAGATAGCAAATAGCTTACATGTATGTATGTATGATTACTGTATTCTGCAGCTGTAGTAGTAGAAACATCCTACAGCTGCAATCAGGCCTTCTTCACTTTTGCCCACAGTGTCTTATCCTCAGCCGAAATCCTTAGCTTCCTCAACTTCATTCTTGTCTTGAGTATACCGAGTCCTGCTTACCTGCACTGTATATTAATTATACATCACAGGATATGATGGACCACCAGAGTCTCATTTTGAAATTTGACAATCAACATGCCGATTCAAAACACCCATGGTATTACTGAACCATAAAGCCTTTCTGCCAAGTAGTAACCCGAAGTCATTACTCATTGTACTGACAACTGGCACCCTGGAGCTAACCGAAAGGCAAATGGTCCAAACATAAGCAAGGTTCATAGTCCGAAAAAAGAAGAAATATTTTCAAAAACAGTCAGCATAATACATATTTGGATGTGAAATGGTCCAGGAGGAGCGTCATTACAATCGATTTGTGCCCACTTTTGACCCAGCCCCCTACCCTCAGTTTGACCCAAGATCAAAATAATTCCTTGCACTGTAGTCTACTCATCATTGGCTTGAAAATGATATGTGACATGACCACCTTTGGAAAAATTTAATTTTTTACCCCATAGTCCCCACCCACAGGGCCGTACCCCTGGGGGGGGGGGCCATGCCAAAATTCCAAAAGTGTCATGCACATTCCTGTCTATATATGCAATCATCACCAAAGTTTCAAGTTTCTATCTGAAATGGTCTAGGAAGAGTTGCATTACAATCGATAATTACCGGCCAATTTCAAACTTTTGATCCCTGGGTCCAGCCCCGGGGGTTCAGAACAAAATTCCAAGTGTCATGCAAATCCTTGCCCATATGTATAATCATCCCCAAGGGTTCAAGTTTCAAAAGCAAGTCTTTGTTGATTAAATTGTTATTTGAAAAAACCTTAACCACAGCATAATACATATAACCTGGATGCAAATCAGCCATAAAATGATCAAAGTTCAAATGGCGAAAAAATATGGAAAGATTTTGAAAATTTATTTTGTATGTGGACAAGGCCTAAGCATGATATAGAACAAATCTCTGAAGTTGTATTCAAATCGCATAACCCCTTGTGGGTGTAAATGTCGGTTTAAAAAAACTTAACGCAGCCAAAACCTATACCTGGCCACATAACGGGCATACAAATCAGGCAATCAAACAATCGGAATTAAAACGGTGAGAAAATCTGGGGAAAATGTCAAAGGCAATTTCCTTTTGATGTGGACTCGTCCTAAGCATCGTATAGAACAAATCTGTGAAGTTTGATTCAAATCTCCCAAACCCTTGTGGGTGTAAATGTCATTAAAAAAAGTTTAACAAAGCCAAGAACCATAATCAGGATATAGCCTGCATGCAAATTCACAGTTCAAACGCCCAAAAAATCTAGAAAAAATTTGAGTCAATTTTTTTTTTACATGGACTGGTCCTAAGCATCGTTTAGAACAAATCTGTGACCTTTTTTTTATATTCCCTTGTGGGTGCAAATGTCGTTTTAAAAAAGCTTAACGCAGCCAAGAAACATAACTCCTGACACATAAAATATTCTATGTTCAAGCATGATAAAAGTATGGAAAAAATTATAAAATAAATATAATTTTGATGCCGACTAGTCCTAAGCATCCCATAGAACACATCTGTGTAAATTTTTTTCAAATCGGATAAGCACAAATGTAATTTTAATAAGATTAACCTGTCCGGACACCGACGCCAACGTCGATGCCGATGCCAACATTTTTCCCTACTCTCCCAAAATCTCTTTTTTCAACTTCGTGAAAATGTGAGATAAAAAAGCTATAATAAAACTATAATCTGGTGTGAAATGGACGAGGATTATAGACATAAATATCCCCATGTCTCTAGTGTTAATTGTGGCTGCTTATTATCTATAAGAAGAATTTCAAAATACTACAAGGAAAGGTGATGCATTTAAAGTTCAAATGAAAAAGAAAGCTGTGTATTAAATTCATCACATTTTTTACAAAAGGCAAATACCGTATACATTTTGTAGACAATTATAAAAGTTGTGAACATGCACATTTTTAGAAGGATACTCCAAATATTAATAGATCACTAATTGAAAGTAGAAAACTAGATTAATAACTCCCTAATATATAAACGCCATACCAGGCAACAGGGTAGTCACCTACAATCTACCCAAGCTCATCAGCAACACTGACACTCAAATGTCATACAAAAAGGCCCTCGGGGAGCAGAGAGCTAACATCGACTTCACCTCTGATCCAAACGAAGCGCTAACCAAAATACTGAAATCTATGGAACCATCAGCTACCAGCACCATAGGTGTTCTTAAAAACAACCAAACTAGGTATACTGACGACCCTCTAGTAGTAAAACTGTCAGCAGAGCAGAAAGCATTACAGCTGTGCATCTATCAAAGTGGCCAAAGTGAAGACCGCACCAAACTACGCCGGGAGTGCAATAACATTCTGCGCCAGATTAGCGAACGCTTAAAAGATCTTGCTATTCGACAAGCAGACTCCCTAGCAGATGAAATATCTGCCACGGATGACTGTCACAAAATGTTTCGGGCAGTTCAAGCCCTGTGAGTTACTGACTACACACCACCACTCACTGTACACAACTCTGAAGGACACCTTATCGGAACTGACCAGGGAAAAGCTGAGGCGATCCGAGAATGGTTCAAGGAACCATTCACTGACAATGATGATGAGTCCTTGCACCCGTTCTCAGGAGACCCCCAGGCCATTACTAACACCAATTACAACAGCAGAAGTTAAGAAGGCACTTAAAGCCCTGAAAAATGGATGTTCATCTGAACCTGATGGCATGAGCAATGAACCATTCAAATATGCAAGTGACATTATCTCAAAACCTAATCAATTCAGCTTTTATGCACCACCTTCCCATCGATGCTGTAGGCCAAGGTACCTTTATCGCAGTACCCAAGCCCAAGAAGCCACCTGGCCCACCAGCCAATCTGTGGCCCATTATGCTCCTCAACAGCATATGGAAAATCATATCCAATGTTACTCTATACTACATCCAAGACAAGATCGATGACTTCAACGGATTATTTCAAAGTGGCTTCAAATGTGGACGCAGCTGCGCAGACATTGTATGGGCTGAACATATGCTTGCGTCAGTAGTCATGTCCAAACACTGGGACTTCCACAAAATGGGCATTGACATGTCACGAGCCTTCAACACAATTAAACGCTCAACGATTCTAGATATACTACGCCAGGCCAGTTGCAATGAAGATGAGCTACGACTAGTGAGACTACTGCTTGCAGACACCAAGCTGAGAGTATGAGTCAAGTCAGTGAAATCTGTAGAGTTTAAGACATCAATTGGCTCCCCACAGGTCTATCTCCAATGCTTTTCACCTGCTACCTTGCTGCCGCATTGAAATCTGTACAGGAAAGTTCCACAAGACCAACACCCCCGCCCCCCCCCCCCAGTGTCAATACTGGGTATGCCACTAGAGATGGAATATGCTGATGATGTGGACTTCATAGACGAGGAAGAGAAACCGCTTAACGAACTTCTCCCAATAGCTGCAAGCAAACTAAAAATTGAGAATCTCTTTATGAATGAATCCAAAACAGAGTTCACCCACATATGATCCACTTCATGGTGGCAAACCATGGAGTACAATCCTGGGTTCACTGCTTTGCAGTACTGCTGACATTGCTGCACAATGCGTCATGGGGAACATAGCTTTCCAGTTCTTCTGGAGGCTATGGATTCGTAGAACAAAGATTCCCGATAAAAAGGCTACAGTTATACAATGCAACCTGCGTATCCTGTATCCGTAATCCTATAACTGTAACAGCTGAGCAGCTCCAAAGGCAGCCCTAGACAAACTTGATGCCTGCCACCGCAAACACCTACGCACCATCACTGTACACTGATGGCCAGACAGCATAATTTCCAACGATGCACTATACAAGATGTGTAATACGTCGCTGCTGTCTGTAAAAGTTGCCCAGCACAGATGGTCCGTGTTTGGCCATGTGCTAAGGATGCCAGAAGAGACACCAGCACAGAGCCTTGGAATTTGTCCTACTCAGAGCCAGCAAATTCAAAGCCAAGAGGGGACATCAGTGCATAAATTTGCTAAGCATGCTACGAGGTGATCTCAAGAAAGCAGGACTCGGTACATTCAAGTCAAGCATGGACCTGAAGAAGCTAAGGAATTTGGCTGAGGACAAGACACAGTGGGCAAAAGCGAAGAAGGACTGATTGCAGCTGTAGGATGTTTCTAATATTACAGCCACAGAATACAGTAATCATACATAATCCAAATATTAAACTAGGAAAACGTGATACGCCACAATGTTGAGATATACATAATGCTTGTAGGAAGACCAAAATCAGATGCCTTACACTGGTGCCATGTCTTCTATTTATAGGCCACAGAGTTCAGGCAGGATCCAAACTACCGGCGCTGATTGATCTGGGCTGGATCCTGCAGGTGTGTATACACATGCTCCCTGATTGTGCTGGCCTGGATCCACAGACTCAGTCCAACCATGGGCACCCTATGAAGTTTCAAAGCGATCTGAAAAATGGCGATGGAGTTATCATCCATAAAGCAATTTTCAAGATGGCCACCGGTGGCTGGTGGCCATCTTGGATTTGGGATCATCAATTTTGATAGGTTTCTTCCCCAGACATAATCCAACCATGCTATAAGTTTCAAATCAATCAAGGTGACGGAGTTATCATCCAGAAACTAATTTCAAAATGATCGCCAGTGGCTAGCATACATCTCAGATTTCGGATCATTGTCAATTTCTATAGGTTTCTTGCTCAAACAGAATCCAGCCACCCTATGAGCCATTCTCAAGATGAAATCTGTGGTTTTCTGCAGTTCTTCCACAGGCCCATACAGCTTTTCAAGAAAAGAGGTTGACAAAGGCCAGATCTATTCTCTCAGCAGCTGATACGTACTGCAACATTGAAGTATGTGCTCTGTGGTCTGTTCTGTTTCTCCACAAGGACAAGCGATGTTGTAAGGTGGAACCGCCTGTACATGTGTTGGTTTAGTCTGTTGTGTCCAGTTCTGAGACGAAAAATGGTCACTTGCTCTGGCCTCGAGAGATGATGGTAGGCATCTTCTGATTGAGGTGTTCTATAGAGTGACCTGATGATAGTCTTCATCTCTGTATGGGTAACCATGTTTTCTGTCTGATTCTCTTCTGCACCCACCTTTGCCATCTTGTCTGCTTCCTCATTTCCTTGGACTCCACAGTGTGAGGGGATCCACTGCAATGCTATCTGAAAGCATTTGATGGTTTGTAGTGCTTCTTCAAGTTGTGGTAGCTTACCTTTGGTGATAGCCTCAAGGACGGAGTGGAGTGGGCATCAGATAAAAAGACAATCTGTGCAATAGGGTCTGCTGTTCTGCTGATGGTATTAGCTGCATGAACCAGTGCTTCGACTTCAGCTCTGTAGTTTGTGCAGTGTTTGCCTGTCGGTATTGCAGCTGACTCATGTTGTCCGTTTGGATACTGTATGTGCAGTCCGGCACCTCCGCTCCTAATTACATCTTTGGCTGATCCATCTGTGTAGATCCTTATCCATGTCTCCTGAGGGTACATTTCTTCCAGCATGGCTAGGGTCAGGGCCTTCTTGCTCACATCACTGTGTTCATCTTTGGTTGTGAGATGAGGTACTGTGGTGCGAATAGCTATGCTCTCTAGTTTGTTTTCCCAGGGTGGAGGATCAAGGGTGTGGTTTGGGTCTTCTAATTGTGCTGGCAACATTTCTTGGTGTTTCCTTTGAAGTGTTAAACAGTAACAGAGCTATCATCCGGAAAGCAATTTTCAAGATGGCCACCAGTAGCTGGTGGCCATCTTCGATTTCTGATCATTGTCAATTTCAATACGCTTCTTCCCCAAATCTCATCCAACCACCCTGTGAAATTTCAAACTGATCCAATAAACGTTAGTGCAGCTATCATCCAGAAACCACTCTGCCACCCGCCCGCCTGCCCGGATGGTGTCATCATATAATACAAAAATTGGCAGGGTATAAAATGACCCATTTTACCTAGTATGTAACATAAATTTTCGCAATTCATGATGCATGACCATGTACATGCCATTTGCACATGTAACCATGTCTTCTCCCATATTACGAAAATGACAAATTTTTACATTTCTAGAAGGAAGATGAAACATTATTTGAGTAGGTAATGGATAAACCCCATCTGTCACTCGAGTATATGACATCATAATGAACTACATCAAATGTAGGCTGATGTCACACTCAGAATGTATAATGAATGATGTAGCTAAGTCTCTCATCTAACCCTTTAAAAGTTTGTCATGTGTACGAATTGTAGGTCTTTACTATTAATATCCATTCTTTTAAATATTTTGAAACTAATTTGACTGGATTCTCTTGCTGCCATATGCAGCAACAGCACCAAGTCAAATCAGTTTCAAAATACTCAACAGCTAACATGACATTGTATAGTTTTCTGGAAATTGAGGTGGTCATCACTATACATGTATCTCAGCTGACTGACAGTAGTCAGCTGAGCTAACAGTAGTAATGTTTTATGATTCTCACACACCAATCACACCCTACACCCATATTGATACTAGTATGCAATACCACTCCACCCTAACACACACTAAATGACCATGATATTGTACGTATATTTAACCTACATGTAAGCTCTGACTTTGATCTATAGCATACATGTAAGAACTACACGTAATTGTCCAGACTATTTCTACTTGGATGGGAAAACCTGGAAAGGTCAACGTTTAAAAGAAACTAGCAGCACTGGTTCATGTGTGAGGGATTTACTAACCTTATCTTTGGCAGTCTGCATCCAGCTTCCCCACCAAGTTGCGTCGATATCTGCATTGTTGCTACTACGGGTCTCTGAACTGCAAATTCAAGAAAAATCAATTAAATATGTTTGTAGAGGAAAGAATATTGGCACAAGTTGTGATCTCTCTCCTTGGCTTGCACAAGTATTTGATTATTCGCCATTAGTTTAAAAACGATCGTGGATGATCACATTAACAAATAATTGAATAATCGAAGTTCTTCAATCTGAAAATGCAAAGTAGGCTTACACGTACAGTTTCCTGTGATACTACCCCATGTGAATGTGAAAAATGTCTGTAAATATTTTGCTATATCTATATATTACTTATTTTGTGACTTGCTTTGACATACATGTATGTTTGATGAAAGAAAATGACCAGATGACCCGGAGGGTCTGGTCTTATGTTTTACTAATTACATATACCTACCTCCATGCATTACTATTGCTCTTTCCTTCTCGGAAGGGAAGCATAGTAGGATGAATTTTTTTACAGCCCATGTTTGCTGGGTATTATCAGACATGGGGGTCAAATGCAAACACATTTGCATTTAAATGCATTTAAATACTTCTTGTGAAGTATTTGCATTTGTATTTGCGTTTGAAGATTTAAAATTACAAGTATTTGCATTTGTATTTGTATTTGAGGATTTTGAAAAGTCAACTATTTGCATTTGCATTTGCATTTAAACAGTTTTTGAAAAGTATTTGAAATTTCAAATCGTTTTCAAATGTTTTCAAATACTTTTTGCAAAAAAAGAATTAAATCTGTGCAACAGTGCTAATTTCAGTCTGCAAATTGAGTTTCTTAAAGTCATGGTTCGTATGGGATGTGGTGGGTTTTTAAGAATTTGTTGAAACATTGTGACTGGAAATGTAGAATGGCACATCTATGCATATTATAACATCTCAGTAACCCTTTCACCACTGAAATCCTGGCCCAAACGACAACCATACAAGAGAGCTGTTGATTATTTTGAGAAAAATTGACTGGAAGCCATTGCTGCCAATGACAGCAATGTCTGGCAGGCACATTAACGTCAAAATATTCAACAGGCTTCCTGTATGGTTGCTTTGAAATTGCCATTAAGAGAAATTTATTGGTGAAAGGGTTAATTGTCTATCAAATTCACTTATACATATTTTATTTTTTAAATAAAATTTTTCAATATCTTCAAGAATTTATTCAAACTGAAGGCTTTATATGACTGAAAGTTGTTGCTGACTAGTGCACCAATAGTTACAGTCAAAATATTTAGTATTATTTTAACCACAAAATAAACAGTTGTTTATATTGTTTACGGCCTAGTATATTGTTTCAACTTATTCTAAACCATATACACTGTTTTTTTGGCTAATCCAGTCTAAGATAAACAGAAGAAAGTTCACTAAGATCACATCTTGTTCAATCCTAACTAACAATGCTTCTGAGCAGCATTAGTGTAAACCAGGCATTAGGATAAAACTAGCAAACCACAAACTAATTAATCACTCATTAACTAAATGCTAGTCATAGTAAATAGACAATCCTATACTTATATGTATTAAAGTTTTGCCATAGCCTCTTCTAAATATAGTAAAATGTTCTAATGTTTAAGCTATTAATTTGTTAGTATCATGGCATCTCCATTCAGCCAGTGGTTAAGCAAATTTCAGTGTGTTAGGGTGATCCAGATGAGAAAGGAAAATACCATGTTAAATGCAAGCATTGCTCTACAGAGTTATCAAGTTCTACAAAAGCTACATTGAATCTCATCAACCACCGTAAGGTAAGATTTTATTTGCATATTATAAGTGTTGACGCCTCAGTTAACCCTTTGACTAATGAAATTCTGACAGATAAATTTCAAGGCAACCATACAAGAATGTTGTTGATTATTTTGAAAGTAATTTGACTGAAAGCCGTTAACTCTCCGTCTAGTCTCTGATTACAAACACATTTTCTGGTCCTGGTACATTATATTATAAGTGTTGACACCTCAGTTAACCATTTGACCAATGAAATTCTGACAAATAAATTTCAAGGCAACCATACAAGAATGCTGTTGATTATTTTGAAAGTAATTTGACTGAAAGCTGTTAACTCTCCGTCTAGTCTCTGATTACAAAAACACATTTTCTGGTCCGGGTACATTTGCATATTATAAGTGTTGACGCCTCAATTAACCCTTTGACCAATGAAATTCTGACAGAAAAATTTCAATGCAACCATACAAGAATGTTGTTGATTAGTTTGAAAGTAATTTGACTGAAAGCTGTTAACTCTCCGATTACAAAAACAGATTTTCTGGTCGCAGTACATTTGCCTATTATAAGTGTTGATGCCTCAGTTAACCCTTTGACCAAGGAAATTCTGACAGATAAATTTCAAGGCAACCATACAAGAATGCTGTTAATTATTTTCAAAGTAATTTGACTGAAAGCCATTATGCCTTCACTTACAAAAACATATTTTCTGATCCGGGTACATTTGCAGACAACAGGAACACTATTCATGAAAATTTACCACTGGAATGACCGGCTCAATAACAGAGCCAGTCATTCCAGTGGTAGATTTTCAAATATTTTCTTTTCCTGGTCTGCAAATGGACATTTTCTATCAAATGGGCCAAGCGAACAGGTGCCCAGTCACATAAACTGGACACACTCCTCAAATTATTTGTGGTTACAGAGTGACTGAAGGCTTCTTCAGGAATCTCCATACTCTCTCTAATGATGAGATCCATAGTAATTCGCTTGAATGCTATATCTCAGAATGAGGCAAGAGGAGGGTTAATCCAATACCCAGAGCCACTGAGTAGGTCATTAAGCACAATGACAACCTCATTGGCTGATAGCTATCACATGACCTTGTTGGTAGCAACCACAACTTCATTCCTTTACCGAATCCAGTCATATAACCCAGCTTTATGCAGATCCATGAAGAGGCAGATGATCCTATCACTACTCGACTCTGTATATCTGACTAAGGCTGAAATTAAAAATTAACCTAAATATTCTACAATATATGATGGGAAATTTCCTTCAGAAATACCCAAATATGTCAAAGTCTGACATATCCGGGTATACCCAAAGGCTGAAGAATATAATGAATATCTTATGCTGAATATAACTATTCTAACAAGATATGACCATTAAAATGGAGCCCCAAGCCCCCCCCCCCCACCCACACCCCAAGTTTAACAGAGGGGAGGCTTGAGGTGGGCCGTAATGCAAGGAGGTAGGTGTATGTAATTAGTCAAATATAAGACCAGACCCTTCAGGTCGTCTGGTCGTTATTACTACATTATAACCTACCTCCTTGCATTACCATTGCTCAAATACAGATTTCAACATGGCATAAAGCCCAGAGGGAGGCAAATTTTTGCGCAAAGTTGATGTAAAAAATAGAAAGAATGAATATGAAGTTAGTAATAACAAGTAGAGTAAGATACTACAAATGATGGTAATTCCTCAGAATTACTCTCATAAATAACCCTAATAGAAAGGGTACAGAAGAAAGGAGAGCAGAAAGGAAGACATTAAACAACCACAAGAATACAAGAGAGAAGAGATGATCACGCAAGAATGATATGAATAAAAACAAGCATTCTGTAAATATTGCTTTGCAATACATGTCCCCTAACTGGTGATATAAATCTTTAGAGATTAACAGTCAAAAATTTCATTAACAATTGTCAAAAGCAGCTGAAACTCGAACTTGATCTGTTACTTCTCATAACGTAGCAATAACCCAAGTCTCAGTTATATATGGTGAAGGAGAAGGAAAGTCTTGAAAGCTGATATGTTCCCGTTTGAAATAAAATTCAAGTTCACTTGGATTAGCGTGTATTTTCTTGAATAAGCATACCAGTATATATGTATTTATAATCTCTGTGTGGCAGCATTTATGTGTAAGTGCATGCATTTTATGTTAATGTCTAACCTATTTCAAAACTAGGATTAGCTGGAATTTTCTTGAAGTTTTAGATAGCTGGGACTTTCTGGAATAAAATCCAAGCTAGGTGGGCTTAGATTTTCTTGATTGTTCAAGCTAGCCGGAATTTTCTTGGATTTTAAGTGGCCAATACCGGCAAGCTAGCTTGGATTATCTTGAATGTTCAAGCTAACTGGAATTTTCTTGAATGTTCACGTTAGCTTAGATTTTCTTGAATGTTCAAGTTAGCTCGGATTTTCTTGAATGTTCAAGCTATCTGGAATTTTCTTAACAAGGCCTTGCTTGGATTTTCTTGATTTATCTTGAATTTTCTGTGGCCAATACCAGCAAGCTAATCCAAGCTATTCCAACTTATCAAAAGCTTGGATTAGCTGGGATAAGCTGGTTTATTCAGCTCCACAGAACTTGTATATACCTGAATATCCATGAATATCCAAGCTTTTTTTTTAGCCTGGGTTTGTATTTCATAAGTCAAAAGGGGACATAACTCCATCGTCAAATGACGCAAACGTCTGAAACTTGAACTTGGTCTGTAATTTCTCATAATAAAGTAATGAACCAATTCTCAGTTGAATATCTTGAAAGACTGCGAGAAAAAGGGTGGAAACTAATATTTTTCGTATTTCTTAAGTCGAAAGGGGGCATAACTCCCTCAAAAATTTACACATATGCCTGAAACTCGAACTTGGTCTGTAACTTCTCATAACAAAGTAATGTAGCAGTTCTCAGTTTAATATCTTGAAAGACTGCGGGAAAAAAGTGCGGAAAACTAATATTTTTCGTATTTCATGTCGAAAGGGGGCCATAACTCCATGAAAAATTGACAAAAATGTCTGAAACTCGAACTTGTTCTGTAACCCCTTATACTAAAGCGATGTACAAATTTTCCTTAAATATCTGGAGTGCGAAAAAAAGTGCGGAAAGCTAATATTTTTTTTATTTCTTAAATCGAAAGGGGGCATAAAAAAATTGATGAAAATGTCTGAAACTCGAACTTGCTCAGTAACTCCTTATACTAAAGCGATGCCCCGATTTTCGCTTAAATATCTTGAGTGCGGAAAACTGATATTTTTCGTATTTCTTCATAACTCAAAATCTGATTGTTAAGGATTCAGTATGCCGCTAACCAGCTACTCAGTTTGCTGCTAACCAGCCGCTCAGTTTGCCGCTAACCATTCTCCCGCCGGCAGAGGCTTAATCCTCCGTGACGTCGTATCTCCAGACTGACCCTCTGCCACATAACTAGCCAAAATCATGGCGCGCATGTTTGCTGCGCAACGTCTTTAGCCAATCAACGCGCGTCGTTACTAAATTGAGCGACCCAATCAAAATCGTCGTTCTATCTACATTTTGGCGATATGACCGACTTCCCGGCACGAAGCCACGCCTCTTGTATCAGTGTAAATACACGAAGTCATGGATTGTAGGCCTAGCGACAATAGCACGAGGTAATATTTGAGAACAATTCGTGAGATGCTAGTATATTTTAGGTAATATACATATAATACAACACTATTTTCGTGAAATAATATGAAATGCCTCAGATACCAGTGGCAAGCGCTTGATAATCGGATGTAATCAATGATGTGGCTAGTCGATCTGCTGGCTGTTTTGTAGTAACCTTGACAGTCATGCGAAGACGCGATCATTGATAAATGTTGTTTTTTGGGGGTTTTCTGAGTTACCCTCTAAAGCTTTAGTTTGTCCGCTCTCTCCCAGTCACGTCACAATTTATTTTTACTGTGATATTCACATATTGCTAAACAGAATTGAGCTAAGCGGGGTGCGGGGGCGTGCTGTCAGAAAATTAGACAGGTTGTGAAAAGTTGCTTCTCACAGTACATTAAATTTAGTCTGCTTAATAATAACAATAATAATAATAATAATAATAATAATAATAATAATAATATTAGTTTTTACAAAATTCCCTTACGACGTCATTTTCACGTGTGTGCAGATGACTGGCCGGCAAGTGGATGGCCAGCTGATCACTGTTTTGTTAGTAAAACAACAACGCGGCAGCTGTTGATGCTACTCAAAGCTATGAGAATTGCAATTTTACATCAGCTCTACCGATAAAGTTGGCCAAATTGACAAAGTGAAGGCAAAATACTACAGCGATGATATGCCAGAAACGGCCCCCCCCCACCCCATCAGTGCATGTGAATCTTGGTAAAATGCAGGCGACGCTATCTCACGACATAGATTTCAAAATATCTTCTGGGGAAGAACCCAACCCTGTACACCATATTTAGGTTGGCTTTGCACCAACCCACCTCCGCCAACCCCCCCCCCCCCCACCCCTCAACCCCAACCCCCACCCTTGGGGTGGTGGGAAGTGGAGGGTGGTGGTGGTGGACTGCATAACTTCCCACCCGCATCCCAGTAAATAAACAATGATTAATTTCAATTTAATTATGAATTAATTAATCAATATGCAGGAAACTACTTCTCAGAGCATCTCATTTTCCATTTATTATAGGGGAAGGGGCATGACACCCCACCTACCCCCATCACCATTGGGAACCCCACCCAGACCATGACTGCTAGTTTGGACACACCCCATGATAGCATCTTAAATCCATCATGACACAGTTGGTGAATTTATTATTAAACTCTCCAAACGTACGAGTGTTATTTTCACAAATTGTGTGTTTTGTGGGGTTAGTAACAGAAACAGAGGGTGGGGTAGGGAGCATTAGGCCCCTAAAAGTTTTAGATGTTGTATGGAGGGGTGGTGGTTAAGACAATTTCTTTTCCTGGCAGCAACCTTGAAAATGTATAATAGTAAATAAAATAATACTAAATACAGTCATACTCAGATTATGTAGCTGATCAGCATTGTATATTTTAATATTCAACTGGAAAAACATCTGAAATTTATAGAGTGAACATGGTGAGCTCATATGCTATGGGCCAGGGGCTGTAGGATCTGGATCTAGGGCTATCTGTTCGGCATTATCCCTGTAATGGTGAGGATTGGTAAATGATATTTGAATTTTTGCTAGTAAATGGCTGTTTGTAGGTTAAGGAGATTTTTTGTACTTTACTTTATTTTACTGCCCCAGTAACAAAGTCAGCCATTTCATTTTTCAAAAAGTAATCTTCCCTTGGCTTGCAAATGGACATCTTTCGAGATATACCACTACAGAAGCAATTTTGGGCAAACATGACAATTTCCCCCTTAATGGTTTAATTTCATTAAGAAAATTTCAATTTTTTCACACAAAATGCACATTTACACTTTGGAGATCAAAAGAAGGCAATTTTTAAAATTTACAACTGAAATGGCCGTCTTGATTATGGAGCCAGGCATCTCAAGATCAATACAAATGCCGGTTTTGGACAATTTGGCCTTTAAAGGGTCAAAACTCACTTTGTTGTATTACATATGTTAATACTATGTTACGAGACAAAACTATTTTGATAAAATTATAAAATAAATGAAAAGAAATTGGGAATTAGTCATTCTTGGGGCAAAGTAATTTCAATTAGCAATTCCAATTCCTAAAAATTTACCAATTTATCCAATGTGGTAATTGAATTACAGTACAACTTTCAATTACCATCAGTCCTGGTCATTGTTTAATTGAATCTTTTATCTAGAGCCTATAAATTCCCCTGTATGGGTGGAGTTACACCCTTGTCTGTCAGGAACTTGCTTCCACATATCTAATGTTCAGCATTTCCTGAGTGAATGGCACATGGCTAGATACTCATACACCACCCCTATTTAAAAGACAAATTGGTTTCTATGCTTGGGCAGATCTGGGGGCCATATCTTCAGCAATGTTTTAATATGGAGTGAGTGATTCAACACTGGCAATGCTACCTAATTTCTCTGAACCAATTCATGGCATGACACTTGCAGATGCACACATCTGATTATCTAATGCTAAAACATTTTGTAGAATGTACACTGTTTGCATACACTGAGATAAACATTGATTGTTCTTTCTATACTATCTACTTTATCAAGCATATCTCATCAGTCACCCATATTTTAAATTATGTAATTATTTAAATAATTTTGCTATTGACTGTAGATTGTTACTGCAGAATTTGAAGTGGAAGTGAGGATCTACATGGGTGGTTCTGTTATTTTAACTACATACACATAATTTATGCAATAGCAGTTGGTATCATGTCTTGAGGCCCAATAAAATAATTTACCAATCACATGCCCCTAGCAATTGAGGTAGGTAAATGTAGAGAATTATCTTTCATGGTGAAGGTTAGGGTTTCTTTTACTTTGTTTTTGCTAAGTACAGCAAAACAAAGCTAGGAAAATAATAAAACTATGAAAAGTCAATAAATTCTACAATCAGTCCAGTCTTTTTATGTAGAAATATAAATATCGCAGTATTTTTGGAAGCAGGTAAACTGTATCCATTGTTGCAGGTACATGCATGTGATGAATCCCAATGTGATGAATCCTAGACATCCATATAATTTTAACCCTTAAGGAGATGTAGCTATTCATTAACCATTTACACACTTTTTGTGATTTAATGGAAATTGTATAGGTGCTGTATCTGTATTCAATTAAGTTGCCATCCCCTTGAAGAAATTGCTGAATGAAACCATGACTTCCTATCAATTTCATTTCAAAATGTTCAGCAAAATAGGTATTCAATCAGAAATTTTGCATACATTTTTGAAAGACTTACTTAAGCTCATAAAAGTTTTCTACAATTGTTTTCCAATTCTTAAATTTTATCGAATGCTTATATATCCAAATTATATTATATTATATAATTAATACAAACAGACAATAATTTAAGGATGGCCTCAGTGAGATGTCAAGATTGCATGTCAGTCTACAATTTCAGTCCATATAGAATGATAAGCCTGTGATATCAGTATTTAAATCAGAAACATTTAAAATTAGGTTGCAAACACACATTCTAGCAAGAATGATGGAAATTTGTACTTAAATGCAGAAATTAATGTTGAAATGCAACACAAATTTTGTACTGAAATTTGTGAATTTTGTGTCAAAAGCAAAGGTTTACAGAGAAATACATAAATTTTGACTGTTAATATGAATACCTGGGCTCAAAATTCTAAATTTGTAATGGAACATTTCATCAAATATCAACCAGTGTTTAAAATGTAACAGGAAACAAGATGTGGACCTAAATTGAAAGAATACATGTGTATGTGTGAAAATTCTATGATTTGGTACTGAAATCTGTGACATGTACATGTGTGTGAAAATGCAAAAATGTGTTACTGAAATCTGTGAATTTGGGATTATAAGCAAGTGTTTACCCAGAAAAGAATTTCAAATGAATAGTAATGTGAAAATTTTACCTGGAAATGTTAAGATTCTGGTCAGAAACATACAAAACCTTTGACAGGGAACAAGAAAATCTGGACTAAAAAGTAATTGCTTTGTTCAGTAACAAAAAATATGGATGCAAAATGCAAGAGTATGAGAATTTAGGCTGGAAATACAAACATTTCTATTTGAAGAATTGATATCTAAGTTCCAAATATGAACATTTTAACAGGATTTTAGGTAAAGAATGAAAGAATTTACGCCCAAAATGGAAAAACTTGGTTATGAAATGATAACCACTGACCAATAATGTCAAATTCCTATTCAACAAGTCCAAACCCTATATTATTGACATGCTCACTCTGAAAATTCATCAACTAACAGAGCCCTTTAATGGTAAAGCCGGCAAAAACCACCCTCTGCGGTGGTATTGAGAATATTTTCAAGAACTTATCACTGGAATGCCTGCCTCAATAACCGAGCCAGGGATTCCAGGGATAAATTTTCCATTCTTGGCCTACAAATGGATATTCACTAAGTAAAAATGAGAATTTCCTTAACCAATCTTTACCATTAAAGGGTTAATCAAACAAATTCAATTGGCTAGCATCCAGAATGCACACAGTACTGAAAGTCCAGGCCGAAATGCACACTGCTATTGTCAACATGATTGTGTTGTGGTAAAACACCCAGTCAAATGAGATGACGTGATAAATATACATGTATGATGTCCGTGGGGTATGATGTATTTTTCATATAGCTGGTTTATTGGCTGAAATATAAACAACCTATTACATTCTCAACCCATAAATGGTCAGGATTTTTCAAGAAAATTCAAATCTGCTTATTGAAGTCCATTTTCAAGGCAAGATTCTGAGGCTACTTTTGGAAATTTACCACTGTAATCACTGATTTCGGTTATCGAGCCAGTCATTCCAGGGGTAAATTTCCAAAAAATAATCTTATTTTGGCCGACAAAATTGACCTTGACACGCCTGTAGAAGCTGGTTTAGGCCGGCTTGGGCATTAAAAGGTTAATAAACAGAAACTCAACTTTATTTATATATTATATTATATATCACCTAAAGAGCCATCTTTAATCAAAATTCAGATCAACTACCGCAAAGATCAGCCTCAACATACACAACTTTTAACCCTTTTAAGCATTAATGGTCAGGATTTGTCAAGAAAATTTTAGTTTGTCTTTAGTGGATGTCCATTTATAGGCCAAGAACAACAACAGTTTTGTAACCCAACAAAAATAATAAGCCACTCAATTCACTGTTTGCTATAAGTCACCTGACTTAGATATCTCAGAAAATTTTAACCTATTCATTTCCATGGTGTGGGTTCCCTTCTAACAAGGTTAGCAGAGATACATCCCTCCATTGGGTAGTCTTGATAGTATCTCTAACTCTAAAGCAGTCATTGCTCTAGGGAACCGGTTCCTCTATTCCTATAGAGAACATATAAATGAGTCTGTGAGCATGCGCACTAATGATACTATGCATGCGACCGAGTCCAAGCCTTCATTAATTAATTTTCTGTATTACAGGAAACACCTAACTTTTATCTCAACAAATCCTATTCATTCCATAATCTTGTGGAGCTACATCCACATTTAATGCTTCATGAATACCACAGTACAAGCGGTCTTTGTTGAATAAGTCATAGTACTTATGCAAAATGTTTATAATTTACGTGAATATGAACAGAAAGTTCGTTGTGACCAAGTTGAAAGAAAATGGCCCCAGCTTCACATTACAAGCCAGGTGAAGTCAATAACTCTGATCCTATTTTAGCCACGAGGCTCGTTCCTACGAAAGGTATACTATATACCGGTTTGGAACATCTCCTACGAAAGGTATCCTGCATAACATATGTAACATACCGGTTGGGAAGTTAGTGGATCAATTAAGAGTTTTGACTAGGTACGTATTTCCGAGCGTCATTCTTTCCTACATAAGGTATACTACATACCGGTTTGGATAGAATAATGTTAGGGAGCCAGCCAGTGGCAAAGTAAATCTCCGTTTGGAGGCGCTGACGAGAAGCGTAGATCTCATTGCCGAATTTCTGATTCAAGGATAACTATATCCGAGTACTCGCTTAAGATACTTCATTAAAATTTGCTTTAACCTGATCTGGTCAGATAATATCACGTGGTTTATATATCATGTGATTATCACATGATTTTGATTTATATATTATAAAGACGACATTTATGTCAAGTTAGGATTAATTTTGATGGAAAAAACAATCTTTATTAAAGGATACGCAATATTTAGGCTGTTCAATTTAATAATTTCACTTCTGCTAATGATGTTTTGACGTACACATTAAGCATAGCCGCGAGGTGACAAGATTTGTGCAGGGGGGTTTTCGTGGTATCTTCAGACGTTAAGATGTTTAAAAATTCAGAGGAAAATAAGTTTTATCCTTGTATATAGTGCGCGCAAATTTTTTAGAATGTGTAAATTGAGCATAAATGTGCGTCCTATTTATGGATTTATAAGTAAATACGCCACTCCCATATTTGCTGGTACTCATTCAGATTCAACTTATTTCAGTTGCAACTTATGACTAATAACTTTGAGAGTTAAATGGTTAATATTTTGATAGTAAACGCTACAAACTTTGATGACCAAGTTTTACTATATCAGAGATGTGTGTTGATCTCAATGTTTTAGTAGCAAGCATAGCCTTTGGATCAGGAAAGTTCTTGACTATCAGCCCCTTTTTATTAGCCCTAAGATGGGGTTTTTCCCTACTTAATGTATAATCTAATGTCTCATCATTTTGGAAATTCTTTCTGCGGGTACTTAACTTGGGTGAAATTGGATATATAGAGCACATACCCAGGCTATGATGGATCATTCTATCGGCTCTCAATCGATTAATTGTTATAGTCAAATATAACATTCTGCTTGCAAATGGACTATTACTCGTGGAAATCATCTGAAAGTCTACCAGAAGAGGGGGAGAACTAACCTATTCAGAAAAATTTTCTCTCTAAGGGGTGTGTAAACTGTGAAATGTTTTGTCTGAACATGTTGTTTCCACACCATCTCTTAAAACATTCGAAAGTGGTTTAGGTAGGCTTTGGCATAGTCAAGAGGCAATGCATGACTACTCCGTACACGCAACCCATGACCAGAAGTGACGGCACAGGCATGGAGGTAAATGAAGAAGAGATGACCATACGGCCTAATTGTCCTGTGCTCAGTATTATTACCTAGATTATAACTCTCAATTTTTATGGTATAGCAACTGATTATAATTAAACTTCTGGTCTAGGTATGCCAAATCAATTCACTTCTGTTGTTTTGCTGGTATTGTTTGTTTCTAAATCACTTTTGACAATTTAAATGCCCTATTTCAGGGGCTCTTATTTTTAATTCTTTAATTCTTTATTAGTTGCTCTCAGTACAATGGCTGAACCATCCAATCATCCTCGTCCTTCGAAACCTTGTGTACACCCAACTCTTTGCATTTATCTTCAAGGAATGATTTTATTTTTTCTTATAATCCTAGCAGTGCTTTTGTCGTTTTGATTTCACTAGATTTCGTTTTGCTCCTGAATCTTCTCATGTATTACTCTCTTCCTATCAGCCTCCATCTTTCGACCTGTTCTCTCAAAAAATTGGAATCAATCATCTTTCGATTCTCCTAATATCAATCTGCAAATAAGTGCATCAGGCTTTATTATTTTAATTGTGAATAGTGGTTTGCTATCTTTTAGTATCATATCCGGCCTGATTTATTTTTAACATAGTTTTTCAGTCTTTCTTTTCTATCAGTAGGATCCCTCGCCATGATGAAGCATATCTATGAGTGAATGTAAGCTTGTCACAATAACAAAATCTTTTTTTGTCTTATCAAGATTTAAATTTTGATCTTTTTATTTGTCTAGTGATATGTCTATTACTATTATTTTCATATGGAGCTGCCTTCTCAGCCTTATCTATTCAAGCTTATTTTTATTCTTCTAAATTCTAACTTTCCCAAGCATTATTAAATAAATTCCTCAAGGGGGCCTAACCAAGATGATTGGATTATTGCCTTCGTATGGATTGTGGAATATGGTTTTTTCCTTTCACCCTTCTGTGTACTTTCAGTCCTTTGTCCTTATCCATCATTGATCTGGTCACAGGTTTGATGGACTTCTTTCCTGTTTAATCATCTGATAAAGATATTAACAATTCGGCTCATATCATACTAGCTTTGTTTTAAAATTAGATTTGTAAAATAAGATTCTGCAGGTTTATTCTGGTCCTAGCTGTCATGCTTAAGTGTTTCTATATAATCTCTACTCTATCAGGGGTGGGAATGGGTATAGCTAGCCTCATGCATGTCTTAGGTAGCAGATTTCCTACATATAGGGTACAATCAATGTAGTCATTGAATCCCCCTTTTTTCTATCAAACCATGTTGGTCTCCTTTGACATTAGTCCTGCTTCTGTTCCTGATCAATAATTTTCTGCTCTTTTCAAGTAGGATACAGTGGAGGAATGGCAGAATCCAAAGACTTTAAGGATTATGAGGTGCTGGCAGATCATCTTTTATAGGGTCTCGGCTCTTTTTTTCTGACAACTTCCAAAAAATTTACATTTCATGTTCTTATGATTTAATACTAATTCTGTTGTAAATTTTGGAATTATTTTGTCTGGAACCCATGGCTGCTTTGATACTGTTTGAGACAAAAATTACTTAGTCAATCGTTTTATAATATTCAACTCTTTTCCTGATATGTTGTCTCAGAAATGGAGTTCATCGATGAAAGGAATAATATGGACATGGAGTCATTTTGGCCAGTCATCACTGGTCTCATCAAGGATAAGGGACAGTGTTTTCTGATATTTCCATACATACAGAATTGATCCTAACTGGATCTGGGTTCTTTTAATTACATCATGGCCAGTCTGGGATTCCTCTGGCTTGAAAGGTTCCTTAAATGTGTTAAAATTTGGCCCGAATGGAGTCAGTTTTGTGTATGAAGGTCGTCTGGTAATTCAGAATTTTGTCCCTCACCACGACCGCATACACTGCATTTTCATTCGCTGGGTGTCATCGGTACCAAGTCACCAGTTTATCCATCTGCAGGTCCAGTTTGATGTCTTGTTATTACGTGTTTGGGGGAGGGGATCGCTATAGAATTTCCTCCCGTTCTTGTGTCTATGGAATCAGATAAAGTAATCTTACTACTCTCTTCCTTTTCAGGAACTAGAACAGGAACTAATACTCTAGTATTCCTCTTCAATACTCTGGAATATTGGCGAATGAAGAGATATTGTCTCTTTCTCAAGCCACCTATCTGCTCATGCAGTCATTTCTATAGTAGTGACTTTCATCAACAAGCAGGGCAGTTGAGGTTATCATATTTTGTCTGGAGTCTTGGTCTTCCTCCTGCGGTGGAGATGTCAGGAAATCTTTCAGCAGCTCACATTCCAGGTAGAATGATTTTCCTTGTAACTCATTTATTACATTCTATTAAGTTTCTACTCAGTATAGTGTCCAGATCTGATGTTCATATTCTTCCTCCAGGCTAGGCTCTGGCGGTAGATGCTCTGGTCCAGTAATAGACTTCACATTTTGCTTAAATATCTTCAATTTAACTTTCTAGTGCCAATTGTATTTAAGAACTTTTGTCAGCGGTTTCTAGTACAATTGTCTTTAAGAACTTTTGTCAGCAGAAAGTATTATCCCTTTAACCACTCCTGCTTGGCCCAATGAGAGTTATTCAGTGGATCTCGTAGTCCTCTTTGTGGAAATCCAAAGCGGCTTACCAATTTTGCTGATTTTCCATCTCGTTTAACAGCAGCTTTTAGTTCATCATTCCACAAATCTTCAATATGTATATATGGTATTTTCCAAGAGATCTGTTTTTCAGAAATTGATTTTTTTGTCTGAACTTTAGTATTCTTAATCAATTCAAACTATCTGTTACAGGAGAATTTACCAGAGTATATTTAAGGTTTTCAAATGGTTGTTAGAACAACACATTATCTCGCCCGATTCTGCATCCCATCATCAAGTCATAGATTCATGGGATATTTTTTGATGATTTAAATCTCTGTATGCTGGGGTGGTGTTATCGTTTTCACTAGCATCTATCCTCCTTTATTTTCTAGAAGCCGGTTTGAGAGTTATTAAGTATTTACATCATTTATCCATGGTACCGGTATTTTTAGGGTATACCACAATGGCAAATACCTATAATAAACTCCTCTATTAATCCACTCTTGGGTCCATCTGTTTAATTGTATAACTCTGAAATCATTCTTTTTGTACTAGCGGCCGAGTTTGTTAGATGGCATTTTGATATTCATATTCTTTTTGTGAATGATCTTTTCTAGGTGGTAGGAGATCTGCCCTCATTCTTTGCCCTTGAAGAGATCTTATATATATAAAACCTAATTAATTGTTTTCAATCCTTTCCGAAAATTATACCCAATTTAAAAGATCTTTTTGAAACACCGTTCACGTTACTTATGCAAATTTGTTTAGTAAGCGCGCATCTCATCAACTGGATTACAGACACCATTAATTGACACTAGAATGTATCTCCAGGAGACACTCAGTTTGTGTTAAGGCACACAATGTTCGTGGTACGGCCTTCTCCTTCACATTCTATGCAGATCTATCAGTGGACGACATTATGTAAGTTGCAGTATAAATGTCAGATTCTACATTATTTTTATCTGAAAGATCAGATTCAATTCACAATCTGACATTTCTCGTTTCGCCACTCAAACCTAGGCTCAATTGCCTAGATTCTTTAGTCAGCCGTCTTCTTCACCATCTCACATCTGTTTTTAAATTCTCTTTGCTGAGATTTTCTAATTAACATTATATTATTGTATTTTATTTAGAACATTTGTTTGTTCGTGCTCTTTCAGCACTTCAGCGATTTAGTTGGTTTTAGTATTTTTGGTGATTAACCTTTCATTCCTGATTTGCAATTTACCAACCCACCTAGTATTTGGGCTCTGACCAATTCTATGTTCTAGCAAACAGTGAATTGAGTGGCTTAGTATTTTTGCTGTGTTACAAAATGACCCAGACATATATACTGGTCTGGCGTTTTGTTAACTTACTAAAATACTTACCACTCAATTCACTGTGGCCCACCTCGGCCACCCCGTGTCGTTAAATTGCAAATCATTATTAAAAATTTGTGGAATTAATTAATGATGGCTTGGACTCGGTCGCATGCATAGTAGCATTAGTGCGCATGCTCACAGACTCGTTTATATGTTCTCTATAGGAATAGAGGAACCGGTTCCCTAGAGCAATTACTGCTTTAGAGTTAAAGAGATACTATCAAGACTACCCAATGGAGGGATGTATCTCTGCTAACCTTGTTACAAGGGAACCCACACCATGGGAATGAATAGGTTAGAATTTTCTGAGATATCTAAGTCAGGTGACTTATAGCAAACAGTGAATTGAGTGGTAAGTATTTTAGTAAGTTAACAAAACGCCAGACCAGTATATACGTCTGGGTCGGTTCCAGTTAAACTAGCCTCAAAAACATTCACCGTGTCAGAAGCTTGACATAAAGTTGACACTGTGTGATTTCAAGGGTTAAAGGATGAGGATTTGACCTTTCTCTCAAATTTAGGCGGGAAAATATAGTCTTTGTGAGAAACAGTCTCATGTTAATCAGCCGTTCAGTTTGTGAGAAACAGAGTCCTTCATGTTAACCAGCCGCTCAGTTTGTGAGAAACAGAGTTCTTCATGCTAACCAGCCACTCAGTTTGTGAGAAACAGAGTTCTTCATGTTAACCAGCCGCTCAGTTTGTGAGAAGAGTTCTTTATGCTAACAAGCTGCTCAGTTTGTCAGAAACAGAGTCCTTCATGTTAACCAGCCACTCAGTTTGTGAGAAACAGAGATCTTCATGTTAACCAGCTGCTCAGTTTTTGAGAAACAGAGTTCTTCATGTTAACCTGCCACTCAGTTTTTGAGAAACAGAGTCCTTCATGTTAACCAGCCACTCAGTTTGTGGCAAATCACATACTCTGCTGCAAACCAGCTGCTCAGTGTTAACTATGCCCCCACTTAGTGGCAGGTTAACATCTAGCCGCTAGGCCATGTTAAGTCCTGTTGCTCCGTTTTTCCTTTGCTGCAAACTAGTCGCTAACTAGCGGCTAGTTATCCGCAAAGTAAACTTTTTCATAAGGGAGAAATTCTGATCCAGGATAGAGGATAATGCTAATACACGTAACTTGAAAACTATCCCAATCAGCAGATAAGGCATGAATTTCCGAAAGAAGGCTAGTTGAAGCTATTGCTAATAAAAATGATGCTCTGAGAGTAAGATGTTTAAAACAACCAGATTCTAAAGGATTAAAGAGTTTAGCAGCTAGAACCTGAAGTACAAGGGATAGGTTCCAAGATGGAAGGGGTTACTGAAGGGAGGATGAGAATTTCCCAAAACCCTAAAGAAATCGTGAACAGTCCAGGCAAAAATGATAGGACCTAACAGGTTAACATACAGATTCTTCTGAAAAGGTAGAAAGTTTATGAATTATAATGGGATTACCCAAGCATTTGACTGACTGAGTTTTTGACAGAAATTCTGCCCCGGGATAAAGAATTATGCTAATACCCGTAATTTGAAACCTATCCAATTCAGCAGAAGAGGCATGAATTTCAGAGCGACGGTTAGCCATTGCTACTGCTTATAAAATTACTGCTTTGATGGTAAGATATTTTAAACAAACAGAACCTAAGGGTTCGAAACGTTTTTATCAAGAACCTGTGATACAAGTGAAAGGTTCCAGGAAGGAAGGGGTTTCTTAAAAGGAGGACATCAATTACCCATACCTTTAATGAGGTCGTGAAATGAATTTTTTGTACTTGGACCAAAAGGTCAAGAAGACATTTGACAAGGAGTTCAGACCAAATCGATAGGAACTGACAGTGATAACTGAGAGCTTTTTCTGATAGAAAAGGAAACCCAGAAAACTGTGACCTGAATCACAGAGGGCTCAGAGGGAAGGATAGAACGGACTGAACCCATTTGTTGAAAAACTCAAATCGAGCCATATATATGTTACAAGTGGAAGTTCTGAGGGATTTCTCCAAAAGTTCATGAAAACTGACTAAAAAGATTGATGAAGTAAGGGCAACTCGACAATTTCCAGACTGAAAAGAGAAAGTTTCTGGATTCTGATGGAGAATCCTGACTCTGATCTGGGACAATAGATTGTGGGAGACAGGAAGTAACAGAGGGAGATCTACAAGAAGGTCCGAGAGATCTGGAAACCAGGATTGTCGGCCAAAACTGAGCTATTAACAGGACCACACAAGGAAGTTGCCTGATCTTTCAGAGTACCAGAGGAATGAGAATCGTAGGGGAAAAGCATAAGCGAACATGTTGTCCCAAGACTGAGTAAGAGCGTCTACAGAAAGAGCCATGACTTCTGGAAGAGGAGATATGAAGTTGTATATCTTTCTGTTCTTGCGAGAAGCAAATAGGTATATGAGAGGAAGCCCTAACTGGAGAAAAATTGACTGGGCTACAGCCTCTATCAAATCCCCTTCCTGGAAGGACGCGATAACTGATTGGCTAGAAAAATCAAATTGCCTGGGACGTGGGATGCTTGAAGAGAAACTGCGGAACTTGTACCAGTGAAGAACCATCAGTGACTCTCGAATGATAGAGACCAACTTGGACCCCCCCCCCACCCCTGATGATTGAGAATGAGACTACTGTGAAAAAGTCTGATCGGATAAAGATTGAGACCGCGAATCAGGGGTTCCCAATGGACTAGGGCATGGAAAACCACCCACAGTTCTAAAAGGTTGACATGAAAGGAAGATTTTGTGAGGGACCAGGATCCTGAAATCGTCTTGCAATCCCAGGAGGAGCCCCATCCTTGCAGTGATGTATCTGTGAAAAAGATGGCCTGAGGAGATGGTGGATGAAGAGGGACCCCTAATAACAGGGATTGACTGACTTTCCAAAACTGGCAATGGTTCATGAGTTGCAATTGATGAAAATCCAATGATCCAGAAATCTAGAGACTGATTCCAGTGGGTCATAAGATAGAACTGGAAGGGTCTTTTCATCAGAGGAGCCCAAGGAATCACTTTCTATATCTAAACCATGAGGCCTATGAATCTGACGAAAGATCTGGCCGAAACTAACTGGCCTACCTTGAGAGGTTGAATTGTGGATACCATTATCTGCATATTGGGGAGGTAAATAACTTCCACTGAGAGAGGATGAAAGAGACCTCCAGCTGGGTAAAAACACAGACCAGAGGAACCTCTCCATAATATGATATCATGTATAAAAAAGAAATCTTTGCAACCAGGAAGACAAAATATGGAAAGACCTCCCATTAAGAATGCGTACAAATCGATCCTGATTACAAAATGAAACGTACACATCAGTTATACTCATAATACAATAAAAATAAAATAAGAAGACCTAATAATGAAAGAAGATAAGAAGCCTACCAACTGAAGATATACTGGTATGATACCTAATATCTGAATAAAGAAAGCTATAAATGAAGAATAAAGGCTAAAAAGTCTCAATATTCCAATTAGGGCTAGGCTGATAATAGCTAGGATGTTGATAGTTAAGATATTTCTTGAGTTATGTCAGTATAAGTCCAAAGTGTTCAAGAGTCTATTTAAATAATTTAGGATGTTACAATGAGATCAGATAGAGACTTCCAAGCATCAATTTATACTATTAGAAAGTAATGTTTCTTGAATCGAGTGAAAGGCGATGTACCTTCGTTATAAGAGCTATATCCTTATTCTAACCCCTTCCTGAGGTAACTTGCATTGACTTCTACTATTCAATCTCTACCACTATCTCCGTATGGAGAAATAAGTATACCATAGAAGTATGGCCATTGATTTCTACTATTCAATCTCTACTACTGTCTTCGCATGGAGAAAAAAGCATCATAGAAGTATTGCCGTACTTATAAAAAGTTGTAGACATTGAAACATTATAGATAAATTTATTTAAAGTGTCTTAACTAGATTTAGTGACAAATAGAAATCCCATAGTAAACCTATGGGAGGAGTGAGAGTCCAGCTATAGTCAGATAGAATTAGTTAAAATAAACTGCTCTAAGTATAGGATCTATATAATAACCAAAAGAAAAACTCCATGTAAATAAAAAGGGAACCAAATATATACGGGGCGAATTGTCAATGACATAGTGATAAAAAAAAGTAAAACAGTGACAGGAACGATGATGACAATCTGACAGCTACCAGAAGTAGATAAGAAGAGATTGAAAAAGGATAAATTTTGAGCCCAAAATCACCAATCCCAAACTGGTGGGAAAGAACATGACTCTAAATAAAAAGTTATAGCTAAAAGTAAGAAAATAGCCTTGAAAAAGGGTAAATATTAAAGCTACTAAAGAATGACGAAATATGGCAAAGAAACTTATATTAAAGAAAATCACAAAATACCATGAGACCAAATGTAATCTGACTTTTAGGAAATGAATATTTTAAAACAAAGGGGTGATAAATAGGGAAAAATACACTTAAAAGAACAAAATATTCACAATAAATATAGAATGACATGTAAATTCTCCTAAAGTTATGAAAGTATGTCAACCTGCCAACGTAGAAGGGAGGTGTACTATACGAAAAGATGAACGGCCTGAATAGAACTGCGCCTCTAACTCGGGACGAAAGAATTACCAAAACATAACCTTCTTAGCTAGATAAGTTATTTCTTTTTCAATGGGATCTTTTTTCATCTTATTACATATGTGCATATCATTATCTTATCTAGCAGTACTCTCTCATGCAGTATCTTAGTAGTTCTGGCTTCTTTCTCCCCTTTTTCTGCGTGTTATCTCTCCTTGCATTCTCACAATTTAAGCTATAGTAATTTTTATTCGTTCTCATTCTTTTCTTCTTGCACTCTATCCTATCTGTCAGATTACTACGCAATTCTAATTAGCTATGGTTTCGTCGTTTTTTCGTCCCAAGTTAGAGGCGCAGTTCTATTCGGGCCGTTCATCTTTTCGTATAGTACACCTTCTCCTAGGTTACGCAGAGATAGCCAGACGCTTATTTGATCTGACGAAAAAGTAAACTGTCCGCTTTATATTCGGTATGGGTTGAGAATGTTATTCTATCAGAGGATATGATTCTGTCTAGGTAGGAGTTGATTAAAGTTGAATAACATTGCAGAGAATTTCTCACCTCAGCGATGTCTTCCATACACTGCAGTACCCACGGTTTTGATGAACTGTCTGTTGAAAACTGTCGTTGAAGATTTTGGGTCTCGTCGCGGTCGCCAATGAAAAATGTGGATTCTCTTTTCTATTCTTTTACTCACGATTACTGGAGTCGATTCTTACTGCATGAGTTCGGGAAAGGGGGTCTTCCTTTCTCTGTTGTTAATCTTCTTCAATAAATAAGTCTAATGCTTCTTGTAAAGTAATATAATAATAAATTTAAACTTTATTCTTGCACAATAAATTGAGCCATATTGCATGCAGGCTTTGTAATTCTAACAATACTTTTCGAACTTGTAATTTTCGACTAAACTAATTCAAACTACATGTAATTTCTAACGAAGATTCTAAACTGTGAATGATCAATTGCTGATGTTAAAGCTCATACTCAAGAGAGATGACTATTCGAGAAGAGTGCAATTGGAAGATTAAAGATTTGACCATCATGCACGTCATTATATACAATAAAAGTGGATTCGTGCATGACGTCGACGTAATGATATCGCAGAGGGCTTCCCTGGTGATTTCCAAAATCTGACTACTTTGATTCGTTAACACTCTCCTGCCCACACTCAAAAGACGGTCAGACTCAACCGGTCAGAACCAGTATGCAAGTGATGCCTCTTGACAGAATACATATACAAATCTGCTTTGACAAGCCTCGTCAAGCATCCATTCTCTGCATACCTTCATTCCTCTTACTCATTGTTCTGTTGTGACAAGAGCATTACCCATTCAAGTATTCACTCAACAGGATTACCTTACTACATGAAATCTATATTCAGATTCGACAACTAGTGGTTATGAGATGTCATGACGTATGCCTAGGTGATCTCTGACCTGTCACGTACATCCTGGGTAATTACCAGAAGTACACACACATCACGGGATTTCCACGCATTGCTAAATCATATAACTGGATCTGTGAACACCACTTCTACTATCTGACTTGCTTCTTCGAATCACGTAAATATCCATCTTAATAAACCACCTTGTACGACATTGTTGTATTAAGTATCCAGAAATCATCTTAAGATCTATCTTGAACTTAATCCAACAGCGTCTTACCGTCGAGGTATCCATACTTGAATTAAAGTGACAGAACCAGTTTCTAACCTACCAAGGGTTAAAGATTCAGCTCGATTCCTATAAACGATTATGACTATGACTTTGCGTGGGTTGAATATTATCTAATTTATCCGATCAAAATCCTGATTATGAAAATGACAAAACTAGATTGGTTGTAGCAACCAATCCTAATCAAACATAAATCAAATATGGCTAAACTAATTTATCCATCACCAGGGATCATAATCATCCATTTAGAAACCCTCTAAATATTCACATAAAATATATAATTTATACCTTCAGTAAGCAACATGGATAATAATAATAACAGTGGTGTAATCGGATATCCCGATACGGATATAAATAAATTACTACATAAAAGCTACACCACTCATCACATGTCATAATAGCTTACTAAGAATATACCTATTTGCTTACTGCCAATATCGACCTAAATAATTGGTCCTTATGATTGCCTATGACGTATTTACAAATAGTCACTGTCTATAGCGACCGAAATAGTTGGCCCTATATCCAGCGACGTATCGTGATGACGATGTTATGAATATTCATGACTGAGGATGTGACGCAAAACATACTTGACCTGCACTGTGTCAAAAGGTCATCTGCAAATATTTACCCGGGTACCAAAAGGTAGCCGTGGGCTTTGCGGGTATCTAATCCACAAATCCCATATTTACAACGTGTCCGGCGTGTTCCGATTTTATGAATCTATGACAACTGCCAGAATGACATCTGATAGAATGATTCTGATTCTTTTCTTTGATCGTGTCCTAGGTCTTCTTTGGAGATTTTCTCAAATCTGAATCGTAATAACAGAGAGATTTGATAGAGTAAAGCTCCGAATATGACTCAGGATTAGCCAGCGCTAATCTCAAGATTTACTGAGAGACCCTACTGATCTCTAATTAAATTTATTTTGGTTTTCTTTGAGAGAGTATGTTATTGAGATATCGCACATTCATGCTCAATCACAACACGCATGTCAATTCAGTAGCTTATACATGCTACTGTAATAGAAGAAGCAAAAACTAGACAACACATAGTCCATACACTCTGGGCGCAAGTAACCAAAACTGGTAACGCGCCTACCAAGAAATTAGAAATGATCTTTCAAATCATTATTAATGCACCAGGACCTACAACCACTTATTTTGGGAGTTTTTTTACGCTTGTCCGACATCTTGATGATCGTTATGCCTACTCTATAATCCACAGCAATTCAAAGTTATAAAATAGCTTTTAAACTGGCTATAAATTTTTTTATACACCCTTTCCCTTCAACAGTAGGAAAAGGAATGAAGTCTTGGTTGCTACCAACAAGGTCATGTGATAGCTATTAGCCAATTAGGTTGCCATTGTGCTTAATGACTTACTCAGTGGCTCTGGGTATTGGATTAACCCTCTTCTTGCCTCAATCTGAGATATAGCTTTCAAGCGAATTACTATGGATCTAATCATTAGAGAGAGAGTATGGGTCACTCTGTAACCACAATACCCAGCAAACATCCTACTACGCTTCCCTTCAGAGAAGGAAAGAGCAATAGTAATGCAAGGAGGTAGGTTGTAATGTAGTAACAACATCATCGTGTTGAAATCTGGCATCATTTTGTTTTCAAACGGAAATGCAGTGGCACTCAACCATGTGCCATTTTCAGCCAGATGCAAGAATAATTTGGCTGAAATAGTAAAGATTTTCAAACTAAATACTTCCGCTAAACATAAAATATTACACAATGCATATTTGTTGTAATTATTTTAGTTAACAGTCTGAGCCTGCATGATCAATAGGTTGCTTAAGATAATTTCCTTCCTCGAATTGGCTAATAATAATTATACGTAATGTGCTGGCTCAATAATTTATTATTGGTCAGAATTACTTTTGACCTATAATCTTAACAAGTGGGGTATTCACAACTGAGCGGCTATATCCTTATTCTTACCACTCACAAAGTGTTGTAACTCAAGTTTAGTTCTGTTTTAGTCTTACCACTTAGTTCGAGAAGTGCAAAAAAGCATGATAGAATCAAAGTATAGTATTACTTATTAAAGATGCAACTTTCACTGCCTGGGTTGAAATGAAATTAATACCCTGTGAGGTGGTGCTTCAGTGATGGGTGTATGGCACATGCGTGATAAGTACCAAAGTACAAGCTGACAGCTCAGCAGGTGGCTGCTGTGTACTCAGCATCATTCTATATACATCTAGACGACTGGTTTACTCTAGAGGACAGTCCACCCTGTGCATAGTAGCACAGTAGCACTATACACATGCTTAATCAGAGCACATTTTCTCGCAAAATGATGTCACAGTTTTAGCAATAATTTCGATGAGATGACAATACCAGCGCTATAGCAAGAATGTACTGTGCAAATATTTAAGAAATCTGTAATGGTTTTATACATTATTTTTAAAACTTTGTTACCTAGATATGAAAGATGTTTATATTTGAATAGATGTAACATCATCACCATCTGGTGCCTTTTATAGCTGAGGTGGCACTTTAAAATGTTACAGACATGGAACATATTACAGATAAATTTATTTATTGGGGTTTAGCCAGATTTCGTGGCAAACCGAAAGCTCATAGTAAACCAATGTGAGGGGGTATAATCAAGATATAGCCGCCACATGATTTGTTGATGTCACCTAAGTGGCGTGCATGTGAGAATGTTAAACGTGTATGTACCCTCGAAATTACATGACCTTTGAAAACACCTTACTGGATGTTACATGACGATAAACTAATTCGCCTGGCAACTTTAATTTTTAGGTTGTAAAAACATTCTGACTAGAAGTGACCGAAATACTGATTTGATTCATTCTCTTGGTACATGTAACAATTACAAATATTATAACAGGGAGTCCACCAGAGGCTAGGCCTATTAGCTTGTGGACCCCTGACATTGAAAACATTTAGTACATTTAACATAACAGATACCTAAGACATTTGGCAACATGGTTCACTTGATGATTGATTTTCATAGTATGACTAAATGAGTAAACATATTTCACTCATTGGGATGGGATAGATGGTGGGTGGGAGGGAGATGGGCGGGGGGACCTGGAGTTCATTCCGTTTCTATTATTAATCTCACAAATGGTGAAAAACTATTTTTCTTTTTAAAATGGCCAAATTTGTTTTGCTTAGATCGACTTGAGAAACTTGGTGATCTTATAGGTCCTCTATCGACTTGAATTCGTAACAGTTTTGAACAGGCGCAATCCAACAGATTTCGAAAAATCATCTTTTCCATGCCATATATCCCCATAGTAAACCTATGGGAGCAATATTTGAACTGCATCTTCTAGTTTTATTGCGATTCTCTTCAAACTTGGTCAGATTCTAGAACATTGAGAGATTAAAATAATTTCCAATGAAAATTTTAATATCTTTCTTGTGGTAATTCGCGCGGTAAAATTTCCAATTTCCATGTTTAGCATAAGTAACCTCCCTTTCATCATACAACTTCAAAGAGCATATTAGAAAACACCTTATTTCATCCCTTAGGGCCAAGGTGACTTTTTAGTGGTCAACACTATCAGATTTCTACAAATCAGCTTTTCCATTCCCATTGTAAAATTATGGGAATTTCAAGTATGGATCTTTGAACTACACATAGACTTTTTATCGGATCACCACCAGACATGCCATAAAAGGTCATATACTATTCCTTAATGACCAGACATTGCAGATTTACATTTACTATATTTATTATTATTATTATTATTATTATTATTATTATTATAGTGAATAACAACGTAGTCAGTTATATGAGCTAATTGTAGAAGGTTATTTAGCCTGACGCTTGGTCGCGATGCGAGACCAAACGTCTGAATGATCTGGACTGGAAATCTCCGTCCCTTTTATACGCTTCCTGGGGGAGCCTGTGGATTGAGTCGATCTTGACTATATATGGGCAGAAAAGAACCAGATTGGCGGTTCACCCATTTGAAATTTTTTGAGGTTTGCCGGGATGGTAAAATTTTTTACCGGTTGTGCCTTTTTTGGTGGTTTGTGACCATTTTTTGGGCGGTTCCGGTTCTGCCATTTTTTGCTGGTCTGGGCAACTTTTTTGGTGGTTGTGGTAATTTTTACCGATTGTAGGTCATTTTGGTGACAAATTTCTAAGGGTTTCTCTAGTTCAAGTTTGTAGAGGTGTTGCGCCTTTAGTGGAGATTTTTTGGTTGTTTGTATGGGTAATGATAATGTGTAGTCATCACTGTTTTTGATTCAGATTTCATGGCGTTTCGTTCCTTGAGCGGAACTCATCAGAGGTGAAGTTTTGTCAACTGGGAGTGGGCATTTTTGGGCTCCACTTTTTTCTGACATGGCAACTATGGTGTGTATGTTTGGATTTGTAGAAAAGGTGTGTGTAGGACGTCCATGCATAGTCTAAATGGTTTGGTGTATTCAGCGGTGAAATATGTATCACGGTTACACAAAGTCAAAATCAAAACTGGTTAGATACTGAAGTTATGTAAATTTTCGTGTTTCAAAATTTGTTTTGAAAAATAGAAAATGAATAAAATAAAGAAGCACGACAACTATGTGAGTATGCGTCTTTGTTGTTCTTTTATATAAAGTAATTAAATTTTTAATTTAAAAAGGAGGAAATAGCATTGAACTGAAGTCCATGTAAAAGTGCCATATTGAAAAGCATCTTTAAAAGATGCGAGGTGATGACAATGGGTATGATGTCAATGTGTGACGTCTATGGCAAAAGTGATGACGTCGCAAAAAATGTGTAGAAACATATTATCTGACTGGAAAGATGGATTCTTAGGGACACCTTAGAGATAAAAGATTAATAACAACATACTGGGCATGTCCGCCCATGGTGGGCGTGTTGGTCCAGGGAAGAGGCGCCCCTTATCCTGCTAGGTTTGTGCCTTTCAGCTCCATTGAGTGGAGCTGGTGTATGCAATGACATTCTTTCTGTTTTCTCCACGGGGTGGTTTTCATCATCCGGGTCTGATGAGAGTACCTATGGCGGTTTGATATCGATCTCAGTTGGATTCTGATTTTGAAGGGGCATAGAGTTTCTCCTACATACTGTTTCTTACATTTGTTGCAAGTTAGTAGGTAGACGATGTTCCTCGTCTGACAGTTGCCTATGATCTTGGATCTGTATGTTAGGCCTGTATGTGAGCTGGCCTTCTCCGTTTCTGTGCTCTAACAGCCTGTGGTCTTGGAGAATCCACTGTTGAATAGCTTGCCACTCCTTCGGTAACAGGTGGTGATGGCCGTGGTGGTTTTCTGGTGTCATTCAGGTCTGTGTTAGATCTGGCGACTAGTGTCCAAATCTACTGAGTTTAGGCTCAGTGCGGACAGCGGAGGTATTGTGACCATCTCTGTTTCCCGTGGCAACGGTTTGCTGGATGAATCCATTGTTTAATGACAGTGAATAATAACGTAGTCAGTTATATGAGCGACTTGTAGAAGGCTATTTAGCCTGACACTTGGTCGCAATGTGAGACCAAAAGTCTGAATGATCTGGACTGGAAATTTCCATCCCTTTTATACACTTCCTGGACGAGCCTGTGGATTGAGTCGATCTTGACTATATATGGACAGAAAAGAACCAGATTGGCGGTTCCCCCCTTAAAATTTTTTGGAGGTTTGGCGGTATGGTCAAACATTTTACCGGTTGACCTGTGTTTTACCAGTTGGGGTCAAGTTTACTGGTTGTCACTTTTTTACCGGTTGTGCCTTTTTTTGGCGGTTTGTGACCGTTTTTGGCGGTTCAGGTTCTGCCATTTTTTGCCGGCTTGGCCAACTTTTTTGGAGGTTGTGGTAATTTTTACCGGTTGTAGGTCATTTTGGTGACAAATTTCTAAGGGTTTCTCTAGGTCAAGTTCGTAGAGGTGTTGCTCCTTTAGTGGAGATTTTTTGGCTGTTTGTATGGGTAATGATCATGTGTAGTCATCACTGTTTTTGATTCAGACTTCATGGCATTTCGTTCCTTGAGCGGAACTCATCAGAGGTGAAGTTTTGTCAACTGGGAGTGGGCATTTTTGGGCTCCACTTTTTTCTGATATGGCAACTATGGTGTGGGTGTTTGGATTGATAAACAAGGTGTGTGTAGGACGTCCTTGCCTAGTCTAAATGGTTTGGTGTATTCAACGGTGAAATATGTCTCGAGTTGTATCTCAGAAAAAAATTAATACCGATCTACCTTGGCGCAAATTTTAACACAATGTAGGAACTTTCAGTGCAATAGGATCCGAGACCCTGGCCGTTGGCTGTGATCTGAATAAAAGAATTTGCATCTAGATCGGATCGAAGTTGGGATCTGCCTTCGCACAAGTTTTAACACAATGTAGGAACTTTCAGTCTAGGATCTACCATCTGTACTCATATGTGGATGGAAGATGGGTGAAGCATCCTTGAAACCGATCAACATGTCACAACCATCATTACCAGAGGTCGCCAAAGAACTCACCTGCTGAAAATGTGTTGGTAGCAAATGCTTAGGCAATTGTCCGTGTAAAAGATCGCAGGCGCATTGTTGTCTTGCATGTAGATGCGAGGGTAAAGAGGACAAATGTTCGCGTGCGTTGCTCCTACACACCCTGGCTGACAATATTGATTCGGATGCAGGCGATTCGGATGGGAGTGACAGAGACGATTGAACATATCAGGGGATAATATAGCCATCTATGGAGTCTACTGATAGCTGTTTCACTCGTACACATGTTTAACATTTTGGACAGAGAGTGAATATGTATCATGTTGTAGTCTTAATGATGACTGGCGGTGTCTGAAAAATGGTCCTGTCATTTTGATTGTTTTAATTATATATATGTAGTTGCTGGGCAGTGTCAAAACTGACACCTGCTGATTTTGGTTGCCCTGTACATTGACCAATTTCACACCTCCATGAATAATAAATAAGTCTGCCATGCTAAATTCATGTAGTTGTCTTGTAGACAGTTTCTTCAGAAATGAAAAAAAAATCTAATTGATGAAGAGACAAAGTTATACTAGGCGTGTCGCAAACATAGCTTACCGGTATATGGGGGGGGGGGTTGTTTAAAAAAAACATGAAATTTGTGTCAACCATTATGTGAAAATTTCAAATATTCTGAAATAATTATATTTTTGTGAATTTTGAAACACCAAATATCATATTTACTGGATCTAAAATTGATTTGAAATCATCCTTCAAGTTAAGAATCCATGAGCCATGGAAAATAGTGGTCTGATGTGTATTAAGCGTGGGACAAAGTACAAAGTAATCATCCAGAAAGATTGTAAATAAGGAAATGCATGAACTTAAGTGAACAGTTTTATAAGAAATACAAATATTTGAAAGAAAAACTTCAAAACACTTTTAATTTCTTTCATCAGCACTGTCTATTAGAGATTCAGCTTAGACAAGTGAAGAATGAAGGAATGATCAACTACCATAAAGTTAACAAATAGCAAAAAATATCATTGAATTATACATAGACAATTTCCAGACAAACAGGGAAATACATAATATGAATACTGTTAGTAGTGGAGTAATTGTTTTCACTTGGCAGATAAAAGAATAGACGCAGTATGTGGCGTTATGCATGGGACAGTCCCCATTATGCATGGGACAAGTTATAGAAATACATATTTAATACAATTCTAAATTATTTTAGCGGACCTTTTCATGGTGGTAAATGGTAATCATATATTAGTTCATGCTTGAGATCATACATATAGGTAAGTGAGTGTGGTTTATCTGGAAATGTTAGACCTAATATTCTGGTACATACTACATGTAAGTTGAGGCTTGCCAAACAGTACATTAACATCATTCTTGCCTTTAACCGTAAGGAATGAATCAAAATATGTATGATCTGTCAAGATGGAATGTACCAACTAATTCTCAGTGATTTCCATGTTACATAATCTAAATGGCAATCATAGAATGGCTGTATACTCTATACCGAATGTATGGTAGTATATACAAATTCATATATTATTTCACGAGACACAACTTGAGAGGTATACATTTTATGTGGAACAAGAGGCCCAATGGGCCTGTGTCGCTCACCTGGAGCACCACCAATTTTTGTCAAAATTGTTGGTGGGTGGTTTAGTAGTCGTTTAAATGAGTTTGTGGACATTTTTGCATGTGCACTATGGCCGCCAAACACGCTACATTTTGATTGGCCCACGGCACCCAGGGTTTCTTTGACGGATCAACTTCCCTTGAACAAACTTTAATGGATTTCGCAGCTTATCAAGGAAAACCTTCCGACGTGGAACGTTGTTTGATAACATCCACACAGTCAATTTGAACATTTCGGGACGCTCGTGTAGGAAGCGTCCCTTGGCCGGGGAGATTATGTTCGGAATCTCGGGTAACTGCACTGGATTGTCCACCAGCAGATCTAGAAGATCTGTGAACCATGACCTGCTGGGCCAAAATGGCGCTATTAGCAGGACCAGGCACAGTTCATCTCTGATCTTCAACAATATCTTCAGCAGATGAATGGTGGGTGAGTACGCGTAAGCGTGCATCCCTATCCAGCTTATCACCAGAGCGTCTGTATCGATGGCATTTGGATCTGGAATTGGCGAGACATAAGTCATGATTTGTGCATTTTCCTTTGTGACGAATAAGTCCACGTTGGGTTTGCCCCAATGCTCGAAGATCCTGTGAAGAACTGGAGGCTTGAGAGACCATTCCGTTGGCAGAACCCTCTGTCGGCGAGACAAAGCATCCGCCAGAATGTTTAATCGACCAGGAATGTGAGCTGCTTTCAAGACAACCGAGTAATTCCTGCACCATTGAATCAAGTGCCACACTTTCATACATAGTGTTGTAACTTGGTCCCGCCTTGGCGATTTATGTATGATACTACTGTCGAGTTGTCCGACCGTATCAATATCGCATTGCTCCTGACTTTTGGAAGAAACTTTTCCAACGCCAGTTCCACTGCCATCATTTCCAACAGATTGATATGCAGCTGGCTCTCTTGGAGAGTCCATGTGCCTGAGACCTGGTGTTCTCCTAGGCAGGCCCCCCCCTCCCTCCAGCGATGCATCCATGTACATGGACAGCTGGCGGTGGGGTAGGTGCAGCGAAACTCCTACTAGGAGATTCCGACACTTTTTCCACCATACAAGATGCGACATTAACGGCTCCAAAACTTGCACCAGCTTTGACAGGGGTTCTGTTCTGTTTCAACAGAGACATCAGATACAACTGGATAGGTCTTCGCATCAGAGCAGCGTACGGGATTACTTGCTCCATGGAAACCATCATGCCCAGCATCTGAAGAAACCGCTTCGCCTGAATGTGGTTTCCCAATCGAAAACTCTTGAGGATGGCTAACAGAGACACCACTCTGGGCTCTGACGGGTAAACCCTGGCCTCCTCGTGATCGAATCACATCCCCAAATAAATGAAATGTTGAGTGGGTGTCAATTCGGATTTCTCCTTGTTGACTATCCAGCCTAGATCTGAAAGTAAATTCAGAGTCAGAGCAGTATCCACCTCTAACTTGGCTGGCGTCTCTGCCTTGATAAGCCAATCGTCTATGTAGGTGTAAAGCGCCACAATCTCTCTTCTGAGAAACTCTGTCACGGCAAGGAACACTCTGGTGAAAACCCGTGGAGCTGTCGATAGGCCAAATGGGAGGACTACAAACTCCCACACCTGATTCTGAAATGCAAATCTCAGCAACCTGTGACAACTCCCGTTCATTGGAATGTGGAAATATGCATCTTTCAGATCGATTGATACACACCACATTCCCTTCCTCAATCCTGCCATTACCGACCTCAGAGTTTCCGTCTGAATCCGAGGCGTATGGATAAACCAATTTAATGGCCTGAGATTGAGAATGGGTCTCCACCCCACCCCTGTGTTCTTGGGAACAAGGAACACGTTTGAATAGAAGCCTGGAATGTTCTGGTTTGCTGGTTCTATTGCTCCCTTCAGAAGCAAACCTGACACTTCCTTTTGAATGGCTTCTAACTTGTCTGGCTCACTTGGTACGGGAGTCCAGACTGGTGCCAAAGACAGATTTTGTGGCGGAAAATCCCACCACTCCGGCATGTATCCCTGGGATAACCATCCTAGGACCAGACTGTCTGACATCACACCTCACCAAGCCTCGACGAAACGCATGAGCCTTCCACCCATTATAGAGGCATTGATGCCTAATGCGGGTGTCTGGCTCGCGATCCGCACCCCCCCCCTCTCTTGACGAGAGAGAGAACCATTTTGGTCTTGGCTTAACCGGTCTAACAGGCACCGCTGTTCCTGTTGCACAGGTGCGGTCCAGGCAGATACGAAGGGAGCCCTCGCATCCTCAGGTACGATCCGCTGCCTTCTTACTGCCCTTTGAGGACTTACCCTTCCCCTTCCCGCCTCTTGGGTGGTCGGTGGCAACATTGGGGTGGTAGGAGCCTCCACAACCTTCTTGGCCTTCTTCGCCGGAGGCGGCTGAGAAGACCCAGTAGAAACAGAAGCAACACTAGGCTTGGCTTTCGCCTTGCTTTTATGCTTCTTCTGCTTCTCAGAAGGTTGTCCGGTTAGCGGCTTGGCTACAGCCCCTAGTGCATGTGCCTGTCACACTAGTTCCAGCTGCACATTCACCGCTAACCGATTCTGCGCGATGCTGGCAGTGTCTTCTAAGATGGCCCGCGCTTGGCCATCAAAGATGCTAGGACCAGTAAGGGGCATCCCAAGAAGATGCTCCCTAACAGCCGTAGCTGGATGCATATATATGGTTAAGGACCATCTGCCTCCTAGACTTTGTCACTCGCGCCAGCACCCTTGCCAATGCATCCATAGACAGCACCAGGCTTTGACGTTCTGTTTATCAGTAGGGTGAATGCACATGTAGGAGATGTTTTGGTCAATAACTATATAACAGACATCTAAATATATACGTGACACTAAATGATATGGAAATGAAAGGGGATTAATTTGCTATATTAAACACTTATGTGAATTGAGCATGTCAGAAAATATAGATATAATTTAAGCCCATGATTGGCTAAACCGAAGTAAATTTATTGGAAAATTTTCAAATTTGTTAAATTTCACATGGACACAAGTTGATATAGTGTTACAACAATGTATCTCTCATGCTTAGACAAATGTAACTCATCATTCACCACATTTTAATACATGAATGTAGCCACAAATTTCAGTGAGGTACACCGATCTCAGATGGTTGCCCTCTGGATTCTTATTCACGAAGGTCTGAAATTTAATAAAACACAGGGCAACCAAAGATAGCACGCACCAGACATAAAAAAGCTACATTTTGTGAGTATGCTGCTTTTTTCGTCTGGCGCCATCTGGAAAAAACGTTTAGTTTTGATTTTTTCTGAATTAATGATTTTGAAATCATTGAATTTTGCAATTTTTGAATAACGAAATCGGTCAAATTGTTAAATAATGTCCCCCACCCCCCCCCCCCCCCCCCCACCCAAAAATCTGAGCCCTGTTTCTTTACTAAAATATGTGTGCCCCCCCCCCACCCCCAAAAAAACTTTTTAAGCGTTTATATGCCTATTACTTGATCGTGTTTCTTTCCCCCTATGAAAATATGTGAAAATTATATATTTTTCAAAATTGTTTGTAAAGTTTTTCATTTTCATAAATTTTTTAAAATATTTTAATATGAAAATCAGTGAAATTGAACATTTTAAAATAAGGAAATTACAAAATAATGTAACCCACACAAAAAAAAAATCCTAGCCTCTTTTTTTTACGATAATTTGTGTGACCCCCAAAAAACATTTTTAGGCATTTATATACCCATTAATTGATCGTGTTTCTTTCCCGATATGAAAATCCGCGGAAATTATACTTTTTAAGAAAAATTGATTTTTTTCATTTTAATCTCATTTTTAAAAGATATTCATTTGAATGTCAGTGAAATTGAATTTGAAAATACTTAAATTTGCAAAATAATGTAAACCAAAAAAAAATCTGAGCCTGGTTTTTACAAAAATTTGTGTGACGAACCCACCCCACACACCCCCCCCCCCCCTTTGACCTCAGCCCCACCCCAACCGCACCCCCCCCCTCTCCCACAGACCCCTAACACCGCACTCACTATGGCATGGACACATCCCTCAAATACGCACACGCCCCGGAAGCTATGCTGTGGTGCATGTTCTCAGGGTTTGTCTGGCAGAGCTAACTCAAATGTGCCCATTGTTTGCTAATATTTCACTAAATGCACTTAATCACCACCCCACCCCACCACCATGGATTGCGGCGGATGCAAACTGTATCTCCCACCCAATCTAGCATCCCTTGTTAGGCCAAAGTAAATTAAGCACATAGGCTTAACCCTTTAAGCCATAACACTTTTCCAGACAATTTCAATTTTCTCAAAGAAGAGGTCAATTTGCAGATCAAGAGAAGCGTATTTTTGATAATTTCCCATGGAATGACTGGCTTGGTTATCGAGATTGTCATTCCAGTTGTCATTCAAGTTGTAAACTTTCAAAAACTTTCTTCTCTTGGTATGGGTTGGTCGTGATGATGATGATGGTGATGATGATGATCATGATGATGATGATGATGGCGGTGATGATGGATATTATGATGATGATGATGGTTATGGTGATGATGATGATGATGGTTATGGTGATGATGATGATGGTAATGGAGATGAAGATGGTGATGATGATAGTTATGGCGGTAATGATGATGATGGTGGTGGTGATGATGTGATGAAGATGGTCGTGGCGATGGTGATGATGGTGATGATGATGATGTTGGTGATGATGATTGTGGTGATAATGATGATGATGGCAGTGGCGATGAGGATGGTGACGGTGATGATGATGATGGCCGGGGGGGGGGGGGGGGGGGGGGGGGGGGGGGGGGGCCACCTTTAACAAGTTAATCTACATTGAAAATTAGAACTATTTGAATTTACAACGTTGTCTTCGTGTCATGCTTGTTCACCGTTATGTTGAGACTTTTTGTTTTACTTACGTTACATCAAGACAAAGAATAGTAATATACATGCTACTTTCTCGGTAGAATAAAATAATCGGCATCACTGGGATGCTATTTTCTCTTTATTAAAGAAATTTAAGCAGATTCCGACGCCTAATTGGTATGTGGGGTGGCGCCTTTTAAGTCCTCGCTCAAGTGGGGTGCCGCATTTTTAGACCTCGCTCCCACTGGATGATGATGATGATGATGATGATGATAATGGTGAGTGGCAGTGGTGATGATGTTGGTGGTGACGGTGATGATGATGATAGTGGTGGCGGTTGTGATGTTGATGTTGATGATGATGACGGTGATGATGATGATGATGGTGATGATGATGGTGGCGGTCGCGGCAGTGGAGATGGGGGTGATGATGGCGATGGTGATGATGATGATGATGATGGTAAAGGCCAGTTTTTGCTGATATGAGTGCTAACCCGCTGAACACTGACTTCTCAGAATCTCAATCAGGGTTTCTCATAAGAGTCCTTTTGATAGTATATACCCAAAAATGCAACTTGGAACCACAAAGGTAGTGGCTGTGGGCCCCATGGGAACCCTGAAAATCTTGTATGATTGTAAATACTAATTCGTTTTAGGCACAAACATACCAATAAAATCTAGCATGAACCCCCATAATGCATGACAGCGAGCCACGTTACTCTCTCATCTTTGTATGGATGGGAAACACTGCCTGGGAATTCCAGATTCCAGTTTGGGACTCCAAGATTCCAGGTTGGGACACCAAGATTTCTAGTTTGAAGGGTTCCAAATTTTGATGCCAAGAGAAATACTTATCTCAATTTTCAAACAATCATACAGGCAAGCTGTTGAGTATTTTGACATTGATTTGACAAGAACCTGTTGGCAGCAACAGCCACCAGCGCCCAGTGAAATTAGTTTCAAAATACTCAACAGAATATTAATTTTTTTTAAACTCAAGGAGTTTGGTATTTTGGCCTTTTTGGTCCAAAGGTTTATGGTTAATTGTTGTTGTATAAATTACAAGACATATACCCATGTAATAACGCGGCTTCAAGTGCATATGTAACAAAAATATCAGGACCGTGAACAGACGTCAGCATAGTGACATTATTGATGGTTGCGTAGATGATATATTTCACATAAAACGGCGCTCACAACAAGACAATTCTTTACTCAGCACATGTTGTGTCATCAAATTCAATCAGCGGTAACCCATGCAGCATTAATGCAAGACATACTAACAAATAAATTTCTATAAGATTTTCAGATATATAGTGCACGTGCTGCTGACATTTCATTTTCATAACCCTAACTTAGATTTGGATTTTTCATTCTAACAGTATAAGTACGTCGGTTAAACGTCATTTCAGAAATTCCCCAGTACGCATGCCCACAAAACGCCTGTAAAAAGTAGTCTCCCTTGATCTATATTGAAATAACAAGTAAATTAGAGGTGGTCGCGGTTGATGACGCGGAACTCAGGGACACACATTAATAGCTCTATTTTCGTGGTTTAAACATGCTCATGCATATATTAAAGTTTCTCTGTTACTTAAAGGGTGGAAATACAATAAATATTCATAAATAATATGCAATAATTTTCAAAAGTAGAAGGAAAAATGTGTTAACACAGCATGGGTGGGACACGACAATTTGAAGACTACCATGCTATACTTTCAATCACCCTGACCAAACTAATTCACGAAAAACAATCTGGTCTTCTGTCACGCGTTCACATAAAGTATGTTCAGAATGACAGGCTTTTATTTTTATATTGAGACGTTGTTATAATTAACATATTATGCATAATAATCATATGACATCACTTTGAGAAATCACTGAAGAATTACCCATATGTGCCTAAAATCTGAGTGTAAAAAGGACACATTTGAATCTGGTGCTAAAGCTGGTAAATATAGATGACCTACTAGTCAGAAATTTATATTTTGTATTCTAACTATGTTTTCATAGACTTTTCACTAACATAAATTAAATGTTACCAGCAAACAGAATCTTCAAAATTGACCACAGATCTGTGAATCGGACTACCATCTCATGTCTGACAATTTTTCAAGGGAGTTAATTCAACTAAAAAATTTATATTTAGATATTTAATTTTTCACTTAAATAGTCTATATTTCTAATCTTTAATAACTTACATGCTTAAAGTACCAGAGAACACATTACATACTAAATATGAGACTCCCTTCGTTTTCTCTCCTTATTCATAGAATCGCGATGATGTCATCACAATCAAATTTTCCATAATACCCTGGGAGACGCCATTTTCGGAGGGGCTAATTTAACATTACGGGCAATGGGCCGTAAAACCTTAATTACATTTTCTTTAATATCTTGCAAAATTCACTCATGATTTGATGTTTTCTGATACCTGGCGGGGTTATTACAGATTCTCAGATACAGGATTTAATGGTTTGAACTTCATGGAAACTGTAAACAATGCGTTTGTATGGGCAGTCCTCTTTAGCATGTAGTAAGTTTGCCCCAACTTCAATGGCGGCAGATCTCAAGATGCCCGGATGTGCGAAACTATGAATTAGAGGTAATTATACTTACTTTCTATATAGACAAAAAAACTACCAGCTTGTGTCCCACAATAAAGTACGGGAGTAAATCTTACTTTTGTTATTTCATACAAACATTTTTGACTGCCGTGTATTTTCTTATTGACTGGCGTTGGCATTGATGATACATTCTCGTTGTCAATGTACAGTATCATGCTCCTACAATTATACATGTGAAATTGTATTAGGGTTTGTTGTTCAATAACTGAATAAGGCCAGTCATTCTGTTTGCTCCACCAGTCACTCAGTCAGTCAGTCAGCTACTCGCTCGCCAACTAACTCATGCAGTCACCTGAGCCACCCACTATGTCAACCTGATTGACCCACTAACACACACACACGCACACACACACACACCGCACCATCTATTCTGTTGATTTCTATGCCTAGACTGCGGGAAAATGCATCATTTTTCTTTCAGAAATAAGAAATCCTCTTTACCTGGGGGTTGGGGGGTGAACTTCCCCCCAGGTTCCCCGCACGAACACCCCTTTCAGAATCCCACTGTACGGCCCTGTACTTACCTTCTCACTAACCTAAATCATTCACTCACCAACCCATCCAACCAGAAGTTTGGAAATTTCTTTTGCATAAGCAATTTCTAAGCTTTATGAAATCCTGTATTTTTTTTTTATTTCTTACATGAGTTAAATTGATTATTCATGAGAATTCCATCTATCTTGAGGTAAAATTATTGATTGAGAAATTTTCTCACCTCGGTGAGACACCTTATGACCTGTCTCAGGGAAATGAGAAAAATTTCTCTTCCATATTTTGAGCAAAAGTTTTGTGAAATCCATTTACACATTATTTTGAGAAATTTTCTCAATGGTGAGAAATTACTCAGCGGTGAGAAAATTTCTCACATCGTTGAGAAATTCTTGCACCCTTGTAGCTTTGTGAAATCCGCTTAGGCAAATCATGAGAAATTTTCTCATGGTGAGAAAATTTCTCAGGAAAAAAGGCTGAGATCCCTACCAGTCTGCCATTCAGTAAACAGTTGCTGAGTGTGAGTAGTGTGGAGGCAAAATAACAGCTAGTAGGACTTATGGAGATCAGTGCTGTACAGCAGGCGTGACCACTGTTTGTCAAGGCGATTTTTGAAACAGTCTAAGGACGGGGCATGTACGACGTCTTCGTTTAGGGAGTTCCAGTGATTTATCTCTCTGTTACAGAAGAAGTGTTGGCGCAGTGATGTGTTGCATTGGAATTTGTGTAGTTTGAGCCCATGACCCCTGGTTATCTGGGAAGTTTTTGGCTCCAGCCCTGGAAGGTCTGTGTTGTATTTTGAATGTAGATACTTGAAGGGCTCCATCATATCACTGTGTAGATTTCTGTAGGAGAGTGATGGTAGTCTAAGGGTGTGCAGTCTTTCTTCGTACGTCAAGTCTCTCATACCAGAGAGCAGTTTAGTGGCACGTCTTTGCACGTTTTCAATAAGATTTATGTCTTTGATTTGACGTGGGTACCAGACAGTTTGCATATTCCAGTAGCGGACATACACGCGACTTGAACAGTAATGAGAAAATCTCCTTGTCTACATAACGAAAAGAGTGCCTTATTTGGCCAACCATTTGGTTTCTCTTATTCACAGAGTTTGACATACTTGTGGAAGTTGAGATTGCTGTCCATATAGACACCCACTTCCTTTATAACACTGATCTCCTCCAGTGCGATACCTTGCTCATCTGACCCTGTCATTCTATAGGTGAAAACTGGATGACTAGTTCCTAGTCTCAGGACCTGACATTTCTGGGGATAGAATTTCATTAACCAGTCTCTGGACCATGATTCTAGTGTGTCAATGCTTTTCTGTAGGGACATATAGTCTGTGGTGAATAGTACTGCACACTATACATTATACACTGTATAAGGTGTCTGAGATATGATGACAATCTTTGTATACCAGCAGCTACAAATGTTACATTCTACACCTCGTTCATGGTCATCACCTCTCTTTTACAGTCCGGACAAGTGTAATCAGAGCTTGTTGTTGAGGCCGAGGCACCTCCATCAGGAACGTCAGTGGTGGGATAAGTATCATAACTGGATTTACTTCCTCTAGTTACTCTTTTGTCCTGCGGATTCACTCGAGACATTTTGGTGGCCGGTGCAGTGTGTTTGTGGGGGCAGTTGTGTAACAATTTATCGATAGGACAAGCCCTACCAAATTGTTCAGTAAATATGAAAGCAAACAGATGATGACGGTGGACTGTTAGAACAGTATGATGTCATAAAATCGCGATAGGACAATCCCTACCAAAATCATTCAGTAAATACGAGAAAGAGCTAATCAATGATGACAGTGGACTGTTTGAACGGTATGATGTCGCCAAATCACAGTTTCATTTACATAGTGTATGCATACACCAGAAACAGTTTATCAGTAGGACAAGCCCTACCAGATTTTTTTAGATATCTGCAGTTTCATTTCATCGAAACCGTTTATCAGTAGGATAAGCCCTACCAGATTACTTAGACATTTACTCAAAAGATTTGTTTGTGGACACTGTTTCACTGCGGTTTATCGATAGGACTCATCTGGGAGTGTTAATCACCTATAGGTAGACCCCTTTAGAAGAACACATGAGGGGGAGTATGGCTGTGGAAGTCTGATGGATTCACCAATCTCATTAATTTTAGGAAGATCATCACCACCACCATGGCTCATCATACATTATGGCTCATCACACACTATATTAGTGTAAAAATAATAATAATAATAATAATAATAATAATAATAATAATAATACATCACATACTGGATTACTGTCTTTAAGCCAGCTCCCCAACCCTCTCTCCATTACCACTAGCTACTTAAAACTGCAGATCTTCTAGCACTAAATGTTAAAAATTTTAAAATAATGCATATACATACTGTGGGTGCAAAATCCACATCTTCTTATATTATTATAATTAACTACTAGTAACTTAATTATGTTTTTGTGTGCGTTACGTGTAGTGTTGTAACGTTGTTATTTGTAATATGTACAGTAATTTAATGTTGTAATGTCTCTTTGTCTAATATATGTTAGGGGTCCATCACCACATAGGCTTTGCCTTTGATGGACTACCTGTCCATTGTAATATAAATGTGAAATGCTACCATAAAATAAAAAATATTTTAATTGAATTGACAAGCCATACCAAATTATTCAATATTGATTATGATTACTTTTAACTTTACTCACACTCATAGCGATCTTGTTTATACAGCTCAAGTTGCCAAGGCTATTTGCGTTAAATTGCCATAGGCCTAATCTATCCCCCCCCCCCCCCCCCTCTTGGTTGATAAGGGGAAAGAAACACAATATTGCCGCTGAATGTGCGATTCTATGAATATTGTATATCGTCAATATTTTTTAGTCTAGCCTTCTAATTTCGTCGGTCTCGAATTGCATCAATTTGCGATTATGACATATTTATTATGATGTCACAGCACGTGACTCGTATCTAAGAAGACGTCGGAGTTTTGTTGACATATTTACATCGGTTGAAGAACTTACAACGAAAATGCACACGAAACAGGTAAATAATGCTATGTTTTGCAATCCCAGTCATAAAAAAACCCCAAATATCTTAACTTTTTTCTACCTGGCTTAAATAACCTTATTTACCCGCCGAATGAGCAAAAATTCCCGATCTAAGTTTGGCGTCTGATTTGTTGACATTTGTACTAAAATATCCGTATTGCCAGATGATGCTCTGACTTTCAAAATGTACTTGGGAAGGTTCCGGACTGCTATACAAAATTAGTGGACCGTTTGAAAAAAAATGTTTTTTAAAATAATAATATTTGTCCAAATTTAAATGCATCAATGAAATAAAAGCTATTAACTGATAGTAACAAACAAATTTTGGGGGCGAATGGATAATCCAAGTGCAATATATTTATCTGATATAAAAAATGTAAAATATTTTATCTAGATGGCGAGATATACTGAATTTAAATAAGTAGTTTAGTTCACATGAGTTAGAAAAATTGTATTTCACAAATATTGTCATATCTATTTGAAAGTAAGTGTCCAAAATTTTTAATGTTTCCTCCTTAAGAATGTTAAGTTAGATGGAGCTATTTCTATTACCTTTCAGAACAATCCAAGAAAGTGCCATCAAGGAAACAGGCAAACATATTCACCATCGGCATTAACAAATGCGTACAAAGCAGTCAAAGAAGATAAGATTTCTGTATGTAAGGCTGCTAGATTGTTTGGCGTACCTGTAATGACATTGCGAGATCGTACTCATGGTAAAATATCAGTTGATGTTGTTAGTGCTGGCCGGGCACCATTATTTTCGTTAGAAGAAGATAAGTTAGCAAGACACTTGTCACTTTTAGCTAAAGTCAGCTACGGATATAGTATATCAGAGGTGTTAAAACTAGCTACAAAGTATGCCATACGGTTAGGTAAGCATCAATTTGGTGATACATTACATAAGAGCTGGTTTTACAATTTCATGCGTAGATGGCCAGAGCTACAGGTGAAAAAAGCACAGGGAACTTGAATTCTGCAGAGCAAGATCAGCTACTTCTCATGCTATCAACAATTACATGTCTGAGTTAGATAACATCATGAGAAAATATCAACTCCATGACAAGCCAGAACATATCTACAATATTGATGAGAAGGGGATCACCATTGATCATACAGCACCACATGTTGTGTGCAGTCGCTATAGGAAACCCCAGGCAATCACTTGTGGAAAATCAAATACAATCACGATTATTGGTAGAGGTAATGCTATTGGAAGTCAAATTCCACCTTATTTCATCTTTCCCGGGAAGCGAATGAACATGGACTTGATGGCTGGTGCGACAACTGGTGCAGTGGGCATTGCCAGTGACTCTGGGTGGTCAAACACAGCAATATTTGAGCAATATCTGAAAGAACATTTCATGAAATCTATCCAAAGAAATGATGCAACAGATCCATTGCTAATACTGTATGATGGCCATACAAGTCATGTGACTATCGACCTCATAGAATGGGCAAAAGAACACATCATCATTTTTGTTTTGCCACCTCATTCGAGCCACCTTTTACAGCCACTTGATGTTGGTTGCTTTGGACCGTTTCAACAACGTTATAATCTAGAGTGTTACTCACTAATGCGCAAACAAGCTGGCCTCAAGATAACGCGATACCAGGTTTGCGAGCTCGCATGCAAGGTCTATGCGCAGACTTTGTCTGCTCACAATCTACAGGCAGCTTTTAAGAAAGCAGGAATCTTCCCATTTAACAAAGACGTAGTGGCTAATGACCAGACAGCACCATCAAGGCCACAGGAAGAACTACATCAACAACAAAGCAGCGATGAATACCTATATCATACATACGGTCTCCTCGCAAGCAAAGGAGAATGACATACTAAAATCATATGTAGATTCAATATCAAACAAAAAACAGCGACGAAACATCAGCACCATCATAGGTGGCAAAGCCATCACCTAAGATAACATCTTAGACAAAGTCAAGGAGCACTACCAGGTGAACAAAAAACAAACAAAACATGGTGATTCACAAGTTCCAGGACCATCAGGAATTGGCAAAGGCAAACAAGCTCCGAAATCAAAGAAAATATCAACACCATCTAGACCACCGATTTCAATCGCATCAAATGATGACAGTTCTGACAATGGCAATGATGACAACTGCTGTGTTTGTAAACGCAATTCTCCACCACAATTGAGGACAGTTACCAGTTTGGTTATTGTAAAATGGGCTCAATGTGACATCTGTGACCACTGGACACATCTGAGATATTGCAGCAAAATACGCATAGTTCGATGACATGGCCGTTTCCTATGTCCGTGTTGTTCCCCAGAGGAGTAGAACTTATGAATATCACGTGTACATAGTCTGTGTTGCAAATTTGAGTTTATTGCATTTTATGTTTCACTGATGTTGGATCACTTTATTCAAATTGATTTTCCTGCATTCAAACTGATGCAGAAGTTTTTGATCCAGACATTGATCTTTTATTGTTGAAAACATTTTATTCAAATAGATTTTCCTGCATTCGAACTGTGTGGTAGAGATACAGACATTGATCCTTTGCCGTTTCGTTCACGTCCACCCACATCAGTATTTACTAATCTCGCTACACTATTTATCAGTGGTCAATACTATCTGGCAATTCTGTCCGTGGTGACGTGCGGAGTATCTGTTCAGCCATTGGCCAGTTGTTAAATTTTGACAGTTCTACCGCTTCTTCGCTAAAAACGGCAGAGTATGTGAATTTTACTAGATAAAAACGGCTAGGATATTCAAAACTAATATAACCTTTTGAAATTCACGATACTTTGTGAAGAAAAATATGAGATTCCTGCCCTAAAGACGACTTCATCTATCGACGAAATTCTAGACCACTGCGGTTCTTCAAAGACGCCGCGGTGGGTCATTTCAAATGCTTCGTTCGCACTTACTGTTTGTTGTTCTTTGTTGAAATTTTCGTATTTCTTTCCAAACATTGCATTAAAGGTTTTATTAATCTTTATTTACAAATTTGTTTATTATTTCTATGTTATTATTACATTTTGTCCTTAACCCGACGAAATTCGAGAACTAGAGTATCCTATGGTACCCACATATTGCGCATGTTTGGATTATCGCCTCCTATCAAATAGTCTGAGTAAAAATTGTATTTGTTGAATAAATATAAGAAACTAGCATGGGTTCTTATTCACCGGTATGCAACTTGACTTTTTAATTGTCGGTCTGCGTAAAATACAGCCCAAGAGGAGATGCTACCGAATCCAATGGCATATTTTTGCGCACAGGCAAAAAGTATTTGTTTTGCAGCATATGCTACCACATCTTTAACATATGTTTCACATAAATGCATTGTTGCTGAAGATTAACCAATGGTAACATATGTATCATATTTGAAAGATTGGTTTGACAAATGGTGACACTGACTGCGTAAAAACGTTTGTGTTATTCTTAAAGGGGGAAGAAAATCATGTTATCTGAAATTATTTAATCATGAAATATATGTACAAGCCGTAATATTTTATTTTGCTAAGAACAGTTTTTGCCATAGATGTGAAAATTTTGAAATAATATGTCAGTGTCAGAAATCAACAGCACTGTTTTCAACCTATATTGACAAGTAGTTTAACAATTTCAAGTGGAGAAAGTCTTGCATGAGCAAAATGAATAACCATAGATTGGCATGTGAATCAATATGTGTGCGTGCCGATCCTGAGGGACTGTCACAAGAGGTTGAATGCGTGTGCGCAAATAGAGGGGATGCGCAAATACAGGGAACACAATGATATTCCGATACTAAATAAAATGGCCTGCAGTACGAAAACTGGTAACATTAGACTGATAGGTTTTATGCATAACGGCATTGACAGTTTGATAATCGTGTATGACTTTCCAAATGAAAACTAAATTTAAAAATCTACGTGCGAATAATTTTTTTAAATGAAAAATTGTTATGACAGATGCAAATTTGTCACCTTTCGGCCATCTTTTTTGTTTACTTCCTGACCACAGATATCATATTCCGTAAGAGTGCAGAAATAGGAGTGTGTAAAAACCTCTTTGCTCCAACAAATCTACCATGAGTCACCAGAACGGCATATATAATGTCTGCTACTAAGCACTTGACTAAGATCATACATACGGCCGTCAATAGCTGTGGGGGACAGAGTTCAAGGAAGCGGGGCGACAGAAGGGATTTAATCCATGGACGCCAACAATCGCTGAAACAGTAAGACACTCTAAGGAAGCACACTATAAATGGGTCGCAAAGGGAGCACCCTGTGATCGTTCCAATGTCTTATGCAGGAACTGGGTTTTCTGTAAAAGAAGGCTACGTCAGGTGCAACGTATGATGCATGTATCTAGAAGAAGAGAGCACTACAAACAGATCATGGATGCAGATGCAAATGACAAGAAGCATTTTACAAACTCATTGCTAAACAACGCAGATCAGGTGCTACTCTAATTAAAGAACTTGTGGTTTCTGGATGCAGTTTAACTGAACCGGACCAGATACGGACCAGGTTGGCGATCCTACTTTCAGAATCTAGCAATGCCTAAAGAGTGTCCCGACTTTGATGAGGCCTACAGGCAGAGAACCAGGACAATGCTTTTATCAGGATGAAGGTGGCATTGAGTAAGTCTACTGACATCACTTCCAAGGAAGTGAGAGACGCGATCAGATCCCTAAACAAAGGGAAGGCTACTGACTCCATGGGCTTAACGGCAGAACACTTGCAAAATGCTGGTGAAATGGTCAATCCATATATCACCTCACTAATGAACTAAGTCTTCAGTTTAGTGTGCATTCCAGACATCATCAAAGAAGGGCAAATTACTCCTGTACTCAAGAAGGGGAAACCTCCCACTCTACCAGGCAACTACCGTGGAATTACCATTTTAACAGTTCTGGAAAAGTTGATTGAAAAGATCAGGCTGGTCATGGCAAAGACTACTCTAAAACACACCAGTTTGAATTGCAGAGGGGATTTAAAGGTAGTGTATGTACAAATGCGACACTAATGGTAACAGAAGCAATTCTGGAGGCCAAGGAGAAGAAAAAACATGTGTACATAGTTTCTTTAGATGCAGAGAAAGCTTTCGATGTTGCGTGGGTTCAGGGTCTGTTGAGTAAGATGCATCAGATAGACCTCCCAAGCAATCTGTGGAACCTCCTGGAAGAAATGTATGACAAACCCAAGTCAAGAGCAATGTGGGACGGAAAACTTTCCAGTCAGGTGGAGCTACTGCAAGGTGTGAGCCAGGGAGGGATTATCTCTCCTCACTGTTACCTCCAATTCATAAACCCATGCTTATGGGAGGTAGAGGATATGAAGTTTGGCATGAAGATCGGCTATGTTGACATCTCAGCCCCAACTTGCACCGATGATGTTATTTGTATAGCAGATTCTCCACTACATAGAAATAAAATAGGAGCAATCAGCTGGTATTCAATGGTGAAAAGGGTGTTGTTCAAGTACAATCTCCCTTCTGCTTGGGTATTACTGGAGAACCCACTGTCCAAGGCAACATGGAAGAACATGGTGAAGAAGGTCATGAGGCAGCACTGGACTGCAAAGTGGCGGTAGGAAATTGAGGAAATGGTTTCTCTAAAATTCCTGAATTCTACTGCTATATGTTTGGTCCTCAGTGTGTGATGATCCGAGAGAAGTGGAGAAGGCTGCAGTCAAGGCAAAATTTCTGACAGGCACCTGCACACTGCAAGGCAACCGGGTGAAGTTCAATCAATATCGGATTGACCTACCTGTCCTCTATGTGGTGAAGAAGCTGAAGATCGCTCCCACCTGATTGCCAGATGTCGGCTGTACTCTGAATTACAGGAGAAGTATATATCAAGATTATCCAGTATTCTTCAGACAGTGTACGTCTTATCAAGCAGAGAACCTGATCAAGGAGATCAACACTTTTGTACAGATAATGCTAGACAGCTTCCGAGTCTTGCCGGATCAGTTTGATGCTGCAATGCGCTCAACAGGCATTACAGATCACCTAATACAGAAGATAGAGAAGTGCAGTCGTGATTTCCTTCACAAGATCCACACCAAGCGATGTAATTTCTTGGATCTGAGACCATAAGACCACCCAATCTATTGCTTCTCACTTTTCTTGCGGTTGTAGCTCAATATCTGCAATTCAGAACCAGCTGATTGTCGCTGTGTTGTATATCTGGTTACCACTAATCATCTTGTTATGGCCAAGGAACTTCATAACTTGTTTAATTAATGATTATATGATATTCATGGAACTGTTTATTCTAACATTTGCGTGACTGTAGCTGCTATAATGGATTGTCCAGCTGCGTTAAAAATATGTAGTTGCTGCAATCGTGATTTTCTCGCACACCAAGTATATATTCACTACGGAATCTGAGAGGATAATAATACATAATGTGTCAACAAATTTTTCTACGTACATCATTAACAGGGAAACCTGGGTGCGCCTAGTGGAAAGGTGGGATCTCCTGAACAAAACAGAACAGAATAGAGAGCGATCAAGCGAACAAGAAGAGGGTGGGAATCCATTCCTTTTTATTCTTTACTTTTTAGTAGTCATCATCATCATTATGACGTATGAGGCCTGTATGTCAACAAATTCAAACTTTGTAAACAATTTTAACCTTAGCGAACTTCAGATAAACAAATATAATCTCTTTATGGAGCGATCAGCTCAAATACTAGCTGACTTGTTACTGTTGTTATTAATACTCTTATTATTATCAAGTTATTATGTGATGCGACTGTGTTGGTGTGTTGGCTCGCCTGCATATATGATCAGTAAGTCAGTCAAAATATTTTTGTCCAGGCCATGTGCCATCTTCCTAGTGGACATATTCGGTATAGGTGAAGTCTCATGATTTTGCTTCTTCCCTAGCCCTAGCCCTAGCCATTGTCACTCTGATGGCAGGGATATCAATTTTCACAATAAAGTAGAGGAGCTGGTGCTCCATTCTCTAGGCAGGGTTGGTGGAAGATGCTGCAGTCATAAACAGCACCATCGTCCACCAAATTTGCTGTATATTGTGTGCCGGTTTCTCTGCTTTAGATATAATAGAAGATGGAATATTGACATCAGTGTGGTGGGTGTTAACAAACCTAGGAGAGCTATACCACAATTAAAAGCATGAAATGAACTGAAATAGATGGTCCCTACCAGATCTCAATTAGCTTGAACATTCATCTGATATTCCTTTTTATCAGTGAACATATCAGATGTCGACAGCCTACTACAAAATACTTATCTACAGTCATACCCACCAACAACTTTCTCACTCTAATACGGCTATGTTATTGTTGAGCACCACCCCCTCATCCCCTTCCACCCCACTCCCAATGTACCATATTAAAAGCCCTGTATCTACAGTAAATATCCTAGATGGAAGACAATTACAAAATATTATGAAGATCGTCTATATGTAGAACATTCTAGGACAATCATCACAAGATGGTACACAAAGTATATGTTGTACCATCCTGTGTTTATGCCTATAAGGCATTATGTAGCTCGCGGGGTAGCGTCGAGCTGTTCCGGTGTCTGTTGTCGACTCGCTGCACCACATGTGCATGGCGAGTGATGACGCAGGTTAGTGCATGGTCTCGGGGTTACGGATCTCATGTGACACTGCCCTATGGGTAACAAAGATTGGCTCCTAAGGCCGGTGGAACTCAATCATTCCGGTGGGGCCGTGCGACCATTGTCGCGAACATTAAACTCAACAGTCTCATCCCATGAATTGGTGTCACCGGTATGACTGTCCATCGCAATTTTGAGATCTATGGACTTACAAGATTTGATGGTGACCTAACCTAAATAAGCTAATACAATTAGCTTACCTAGAACAGACCATCAAGTTTGCTAGATACAATGAGCATACGAAAATACAAGACATGGAGACAGCCTGATGAACCTTTAAACGTGGGACCACCGGAGGTACCACACAGACCAGCAGGTCCACAGAGGTACCCCTGTAAAGGAGGTTCCCGCATACAAGATCACCAATTAACTTAATATGGGCTATTATACCTCTAATCTAACAAGGAAAAAGGAAAATATCCTTTATCGTGGCGAGAGGCTATGTGCCTCACGCGGCCATTACCTCTGATGCTGTATTTCTGGGTGAGAAGTAGTAGCCTCGTGCGGGCCGCCGTCACTGGACCCTTGCGAGAGGCAAGTGTCTCGCGCAGGCCTCCATCACAGGAACATGCTGCCACTGCGTAAAGCTGGAGATGAGTATTGGCCAGAAAGGGCCACGCTTATATTCAACCAAAGTGCTGTAAAGAAAAGACCATCCTAGTGAAACTATAACTAAAATGTTGCGCGCTGTTTTACATGAAGACGGGACAAGCGATTCCCGAGGGATTCCCACATCACCGTCTTATGTAGGTCCAAGATACTGAATTAGTTGGTGCTGCTTGTATTTCTGCGGGCCTTCTGCTATGCCTAACCTATCAGTTAAGTTTAAAGACAAGAACTATTTTAGGCCGCAAGTGGCGTTGTTCCTGCCTATCTTTGAACATGGCTGTCCGAGGGTGCAGGCATACAAGATACAAGAAGCCTTGGAAAGCATCTACCTCCGAGGACAGCGCACATACATCTTTTGAAAATCCGGATGCCCGACTTCGTAACCACAAAAAATGTCACAGGATAATGGCTACTTTTCACATAAGCAAATTTAAGCAACTGAGTCATCGTTACATTGGGGGTTGGAGAGACAAATATCCACCGTGAATGTCCTTCCCGAGAGGGCGTGGCGGATCCCAACATCTTGCCCAGACATTCTTACAGAATTCGGTGGAGATGCGCATCTTGCCCGTCACCAAGTCTTACAGAGCTAAACTTTTGACCTGATGTTAGGTTTATACACAAGTTGGCCAATATGCACTGCGGTGCGGGAAAGATCTCTTAAGGGATGTAAAAGATCAATAATTAAAATATGTTTTCGCAGTGCTTCCTACATTGGCAAGGATAATTAACTACTAGGTATCAGAAGATACACGGGAGGTGTGTGTGACACCACACCTTGGTCATCACCGCTCGGAAACCTCCAATAGTTTCCCAGGGTCGGATCAGTCCATGGTGCGGATAGGGATATCTAAACAATCAAGAAGCCATAAGGCATAGTGGAATATGAAGAGAGACAATAACTTTATAAACGTGAGGCCCTATAGGTAAGTTGGCCAATTTTACACAACCTTGCCAGAGTGCGGGACCAGATTACCGCAACAACCGGAAAAGAGGCATACACTATATGTCTCCTAACGAAGAAATTGTCTCTAGTCATATTAATCCTATCGAGCTGAATAGTCAGGTTTAGTCGGTAGCATGCCGGGCTAAACAAATGTATAGCATGGACAGCGACCGTAGTGAAATATGTTGCCAACGGGAGAAAATCATGCGTATATAATGTTGCTGTATAGTATTTCCTAAATGCACTGCGGTCCTAAGTTTGCTGTAAAAACAAAACATATCAACGGATGGCTACTAGCCATATACTAAACTAACCAAATACAAGTAATAACAATGTGAAATGATCAGAATAAATAGTAATACATGTTGATAGACCTATTACGGTGCGGTTAGTGAAAACGCCTTACAGTAAATAAAAATAACTATGAACAGATATAGAAATTATAACTAGCGGTCCTAAGACCGATACGGTGCCGTTTAGTCATCGGGACCATTTACAAAGATAAAATACAATCATTGAAGTTGTAATTAACGGATGAATTGAAAATGTTATATAAAGTTAATTGAATATTCGTTAGCCATTCTTAAGGATGGGCTGTTATGTTACTGAAATTGATACGTCACCATTGGAGTGACGTGAGTTGATACGTTCTCTGAAAGTGGGAAAGTTTCCGCATGTAGATTCCCGCAGACAGGATTCCCGCATGCTGATCCAGGATGGGAGAGCGGTGCGAACTCAGGATGGTAATCACAATATAAGAATGTCTAACGAACGGTTAGTAAGTTCTATGATAACATTACTGCGATGAGAAAGGTTCCGTTCACTGACAGTAGGATGAAAGTTAAGAACAACCCTTTATCAGGGGGGTTGTTGAATACTGTTGTGGATACATAATTAAGCTTAATGGTGCAGGGTACGTCAGGTAGCTCTTAAGATGTACCGGGCAAAGTTTACTTGCTGTGGTCACAAAGTTAAAAGAGACGCACACGACATGCAGTCCGGTGGTTGAATATCCCCTTTTTGGTATGGCTGGCACCAAAGAACATCGCTGACTCTACATCTGTAGAATCACATTTTTAGGCCGTAGAAGGCCCCACCGCAATATTGTTCCTTGTTGGTTCCTAATTAAATGTGAACAATATTATGTAAAGTTCTAATACTTCCACCCCGAACGAACGTCCAGGAACTTACAAAATTTAGGTTGCGGTGGGTGGGAAACTGTTGCAGTACCACAGGAGAGAAACCAGCCGAAACAGAGGTGAATGCTTAATAATGGTATTGCTGGTGGGCACTGCAGGCAGATCCCGACTGTTCGGCCCCTGGCCGACGATGCTTCTGATTTACTGAAATCGTCCCTTTTTAAACTTGCTGAAACATCAGGAATGGCTGCATCAACCAATCAAAATTAGCTGAACCAACCAATCAGCGGGCTAGAAACTTGTGACGTGTACATGATTATCTAACTATCGCAATATATATATATGGACCTCTGAGGTCATAGTGCGCATCTATATATATATATATATTGCGATAGTTAGATAATCATGTACACGTCACAAGTTTCTAGATATATAGATGCGCACTATGACCTCAGAGGTCACGTGCACACAAATCACTTATTATCTAGATACGCATATATACGTCTTTATGACGTTATTTTTATATTTCGAGTATATTTTGAAAGGGGAAAACGGCGATAACGCAGCCATTTCTGGACCGATTTTAAAACGGTTTACATATTTGAAAAGCTCGGCGAATTAATGCCAGATTCAATGAGAATGGTTAATTGTTAAGAATTACAAAGCGCCAGCTCGGTACACTAAAAGCGCCACTCGCTCTTGGTCATGCTATGCGCGCTCTGCTAAAACAGTGACACACGCTCATGCGCGCTACGCGTTTTAACGAACTTTGTCCTTTTGACAACGAAATCTCTCTCATAGGCTCATACACGCTTATTGCTCTACCCATGGGGCGTCCTTATAGGAACAAATCCAGGACGGGTGGCCCGTACCCAGCTTGGCTGGGACGGCCAGTAGCCAACCGGTCGATCCGCGCTACAGTTATTATTATATTACAGATATTTGTATCAGCTGGCACCTCATATATTGTAATGTCGATTCATAGGCGCTGCCTTTGATGGACTGACCAACTGTGATGTATATATATCCTATATATTAAAAATGAAATAAATAATTTGGAATCTTGAATCTTGAATCTTGATTCAAGATTCAAGATTATTTATTCAATGATTCCAAATAAACAACATTCATGAGTCATAACAGGTTGCCGCAGTGCAATGTGCAACTCGTAGCCGGCAATGTCCCGAGAATCCTTAAACCAGTCGTAATTATTGGGAATGTGTCAACATCAGTCTCTTGAAGTGTTGCTACAACCGTGGTTGGGATCGTTTCATCATCCTTGAGATTCCTTTGCCGTTCTGTCCACAATAAATACCACATGTCGAATTCCGCAGGTGCTGACTTTCATCAAGTTCACGAAGTTGTTCTGCCATTCTGATTGTTTCTTTAGCATTTCTGCTGGAACAATGGTAAAGGCATTAACAATAGCTGGCTGCCCCCCCCCCCCTCCAAATCTGAAGTTCAGTGACTGCAACAGCTCATCAATGAATGGAATGCAGAGGTTGATTCGGTAATATTCCTCCAGCGACATGGCTGGTGCATTGGCTCTATGGACTTGTCTTCCAGCAGTTCTGGGGAGTTTTATGATCACATCTAAAGCACCAGCCAATGAAGATCTGGACTGAATCTACAAAAGACTGTAGCTCTCTATTTCACGACGAACTTTCTCGATGGCTGTAAGAACGAGGTCTATCCCTGCATATGCTTTTATCAGGTCAACATAGCTTCCCTGCAGTTTTACCGTCAGTCCTTGAGTGTAAGCAAGACACTCTCTCGCAACAACAAAGGCCATCAGGAATGAAGAGTCCATTGGCCTTCGTAACCGATTCCACATTCCATCCTTGAGTGCTCTTGATCATATCTAGAGTTGCCATTACTGGTACAATGATCTCCGTGAATACTTCCAAGATATCCAGTCTCTGAACCCAACGAGTTTTACACATGTCAAGAAACTTGGTGCGGTTAACTACTGGAAATAATTCCTTGATTTTTTCTTTAAGAAGATTTTGACGCTTTGGTGACAGGCTAAAGAAATAACTAAACTGTGACAGTGTTTTAAGCATATTTCACACAGTTGGTAATTTACATGATTGCATAACACACAGGTTCAACTTATGCGAAGAACAATCGATATACTGAGTACTTGGGTACTTTTGTTTTACTCTAGCTGCAGCACTGGAATGCTTGCCAGCCATGTTACCGGCACCATCATAACACTGACAAACACACTGATTCATGTCGAGTCCCCATGATGTCAGGGTTGTTATAATCAAATCTGCAACCACTCTTGGCATTCGACGAGGCCCAGAAACTCCTCTCTCACTCTTCTATCCGGGTCCATGAATCGCACAACAAGTGACATTTGTTCTTTGTTACTCACATCAGTAGCCTCATCAGCAAGAACTGCAAAGTATTTGGCTTCTTTTATCTCTTCTACTAGTTTTCCTCGTATCCATTTATCTATACAACTGATTATGTCATTTTGGATAGTCTTTGATTTATAGGTGGCATTTCTTGGAGCGTTTACAAGATGATCTTTAAGGGTGGTATCTCCAGACTTGGCCCGAAAATCTAAAAGTGCCAAAAAGTTTCCATGATTTGAATTGTCCACGATAGTGGCATCATCTCTATGACTACGGAGAGCTATATTTTGATGCCCATATAATATGATTGTCTCTACTATGGACGAAAATCTCTTGCAGTTATCAGCGATAGTTTTCTCTGCTACTCCGATGACCTGCTGTGTGACGGATAGAGTCTTTTGTTTCATCACATCTTCGAATAGTTTAGCCTGTACCATGACGTTTCTGTGAACCTGGCTACTATCCTGGTGTTCAGCAAAACGACGAACAGCAGTGCTCCAGTCACCCAGTGGTGATTTGACCAGTTTGTCCAGTTTTCTGTCATTAGTAGAGAGTGTAGAACCAAATAAAACACAATTCAAACAGTATGTCCAATTCTGCAGTGCAGAATGCACTAGCCATGGATACTTCTCCAGATACTCATAACGAAAGCTACGCATTTTACCATACATGTATGTAACAGGAAAGTTGTATGCTCCATCTGGTCTCCAAACATTTCTAAGAAAATTGTATCTTTTCTCAGCGGTTTCTCCTCTTATTGAAACATCATGATGCGCAATGTCAAATGAGTTTACTGTTGGTGGTGAAGTTAGTGAAACTGAAACGAATAACAAAAGGCATCTTAAGTATGCACTATGTCACAGGGTAAGTAGACGACATATGCCATTGAAGCCGCAACCTTTCAGGGTTTGGTCACAGAGGGTATGGTCATGGAGGGATGGACGGACTGACATATTGACATCTAAGATCCGATGGTGTAGGATGGATGTAATGATGGTATAGAAGCATCACGTGAAGTTTCATTGTGATCGGATAAACTCCTGATGAATTAAATATCAATTGAAAAAAACTTACCATTTTGAACGAAAACCTTAATGTTGATGGTTTGCTCACTGAGGAACGGATGGACAGCCGGACGGACGGACGGACGGATTAACTCAGGATCCTATGGTGTAGGATGGATGCAATGATGGTATAGAAGCGTCTTCTGAAGTGTTATAGTGATCGGATAACCCCTTGATGAATTAAACATCAATTGAAAAAACCTTAACACAAAGGCTCGTATAGAACCACTCGCTGATCGCGGTCATGGCTGATAATGAGCCGCACTTAAGGCACAACGTTAGCTAAGTCATGTAATTTTTATTCAACGATGGGGTGGGTGGGGTCAAAGGGTTACGAAAATGATCGGTTAACTTATCCCATAAAGGCGCTAGGTGATGGCAGTCAAAGCCGTGAAACCGCAGCTACTGAGATTCGAGATTCATCAACCTTTTTTAAATCATTAGCAGTAATTAACTGAACAGTAGCCTATCAAGATAATCAGCACATAATTGCTACCGGATACTGAACTCGATGCAGCGACCAGGAGGCTATGCGCTTACACACGGTTGATGAATGTGTGATTGCAAATGATCAGCAGCCGTACTACCTGGTTTTGTGATAGGTAAATGACTACCACGACTAAAGATACGTCTAATGATGTTTATATGTTTTAGCTACGACCGCAGTTATATAGATTGGTTTATCTGTGTGTGCGTGCGTACGTACATGCCTGTCTGCATTCATTGCACTGTCTGTCTGTCACAATTTGACAGACAGACAGACGCACGCAGCCACCCACGTACACAGTCAATTGTTTGCAAAACGTATCATATGTATATGTTGAAATTATAAAATATGTTGATGCTTGTTCGGCTGACCTATCGCACTGTTGCCGTCTGGTTGTATCCGACTTAATGGGCCTCGAATGCCAAATAAACTGGACGCTACCATATACGGCAACAGCAGACTTGACATCTCCAACAGCTTAGTACCGCAAAATTGTTTTTATAGGGCAACATTTTACTAGCAAATAGCAATTGAACCATCGGCATACTCACATTGTTCACCACTATCACTCTCCCTCCTTGTCTTCTTCGTAGCATTTTGCTCTCCTATCTCCCCGTCACTCTTATCATGTCCAGCGTCCAAATTAGAATTAGGCCTATCCGCGATGGTTTGGTCATTGTTACCCTCATTAACATCACTGCCATTACTGAAACAAGAATTAATCTCTCCTATCAGAATTTAACATGGGTTGATCTATCATCTGTTAAAGAGAGGGTGTGGGTGGGTGACTTTCCAGGACAATTTTGAAATCTGGATGCTCTCAGATTGCATTCCTGGTGATGAATCTGACGCATCAGTTAGTCGTTAACTACAGTTAAGATTCATATCATCCCAAAACGGCTAAGTGCCTTATTAAATGTCGATTTTTAGACCAAGAGAAGTCGATTTAAAAAAAGATTTAACACTGAAATGACTTGCTCGTGAACAGCATTTGCACATGGGAACCGAGCCAGTCATTCCAGGTGACAATTTTCAAAAACCGTCTTCTCTTGGTCTCTAAAATATTATTTTCTATGGGAAAATTGAAAATTTCTTGAACAAATCCACATTAAATGTGTGTTAAAAGGTGAATTTATTACATTTTCTCTACAAATTTTGCTATTTTTCTCTTTGTTTTTCAGCGTCTTTCTTATGAGATCCGTGATGCCAGACAATTTTTTTTCTTCATCCGTGATGACAGATATAATTTTTGTTTTCTTCCCTTGACCTTCGCACAGGCGAACGGTGAGAAGGTCTGGATCCGCACCTGTGTGCTGTGTAAAGGTAATCACACTTATGACAGAAAGCGCATTGATGGGGAGGATTGCGATCGTAATGGAGCCACAAGTCTGGGTTTCATGAAAAACCTTTCACGCAGGCAGTGCCACCGCCAGGTGCCCAGGTGCATTCGTATCTCTTGGAAAAGGTGGTGGGTCCTCGTTGGAACTTGCCCACAATGTCTTCAGCCAGTGACATTAGGCCATACTGTTATTTCGCCGCATTCAACCTAACTTTAACTTTCTGACTTTTCTTAATAACTCATAGTAATAATAGCTGTTTTTAATATAAAGAGGAATTTAGTTTACAACACAAAAGAGGCCTAATCCCGATGACCTTCCCTTATGTTGAGTTCGTCGGGAAGATGAAGTTCCATGCGTGATTCCTTTCTTTTATAGATTTTGGTGACGTCAGAGGAGGGTAGATAACCATGACCGATCTTTTTCCTTGGGTGATGTGGTCACCTTTATTGTGTAAATTTTGATTTATTCTCAATTCATCGAATCCCTTATTTGGTTCGCAAGAAGAAAGAATAAATATAAATAAGGTGAAAGGAGCACTTACTTCATCCCTGTTATCACTGGATCAACGGTTTCCAATCAACATACAAACAGTGAACTACTTATTCCTGTGAGGATCACATTTTAATTAGCGTGTGTCAGTTTTCAAGTTGGATTCCAATAGACTTGCCTAATTGCGTGCCCGCTCCATGGGCACGCTTCTATTTATTGCTGTCTAGAATTGCCTACAGGCGCAGCCATTTCGCGCAGCGGATTGTGGGGCGGTGTCTCGCGAGATCTCCATCGATACGAGATCTAATAATTCTCGTCTCGAAGACACAGCTCTATTTTTAGATTGCTGGATATCTCGTAATTATTATCTTCATGTGCGTGATTCATGGCGAGTTCTCTAATTTGTTCTAATAGAGTTTGCGCGGCGATGTGCGCTTAATTATTTTAATAAACAACCAATGGAACTCCAAATAACTACTCTAAATAAGTACTCTGCTTTTGCTGGAGGACTGCGTACAAAACATGTTTATCATTCCTTCTGCAGATGAAAGTACTCAAGCACACGCCCACTTGCGGCGTCTCTTATATGTCCACTTTAGCACTATCAAACTGACCACAAATGGCTCCTGGCGGTGATCGTGAGAAATGTCCATTTGCATTAGCTACTCGCCGGAGAACTTGTTTAGATAGTTTACCACTGGAATGACTGGTTGGATAACCGATCCTTTAATTCCAGTAGTAAATTGCAAAAGAAAAACCACAATGGTCTCTTGGACGGCAAGTAGACATAGGACATAATGGATTTTTCTGTATATGACGTCATAATTATTTTGGTCAGATGTAGCTGGACGTCACAATCAAAATGTGTAATGAATGACGTATCTAGCTCCACCACGAACATTGAATAGCCAGTCAAGTATGCGAATTGCACGTCTTTACTATTTAATCAACATGCTAAACATTTTGAAACTAATATGACTAGACGCTCTTCGAATTGTATGTTTTGCTATTTATTCAACATTCATTTTCTATGATAATGGCTGGGTTCGATCTGTAACTGAAGGATATGACGTCAAAATCAATTACGTCATATACAGGCTGACGTCACAATCCAAAATGTGTAAATGAATGGCGTATCGAGCTCAGTCGTGAACATTGAATAGTCCGGCAAGTGTACGAATTGTATGTCTTTACTGTTTAATCAACATCATGTTGAATATTTTGAAACTAATTTGACCTGGCATTGTTGCGGCCAGAGGCAGCACACCTTTAAAAGCACCCCGTCAAATTAGTTTCAAAATAGTCATCAGCTTACCTGTAGAGTTACCTTGAAATTGGAAGTCTTTCTTTGGATCTTTCTATTGAAATTGTCATGAGCAAATTGAGCATTACATGGCTAATACCACTTGGTAATGCGTGGGCCACACAATATGGACCACTTGTATTAAGAGACCACCCATATTTATATGTCACATATTTTAACAAGGCCAATCATAGATTGTTGCCCTGAATACAACATACTCGTCCTCTGACAGAGGGAGGATAATTAATACCACTTGCAAATGGGCATTTTCATGTTGTCTATCCATCATATTACGTCATATGATGTCATAATCAACGACGTGACGTATAGGATGACGGCATAGTCATGACGTCATGACTGACTCGATTTAGTCCGTCTTAAATGCTTAATAGTCCGACACGTTGTACGAATTGTATGTCTTTACTATTTACAAAACATGCTGGTGAATATTTTGAAACTAATTTGACTGGGCGATGTTACTGCCACAAGCAGCAACAGCACCCAGTCAAATTGGTTTCAAAATAGTCAACACCTTACCTGTATAGTTTTCTGGAAATTGATAGTCAAGAAGCACAGAGATTCATCGATACCAACATGAGCGCGGTATTAATGCACTAATAAACCATCCGGATTCAGTGACCGATTGACTAACGTTAGGCCTATGGAAGTCATTTCAAGCAACCGCCACCAAGATGGGGCACAATTGTGTGTTTTTCTAACAAAATCCTTTAGAATGTTTAACACAGAAATTTCAATATCTCAGATAAAGACAACTATACGAATATCTTTTTAATACTGTGACTGGTAGCCCACCCCACCCCACCCACCTACTTGTTGCTATCATAGACCTGTATTAAGTATTGCAACGACAACGACTGCCCATGTAAGGCTATCATCTTCTCTTAATGTATTTTAACCCTTTCATGAGGAGGTCGCCAAAACCGGCCTCTATAGTGCTCTTGAGGATGTTAATTTGCAGGTCAGGAGAAGATCATTTTTGAAAATTCCCCACTGAAATGACTGGCTCGATAATTGAGCCAATCATTCCAATAGTAACTCTTCAAAACGGTAGTCTATTGGCCTGCAAATAGGCACTCAATAACCAAATATTTTTTTAATATTTTTGACTCAATTTAGGTAATACAGGGTTAATAAATTATGAGATTATGCCGCATCTGTTGATGGAGTCTGTAAGTGTGCGGTGGACTGACGTTCGTCTTATTTTTGCAGTGCAGATTATTGTGGATTCTGTACGACTATCCTTTCTGATGTAACGGATAGGTACTGGTTGCTGATCAGTTGCTGGGTGACATAGAGGGATGTTGACTATGCTGTAGATGTGGTGAGGGTGTACTTTTGTCTCTGTTATATCCATATAACCAGTGTCTTGATGATTTTCTCGCATTACAGATTTTTAAAGTATTCCAGCCATAAGGCAAGGCTGCCATGTAATGGAAAAACCTAGCAACTCAGATTATGGTGATTCTGAGATAATTAAGAAAACGTCAAATTGTCGTGCCCTATTGATCCAATAGCTGTGCCTGCCAACTTAATGGGTGAAAGTGTTTTATTATGAACACATTTAATATTCAACAAATGATATAATTCCACTTCATGTATAAAGGTGTGTAATGTGACTTACTATTTTTTCCATGGTATTTTCTAGAAAAATTGCATACATTTTTATTTTAAGAACCTATTTGGATTATATAAAATTTAATCATGAACACGAATGATGCTCACCGAAGTGGTATGAAGAAACAATCTTAACAGTAACAGAAATGACAACTTTACATGTCCGACAAGGCGACAACTGACATTTATGGTCTACTTTTGGCTGACTTACATTCTTAACAACATTGCTTACAGGAATCGCCACCCAAAACGACCTTTTAGTCAGTGGCACAGATGCCTTGTTCACGATATCAGGTTTTGTACTTATCTTTGACTGGCCAATTCCATGAAACTCATGATGTCTTGGAGGAAATCGATTCATGTCAAACTTCTTCTTGAGGAAAAGGAGCACGATGCTGTCGCCACCAAAATCAAGTTTGTAAAGCATGGACTCCAATCCCTTCTTGATGACAACCTCACTAATGTCAGCAATTAATGGCAAAACTATACGATCCTTTTTCCCTAGTGTGACACCCTGACCAATTGTCGTGGAAATCCTGAGGATTCATGAGAAGAATATTAATCTTTTGTCTGCTGATTCACATGGACCAACAGAATCATAAAATGCATGTATTACTGCAGTCTTCGCCATCTTATTACCAATTGATCCATGAACGGAGTCAATCTTCGTGAATGTATGCCCTTTTTCTAGGTAATTGATGGAACTTATTCTAGTTCTGACTCAGCATTTGCACAGCAAGCACGTGCGGTAAAGAGAACACAGCTCCTATTTTGGCCACTGCAGTTATATTTACAAAACGTTATTTCTGGTTAGAGCTCAGACGGATGAGCTTTATAGTAAATGTTGAGGCAACGTCAATGGCGTTCCACCAGTACATTAATTTGCACCATGTCACTAGTGACGTAGCCAGGATTTCTTGTCAGGGGGAGCGAGGTCTAAAAAGGGGCCACCCCACCTGAGCAAGGACTAAAAAGGTGCCACCCCGCATACCAATTAGGCATCCGAATCTGCTTAAATTTCTTTAATAAAGGGAAACTAGTATTCCAGCATCGCTAATTATTTTATTCTACCGAAAACGTAGCATGTATTGTAGCTGATGGGGTATGCGCTGGTCCGCCATGACGTTCCTATCCATCGTGTTACAAATGCACGATGTATGGGAGGGCTGGTTAGCTGCGGAGCTCGGGGTTGCGGATCTCGTATCGCGTCTCTCCGGAAGGTATAAAAACCGGCCTCCAGAGCCAGGGGAACACTGATGTTCCAGTGGGGCCATGCGACCATTGCCGCCGAGATTGAACCACACGGTGTCATCTCAACCATTCGTGTCACCGGTATGCCTATCCATACTAATTTAGGGATATGGAATAAAGAATAATTAAACAATGAGGAATTTAATATACTATACAAACAGGTTTATACGTTTGACAGTAAATGAGCGCAGTAATACACAACATAGAGCCATGCAGTGTTCTTTCCGCATGGTGTCGCCGGAGGTACCACACAGATTCTTGAATCTGCAGAGGTATCCCCACAAGTGAGAGTCTCCGCTACGAAGTCACTAGATAGTTTAATATAAACTAGTATACCCCTAGCACAAACACAAAGAAAATATTGTTGTTGCGAGAGGAAAGTGCCTCATGCGGGCCTCCATCACAGGAAAATGCCTTCACCAGAAAATGTTAAGTGCTGAAAGTCCAAGTGAATTTACTGTTAAAGTGTTGCATGCTGGTTTACGCGAAGATGGGATGAATGATTTCCAAAGAATTCCCAGGTCACCATCTTATGTAATTCCAAAATGGCTGCATTAGTATTTGCCTCTTTATTTATGCGGGCCTTCTGCTACATCCTACCCTACTAATTGGTTGTTAGTAATGGAAACAAGCTTTGGCCATAAGTGGCATGGTTTACTACCTAACTTTTAGATACGTTTATCCATTAGGCACAGGTGCCTGGCTTCCCAAAGGGTTCCCCACACAGCATCTACCTCCAAGGATAGTGTGCGTACATGTCACAGATCAAGGCTCTGAATCAAATAACGATCCAGCTACCTGGCTCCGTAACCACATATAACATCACTAGACGAGTTTCACAGTTTATACAAGCAAATTTAAATACTGACATGTCATTATGGTGGTGATGGAGAGATGGATATCCATCGTGAGCGTCCTTCCTGTGAGGGCATGGTGGGCTCTAATGCCTCACCCAGACACTACAATGGGTTGGATGGAGATCCGCATCTCGTCCGCCACCAAGTGCCACGGGGCTAACATTTGACTTGTTGTTAGGGTTATTTTCCATGATGCCCAGAGATGCACTGCAGGCCGGTATCACAAAATACAAATTAATATTATTATCATTTCACAGTGCTTCCTACTTTAGCAGGGGAATCTACCTAATAAGTATATGCAGACACGAGGGGACGTGTATGTAAACTTTAACTATCACCGCTCGGAAATCTCCAATAGTTTCCCAGGGTCAGCTCCGGTCAATGTGTCGATTGGGAATCCAGACAATTAATAAGCCATATGGCTGGTGGGTCATAGAAAGAGACAATCACTCAATAAATATACAAGGCCCTATAGGTAACTGGCCAATTTTACACAACATTGCCGGTGTGTGGGCCTACATTACCACAACAACCGGAAAAGAGGCATACACTATGCATCTCCAATGGAGAAATTGTCGCTAACCCCTTTAAACATATCCTAACAAGCTGAATAGCAAGGTTTAGTCGGTAACATGTCAGGCTCAAACATTTAGAGCATGATCAGCGACCTCAGTGTAAAATCGATGCGGACGGGAATCATGATGCAGATATAATGTTGCTGTATAGTATTTCTTAGCATACAGTGGTCTAGATATTAACTAGATGTCTTCTCGCCATATACACAACTAATCATTACACAATTTACCGAATATAATGATTATAGTATCACAGGTCATTGGACCCTACGGTACGGCTAGTTGAAAGCACCCACAATAAACAAGGATGATATTCACAATAACAGAAATTATAAAGATGCAGTCCTAGGACCGGTAAGGTACCTATTAGTCAACAGTACCATTATGTGGAAATAATAATTAAAGGTTCAATAGTATAGCTACTTGAGTACCTAATAGTCATCGGTATGGAACAAGTCCACAAGTTATTGAAATTGAGGCGCTAACCTATGAGTAGTGCGAGATGACGATCTCTGAAGCTGGAAAGATTTCTGCAGGAAGACATCCACAGGCAGGTATCCGCAGGCAGGTCTCCGGAAGCTGACTTCTCCAGGCAGGATGGATGTGGCACATTCTCTGGACAGATAATGGAACAGTTCAAGAGATGTCCGTTAGATAGTCATTTCACTCATACGGGATGGAAACGGTTTGTTGCAAAGTTTCTGTCCAGCGATGGTAATATGAAAGTTGAGAGCAACCCATTAACAGGGAGGGTTGCTTATGTATAGTTTATGCATGTACAATAACTGGCACATGGTGCAGGGTACATCGTATAGCTCTTGCGGCGCACCAGGCAAAGTTCACCCAGACTGGTTGAAAAGTTAATTATTACACACACGACATACAGTGCGGAAGTTGAAGTCCACTTTTCAGCATGGTTGGAAGATCCAGCGAGTCATCCACCAAGAATCACCATCAGCTCTACGTTCCACAGAATTACATCTAGGCCTGCACTGCCCTCCGATGGAAAGACTCCCTTATAAAGGTTCGGATGCGGGAGTTATTACATTAAGTTAGTTTATGACCGTCCGGGGGTGTACAAAAACTGTGGAAGCCGAGGACTCCTTACCACCATGGATGAGCTGAAATCCGATTGGCACCGGATGATGTAGGTATCACCGTATTAAGCAGTTGCACACGTCTATCCCGATGGTCCAGTCATCCTGCGTGGGCCGGCTTCCATGCTGGTGATCTCTTGATTCTCAATTTTTCACCCCTTTTATACTACTCTTGACGTCAGAGCTAGGGGACTCAGCCAATCAGTGGCCGAGTAGCAGCCAATCAGCATGCTGACAGAAGTGGTGACCTGGCTATTACGTACACAGCACATTCCTTATTTATATATATACATAAACGCGATTAAGACGTCAAGAGAAATATTTTGAAGATAATTTTTGGGGTTTTTCCGATGATAATTCAGCCGTTTCTGGGCCGATTTCAATGATTTAATTCCGAGACGTGTTGTCAGGGCAGCTCCGACGTGCACACATGCGCAACACGCGGTCTAACGGAGTTATCCATTTTTAATGAACACCTCTCTCATAGGGCTTATATACGCATACCATCCTACCCAGGGGGGCGTGCTTGGAGCGAATCCGGATTGGCCGTTCCGTACCCAGCTTAGCTGGGATGGCCGGCACCCATCTGGTTCATGCTACACCATTCTGCTATTCTTTGTCTTGATGTAGCATAATTAAAACAAAATGTTTCAACATAGCGATGAACAAGTATGGCAAGAAGGTATTAACAACATTGTAAATTTAAATGGCTCTAATTTTCAATGTAGATTAACTTGTTAAAGGTGGCATGGAAGTTGGGACGTCCAGAAAGTTGTACATGTTACGGACATGATTTAGACGCCACATTTGAGAAAATTGGCTCAGGAGGAGCGACTGCTCCCTCTGCTCCCTTGACTACGCTACTGCATGCCACAGCACAACATAAGCATGTATCCCCCGAGTAACAGCTGCCAATGTCTTATTGAATGCAACTAATCTGCTCATAAAGTAATGTTCCTTGATCGTTACCTTCAGCAATATAATAACCTTCTGCATATCAACTACATAAAAAGATGATCCCTCCCTGATTTGTTTCCGCTCCTTTATTCATGACAGTCACGATTTCTCGAGACATTGCTGGTGTTGTTCCTTCTCTGAAATAACACATGCAGGTGGTAATGTAGTGTAAATTGTGTGGGATTAATTTACTGTCAAGCACAAAACCAGCCATGATATCTTGCAAACACACATGAGCGCACACACGCATGCATGCACGCACGCCCACCCGCATATACACACACATGCACACCCATGCACCCGCACACCAGTTTTTTCTGTAGGAACAAATCTCTGATTGAAAGTCACAAACCTTTGATATATGATTTGCTAAGTCTCTCTGTGTATACACGCCTAAGCTTCTGTAGCTTTCTCCGCTCCATTTCACCACATGTACACGATGCGTGGGATGGATGGTTAGCTACAGTTCTCGTGGTTATGGATCCTGTATCGTGAATCTCTGAAAAGTACAAAGATAGACTTCTAGAGCCGGCGGAACGATAACGTTCCAGTAGGGCTGTGCAATCATTTCCACTGAGATTGAACCTCACTGTCTTGTGTCAACAATTAGTGTCACCGGTATGACAGTCCATAACCCAATTTAGGAGCCTAGACATGATAATTAAGAAATATATATACTACACAAACAATGGTACTCGTTTGTTAGCACGAGAGAGAAAATATACAGTACATAGAACTAAGTTGGTATCTTGTTAACGTGGACTCGTCAGAGGTACCTCAGCGATCTGTATATATCCGTGAGGTATCCCTACAAGGGAGCGTCCTAACGAGGTCACTTGTATAGTTTAACATAAACCATTATACCTCTAACAAAAATATTTTTGTTGCGAGAGGAAAGTGCCTTGCGTGGGCCTCCATCACAGGAAAATGCCCTCAAGACCAAAGCGGAGGAAGAGAGCTGGCAAAAAGGGCCACTCTCTTGTTCAAACATATGCTAAGTGTAGTGTGAGTCAACCTAGTGAAATTATAATTAATGTGATGCACGCTATTTTACGTGAAGATGGGGTGGATGATTTCCATAGAATTCAACACCATCATCTTATGTAAGTCCAAGATACTGTATTAGTAGTTGCCGCTTTTATTTATGCGGCCCTTCTGCTAAATCTTAAACTACCAGTTGGGTGTTAGATTTATAAACTAGCCTTGGCCGCCGCAAGCGGCAGGAATTTCTACTTATCTTTTGACACATGAGCCTGACCGGCGAAGATGCTCGGTTTCCCTAAGGTCACCTTCTGGATCGTCTCCCTCAGAAAGTCAGCGAGCGGACATGTTACGGAGCGGCAGTTTCAGAATCATATAATGATCCGGTTACATACCACACCACAACCATATATAACATCACTAGAGCAAGTCAATATTACACAAGCAACTTGTAAAGTGCATAAAAGTTAATGGCAGGGAGTAAGAGGCAGATATCCATCTCTAGTGACCTTCCTGTAAAGGCGTGGTGGGTTTAAAAACCACACCCAGTCACTGTACAGTGTACGATGGAGATCTACATTCCATCTGTCACCCGGTGTGTCAGAGGCAGATCATTTCGAGATCCGGCTCTGGGGAGCTAACGTTTGCCTGTTAGTAGGGTTAAGTTCCAGGATGCCCAGAGATGCACTGCTGGCCAGGTAAAAATAATATCTTTTCGCAGGCTTCTACTTTGGTGTGGTTGTCTATGCTAACTGGTATCTGAAGATACAGAGGTGTATGCGAAATCGACACTTTGGTCTTCACCGCTTGGAAACCCAAATAGTTTCCCAAGTCGGTTCATGCCAACGTATTGATGGGAGCTCCAGACAATTAATAAGCCTTGTGTCTGGAGGAGCGTAGAAAGAGACAATCACTCATCATAATAAGAGGCCCTAAGGTATCTGGCCAATGTTACACAATCTAGCCAGTGTGCGGTGTTACGTATCCGCTACATCCGGAAAAGAGGCTTACACAAATGTCTCCTATGGAGTGGTTGTCCGTAACTACTTTTAAACCTATCCTATCGAGCTAAAATAGCCAGGTTTATTCGATCACATGCCAGGTTCGCACAATGAGAACATGAACAGTGACCGTAGTGTAAAATTGATGCCGGAAGAAAGGTGATGCGGATTTATAGTTGCTGTATAGTATAGTCTAGCATACTGCAGTCCTAGTTTTATATAAAATAAACAAAACAAGTAACTATGATGGCAGCTGCCATATATAGCTAACTATCATAGTATTGAGAATAAGCCTTGTCATAGGACATTGCAGTACTTGATAGTCATAAGGACAAAAATAAGGATAATATTTACATTGAAAGATTTAAATTATAAAAGACGACCGGTCAGTACCTATTAGTCATCAGTACCTGTAAAGAAATAAATGAATGCAATGGCTAAATGAGTACCTATTGGTCATCGGTACGGAAATAGTTCATAAATCACTGTAGATGCTGCATCACAAATGAGGGACGCGGGAGGGCACGTTTGATGTGGCTCACTCTAAAAAATGACGAAGAAGAATGACTATAGTCGGATGTCTACTAGATGGTCATAATAGCTAACACATTTAATTAAGCAGATTGTTGAAAATGTCCGTCCGGTAACGGAAGTTTGAAAGTTGCCCATAACATGAAGGGCTACAGTTGTAGTTTTTAATTAAACAATGCATGCACATTCTTGGGTACACCGTACATGGTACACCACATATCTCTTGATGCATATCAGGCACAGTCCCACCAGACTGTGGCCTAAAAGTTAATTAACACACGACAGGCTGCGCGAAAGTTCGCCACTTTTGCATGGTTCAGAAGATCTGATGGGTTGTCCACCAAGATTCACCACTCATTCTACATACTGGAGAAATTACATTGGGGCCATGAGGCCCATCCGCAAGAAGGCTCCTCTGAGGTGTTGGTAGTGAGGGACGTTTCTATTTAATTAGTTGCCCCCGGATGGCCATCCAAGGTCTTACAAAAACTTAGATGCAGATGCTCTGATTGCGGGCCAGAGACTAAGAACTGAAATCCGAGAGGCACTGCTGTGGCTAATAGGGAGCCATAGGCAGTAAGCAGTTACTCGCGTCTTGCACTGCTCTGGCCACACAACCTTCCACTTGTTCTCTCTCGTCGAATTGTGGTTTCGATTCTTGATTTTTCGCTCCTTTTATACTACCCATGCATGCTACGTGATCTTACGGACTTAGATGTTTTACAGAATACCTCTCTCATATGGCTTTATACACACGTACTATCCTACTCAGGAGTGGTGGCGTGTTTCGAACGTACCCGGAATGGTCGTCCCGTACCCAGCTAAGCTAGGATGGTCCATGCCCGTCTGGCCCATCCGTGCTACACCAACCCCTCCTAGTTTGACACCTGTGGCAAACGATACCGCATTGCGGATCGAAAGCATGAGAGCACGCTAGGTGAGAATTATAGACTTCTCGAGTAGGCATGTAGCTGAGAGGAGCAGTGATGCGAGAGATGTGTAGTTGATCAGACAAGAGCACATAGAGGTGTGAAAGAGTTTGGGAAGGAGGCATACTTTGGTTTTGATTTTTGGCCTGGTTTTGATTTTTCCAGGCCTTTTCTTTTTTTGATATTGCGGTGCATGCTCTTTTATTTTTTTATTATCATGATTCGACTAAACAAGCGCCAACGTACCCAAATTAAGATATATATATATATATTTGAAAACAGTTATAGAAATACAGTATATATGTATATATATTTTATACATATCACAGGACGATAAATACAGTAATTACGTATGCATGCCAATTATATGAGGGCATGTATACAGTGCGGCCCGTTAATAATAAAGACTGGTTCATCAGGCAGCACCAGCAATAGCTGGGACGGCATGACGGGAATATGTCATATTCGCTGCGGTGTTTTTTGTAATTACACCACACATGGTGTGTTTACAACACAGGAATCCGCAGTTATTATTTTGCTGAGACACAGCTATGCAGTAATTTGCGTAGCTGTGTAGGATGACCGTAGTCAGCCAAGGGGTTTCAATTTTAAAAACATATATAACAAGGAGAAAAATATTCCAAAAATAAAAAACATAACAGTTCCTTTTCCCACACACCTAGTCAAACTGCTGCATCCACGACAATAATGGCCACAAGTGGTTGCTGAAAAGTTGCCCCAGCGAGTCTGAGTTCCGCAATCCAAACATAATCGTCACGGAGGGTGATCTCCTGGTGCTGATAGTACATTGTCTATGTTAATGTTCTCTGTGCTCAGGTGTGATGAAGTTGCAGATAAGTTGCTTGATGCACTTGTCGTGGTGGTGACGATTATGGTGGCTGATTCCAAGGTTGCTGTCATCACTGTGGTGGTGGTTGTGGTGGTAGTCGTGCTTTCGCGTGGTCTGCTGGGCGTCACGGAAATGCTGCGCCATGATGTTGCTTTAGTGGGTGTGGATTGTTTTCTAATTTTTACAGCCTGAATAAGTCTACTCACTGATGTTCTAGGTACCGCTCGGATCTTGGGTTGGTAAGCTAAGCGACGTTTCCCCGAGTATGGTCTGTCTAGCGTGATAGCTTTTTGGATGGCAGGATATACTGGTATGATGGGGCTGCGCATGGATGTCGGATTGCAGGCATGTGGCACGGAAGTGATGATGGTGGTTTCCGTGAAATTTATCTCCTCGTCAATAACTAAACTACAGCAAGAACAAGCAGGAAAATTATCTCTGAATAATTTGAATAAATAAATGATCTTTTGTGTAATTATGATGTATAGTTCTGAAGAGTTTTGTGCACATGGGCATGGAAACTACTGCGATTCTGCGATTCTGCGATTAAAGCTGTGATTGATGAAAATAAGTTGATATTAAACTACGATACCAGTTTTCGTTTGTGTACTTGTTGTCAAGCCAAAAAATTTTCACAGGCTAGTCAAAGGGACAAATAGACAAGATACTCATGAGTGAAAACAATTTAAAATGGTTTACATGCAGACATAATGTAATATCACAAGATGTACAAGGTGTCAAGTATAAAACACCTGTTTTAGTATCAGACAGTAAAGGATTTCATTTGCGAGATGCTTGGCTAATTGAATCCGATAAAATGTTTCCATTAGAACTTTGGTGCCAATCCGGTGTCCAAACACGCACCCTTGTAGACCTAATTGAGGAACGCATTACACCTGCAATAAAGTGCTACAAAAAGATTGTGATATATTTGTGAGCTAGAACATGCGATGTAACCTGGAAGTGAGGGAAGTTCATATATATCAGAAGTGAGCAGGACTCCAGCATAATAGAGTTAGCTAGAAATACCAGAGGGTGATTGATATAGTCAGGCCATACCACGATAATGCTAAAGATTGTAGATCTGCCACCAATATCGATTGTACGCTGGAATAAAAAGAAAAATCACTGTAATCTAAGCTAAATTTGTGCATGCTGACAGACTGGTGGCGAAACAGGTGGCAGCGGTCAATAAAATCGTTGATCAGCTGAATGCCACACAACTGAGGCATAAAACATTAAAGTTAAATAATAGTTTAATGAGAAGTCGAAAAGACAGAGGGCAGGTGATACGATACTCGTTCAATTTAAATTTGCTCAGCAATGGTGTACACCCGAGCCATAGCGTAAGTTTAGCCTGGTTAACACACCTGCTAAATGATATTCAACATGAGTGCTACACGCAGACAGATGATCTAGACGTGGTAGAGGGGTACATAGGAGACGAGGAGCATAAGGAAGTTTTGTAGGGGTTGAAGAAGGACCGTGAGTAGTATCTCGCTCTCATTCTCTTTTGCACCAAAGTGTCTTTATACTTATTACTAACCAAGCTGTGCTGCCAAGCCTCCTCCTCAAGTTGGCCTTTCAATTCTGTGTTACCTAACAACATAAGCACATACTAGGGTGTGGTAATCTACGACAAAGGAAATAATTAAATATGGATACTTAGTGATTTGTTCTAAATATACCAATTGACTGACAAGAAAGAAAATCACATAAAAATGAGCAGTCGTAGACTGGTTAGAGGAGCAAAATGTGGAAACAAAGGTGATAATACCAGTACTAAAGATCTTGCAGGATGGGAATGCAAGGCGTGCAAGTTAGTAAAGACTGATAGTGATGCAATGGTGATGGAGTGCGAGGTATGTGACTTAGATTATTGCATTTCCTGCCTGGAAATCCAAGAAACAGAAGATCAGATTCTATCAAACAGACCAGACATTCACTGGTATTTCCCAAGCTGTGAACCTGATGCAGTAAGGAATATTAAAAAGATATCAGAGGTAGAAGAGAGATGTAATAAGCTAATAGCAAGAATGGAGGTAAGAATTTCGGTGGTAGAAAATAAATTGGATGAGAGGTGTCAGAGGCTCATGTTAAAGAAATGATTGATACAGCGATAGGAGAGCTGAACCTAACTAATTCAGTCAGTGGCGAAAAAGATCTAAAGGAGATCAGATTAGAGATCAATAGGGAATAGGAAAGAAAGAGATCAGTCATCATCCATAGAGCAGCAGAAGGTGACTCAGAAAGTCCAGATGCACGGAAAAGACACAACGTTGAATTTATGATATACTAAAGCTTAGAGATGTGGAGGTGAAGACGCTGATCAGACTCGGTGCCAGGAACAAAGACGAAGGGGAAGGAAGCACCAGACCACTGATGGTTATATTGGCAGAATAAAAACAGAAGGTGGAAAGCTTTAAAAATGCCCATAGGCTCGGAAGGATTGAGGAGGAGTCAGCATATTCCAAAATAAGCATCGCGAGCGATATGTGCAAAGAAGATAGAAAACAATAAAAGAAATTGGTGAGTGAAGCGAAAGATAGAGAAAACAAAGAGAAGTCGGGAAACTGGAGGTACAAGGTCAAAGGTCCACTGTGGAACATGTATATAGCAAAGATAAAAAAAATAAGTGCAAATTGTAAAAAAGTTAAAGTTGTCACTCTGAAAAGATATGATAACACTAGAGCTAGGAATGGTACAACTAACATGTTATTTTGTGTATATACAAATGCGGATAGCCTGCCAAGGAATTTGTAACCAGGATTAAAAGGATGCAGAAGAAACCAGACGTTATCCTCATAACAGAAGTCTTCCCAAAACATTGCAGATTTCTATCGACAAAGGAAGAACTGGCGATGCAGGGATATGAGATTGTACCAGGTGACTTCCCAAAAAAGGATGGTAGAGGAATTATTATGTACATAAAAGACTATTTAAAACCAGTGGAACTTAAATGGAAAGCTAAAATGGCACATGAGCAATACATACCAACACGTGGGAATAAACCAGGCAATAGAAAGAAGTCAGACACACTAATGTCACCTAAGACAATGGCGGTTATCAAAGAAAAATGGAAAAGGTATATGAGAACACAAAGTGACCAGGATAGACTACTATACACAAGGGCCAGAAATAAAGTAAAACAAGTTGTAAGGAGAGCAAAAAGAGATAAAGAAAAAGATAATGCAATGACAGCTAAGATAAACCCAAAACTCTTCTGGAAATATGCAAATTCAAAACGCAAATGTAAAACTGCTATAGCTGAGCTGACTAGTGAAACACATGGCACATCAACAGTAGCAAGTACAGACATGTAAAAGACTGATGTTTTGGCAGAATTCTTTACAAGTGTTTGTACCTCAGAACCAACAACAGAACCACCGAATTTTAGGGTTAGGAAAAATGTGAGTGAATCAGATGACAGTGTATTTGAACCAATAGAAGTACACAAACTCCTGACGAATATTGATTGTAGTAAGTCTCAAGGACCAGATGAGGTACACCCGAAAGTACTGTTTGAATTGTGTGAGGTGATTTACTTACCCTTAACTACAATGTTTAACACCTCTTTTAAAACTGCCATTGTTCCAGACGAATGGAACATGGCTAATATTACGCCCATTTTAAAAAACCGGATAAGCAAAGTCCGGGAAACTACCGACCTGCTTTAACTAGTGCGCTTGGAAAGATTTTTGTGAAAGTTATTAGACAAAGAGCTATTGACCACTTAAATGTAAATGAATTAGAAGGCGTGGACAATGAAGAAGACATTGGCATCACAATAGACAACCATTTGAACTTCCGATGTTATATGCAAGCTAAAATAAATAAAGCGATGGGAATAATGGCCGCCATATGCAGAACGTACACATATCTTGATGAAGAGACTTTCACGCTACTGCACAAAGCACTTGTGCGAACTCAAATTGAATATGCAGGGAGTGTATGGACACTTTGCAAGAAATGCGATATCGATACTTTGGAAAATGTACGGAGACGAGCCACAAGGTGTGTTCTCTCATTAAAGAACCTGGCATATTTGGAGATACTTAAGAAACTGAAATTATCAACACTGAAATTCAAAAGGATGAGAGGCGATATTATTGAAACTTTTAAAATAATGTGTGGCATATATGACAAGAAGGTCACTGACATTTTTTTTCTTCAAATTCGACACCACAGATACTAGGGGGATTAACTACAAACTGTACAAAAATTACTCGAGATTAGATATCAGAAAACACTCATTTGTTAACCGATTTACAGACATCTGGAATGCACTCCCATATGACGTTGTCAATGCACCAAACATAAACTGTTTTAAAAATAGACTGGACAAGTTCTGGATCGGACAGGAAATGATGTTTGACCACAACCTGGATTATTCGTTTCAGATATTGACATATTAGTATCAACTACATAGGGGGTAGTTAGTTATTTTCATATTAGGATTGGGTGTGATTTCGCACCAATCAACCATATAGAGTTATATAATTAGTATTAAGATTGGGTGCGATTTTGCGCCAATCAATTATAGTGCATGGTTACATAAAACCAATGATATTAAGATTGGGTGCATTCTTGCGCCAATCAGCTATCAATATATTAGTGTAAATACAATAACAATAGTATTGGGTGCGTTTTTGCGCCAATCTACAATGGTAGAGAATTACATGTAAATATACACTGTGATAATATCAAGATTGGGTGCGATTTGAACCAATCAATTATATTAGATAGTTATATGTAGATATAATAATCTTAGGATTGGGATCATTTTTGCACCAATCAACCACATTGTACAGATGTGGATATATATAGATATAATACTATTGGGATTGGGTGCGTTTTCGCGCCAATCAATCATAGTGCATAGATGTGGATACATGTAAATATAATAATATTAGGATTGGGTGCGTTTTTGCGCCAATCAACCATAGTGCATATATATTGATACATAGATATAATAATATTAGGATTGTGTGCGATTTTGCGCCAATCAATTTATAGTGCATAGTTTCATAAAATTTAAAAGACATATTATGTGTGTATAACGTATACTAATTACTATTGGAACCTGTGTGCAATAATTAAAATAAAAAATATAAAAATATTATTATATGTATATATTCATACAGTAGCTGTGTATATATGTATATAATTTAATATTGTTCCGGTTTTCTACATTTACCGGGTTGGTATTATTGTTGTCAGTCTGTCAAATTGCACGGATATGAGGATCTTTAAAACCAAGTTCGAAATGGGAGCAGAACCATACGCATTGTTGAGGCATTATGCTTGCGTTCTGAATATAACTTAACTTAACTTGACTTAACTTAACTTAAACTGAGAGGAGATATAGAACTGTCAAAAATGTCCTGTAACACTGGATCATGAATTGTCACAGGAGTGGTTATCACTACCGAAATTGGCTGTCCGATCACGGATGCAGATGCGGATGTTGTTGTGGTGGTGTGTGCTGCCGGTATGGTTACTGCAGGTGCTGCCAATGCGGACGTTGTAGTTGGTGTCGATGCCGATGCTGCAGGTGCTGCCGGTGTTGATCTTATGGGTGCTGCCGGTGTTGTGGTAATGGTTGCTGGAGTGCTGGTGCCAGCTGACTGTGTTGCTGATGCGGATGCTGAAGCTACTTGCAGAAAGTCATGTTTTCGTTTAGTTTTACCCATCTTCCCAGTCGGAATTAACACTATTGGAAGTCTACTCTCGAAGCATGGAGCGAGGACTTCTATATCCTCACTCTGTTCACCAAGTTTCAAAGTCACGACCAACACACAATGTTTTAAAGACAACGCGCGTGTAACACCGTACCTCATGGCGGAATATAAGTATTTGCAGTCTGCACAGTATGGTCTCTGAAGTAGATGGTCATGATTGACGCAAAGTTTCAAGTCCGAATTTTTGGAAAATGCACGCTTGCATGGCTGCCCATCGTATGAAGTTGAAGTACACAGATATTTTTTGCCGATGTTCGCAGGTGCCAATTCTTCCAAGCTGTCGGACAATGCGAGATCTTCCGCAAGCAACATATTACTCCCGCATGATTGTTTTACCTTGCTGCACCTAACTAAACTTTTCCTAACTTTCCTATCTCTTCATAATACTTTCCTGGTCAATTATAACATGAAATGATAATAAGATAAACAACAGAATTTGTTTTGTGGCACGAAAATGGCCTAATGCCTGATCTTCCCTGGTGTCGAGTTTGAAGGGAAGCTGAAGTTTCAGTGCGCGCTTTCCTCATTTTATACTTTTTGGTGACGTCACAGGAAGGGAGAGGACCACGCACGAAAGGTCCCGAGTGAGTCCGTCACTCCATTTACGGGTTTATTTAACCTACATTCTCCTGGAGTCCGATTATATTTTCCCTTCGTTAAAAGAAGGTAAGTGTATATATAAGAAGGTAGGACAGCCCGCTTTCATCCCCACTCGGAGGAAAATCAGGTCTCCGATCAACATTAAAATCTGGGACTATTTATTCCTGTGGACGCTCACCTTTTAATTAGCGTGATGCTGTTTTTCAAGTTGGATGCTTATAAACTCGCCTGTTAGAATTTCAGGCTGGAATGTCCTATGGGGTGTTGGAGAGCGTGAAGACGTCAGCGGCCGTGACCCCGACCCACCACATCTCGCCTCCTCCATCATGTTGTGGTAGCGTCGTGGGAGAGCGGTTCTTTTGCGTATAGCCTTTAATTCAATTTACTGGAAAATTGAAGTGATGATCACGTGATACTTGTTTTGAAAGCACGTGGTTAGGCAATTTGTATATAGGTGGAGATTGATGCTGTTGACTGTACGTATTTGATGCGCAAAATAGAAACATGTTTTAATTTCTCTGTTCCTTAGAACAGCATCCCTTTTATGCGCATGATCTTGAACATGCGCCTCCTCCTGTGTATGGTGTATATATTCCAGCCCATGTTGATTGTTGGCTGGAATTTGTAGGTAAGAGAATATTTGAAATTATCTATGGTGTTATACTGTCTAAGTTTTGACTCTGCTTCATCAGCCCATGCGCTAATGATTTGTATAAGCGGTAGAACAGTTGTGTTCTTTATCAAAATCAGTACAGTATAGCTGATGGTAATTTATTGTTTGGTTTAAACAGATCCATGTCTTGCAGACGCCACGTCTACTGACTCCCCCAAGCTGGACTGCATTTTCTGGGTGGGCGGACTGCCAAGCATCCTCCTCTATGGGTAGAACTAGTCTTACCTCAACTAGACAAAACTTAATTATTATGGTACAGCTCGGGAAGTGCGTGCCACAGTTTACAATTTACAATACCGTCGTATGGAGATTGTGAAACAGTCATCCTGAATGTCTGTGTCTCTGTTATGTTGGTGAATTTGATTGATACACGTGGCTACTTATCAGTGGATGAATCTTGCGCTGTCGTGAAGTGTGAAATTTTTTTATTGCAGTTGGGGGAGGGGCGCTGCAGTGATTGTGGTGTCAACTTTATCGGACATGATGTATTTCATTTTGTAATGGTCCAGTCCTTTTTTAGAACGGGGCAGAGTTACTTTAGAGTGCAGATGACCATGATGGGTGCTGTCGTACTTGAATCAGACTATTATCGAATTTCACGTTCTGTGCCTATCTCGTACTAGCTACCAACGACAGACTGTAGTCATCTTGCTCTCTTAATAATGTTGACCGTTATTACATGTGATTAATGTGTCTTTGTTTAGGTGATCTCATATCTGAAGAGTGTGACAGTCAACAGACGACGAGTGAAGTGTGAAATGGACAGGACGTATGATGTCCGAACTCAGCGCGGAGATTAGAGACACGAGTTGGAATGGGGGTGGTGTTGAAAATTGATTGGGTACAACTTGGAGTGGGGGTGGTCTCGTGATTTGATGACTTGGAGAGGGAGTGCACCGATTTGTGCGGTTTTCCTGTTCTCTGTTCTGCTTGTGGTTACTCTATAATTGGGGTAATAGCATGAAGTGGGTGGGAATGGGAAGAGGTCAGCAGAACAATCATTCCGTCCTTTCCATTGAACAGCACAATCGAGAAAGTCTTCAGATACGGCTTCCCAGATTGTGTAGACCCGGTCTGAGGAGGGAGAGGGCGAGTACGTAGCTCGTCATCGTCCTCAGCATTAGTTATATGTTCACCCGACTCCTTGCGTGGTAGGAGAGGGGTCGAACTGGCACTGTGGTGCTCCGGACTAACGTCGGGAATACATGTTTCTGTAGAGACATTTGTCTGGCTACTGGTGTTGTCCAGGTTCAAGGGTAAGGCTAATTCATGGTCTAACATTAACCAAGCAGGAGTATAACCCATGCTGGAATGTGTCGAAGTGCGGTATGCCATGAGCACATATGGGAGTCGTAAATCCCAACCACGACAATCAAGATGTGTTTCCTTAGTCCACATCTCTGTAAGAGTTCGGTTGAACCTCACTGTCACTCTTACTGTTACTTCTTTGGTCGGAGTGCAGTTCATAGGGCATACCGAAGTGGCAGAACACATTACTAGACAGAACCTCCGCTACTGTGGATGCCTCTTGATCGTATTCAAGGGTCCGAGCACATCAATAGCCACTCGCTCCCATGGTGCACCAACAATTTTAACTTGTAGGGGAGCGTAATGGTGCTGGCCAACAGCACGTCTTTGGCATGGGACACATTTGGCGACCCATGCCTTCACACTATCACTTATCCCGATCCAGTGGAATCTGTTTGATACGATCCGCTGTACGCTCTATGGCTAAATGTCCAGTGTTGTCGTGCAATTGTTGTAATATCACGACCCTGTACCGCTCAGGAATTACTATCCGGTTATTGATGTAGAGGACGCCACCTTGTATATGACATTCTCCAAACCTTTGATAGTAATATTTGTAATAAATGTTGTGTGTGTCACCATGGTAGCCACTTCTTGTTCATCCTTGAGCCCGATTCTGATCAAGGCATTGACATTTCCATGCAGCTTGCCGGGTCTATGAACAACATTGAAGTTAAGGCCTGCAGGGATTCCTGGCACCTCGCCACCTGGCCCTACACATTTTTTAGGTTTCTGAGCCAGCGTAGTGAGGCGTGATCTGTACGTAGTGTAAATGGGCGCCCATACAGAAAGTGCTTGTAATATTAGACTAAATATACCGCAGCTAACAATTCACTCTTAGTGGTCGCGTAATGTTTCTCTGTCTTATTCAGAGTACGCGAAACATAACCCAGTACCTGCTCTGTTCCATCTTTTCTGACATGAGATAGAACTGCACCTATTGCATAAGCAGATGCATCAGTGTCTAACATGAAATCGAGGTTATGGTTAGGATGAGCAAGAATTGGTGCGGTTGTCAAATGTTCCTTCTGCCCCCTGGAGGAACCTTCACGCTCTCTCGTCCACTCGAATGGTCGATATTTTTCGGCGATTTGGAATAACGGGGAAGCAATTTCATTAAAGTGATGGTGGTATTGACGACAGTATTGGCAGAGACCGAAGAAACTCCATGCGTCAGTGACTGAAGTGGCTGTTTGCCACTCTGCTACTGTTTTGGTTTTATTATTATTGCGAGAGGGAAGTGCCTCATGCGGGCCTCTGTCACAGGAAAATGCCTTCAACGCCGAGGAAGAGAGCTGGCAAAAAGGGCCACTCTCTTGTTCAGACATATGCTAAGTGTAGTGTGAGTCAACCTAGTGAAATTATAATTAATGTGATGCACGCTGTTTTACGTGAAGATGGGGTGGATGATTTCCATAGACTTGCGCATTGTGAGGTGATCATGTAATCGGGGTCGGGTTCCAGCATGGCTGTGTGTGTTGCTTCCTAACCGTGGTGCGGTGACCCATAATATTTCCTCTTGTCCCTGCTCAACTGTGGCTGTAGATGCCAAAATCACCCCCACAAGTCTCGTACAGTGATGATTCCGGTCCAAGGGGTATGCATCGGCGATGTATGTCTAATTCCTGTTGTCTGCAATGGATGACGGCTTCGCTGGCACTGAGAAAGTCATAATCTAGCAGGGCATCGTTTTGAATAGAGGCAATTACAACTCACTGTATGAATTGCATTTCCTCTATCTGTATCACGAGCTTTACTGTACCAGCCACAGGAACATCAGCTCCGGTAGCTGTTTGTAAAATGATGTTTGTAGGCCTAAGGGGTGGCTTTTTATGAGGTGGGATGCTCTCATACAAACGCTTGTTATAAACGGTGATAGAAGGTCCAGTATCTAAGGTGGCACTGGTCGAAACGCCACTAAACAGGCAATCACACTTGTATATTACTTTGCGGTGTGCTTGTGGAAGAGTTTCCAATGATACTGCCTGAGGGATTGCTTTTAGTGCAGTATCATCCTGTATGTAGTCTATTTGCTTTTGGATAGCTTCCGTGAGTGTAATTGGTGGCTGAGTGAGGAAGAGACCAACTCGTCGTCGCTGCTGCTGTGATTGCTTAGGCGATGGTGGAGCTGGGGGTAGCAATGCCAGTGTTGTTGATGCTGGTGTGTTGTACATTGAATTTGTGTAGACAGCAGTCTGGACAGGACTGGTGCAGTCACGGATAATGGCCAGCTGTGTTAGTGACTCTTGACAATGCATCATGGGGTGCTTAGTGGATGTACAAAAAAGCATGTGATGGCACTGCAGTTTGGCATTCTTAGGATGATGCTTCTTCTTGCGGATCCATGATGCCGAATACTGATCACTGTTCATGTCACTGTTACTGCTGCTAGATGCGGTTGGTGATGCTGTTAGGACCTGTGAATTGCATACCACCAAGGGGCACCATGTGTCAAGTGCTTTGGGGGCGGGTCATGGTGCTTGTACAAACGTTGTTTCAGTGGAGGTCCTAGAACCAACCACTGCCATTTTACATAGGAAAGAAGGTTTGTGAGATGCAGAAGTTGGCAGAGGGAGATGTTGGTGGTGCCGCAGATGCAGTGCACATGGTTGGCACCGACTCAGGTGAAGCTGGGTGGGTGTGGTTGTGTACTGTCACATAAGTAGTATTTTGCGTTGTAAGGTTCGCCACCTGACGTTGTTGTCTGAAGGCCGGGTTGTGAGATTGGGCACCGAAGTATCTCTATAATCGGTGCCCGTTCTAGTTTAACGAGGACTCATGTTGCGGTGTACGTCGATCAGCTGTTGGAGTTGTTGATGGGGTTTGATTTGGGCATCGTTCTTTCCAATGGCCTGGCTGATCACATCCATAACATGTGTTTTGCGGCTGTGTATGTGTTACCTTACTTGTAGCAGGTCGTGTAGTCGATTGTGTGGTGACAGTGGTGCTGAGCGTGATGACTAACTTAGTGAGTGCAGCGATCTGTTTAGTTATCTCTTCCAACCTAACGTGCATATTTTGTCTGTTGCTGTTGTACTGGTTTCCACGTCCGGGGGCGTTGTTGAAAACCCCCGCCCCTCCCCCTCCCCCATCACCCCCCCCCCCCCCCCGATGGGACTGGGCACATCCTTTTCCTCTCAGCCCGTGATTATAACTGGTGTGGTGTTTTGATTCTGTGATGCGCAGGTCTGTTGCTGATGCGAATGTAGGTGCAGATCTGGTGTCGGCGGCGATTAGGAGGCGTGCATCGCTTACCTCATTAATTGGATGCAGTTGGTGGCGATTGGCTTTTCCCCGCTCCAAGAAGTTCTCGATTCTGACCGCAGTCACGGTTAATGACTGTAAATTATTATGCTCGATCAGAAATAGTTTTTCCTTCAGTGCGGGCTCACCACTCAATGCGTCGATGATGGTATCAAGATGAAGATGCACACCCTCGTGATTAGTGCTAGGGTATGCACATGTAACAAGACGTCGGATATGACTTGCTAACTCTGGCAATGTCTCCTCAGCTCGTCTATGTAAGTTTTTAAGCTGAAGATGACTCGTTTCTCCGAGGGCCATGTCTCTGAATCTTTCCGACAACGCGTTTTCCAGTTCCATGTATGTTGGTGTTGAGTCTGACCCCAAATCTGCCAGGACTTTGCTGATCCGTTCAATGGTTTGTGCAGCTAATGATCTCGAACTGGCACTTGTAATTGGCCCAGTCATTCTCCCCACTGAATTCGGGAGGGAGAATGACCCGGCCATGGCCATGATATGGTACCATAGGCGCGAATCCAGGTTGCGGTGCTGGGGAGAATGGTGTAAACGTGGATGCTGGTCTGCATGTTGGTGTTGGTGGTTGTTCCCGTTGTTGATCTCCCTGATATCGCATCCGTGAAGGTGATTCCCGACGATGATGTTGTGTGTGATACATGGGTTCTGCTGAATACCACCCTGATGTGGGTCTACAGACAGGTTTTGGTCCATAGACTGGTGGAGGCATTCCATGTATGTGATGCAGATGTTCCGTAGGTCACTGTGATTGGCGTTCTTCATACGGAGGTGGGCCAGGAGATTGACGGGGGTGGTGCGTGCTGTGTGATGAGGCGTTTCTTCTGGTATAATACTGAAAAGGATGTTCCACATCCCCCAGCTCGTGTCATGGTACAGATGGATAATAAGGCGACGACATTCTGAGAGGAGGAGATGCGGGACATGGTGCATGAGGGGCAGGCCATTGCTCACCTTCTGATGATATGAGGGAACGTAATGGTCGTGAAGAATTGGTGTTCCCCTGTATGGGTCTTTGTTATGGTCGACCGTGATCCAGCAAAGGTGTTGGATGCCTATCATAGATATCCGACAATGTGATATATTGAGTACCCACCTGTGAGGCATCGTGGAAGGTCCCCTCGCTGATCGGCGAATACTTGTGTTGAATCGGGGCTGGTTGTTCCATACCAGGAAAGTGCCTCGTGCGGGCCTCCATCACAAGAAAATGCCTTCAACCCCGAAGCAGAGGAAGAGAGCTGGCAAAAAGGGCCACTCTCTTATTAAAGAATATGCTAAGTGTAGTGTGAGTCAACCTAGTGAAATTATAATTAATGTGATGCACGCTGTTTTACGTGAAGATGGGGTGGAATATTTCCATAGAATTCAACACTGTCATCTTATGTAAGTCCAAGATACTATATTGGTAGTTGCCACTTTTATTTATGTGGTCCTTCTGCTAAATCTTAAACTACCCATTAGGTGTTAGACTTATATACTAGCTTTGGCTGCAAGTGGCAGGAATTTCTACCTATCTTTTGACACAAGAGCCTGACTGGCGAAGATGCTCAGTTTCCCTAAGGTCACCTTCCAGATCATTTCCCTCAGAAAGGCAGCGAGCGGACATTTTACGGAGTGGCAGTTTCAAAATCATATAATGATCCGGTTACATGCCATACTGCAACCATATATAACATCACTAGAACAAGTCAATATTACACCAGCAATTTGAAAAGCGCATAAAAGTTAATGTCGGGGAGTAAGAGGCAGATATCTATCTCTAGTGACCCTCCTGTAAGGGCGTGGTGGATTCCAAGACTGCACCCAGTCACTGTACGGAGTTAGATGGAGATCTGCATCCCATCTGTCATCCGGTGTGTCGGAGGCAGATCATTTCGAGATCTGGCTCTGGAGAACTAACGTTTGCCTGTCGCTAGCGTTAAGTTCCAGGATGCCCAGAGATGCACTGCTGGCCAGTTAAAAATAATATCTTTTCGCAGTGTTTCCTACTTTGGCTGGGTTATCTATGCTAACTGGTATCCGAAGATACAGAGGAGGTGTATGCGAAATCGACACTTTTTTCTTCACCGCTTGGAAACTCCAATAGTTTCCCAAGTCGGATCATGCCAATGTGTCAATGGGAGTTCCAGACAATTCATAAGCCTTGCAGCTGGAGGAGCATAGAAAGAGACTATCATTCATCACAATAAGAAGCCCTAAGGTATCTGGCCAATTCTACACAATCTAGCCGGGGTGCTGTGTTACATATCCACTCATCCCGAAAAGATTCTTACACAAATGTCTCCCATGGAGTGGCTCTTCCTAACTACTTTTAAACCTACCCTATCGAGCTAAAATAGCCAGGTTTATTCGATCACATGTTAGGTTCTCACAATGAGACCATGCATAGTGACCTCAGTGTAAAATTGATGCTGGGGGGGGGGGGTGATGCGGATTTATAGTTGCTGTATAGTATAGCCTAGCATACTGCGGTCCTAGATTTATATAATATAAACAAAACAAGTAACTAGGATGTCTGCTGCCATATATAACTAACTATTACTGTATTGAGAATAAACCAGGTCATAGGACCTTGCGGTGCTTGACAGACATAAGCACAACATAAGGATTACATTTACAGTAAAAGATATAAATTATAAAATGTGGTCTCGGACAACCCGTCGGTACCTATTAGTCATCAGTACCTGTAAAGAAACAAATGAATACAATTGCTAAATGAGTACCTATTAGTCATCGGTACATAAAAAGTTCATAAATCACTGTTGATGCTGCATCACCAATAGTGAAACTCAATTGAATGGAAGCCTATGCAACTCAATTGAGTGGAAGCCTGAATATTTGCAAGTAGACAAATCAGCTGATGGATATGTTACTTGGGGAAATGAATAAAACGAATTATTGATTCCCTTCTGCATAAGTCGGTCTCCGGCGTTACCATGACAACAAATGGATGGTGGTGGGGATGGTGGAGGATTGAGATTATGGCTGAATTCTATCGGATGGATTCCGAAACAATTTAGACTGATGTTATGCCCACGTGATGGAATGCTCCAGCAATTTTTACCGTAGATCTTCTAATTATTGTAACTTAGGCGCATTCAGCATAGTGACCGGCTGGAGTGCTTTATGGCTGGTATAAACAAGGCTTAATACTAAAGCTGCTATTTATCCCAGCAATAAAGGAAATTGATTGATAAACTTTGACTCGTCTATACGAAAAGCATTTACGCAACTAATACAATAATACATATGCTTATAACTATCTAGGTACTTTAACTATGTGACGTATGTAAAGACAGAATAAAATATAATCACTGTAATGCGATAAAAGACATTCCTAAGTGACAGCCATACGCGAACACAGAATATTTGTATCTACAAGAAGTGATAAAATAAAAATGTGGCTTGGTGACTGACTCGGCTATTCAACTGACAAACAGAATCTTATGGAGCTGGAAATCTATGTCGGTAGAATTTCTCAGTACACGAAAGTGCACTGACACAGCGTAAGCTGTAAAGCCCTGCAAGATTATTAACTTACTGTTGAAACTCCCCTGGATTTGGAATCAGCGTAAGCTGAGATTTAAAAAAAACTGTACTGACAAATCAGTTGATGGATATGTTACTTGGGGGAAATAATGAATAAAAAGAATTGTTGATTCCAAAACTCACATATGTGAATACTTGAACAGCTGAGAGTCCCCAAGTAAAGAATGATTCAACTATGAATACCATGGTAACACCCACACCGACACACGCACGCACGCACGCACGCACGCACGCACGCACGCACGCACGCACGCACGCACGCACGCACGCACACAATTAAAAATAAATTAAAACACAAAATTAATTCAATTAATAAAACAATAGCTATCACTTAAATTGAAACACCCCAACCAACTCCCCCCTCCCCTCCTCCCCCAAAATTAACGTACGTCACCATTCATCTGACGTCAACAACTATGAACTACACTCAACAGTACTATAATACCAACTTGACCTAAGCATATAAGCAGCCCACTATCCCGACGCATGATTGCCTACATGCTGCTAAGCAATAGAATAAGAACAAAGACCACTACGGATAACAATCAGAGCCTCAACGATTGCGCCATGGATAGGCCACAGATAAATAAGTAAAGACATTGACATGTCATCATACATATAGGAGCATGAGACGATATACAGTGTATTCCCACGTAGCTGACCTGATATAACATCCACATGCATAGTAAGCATATTTACATTTTTCTCACAAACAACATTTTCCACACTGACCCACAGACAGACAAAACTGTTCATAAATTTTTCAGGACGCAACTAACCAAATATAATTCAAATGCCTAATCTGGAGACCAAATCATGTCGAACCTCCGTATCCCGGACTAGAAGTATGATGAATTCAATTAATTTGAATTTCCTTCCAACGTAACCTGTCGTACCCGATGAAGTGGATCAGGTAAGAATTCACAGATAATAACTAAAGCAAATACTTTGGGCTGAACATAAATGTGGTTTCTCTACGCAGGTTTCACCCAACAAAGTCAACCATGCATACAGAAACCACCCCCGAATTCATGCCATTTCTGAGCATACTATACAGATAAATATGTAGGAAATTGTGGATATTCCCTAGGAAGACATAGGATGGAGCGCCTGTATATCAGTTGTCTCTTCACATAGTAAGAGAGTACAAAGAAACATTCATTGAACAAAATTAGGTCATCCTCTTCCTGAGGAATGAATTGCTGAGCCGTACCAATATAACTGCCTAAATTGAACTATCTAGAAATGCACCCATCAATTATACAGGATCTGTCAAGGACACTGCAATTATAGACTAAAAGTGATTATTCATTCATAATTATTGAGCGGTTTAAGTTCTTACTAAAAGTGGGACCGTATCTGACACCCAAGTATCCAACAGAATAATCGCAATAAATCACATGTTAACTGACATCACAATCAAAAGACCTAACTCTGCCATGAAGGTGTCAATAGTCTGGCATGGATGTGTACGAATAGTATGTTTCATAATAAGCCCTCTATTGGGTATACCTGCTTCTTGAGACTTATTCCTACTTCGAAGCTGTTGTTGCCAAGTCAAAGGATTTTCAAAATATCCCACAGATTACATGTATAGTTTCCTTGCAATATTAATTCTGCTAGCTCCAGTTCAAAGTTTCAATCGATCCCAGCACCCATATAAATTGTGTGAAACTGAACCCTTGCTAGAAATGAGCGGACATAGCATGTTATGGATTCCTTCGTTGATGCTAATTGAGCTGTAACGTGTTCAGATTTAAATAGCCGCTTTACAATTAATTCTGTCCATTATGATCAAGCATGTGTTTCTTGAGAATTGTATCAGTTCTTAAAGCTGTTGCTCATGACTAGTCATTGCTACAACACCGCTTGTAAATAAGTTAAGCTGACTCCCCAAACATAAACCAAAACAAAACAAAACAAGCAAAAACCAAACATGTAAGATGCTTATGTACGAGTTGTTGCTCAGTTTTTGAATGGTCTGCTTTGGCTGCTACCATCATTTAGGATCACAACCCCGAAAGCCATTCTCGAACTGAACACTAACCTTTTCACCAGCTCTTAGCTTGGCCAATCGCCCGCAGATTCAGCCAAAGTTAACTGAGCTGCCCTTAATGTGGAAGGTGATATTCTGATGTACCTACAATATGAATCGGAGGACCACCTGCCCATAGTCTTTATGGGATGCTCTTCAACATTACTAGCAGCGGCAGTAGTAGCTCCTCCAATTCTAAATGAGTGTCCATTATAGAGGTCCTGTTGAAGCCCACAAGCCTGGGGAATACGACGCATATAACTAATAAATTCATTGCGCGTTAATGCTCTGCCGGTATCTGTGACAAATAGAGGGTCAGCTGGCATAGCCTTGGAATGCAATCTATGAAGAACATAATGTTCGAGGATGGATTTTGGGCATACACGTTGTGTAGATGTACAGTTACAATATAATTTGAGACTAATGCCCCGACAGAAAGGATCTGTTTTAGAAGTCTTTAACACTAGGCTGGCATGGTCAGTAGTAAAGGAGATATCTCCCATACACAAGTGAACCGGCGGATCAAAGGGGGATAAGCATGTAAATTCTCCGCATCGGAGGAACCCAAAGAAGGCTGTAATACACACTGTTTCCAACATAAATTCTATCCCTCCATTGAACAAACCCTTCTGTAAGCGGGCACACATAAGCGACAGTACATTAAAAGTAACAGGATATCTTAGCGAACGAGGTTTCACATCTTCCCGTTTAACCCCACACATAACAAGTTGCAAGCGTGCCAAACCGCCACAGGACGGATCACTGAAGGGGTTAAGCACCCCAGAGCTAACAAAATGAAATCGTATTCCACAGAGATATAACTTAATGGTAGAATGTTTGAGCTTCAGATGTTTATGACAATGCGACACATAATAAATCAACAGCTGTTTGGACACTGGCGGCATCACTGTATTCCAGCGTACATTGTGCAGTCAGAAAAACGCACATACGTATGGTAGCCTGATGATTATGCCGCCATTGTTGAAGAAGCCACGGCTTTTCCAATTAGTCTTCCTGCCTCAGCCTGTAGCTCCACAGCACCTCTGAGAATGGTGGGCATGGACTCTTGTTCTCGTGAGCCGCTGACGCCAGACGTCTGAATCATTCCATCTGAAAACGTGAAAGAGCATCTGAAATGTTATCAGAAACTCTATATACCGGAAAGGGTGGTTTCTGAAATGGGCCCGCAAGATAACCTTTGGCCACATCACCGTCAATTAACTGACTCACTATAACTTTCTGCTGGAGCGCTGATTGCAGATTCCTGCATTCCTAAGTTGGAATATCAGTAGTGGCTACCATAGTGTCAAATCCAAAACTAAAACCATCAATAAGGTATGAAACAAAGTTAGAGTCTCCATGGCCCTCCAATTCCTTTCCTAACTGTCCAACATCTACAGGCGTGGTAACGACATTGCTCACTCCTGAGTCCAGTCACTTCTTCCTGTAATGTGGCTTGATCGCTTTCGTAAATCCTGGACATTTTTCCGCACCATGTCCTTTGGATTTACATTTGCTGCAAATATAATTAGGAATGCATAGTGGCTTGAAACAACCACAGACTGAATTAAAGTTATTGCATAGCTCTGTGCTATCATGAAAAAGACGCCTCCTACCATGCATATCTGTCTGAGACGTTCTACTGCCAGCAAAGTTAAGACGCGCATCCACATTCACACTGGGTGGAAGAGACACAACTGAAGAAATTTTGTTGCTGAATGCAGTTTCACCACAAGAGTTGCAGAATCGCGAAATGAGCTCCCCTGGTCACAAGTTGCAATAGATCCTGGTCTCTGATCGACAAGTCCACCTTCAAACCATACAGTTGCAGGGCATTTGCACTCTTAAGCGAAAACATCTTATGGTATTCATAAAATTTGTTCCCAAAAGAATTGTAAATTCACACTATAATCGCCTCGTATTCGTCCAGCTCGTGACGTCTGTCTGGAAAGGTTTGACTCATTGTATGCTTGAACCGACCACAAGCTGCAATAAATTCCCCTAAGGAAAGCGAACGTTTCAACCTATGGTCTTCCCTATTCGAGTCTGTGTCATGGGTGGGTACATCATAATAGGGAATTAGCAGAGAAGCAAGATTGACATCCTTACCCTCAACAATCTGTCATCGCAAGGAAGGTGACATCAAGTCCATATGCGGCAACTCCTCTGGCGATACACCAAACCGATGGCCACTGCCAAGATGAAATTGCTGCCTAGACCTATCAAGTTGCTCCCCATGAGAACAGCAGCTACTACTTCCAAACGCATGTTCAGCGTCTGGTGGATGGTTAGCACTCTGATATGCTTGTTGAAGTGTAAATGCAGGAGGTTGACAGTTAGGGCAAAATTACTCAAAGATTTCTGCATTCCAGCGAGCGTCTGTTCTACGATTGTCATAAGTGTCTCCGAAATGGCCGAATCTATGGGCGTGGTGATGTCTGCCAAACTATTTCGAGATGGAAAATTCATTTGCGACTGATTCGCCCCAGGTGAAGCAACATTGTCACAGAATGCAAACGGAGCCGTAGGCCTATCAAGGTCAACGTTTCCTTTGTTATAAAAACAATTGCTGGCTGCTAAATTAAGTCTAAGTTTAGACCAACTCCAATTCATATAATTGTCCACATCTAGCTCTGAGCTGGACGACGAATTAGTCTTCTGTCACTTCGATTTCCTAGTAGCCATTTTGTCGAAAATACATTTCACCACAACCAGGTTAAGAGTACGTTACCGAAGGAGAAAGAAAACTCCACGATGCTGACACACCATTCATTCCAATGCTGTAGAAATGTCTACTAGTACATGTTAACAATGTGTATGTCCAAATATAGTCCTCACCAGGCCGCCGAATTGTTCTAATGTCTGTTCAATTACCGGGTAGCCATTTTGTTGAAACCGGGAATTTTTTCCGAGTGGAACTTTATCACCGAATGAGCATCCAACACCTTGAAAGCTGATGAGCAGTTTATGACAATATTGTAGTTTATGATAAATTGTAGTAAGGCTACTATGTACTGATGAGCAGTTTATGACAGTATTATGGTGTATGATAATATTGTAGAAAGTCTACTACTACATATGCCAACCTTTTGTATGTCCAAATCTAGCTCTGACCTGCCTGACGAATTAGTCTCCTGTCTCTTCACCTTATGTTGTTTCACCGACCCCGGCCGAAACTTGCTTCCCGAACAACAAAGCAGCGAAAGTGCCGAGATAAAAATTGATATGTCTCTCCGATTTCCGTATGTTCATTTTGTTCAAAATTACATTACATATCGAAAATGGCGAAACTCATTCCCGAGCGAGAGAGACCAACAGCAACTGACAATAATGCTGGTAAATATGTCGATGTTAAAACGTAGAAATGTCCACTACTACTTTTTAGCGCCGTGATGTGTTAGCCAAACCATAATAATCCATTAGCACTGATATAGATGTCCACTTTATTAGCTAAATAACTTGGGTATTGAGATTATGACTTAATTTGTATCAGATGGATTCCGAAACAATTTAGACTGATGTTATGGTCACGTGATGGAATGCTTAAGCAATTTTTACCGTAGATCTTCTAATTATTGTAACTTATGTGCCTCAGCATAGTGACCGGCTGGAGTGCTTTATGGCTGGTATAAACAAGGCTTAATACTTAAGCTGCTAATAATAGTGAACATCCAACCAGAGAACCAACCACTTATAACCATTTTCCAAATTGTACTCCAAATGTCTCCCCAAGCTTGTAGGTTTTTTTTACAATTTTCTAATCAGTCCCCCAGGACTCCCAAGGAGGATTTGGAGAAGGTAGAGTGTGTGCATCCATACCATAAGGGGGGGGGAGTACCCTTATGGAAAGGGTGCTTCTTGAATGGGGATGGCGATTTCCCATTACACAATGGTTGGTGCTTGGTCATATCGCTTGCGCACAGGGAATAGATGAGTCAAGAATCTTTCTCAGTCAACGGCCGTGTTACACTGTCCTTGCTTTACTGGTGTGAACTTTCTACCGCCGGAACCTGTTAATGTTTTGACCACTCGGTGTAAGCGACATTTACATAGCCTCAACTCTATTTTTGGATGGCTACTAAAGAAAGTGGCCAAACTGCCAACCTAAAAGGAAACCAATAATCCCACACTGCAATAGAACTTTCCGCAGCGCCTTGTGTTCCTCAAAGAGACTTGTATACGGAAACGCCAAGCCTTACACTTGATACAGATGAGGGACTGAACCCGCCATGACCACAGCCCAAACTGCCCGACACTACCACGCTTCTAACCACGACCACCAAACCAGAAGCCCCTGCATCCCGCTGAAGAGCTGTGAAACACTTATTTTGGTACTTGACCGAGACCTGCTTGTACCACCGAATTCCTGTTGTCTGAAGGACGCTTCACAATGCAGTCACTCGCCAACGTGAAGCTTTCAACACTGCTGGTGCTGTGTGTGCTTTCTCACAAAAAGACCTGCCCAGACTTTTTTAATTCCTAGAAGTGCCGCCCTCCTGGCTTTGTGATCTCTGGCATTGCACCTTGGAAATATACCTAGCAAGGCTGGTTTGAAGCCAACAACGTCCGTGTTAGCTTTCGTGGGGTTTGTGACTGTTTGAACTTGTCCCACTTTACAGAGACTCAAAACTGTGTGCGCTAAATCTTAAATGTATCTACAAATCTAGTCTTTCTATTCTTGACAGATTCTTAGATATACCACTTTATGTATTTGATTTCTTCCGCTCATAATGCAGCCTTTTTGTTTTGCCCTCTTAGGACCATCTAAAACAGATTGGCCATCTTAGATTCCATTTTCGGATGACATTCTCATGTATCACTCGGCATAAAGGTGTCGCCTTTTGACTTACTATCGAAATACTCTTCTTAAGGACGACTGCCTTAGAAGCCAAATTTGCGAGTGTCGTCCTAGAGTTCTTCAAGCAGCATGAAATTCAGAATAGAGCTGCGGCCGAACACGCCGAATCCTCCACCAAAAAGGCTTTATTTAAACTCGTTCTTAAATCACATGAGGCATTAAAACACAAAACGCCTTGCTCAGATAAACCACACTGCCTTGTGCAGGATACCATCTAAAACTTTCTAGTGATAGGCACACTCAGAAGGACGGCCTCTGGACCTCTCCTGAGAACATCGGATCAACCCGCGGCATTGACTAAAATGATCTTCAGCCCCGATTCGTCTAAGTGAAGACACAATTGAAGTATAAATTTGTCCCATTCCACCCTAAGCAGACTTTCAGGAATCAGCTCTTAACACGAAATGACTTTCATGACAGAATTACCCTTTATAGACTAACTGAAATAATAGCGAGCATCAACGATGTAACGACCGTTGGAATACTCTCCGCTGTCTCTCACCCCCTCACTCCTGTCACCACTCCCCTCCCATAAGAATTCCTGCCTCCGCGAGACTGTACCACATCCCCAGACAGATCCTCCCACCTCTCGAGCGACGGCGTTAGAAGTTAGGGCAACGTTTTAACATGGACGACGAAGATGCAAATTGGTCCTCTCGCAGCCCCATTGTGCATCTTTCAGCCAACGGAGAATACTGCACATAGAGCCCTTGAAATAAAACTAGAATAAGATCGCCCCCGCTACTTCTCTCTCGCCCAGCTACCTGCTCCCAAGCACTAGTGCCTGAGAGAGTGAGCCACTTAAACAAGAGCTCAGCTGTGACGCAGGCAGTAAAGACCAGAAAGCTACCTGCACCCCTTACCGCCTGTGAACGCACTCACTCTACCCGCACACATCTCCCATACTCCACAGGACAACCCGGCCAGATTCCTCCCTCGAAGGAACCATTTGCCAGCCTGGGGATGCCTTTTCTACCGTGCGTACCAATGTTCGCGTTCATCATTGCAGATGGAACCACCATTAACGCCACCACTGACAGAGCTATCGGCACAGCCACTACCATCATGACTGCCACCACAGCCACCACCACAGCAACAGCCACCACAACTACCGCCACCTACGACGCCACAGCCATCACCATCTCCTCAACTACAGGCGCCTCAAGAGCCACCAACACTTCTGGCAGCAACGTATACATAGGTTCCGGCCTCCTCCACTCGGAATGAGGAGAAAGAAGATGTCTACTTATGAACCGCAATACCGCCAGCAAGATGGACGCCTCTAATCTGGATTGCCGCCTCCGAACTGCAGCGGCGAGGAAGAGAGCTATGTATCCGCCACTGAACCAGACCCAACCAGCTGCTCTCACCTGATACAGGCACTCCGCCGTGTTTGGAATGTCCGCCCGGACCTGCACGTCTCTTTGGAGATGGCTGGACACTCCAGCTAACAAACAATTGTGGGGGAGCCCTGAGAAAGCGTTCATAGGCCGACATCCCAAGCCCAGAGACCAGCAGTAACTGAAAGCCACCTGGGAGGATGTGGACGGCCTTTGCTTTGGCGACCTGACCACGTTGGAATGCCCCGAGCTGGCGACTGAAGGGAATGATGACCGACTACCCATTGTACAAATCTTTGGGCTGGCGACCCAATAATTCACTATAGACATGGATATATGTGTTACAAACTAATTTAGCTCTTAAAGGTATCTCACTTGTTTCTGGAACAGTTTTTGCTGTAGAATCCAAATATGTTAGGCACATTTTAATTTCCTCTCATATTTAATGAAATAATTTGCATAAGTTCAAGATGGCCGCTACTGACACCTAGAACCATATTTTGTAGCTTACAGTTGATAGCATAAGTTCAGCAAACTGTCTAAATTGTGATTTCTAGGGTCATAGAAGCTAATTGTTATCTTTAGAATACAGTTATGGTCTAATTCTAAAAATTAGGTCACATGGTCAACAAATCCAACATGGCTTTCATATCGTTTTCTTATATGTTACCTTTCAGTTCCTAGATATCACATGCAGATTGTATATGTGAAAGAATTGCATGATTAGATGCCACAGGAATGCAGTCTGGCTGTAGTGATGTCTCAACTCTGTTTTAAGTTTAAATTATATGTCACATGACCAACAAAAATCCAAGATGGCCACCAAGTCTTTTAAAATTGTTATTTCTCAGTTTCTAGATGTAATAGGAAGATGGCTATTTTCATGGCTATACTGGGGGTTAGAAGGCTAAGGAAATGCATTATAGTCAAGTAAATATCACCAGACACCGAATTTGGATCGTCAGTCGCATAGCCGGAATAATAATCTAATATGTCCACCACAGAATTCTAAATTGTTGATTTTCTCTCATTTTCTCTCTGTAATAAAGTGATCTGTTAGACGAGGAACATGTGACCGTGAAGCTATAGAAATTAGAATTTGGGTTTCAGTGGACTGGTGTATGAATAATTTGATGCACAGTGTTCCTACTTGTTATAAAAAAGAGACATATCTTAATACTCTATAATGCCAGTTCATTGCTACTAGTATCTTCAGCAGACTATATGCTATATGCATACGCTACATTGTCATTTGTATCACATTCACTCTAAAGATTAGAACCATATTCCGAGCCATCAATATTCGTATACTCTTCATTCTCCGCATCGGATTCGTCAATATTACACATTTCGAGTTGTTTCTTTGACTGTGCCCAACATATGTCATTAGCTTCGGAATTACTTTGTTCATCATTTGCTCGATAATCTGTAACCACTAATTTACATTTAGACTGTCTACATTTCTTTGATGACAATCTTGCTGGGAACTATGAACAGTTAAGCCATAATGTTATCAAGCCAGCATCAAATTCTAACCACCATCTACCCTCAGCAAATGAATATTCTATTCAGTGGCACCAGATATGAGTTCGATAGTCAGACTGTCTTAAATGTTAATCCATGCTCTTTGGATCAGGTATTAAGTTACAATTTGACATGTTTTCCTTTTATACATGCGGATTCTGGTCTACAATATTTTCATTGTCTTTGCCTGAGTACATAATAGTTTGCATACATAGCTGTACGCTAGTGGTGTTCGGTGCAGCTGCTGATGTCCTTGCTACTCCATACGAAAGCTTCATCTTGCTGGGGACTTTACCTTACCTATGCCAAATGGACCGGAGGTTGTGTCACAGCCAGTGGTACTACGAAATGATGGTAATACATTAAATACTTCATCACACACTATGTTGCCCATAGTGTTTACACTTATGTATCTGTTACTGTTCATTTTCATCACGCACTCATCTCTAGGCTTTATACTGCTATATGTCACGAGTACTAACATAAGAGTATCATTAACTTTTTGACACATGCACATTTCTCTTGTATCAGCTTCATGGTGACTACACTTTTTAGGATTTTCTACCCCATCAGCTACTAGAAATCAGGTATTTTCAGTCTCTGCTATGACTAATGTAATTTTCAAATTGGCTCTTGCTTCATTCGATTTCTAATGTTCCACCAATAATTAATCAATTATGTTTTGTTTTCAATGTTGTATAGGAAGGCATCATTAGTCTTTAGGCATTGTCTGTCCCACACTTGTGATATAAGTCCTCTTCCCATTGTTCATGTGCCTTTATCGTGTTTGTTATTTTATTCAACGTTTCCCATATATGTCCATCACAATGCTTAGGTTCGACTGATATGTATATGTTTGTGGTGTACATAATTTCTTAAAAGTATCAGCATAATCTCCCAAGGTATCGCATGGAGATACTAATCATCACAAATGCCATACCATCAATAATCCACTCGATCATATACTGAGGCAGTGCGGCTGAATCGCCGTCACCAATGACTTGATTACGTAGAGAGGCGTTTGATCTTTCTCGCAAGTATCTCTCAGATGAGGCCAATGCAAGAGACACTGATGTCAAATGATCTTAGTTTCGCTTTTCCTACAGTTGATCCGAAAGCTTGTTTATCTTCGTTGAGGATATTCACAATTTTGGAACCTTTTTATTTTTTGCAAACCGGTTTTGATCCCAGTGTTTCTAGTCGGCTTGAAGAAGCTCACACGATCAGCACGACATTTCTTTATTCAATTATCAGTCAATTCTAGGTAAAGTATGGATTTGAGCCAGTATCGAATAATTCTGTCATTTATCACTGTTACACCTTTGAGGTCGTCGCTTCATGTTGTTTAACTGCGCTAATGTGGCTTCCTTACGTATTGGTGAAGGTAAAGAGTGAGATTACTTTTCATCGCAACACATAATGTTGCCATTAAATGACTAGTCCTGATGAAAGTGTTTGTTTTTGCAAAATTTGTACTGTACACACCCTGCATCGGACCGCTTTTCACTTTCGCACCACAATTTATTGTTGTTTCAATGATGAGACACTCGATGTATAATAGAAAATGGCTCGCCACTCAAATGACCCCTAAATCAATTCTCATAAACTATCACCAAGTATTTGGGTTAGTATCCGTTAGGTTCTGCAAATGATATGTACTGATATATTAAGCATCGAGCATAGCATTCGTATCTCGTGAGATATCCATAGATTCGAGATCGAGAAAAGTATCTTGTATGAATTGAGTAGCCATTGGCGTAGTGATTTCCACCAGAATATGGTGGTAGAGAGAAGTGAAACTTAAAAGGGCACGAGCGCTACTCGCCTCATACCAGACAATATTGATTCACGTCAAACGAGATGATATACTGTCTATAGCAGTCTGTATGACAAGTAGCTAACAGAAAGATAGTCCCTCTGAATTCGTCGTAAAATTGAAACCTGTCGCACGTCTTTCGCACACAAAATGAGCTCAAGAATTTGCTGACGTTGCGTGGATATTGATATCACACGAACTACTGGGTGGATAAAGTCCATTTTAACAAAATCAACACGATCCATAGTTTTCCTTTTACAGTCCGCTACTGAGATGGACTGGATTCCGATACGTTTGGTCGCCGAAGTGGAGTCTGTGTAACAGTCTAGTCCTTGTGATGACGTAATAAGATGGCCGGTCAATACATTAGAGGTGTATTCTCGTAGAAGACACGCCTCTATTTTTAGATTGCAAGCATAGTTAATGTGACCAAAAGCAAACAAATGAGGAAGTAGAGCACGCTTTGCTGACAGATGCTGTTCTATGCTAATTTCCTGAACAACACTAATCAGTAATGGCACAAATAGTGCACCAGTATGTGGTGATTGGATTATTGATGGTATGGCAGCTGTGCAGTTAGTATCTCCAAGAAAGACTTGTGAATATTATGTTGATGCTTTTCAGAAGTTATGTACAAATATGTTGAAACTATCTAGTGTGATGGACACATATGGAAATCAATGAATAAAAGACCAAACACAGAGAATGCGTGCTAACCATTGGAAGAAGACTTATATCACCAGTGCAGGACAGGCAATGCCAAAATGTAATGATTGAACTACATTCTTATTTAACAGGCCGAGCAAAAGTGTTTACATTTTTCAAGCACGCCAGGTCAGTGATCGCGTTTTTGTGGTCCATAAGTTGCTCCTTATAGTCAGGTTTGACTGTGGGTTTCACGAAAGAGAAGTGATATTTTGGCACGAGTTAATTGTATATTGTTCCTTGGGCCAAAAGATGACGCTTCTTTAAGACAAGCTGGTCCTTTATCTGCCCGTCGTAAGGAAACTTGATCGTTAACCCCTTATCAATCTGATGTTAGAATTTTACTGCCCTCATATAATAGAATCTAGTGTACATTTCAAAACAATGTTGACATGTGTTCCGCAGCGCACAATACGATTGCTGTAAAAATATACACACGTCTCTCCTCTACACAGTCTTAAAATATTAAATTCTGACATCAGTAAGACAATCAAAAGGCAGGTGTTTGGTAGCGTCAGTTATCTGTTTGGAAAACAAAATGTGTGTCATGCTTGAAAAATAGTTATATACACAGATTAGTTAATATATTATTATATTAAACGTAAATTTAGAGCATATTTGCTGATGCCACTCTCTATAGTTCCCTATTCTCATCTAAATGTATGATTTCATTACTTTTAACGTGTCAGAAATATAGTTTTCTCGATTATTTTATTGCTTTAAACCGCTATATTGTTTATGCTGATTACGTCTTTTCCGCGATGGCATAGATGCGTACACGGGATAAATTAGTAATTACTACATAATAGGGATTTGGAAAATATATAGTTTTCACTGGTTGCAAGCAGTCTAAGGCAGAAAACAAGAAAACAATTTTGATATTTAATTTTTTTTAGTTTTACAGTTTTTTTAGGGTCCTATGTATGACGTAATAATTACGTCACTTTCGACCACGTAAAGATTTGTATTACATTCAGATTCTGAATCAGGACAGCCTAAGGGTCCAGAGAATATATACATAACTTAGGGCGCAACCGTGTAAGATAAACTCTAGTTTTGAGCAGCAAGCTCAAAGTGACTGCTCCCCAACTATTCTAGCGAGCAAAGTAAAACAGCGTATTAACCCCTCTTGTGTCAACTTAAGCCTTTAATGGGCAAGTTGATTTAAAACGACATCTGCAGTGATCCTGAGAAATGTCAATTTGCAGGCCAAGACAAGAATACTTTTTTAATTTTTCCAGTGGAAAAACCGGTAACCGAGCCAGTCATTCCAGTGGTAAATTTTCAAAAATACTCTTCTTGGTCTGCAATTGGACACAGGCTAAGCAGAAATTTGACTTTCTTTTACCATTACACTTTTGATGAATGCCCATTTAGTCTAGGAGCTCATGACGGAAGATTTCACCCCAATTCACCCAGAGGGTTTGACCCCTTACAGTCACTTAGGCCACCTAAGTTATCCACAAGATGTTTGTCAGCTGCTTTCCTGTTGGTGGGTGTGACCACGGGAGCCCCTCGGAAAGCCCCTCCTGGAGTTGCATATACCCCATCTCATACATGGACAAAACATTTTCAAAACAAAGTAATATGGCGCTAGATTACAAATATGGAAACGCTTAGCAAATTTTAACGGGGGAAGGCGGGATCACACCCCTACAAAGAGCCCCAATAGGGGCGGGGGGGTATAATTTACCCCATACGCTACATGGACATAATGTTGTCAAAGTAAAGTAGCATGATTGTAGATTGCGAAAAAATTAAACTGACCAAATTTCGAAAGTGGGACGATGTGGTCAGACCACCCTTAATTGGCCATCTACAAAGAACCCCAAAAGGAGTTGGGTGTGTGGGGTTCATTTACCCCATATGCTACATGGACCCAACTTGGTTAAACCAAAGAAGTGCGATGGCAGATTACAAAAAAATTTATCAAACCTCCCAAATTTCCGTGTGGGAGAGTGTGGTCACCCTTTTACCCCATAAACTACATATACCAAACTTTGTCGAAATGAAGTAGCATCATGGTAGATTACGAAAAAATGAAACTGACTAAATTTCGGAGGGGTCAGACCCTCTTTAATAAGCCATCTATAGAGAGCCCCAAAAAGGGTGTTCTTTTACCTCATAAGCTACATGGACAAAGCAAAGTAGCATGGTGGTAGATTAAAAAGAAATAAAGATGGCCAAATTTCCGAGGTGGGAGGATGCGGTGAGACCATCCTTAATTCGCGCCCTACGAAGATCCCCAAAAGGAGTTGGGTGTGTGGGGTTCATTTACCCCATATGCTACATGGACCCAACTTGGTCAAACCAAAGAAGTGCGATGGCAGATTACAAAAAAAATTATCAAACCTCCCAAATTTCCGTGTGGGAGAGTGTGGTCAGATTACCACAACGAGCCGGAGCAGGGTTATTTACTTGCACCTCTTTAAGCTGCACTAATTATACCTATTAAGGCAAAAAAGTATAATAGTAGGTAACAGAAAGAATAAAACTTATATTCTTCAATAAAATATATTGACTTTGTTTTCAGTCATTTTTTCATCAGTTAATGGACTAAATATCTCACCCCACCTCTTTATGAGGTCCTATTCCTCGTCGCTACTGTTAAATTCTCCATTGTTGCCACTTTTACCATCGTCGACTTCATCCACGTCTTAATGCTTGATCACACACGCACACGCACGCACACACACACACACACACACACACACACACACACACACACACACACACACACACACACACACACACACACACACACATACACACACATGGCACCTAAGTTTCTCTGGTTATTTCATTATGTCTGATGTAACCTTATTTCCCAAACACCATGTCGTGTTTTTATAGAGGTTCTTTTGCGTGAGAATGATGTTTTAAAGTGTAATGCTCTTTCATTTATGATTACTGTATTCTGCGGCTGTAGTAGTAGAAACATCCTACAGCTGCAATCAGTCCTTCCTCGCTTTTGCCCACTGCTTCCTGTCCTCAGCCGAAATCCTTAGCTTCCTGAGGTCCATTCTTGACTTGAGTGTACCGAGTCCTGCTTTCTTGAGGTCATTCGTAGCATGCTTAGCAGATTTATGCAATGATGTCCTCTCCTGGCTTTGTATTTGCTGGCTCCGAGTAGGGCGAATTCCAAGGCTCGCCGTGCTGGTGTCTTTTCTGGCATCCTTAGTACATGGCCAAACATGGACCATCTTTGCTGAGCGACTTTTACAGACAGCGGCGACGTATTACACATCTTGTATAGTGCATCGTTGGTGTTTGCTGTGGCAGGAATCAAGTTTGTCTAGAGCTGCCTTTGGAGCTTCCCAGCTGTTACAGTTATACAGCATCAAGGATACGCAGGTTGCATTGTATAAACGTAGCCTTTTTATCAAGGACATCTTTGATCTAGGAATCCATAGCTTCCAGAAGGACTTGAAAGCTATGTTTCCATGATGCAGCATGCAGCAATGTCAGCAGAATTGCAAATCAGTGAGCCCAGGATTTTACTTTTCCTCTGTGGGTCGTCAGTTTCATGCTTTGTAGATAGGTATATGTGGGTGAACTATGTTTTGGATTCATTCATAAAGAGATTCTAAATTTTTAGTTTGCTTGCAGCTATTGGGAGAATTTCGTCAAGAGGTTTCTTTTCCTCGTTTATAAAGTCCACATCGTCAACATATTCCATCTCTAGCAGCATACCCAGTATTGACACTGGGGGTTTGGTCTTGTGGAACTTTCCCGCACAGATTCCAATGCAGCAGCAATGTAACAGGTGAACAGCACCGGAGATAGACCATCTCCCTGTGCGGAGCCGATTGATGTCTCAAAGCAGTAGTCTCACTAGTCGTAGCTCATCTTTATTGCAACTGGCCTGGCGTAGTACATCTAGGATATTTGAGCGTTTAATTGTGTCGAAGGCTCGTGACATGTCAATTCCCATTTTGTGTTTGGACATGACTACCGACACAAGCATGTGTTGAGCCCATACAATGTCTGCAGAACTGCGTTCGCATTTGAAGCCACTTTGGCATGATCTGGTGAAGTCATCGATCTTGTCTCGGATGTGGCATAGAGTAACATAGGATAGGATTTTCTGGGCTGCAGATTGGCTGGTGGGCCAGGTGGCTTCTTGGGCTTAGTTAGTGCGATAAGGGTGCCTTGGCTTACAGCGTCGATGGGAAGGTGGTGCATAAAGGCTGAATTGATTAGGTGCGTGATCGGTTTTGAGATAATGTCATTTGCATATTTGAATAGTTCATTGCTCATGCCATCAGGTCCAAATGCACGTCCATTTTTCAGGGCTTTACGTGCCTTCTCATCTTCTGCTGTTTTAATTGGTGTTAGTAATGACCTGGAGTCTCCTGAGAACGGGTGCAAGGGCTAATCATCGTTGTCAGTAAACTGTTTCTTGACCCTTTCTCGAATCGCCTCGGCTTTTCCCTGGTCAGTCCCGATAAAGTGTCCTTCAGAGTTGAGTACAGTGAGTGGTGGTGTGTAGTCAGTAACTCTCAGGGATCGGGCTGCCCGAAACATTTTATGACAGTCATCCATGTCAGTGATTTCATCTCCTAGAGAGAGTCTGATGGTTGAATAGCAAAATCTTTTAATTTCTCGCTAATGTGACACAGCATGTTATTGCGCCCCCGGTGTAGTTTGGTGCGGTCTTCACTTTGCCACTTTGATAGATGCGCAGCCATAGCGCTTTCTGCTCTGCTGACAGTTTTTCTACTAGAGGGTCGTCAGTATACCTAGTTTTGTTGTTTCCAAACCAATACTCTTCCATGTATTTCCGTTAAAATACTGTTAAAATAAATAAGTGATTCACTTGCTAAAATGGTCAAATTGCGTGGGAATTCACAAGTCATGTATTTTTGATAAGCATCACCATCAAACCATAGCATTCAGTAGTCAATAACAACCATTGTCTCCCTTCCAGCCAAATTCTAGTGATAATATTGCTCATTGGATGCGTCTTGCTTGTTGCAGATAGTCATAGCGCAGCAATGAGATGAGTACACTTTAATCTTCTGTAAAGATACTTGGGAACAAGGTGGCAGAGCACTGCCTTCTAACTTTTTTAGGCACGCACTTCTCTGAAAGTCTTTCATAGGTCTCTATTTGTCCATGAAAATCTGCAGACGGACATCATCGACTGATAATAACTTCCTTTCGCCATACATCTCACAGACAAATTTCTCTATCTGGACAACCGCATCTTCGCTGACTTCTGTTTCGCATTTCAGCATGCTAAAAGCTTCCTTTGTTACACAGGGTTTCTCTAGGAACTTCAGTGGCTTTACTTTGCCATTTCTGTTCAACGAGGATGTGTAATCTGAAGGCGTTATACGCTGGGAGAGAGTTGCAAAATACTGCACCAAATGCTTGCATGTATTTGGTTTAGACTGATGTAGCTATGTGTATTGTTGGTTTGCAATCCAGTTTCTATCTATATCTTTAGCAACTGTTCCCCAGTATATCTACAAAAGATCAAACATACTTATCTCATTGCCAGTCGGTGGCTATCTTCAACAAGATGCAACCAATCAACAACATCACCTCTAAAATTTGCCAATGGTTATTACAGAGTGCTATGGTTTGATGGTGATGATTCTCCAAAAATTGTTAGCTGTTGTTTGCAGAGAATCATCTTGAGGAAAGTGATGAGGAGTAAGCGGCGAAGGACCGTTAGTAGATTTGGTGTGAATTTCCACGTTATTGGATCATTTCAACCAATGTATCACTTATTTATTTTAACGGAGGTACACAGAAGAACATCTCACGTTAAAAGATCATCCTTACAAAAAAGAATCTATAAAAAACAAGATATGGTGTTTGGGAAATACGGTCACATCAGAAATAACCAGAATCCTTTAGGTGCTGAATGGTGTGGATGCACGGGGTGTGATGGTGGTAGTGGTGGGAGGGTGTGTGTGAGAGCGGGAATCAAGCAGCTTGTCTATATGTTTGTAAGGATACAAGTTCGCTACCCCGCACACACATAGACGCACGCGCGCGCACACGCACACACGCGCGCACCCACGTACGCACGCACGCACGCACGCACGCACGCACGCACGCACGCACGCACGCACGCACGCACGCACGCACGCACGCACGCACGCACGCACGCACGCACGCACGCACGCACGCACGCACGCACGCACGCACGCACGCACGCACGCACGCACGCGCACACACACACGCGCACGCACGCACGCACGCACGCACGCGCACGCACGCACGCACCGACAAAAAGGCTTTCTGCAAGATTAACACATTTTTGGCCCTGCTGAATTGACTTATCATGATACATCTGGCCATCTATCTTTATCTATCTATATCTGTCTATCTATCTATCTATCTATATCTGCCTGCCTGCCTGCCTGTCTGTCTGCTTTACTGGAGAGACTTGTGAGCCTACTCACCAGTATCTAAATTAGTTTCATGGTGATTTCCACATGTGAGCTGCGTAGATTACGAGACGTGTATATTTCGGCCATTTTGAGGTGCTTGGAGTACTTTTAGAAGCGCCTCATAAATTTTGTCTAAATTAGCCAAGGCCCCCCTCATAGACAATCTGTCTTAGACAAGACCATTAACTGACGACATTTGATGCGCACGCATCGCCATATGCGTCTGTTCTATTGAGGTGTTTCTTCCGATGGCGGAAGAGATTGTGTCGCCCATCTGATTGGCTGTCTCCTGGAATGGCCAATTAAATTATGCGACCTTAAACTTCGCGCTGGGGTGAGAATCAGTAACTGGCATACAACAAAACATTATATCAATCACGCAAAAGGATAGCACGTGATGCTTATATGTATATGTATAGGGAATGGTTTATAGTCCGCTTGAGTTTCTTTTGATATCAAATTTATGTTTTAATGGACTACAATGCATACATAGTTATAATTATTTAACCAAATACTCGCCCTGTGAGAATTCTTTTTTCATTTTGTGTAATATTTTGTCGTGACATATTTTAAACCAGTAATATGATGTACGCTACGATGTAGGTCAGTCTCCAGCAACATCGCGTCATCGGCAGTGAGTAACAGAGCCAATTCCCTGTAAAATTAACGGCGCGTATGGATCGAAATCTGTGTTTTATAAATACATAAACTTGAGATTATTTTTAAATGTTACCAGAATTGAATAAGGCTATGAACTATTCGAGGAAATACATTGTGTTTACTGGTCAGAGTGAAAGGCAACGGCGAATTATTTTAATAGACGCCATAGCACGTCGATCGGGGCTAGGTCAAACTCATATCTGTCTGTCTAAAATACAGTGCAGCTCAGAAATAACTTAATACGCTTCCCAAACAAATCTAAACGTACTGTTGCATGTTTTAAACAGAATTGGATTAGCCTATGTTTACAAAAGTAGTGAACATGGGCTGTTGTCGTATGATTACGAGGTTTTTTGCAAAATGCTGAATTAAAAAAGCGAGTTGACATTTTACGTCGTGACCGTTGCACTCATGCGGACTACAGTGAAAGCCTAGTTACCGTAATGTAAACAAAGCAACGCCTGTTCTTGATTTGTGTAGCGCGTATAGATTCATATTTACGATTGATTGGCTACTAATAAAATACCAAAATATGAATTTTTTGTTAATTTAATTACTCGTATGAGCATTATTAGTAAATCATTACAGGAATATTGTGTGCTGTATCATTTTGACAATTCAACATTTTATGCTGACATATGAATAAGCACAGGCCTTTGAATTTTCGTCCATCCATATCACTACCGCATATCCCCCTACTACATGTATATATACCTACTATATATAATATACACAAGGTGTGAAATCATACTAGCGATTAATGACAGACCATCACCCAAACGATGATTGGTCCAAAGTAATGCGCATGCGTAATCCGTGATTATCCAACTTAGAAAAAAATTCATCTAGACTCCATGATAGCTGGGAGATCATGGAAACTGGTGCATTTACCTCATGCTACCCCGTGATGACTCTATTCAATTAAAATTTCTTTATTTGAATTATGTAGAATTAAATTGAATTTCATTTTTTCTAAGTCAAATAGTTACGATATTACGCATGCGTGTCATAGCGTATTTGACCAATCAGCGTTTGGGTGACGGTCTATTATTAATGGTTAGTGTGAAACCAATGGTGACACCAGGGTTGGATAGGCGACGCTTAAATTCATATTATTAATTGCATCGCTTAATTATCGATGCCTACATGTAGAGGAATGATTGCTCTCAACGGAAACATATAACACTAGGTTTATTAAGGTCTATCATATAAAATAAAGAACTAATATACGCTCCGGACGAAATATGTGGGGACCATTGACAGCCGCTAGCTAGTTTCAGCGAATAACCGTACTGCAGCAAATCGCTGGCAGGGTGCATATAAGCGCTGGAAATCGGAACTAAAATCGCCGAATTTACAGGGATATGAATAAACACTATCGAAAATCGTCAGACATAAATCATAGCGTATCACACACCCATAACTCAGCACAAACATTCTAATACAAATAACATGCCCCTTCCACCGCATAGCAGAAGTACATGCATCACAATGGATGGATCCAATCTGTCGCTCAAGAAATGCGATGTTGCGAGTGACAGACATACGGCCAATCTCCAGTGTTTTGATAGTAGATTGGATAGGTTCTGTAAGGATCAGGACATGAAGTACGACCACAGCAAGAACTATTCTGTGATATGAATGATGAGTAGATTGGAAGCCTCGGTATACAATGTGGAGCTGGCGGCGTCTATACATTACAAACTTGATGGATTGGGATGTATTTTATGATTGTGAGCATGCAGATATTGGCACGGTATCCATGTCAGATCTCCCTGCCTCACAGCTACCTGTATTATACATGTAGTATATACCCTGGGTGTGTATGTATGTCTTATATACTGTACTAGATTGGTTGTATTTAAAATACAACCTGTAACCTGTATTATACCTGTAGTATATACCCTGGGTATGTATATATATTTTATATACTGTACTTAGTAAGAGGGATATGAAACTACGAACCCAATGAGCTTGGCTCATGCCCATGCCACACCATGGAGAAGATGAACCCAGCTACAAACCAGTTCAAGCATCACACAATGCCAACACATCTCTCAAACCGATACTCAGTACTAAGTGAAGAAACTAAACATACCCAACAATGAGGCATCCAAATACACTATGAGTTGCAATGAAAACATAATAAGCTACACAACCTTGGACAATGGAAGGCATGAAAAAAACCCACCATAAACACGTAAGGCATAAAAACATGTGAAACACTAACTGGTGAGAACACAGACACCAACACAGGACAGATACCAAAACCTATTCAAGTAAACAAGGATAGAAATTCTAAAACATGTATATGCACAAATGCAGATAGTCTAATTAATTTTTAAAAAGCTGAGTTTGAAGCGCTAGTACACAAGATTCGCCCTGCTAGCATACTAATAACAGTAGCCTTACCAAAAAACAACCATAAATATTAGTGAATTACAGATTGATGAGAACCATCTCTCGTTGAATAGTAATCCATCAAGAGGAGTCATCATCTATACCCATGTATCATTAAATGCTAAAAACTGTGAAACCCTAAATGATGACAGCTTTCAAGAATCGGTGTGGAGTACATGGACGAGACAACAAAAGGAAAAAATTCTTGTTGGTTGTATCTACAGAAGTCCCAACTCAGACGGCCCAAACAATAACAAACTCATAAATCTACTAAACAAAGTTGATACAGCAAATGCAGACCACAGTCTTATAGTAGGGGATTTCAACTTCCCATCGATTAACTGGTGCACTGGAGTTTTTTCAAATGAAGACGAAGATGCTTTTCTTAAAACTAGCAGCGTTATTTTTCTACAGCAACTATAGTTACTAATGCGACACGACATAGAATAAATCAGACTTCAAATATTTTGGATCTAGTTTTAATAAACAACCAAAACATCATCCACAAAATAACCCACCTACCTCCATTAGGAAAAAGTGACCATGATGTTCTACAAATATCACTACATCCTGACATCTTAAGCACAAGCAAACAAATAGCTACGCCAAAGCTACTGTTGAATAAAGGACAGTATACGGAAATGAGAAAAGATTTAGGAACGACTGACTGGAATCATCTGCACGAACTTAATGCGCCAGAAGCTTGGAACCTCCTACACAAAACATTGATCACAATGAAAGAGCAATATATCCCTTCTTAAAAAAATGTTGTAAGAAAAAGCACCTCTGGCTTGACCGTACTACAACAGAATCACTAAATAGCAAAAATCAGGCATACAAAAGATACAGTGAAACAAAGAAAACCACAGATTACGCCCTTTACAAAATTGCTGGAAACAAAGCGACAGCATGCATCAGAAAATCAAAACAGACATTTGACCGTAAAGTAGCAAGTGAAAGCAAGAGAAATCCCAAAGCTTTATGGAATTATGTCAGGAGTAAGACCGTTCTACGTGAATCAATTAGCAAGCTACATAACCCAGCTAAGGGCACTATGACTACAGATGATAAAAAAGCAAACATTCTTAACAAATTCTTCTCAAGTATGTTCACTTCAGTAGATCTTCATTCTACACCAATCATTAGTCCCAGAAGCAATGATATTGTACTAAAAGACATAATAATAACACCTAGTACCATCGAAAATAAATTGAAAGGACTCAACCCCAATAAAAGCAATGGCCCGGATGAAATACCAGTGAGATTATTAAAGGAAGCGGCTAAAGAAATTAGTACACCACTATGCATAATATTTAACAGGTCTCTGGAAGAATGCATATTACCTGACATCTGGAAAATGGCAAATGTATGCTGCATACACAAAAAAGTTTACAAAAAACGGCCCAAGCAACTACAGGCCAATTAGTCTCATATCTACCTTATGTAAGGTCCTAGAGTCTTTTATAAGAGATAGCATTGTAAATTTTCTGGAAACCGCCAATCTATTTACCAAATGTCAACATGGATTCAGGCATAATAGATCATGTAAAACCCAACTACTAGAATACCTCGAAGATATAACAGCCAAACTTGACTCAAATAAACCTGTCGATGTAGAATATTTATACCCTCTTAAAAGCATTTGACACTGTACCACATAAACGACTCCAAACAAAATGAAGAAGCTTTGGTATTAGCAACAACTTATTAAGATGGATAGGAAACTACCTATGTAACAGAAGCCAGAGAGTGAGGATCAATGACACAACATCAGACTGGATTGAGGTGACCAGCGCCATGCCACAAGGAAGTGTCCTAGGACCTATGCTTTTATATATATATATATATATATATATATATATATATATATATATATATATATATATATATATATATATATATATATATATATATATATATAAATGACCAACCTGATGGAATAACCTGCCACTGAAAAATATTTGCAGACGCCACAAAGATATATGGCAACCCAACTACCAATAAGATTCAGGACAATATAGACAAAGTATGTAAGTGGTCAAAGATATGGCAACTATCTTTCAACACAGATAAAACGCATGTCATACATTTTGGCAGAAACAACCCTCAAACCAAATACTATATGACAGCTATGCCTGATGTGCATTCTGTATCAATGTCAGAGGGTAGAAAAAGACTTGGGAGTGCATATTGACAGAAACCCTTTCATTTGATATACATATAGGGAATATCCAAGTCGAACAGCACATTAGGACTAATCAAGAGAACATTTACCAACATGGACCCATATACTTTCACGCTCTTGTACAAAGCTCTAGTAAGACCTATTCTCAAATGCTGCAACTCGGTATGGTCACCAAGATTGAAAAGGCAATCACAGCTATTAGAAAGAGAAAGAGTTCAACGCTGAACAACAAAACTTGTCCCGCAAATCAAAGAGTATAGCTACACGGAACGACTTGAAGCCCTAAATCTAATGTCGCTGAAGTATAGACGATTTCGTGGAGATTTAATTGAAACATTCAAGCTCATCAGGGATCTATATAATATTGATAAGGACTACTTTTTCGAGCCATCCAGAATACACAGACCAGAGGACATAGGTTCAAGCTCAACATAAAGTGCAGCAACAAAGATATTCGTAAGCACTGTTTCGCTAACAAAGTGGTACCACAATGGAATTCACTGCCAGCTACAATAGTTGAAGCAACAACACTTGAATTATTCAAGAGCAAACTAGATATCTACTTCAAACAAAGATCATTTGAATTCGACTGAACAGGCATACGTATACCAGCCCATCACAAAGTCATACTGCAATTGTTCCAATACAGTGGACTTCACTTGGAGTAGCCTGTGGATCTACAAAACATGCTCTGTAGCGATTCCAGGCCTGGGAGGCGTGGGAAGGGACGTCTTAAATAATATGTTCTTTAATGTGTTTGTTTAAAGTTATAATTTGAACAGTATTTTGTTTGTGCCCTCCAGTTTTCTCATCAAGAGAACCATTTAATTAGCGTTATTAACCATAATGATCACAACACACGGTGATCCCGGTTTTCGTATTGCCGCCATCTTGATTTTTTTCTGGATTTCATGGGTCTCCAGTCTAATTACATTGCATCTCCGCTCTCCAGCACTGATTTTAGCAAATTGTTATTTATATTATTTCGCGAACACGCCCCTGGTCTCACTCCTCATTCCTCTTGTGCAACATTTTGTTTTACAATGTCATTTTTTTGGTAGGTGATTTTCTTGTCGACCTGGACTCACCCATTATTTCACTTTCGCTTCTTTCGTGGAAACAAGTAGAAAGGATGAATAGTTGTTGATAAATTTCTCTAGTGGTCGATGATTATCTTGTCGACCTGGGGCTGTGTTCGGGGAGGGGTCGTGGCTTGCGCCTTGTATAGTCCTGCTCTGGAGTCATTTTGACGTCATCATTATGACGTCATAATAGATTGAGCCGTCATACTCTCCAGTGTGGTTTGATCCGGGTGTGGGTTGCGAGCTTTCGCGACACGCCCCTGGTCTCACTCATCGTTCTTCTCTTGTTGGCTTGGAGATTATTGATAAATGGGTAACGAATAGAAATGTGGGCCAAAATTTCTCTCTTGCTCTCTCTCTCTCTCTCTCTCTCTCTCTCGCTCTGTCTCTCCCCATCGCCCTCCCTACCTCCCCCCCCCCCCACTCTCTCGCTCTCTTTCAACCGTTGGATGGAATTCAAACAAATTTGGCATGTTCTTTACCCATATGGATATTAATGATGATGATACTCATCATCATCATCATCATCATCATCATGATATCAATCAATTGTCCTTGGCGATAGTCCTTAGCTCAAATAGTTCCTCTTGGTTGTCAACATAGATCATCTTTGTTGGGCCACGTTCACTGACAGTGGGATTGTATTGTCCATAGTGCATAGCATGTCATTGGACTGATGAGTCACCTGGACTAATAGCTAATTCATTCGATGATGGAAACAGTCTGGAGCGTCAGTTTGATAATCTAGCCTATCAAATTGTACATAGTATAAGGATTCAACAGCCACATGGCCGGTCAGCTGGCGTGGACATCTCTAACAGTTCCTTGATAACACTGTGAAATTAGGGAATGAATTTGTGTTCCCCTGGATGTATCAGCTGGAAACAATATTCATCTAGTTTTTTAATCTCTAACAAGAATGATGGCCAACAAAAGTCTATGCAGAGGACAGACAAAAAATATAATGCTTGTCATGAGGAAATGAATAACTTTGACTCAGAAGTTATCGAAAGTCAGTTTTAAAACCACACATGGAGTCTGCTAGGCATCTCCTTTTATAGTCCCTGAAGTTCCTAGAAAGGCGTAACTCTAAAGGTAAGGAAACCAATCAGTGTGCAAGAGATGGGGCAGGAAGTTGGGTGTGTTGTTTGAGATTATACTGTCCATGACAGACATCGGCCCACAACTTGTGTCTAGTATCATAGCACACAATCGCTTCCATCAAGCAAATGCCATAGGACAAAATCTTATTTTGTCGACGAGCCCTTTACTAGTGTAGATTTGTGAGACACAGTGGAATTCTGTGGTAAACACGTGAAAAAATAGGATTTTTGTCCTGCAGCATTGATCTGATGGAAGCGGTTGTGAGCTATGATGCTAAGCACTGGTGCAATTCCTGGGTCCAATTCCACACATTCCGGAGTTGTTCTGCAGCTTTAGGGAGAAGGTTATCGAGTGGCTTCTTTTTCACATCTATGACATCCTCCATTATCTGCGCACTCCGTCTCTAGTGGGAGGCACAATGGAGATACTGGTGGGTTTGGACTTGTGGAGTGTTCTCTCACAGATGAGAGAGCTTTGGTAAACACAACACCGTAGAGCCAACTCCATATGTAAAAGCAATGAGGTTCTCGAAAGCTGCATACTCCACATTGTTGCTCCTCATTCATCATCATTGCGATCAGCATATTTGATGTTTGATGGTGTTAAAGGCCTATGATATGTCGATGCTGATCTTAGGAAAGCCCCGGTGCTTGGACCTGACCACTGACATGGGCATTCGATGTGCCCATACAATATCAGTGCAGGTACATCTTCATCTAAAACAGCTCTGGTAGGCGCCAGTGAAACTGTTAATCTTTCCTCGGATGCAGTACAGTGTCACAGTGGACACGATCTTATGGATGCTGTTGAGGAGCACTCTATGCATATGGGTTTGCTGGTGGACTATGAGGTTTGTGGGTTTGATCAGGGTAGCTTGGCCAACAGCGTTGAAAGGGAGGTGTTGCATCAAGGCAGAGTTTATTATGTGCGTGATTGGTTGGGAGAAGCTATCACCTGTATACTTAAAGTTCATTGACAATGCTGTCAGGTCCATTTCTCAGGGCCTTAATTGCTTTCTTAACCTCAGTTGTTTCGATCGGTGTTTGTGGCGGGCTACAATCGACTGCAAATGGTATAATTGTTTACCGTCTGTATTAATGAACTAGCATCAACTTTCTCCCTGGTCAGTCGGTAAGTTACTGTCAATGTTATGCATGAAAAGCGATGGTGGTGGACCAGCAACTCTCAGAGCCCAGGCCACCCTAGACAGTTTACGACAATCAACTGTGGCTGTGATGTCATCTACCAAAATGTCTGCTTGTAGGTTGGCGAGGCTTTTCAGTTGTTCACTAATCTGACAAAGTATTGCATTGTGTTCTTGGTGTAGCTTTGTGCAGTCTTTGCTCATTGATAGGCGAGGGGCAGTAGTACCGTGTGTTGTTCGGACAGCTTTACAAGGAGTGTGTCTACATCGTAATGTTCAGCTCTGTTGTTATGCTTGGCAACTTCTATTACATTGGTCGCAAATGTTTCAATGCATTTGAGTACTCTGGATAAAGCATCATTTGGATTTGAGTCTATGACAATAGTTTGTATCTGTTCCTCATGGACCCTCTTCTATGACAGTTGGGTTGTGGTGTCATTGACGAGCCTCTCTAGATCAAAGCTAGGCTTGCAGGTTGGTTGATATGGTGCGTATGCAGCATGCAAATGTGGTGTATGCCTTCATATGAACGTGAATCCTGAACTAGTGGCTTTACACTGATTTTACCCATCACATCAATTGGGTTGAAGACAGCTGTTGTGGCATTGGAGCCTGTTTCTGTTCTATGGTCTATGATGTATCCTATCCATGTTGTTTGGTTATGGCACAGATGTTTGAAGACAGTGTGGCAAAGAGGCCATGAACATGGATAAACAAGGCCACGTTAGAGCATCTCCATTGCCGTTACGCTTGCCCATAGCATAAGACACCATGTATGTGTTGAGTCCTGCATCCTTGTCTGCTTTGATGAGACTTTCTAGCTTACAATTACGTCCTCGCACTCAACGAATTGTCATCTGATTGATAGGTGATGGTAGACCACAGTTCGGCATAGAAAGACTCGATCGAGGAAGGATTCTTCTTGTTTTTTCGGCAGGTGGGGCATATGCATAACAATGCGGTGCTTGGCGGGGGCACCATTTCGCAGTGGCAAATCCAGGTCAATGAATGCAACATGATCACTGCTGCATCCGAAAGTTAAGATGTGATCCAAGAGCCCTGGTCCAATAACAAAGACCAGGACATGGTGCAGTCTGTTTCTGCTGTGAGGATCAGATTGTGAGGGTGGTCATCTGTAAATAAGTGGATACGTTTGCTTCTTGGATTCATGCAGTGTCAATGTTTTTAAGTGTTCACAGTCTGATCCTAATGTTTATCACTGGGATGCAGTAGTCAGTCAACATACTTTGCATGTTGCTACTGAAAACTCGTAGGGAGATTATGATGAATGGCGATGTTGAATGCAGTTTCTTGGAAGAATTGCCTCAGAATGTGGTTGTCATCTCACAAACCCCCTGTTTAAGACTATATGCTCGGCCTCAACGTGGTGCAGGGGTGTAACCCACTGTGTGTCAATCAAGACATTTGGAGGAGCTAACCAGAGCATTATGCACAACGCTAATGAAATGACACTTGGAGATCGAATCAACCGAAATGGTGCTCGCCCTGTGAGGATCCGCCAGGCAGGTGCAGCACCGGGCTCCACGCCTCGAAGGGGCCCACCCTCAGCTACTGGAGGTCCCATCAACTCGTCTTGTGGAGCCAGGGGACGAGGATGGAGAGCTACTGGCCAACCGAAAGAGAAGACCAAACCCAAAGAGAACCCCAGTATCAACATCATGCACTGGAACGCAGAAGGGGTTACCAACAAGAAATCAGAGCGCGAACAGTTCCTGTACGAAAACAACATTGATATCTGCTGCATCCGAGAGACACACCTGCAAGAAGGAAAACGATTTAAGATCAGAGGTTACCAGATTTTCTGGTGTGATCGAAGAAAGGCGGGTGATCACCTTGGTCCGAAACAGCGTGAACGCCAGCCAGATCAAAACCTTTATGGAAGAGGCAGAATATATCAAGATCAAGGTAACAACCAGCAACTCTGTGATTGACATTGTCAATTATTACTGCCCTAATGACAAGAATCTCCCACTTGACACAATCCAGGTCCTGGACTGCCACTTCCTCATTGCGGGAGACTTTAATAGCCAATCCCAGAGCTGGGGATACAGAACCCTTTATAAACGAGCAGACATTGAAGCATGACAAGATGAAAAACACCTTTTACTTGTCAACGATCCCACAGATCAGCCTACCTTTTACTCGCGCCGATGGCACACGACAATAACGCCAGACTTGGCATTTTGTACAGAAGACATTCACAGAAACCTCAGTAGAGTGGTCGGATCGCAGTTAGGAGGAAGCGACCACCGCCAATTCCTCCTCTCTGTTTCTGGAAGTATTTCGACAAGTTCACCTCAACATCCAAGGTGGAACTACCAAAAGGCAAATTGGAGTCTGTTCGGCATTCATTCCAATGAGCTTACCCAAAATATAGCAGTAGAAGGGAGAAACATCAACAATTTGGTCAAGGAATTTAATTCAAGTATCCTCAAGGCTGCCAACGAAGCAATTCCTCGAGGGTTCAGGAGAAACTACCGCCCCTACTGGACAACAGAACTGCAAGCAGCACATGATAAACTAAACAAGGCCAGAGAAGATGCAGAGGGTAATCCCTGTCATGAAAACTACTTCACGCTACAACAAACTAAAGCCGGGTATCTAAAGACCAAGCGGGAGGCCAAAAGAAGAAGCTGGAGGGAAAAGACGGCAGGGTTTAATTTAGAGAGAGACACCATAAAGCTAACTAAAAGACTGACTAAAGCACTGAATGATGAGGGTGTCGGGGGAGAGAAGATTACTCTTGAAGAAGATGGACAAACACCGACAGGAAAGATGGCTGCAGATGCCTTTGCGAAGGCATATGCAAAAGAAAGCAACATTTCTATACCACGAATGCGTCAAAAGAGGTTAGAAAAGAGCAAAAGGAAAGAACAGACACAAACACTCACGATGCAATAAAAGTTGACATTAGTTTAGCAGAACTGAAGAAGGCTATCCGCCAATTGAAGAAGAAGAAATCTCCCGGGCCAGATGGCATTACGAATGAAATGATCCAACACCTTGATAATGCATCTCTTCGCAAGTGCTGGAAGGAAGCCAGAATGTCTCCTATTCTGAAAAACGGAAGAACAAGACGAAAGTGCTGAGCTACCGTCCTATCAGTCTTACAAGCTGCATATGCAAGACCATGGAGCGCATCATCAACCAGCGGTTGCAGTGGTACCTGGAGTCGGAGAACATTATAGTTTCAGAGCAGGCCGGCTTCAGAAGATACAGGAGCACAGAAGATCAAACAACACATCTTGCACAGGTCATAGAGGACACTTTTCAAGCCAGGAAGGTGATGCTAGCTGCCTTTATCGATCTACAGAAGGCATTTGACAAAGTGTGGAAGGATGGCCTCCTCGTGAAGCTCCGGCTCACAGGCATCGGTGGCAACATGTTCCGATGGACCAAGTCATACCTACACAATCGCAGAGCTAGGGTGCTGGTGGATAGACAATCTGGACAGAATGTATTGCTGAGACAAGGGGTGCCACAAGGCGGAGTATTATCACCAACTCTGTTCATACTCTTCATTAATGACATTGTAGCAGAGCTGCCCAATGGGATCCAAGCAGCCCTCTATGCAGATGACCTCGCACTCTGGCGCACCGAGGAGTACACAACGACTGCCACGTACAGAATGCAGCTCGCCTTGGACAGAATTACAGCTTGGGCCAATCGCTGGTGTATTACCATCAACAAAGAAAAATCATCAGCCATGCTATTCTCACTGTCCACCAAAACCAAGGTTGGCAATCTGACACTGGGCGGTACTCCACTCGAGTACGAGGACCAGCAGACATAGCTGAGAGTCACATATGACAGAAGATTAACATGGAAGGAGCACATCCAGAACGCAGAGGCAAAGGCCAGAAGAAAGCTAAACATCATGAGGAAGCTGGCAGGAACAAAGTGGGGTGCCAATGAAAGGATCCTCAAGACCATCTACCTAGGTGTCGTACGATCACACCTTGAGTATGGATCCAGCTCATGGATGACAGCAGCTAAATCTCATCAACAGAACCGCGACAGAGTACAAAACCAGGCACTGCGCATTATCACTGGTGGAATGAGATCAACACCAATAGAAAAAATGGAGCAGACAGCAGGCACCCCCCCCCCCACTTAGCAAAGGAAGGGAATGCAAAGCACTGATCCAAGCTGCAAAGTTCAAATCGTTCAACAACCACCCGATGAATATCAGGCAAGCACAGCTGTCATCAGGAAGACTTAAAAGATCAAGTTTTGTGAAAGAGACAAAAGCACTTCAAAGGAAACACCAAGAAATGTTGCCAGCACAAATAGAAGACCCAAACCACACCCTTGATCCTCCACCCTGGGAAAACAAACTAGAGAGCATAGCTATTCGCACCACAGTACCTCATCTCACAACCAAAGATGAACACAGTGATGTGAGCAAGAAGGCCATGACCCTAGCTATGCTGGAAGAAATGTACCCTCAGGAGACATGGATACGGATCTACATAGATGGATCAGCCAAAGATGCAATTAGGAGCGGAGGTGTCGGACTGCACATACAGTATCCAAACGGACAACATGAGTCAGCTGCAATACCGACAGGCAAACACTGCACAAACTACAGAGCTGAAGTCGAAGCACTGGTTCATGCAGCTAATACCATCAGCAGAACAGCACCCGCTATTGCACAGATTGTCTTTTTATCTGATGCCCGCTCCATCCTTGAGGCTATCACCAAAGGTAAGCTGCCACAACTTGAAGAAGCACTACAAACCATCAAATGCTTTCGGATAGCACACTGTGGAGTCCAAGGAAATGAGGAAGGAGACAGGATGGCAAAAGTGGGTGCAGAAGAGAATCAGACAGAAAACATGGTTACCCATACAGAGATGAAGACTATCATCAAGTCACTCTATAGAACACCTCAATCAGAAGATGCCTACCATCATCTCTCTCGAGGCCAGAGCAAGTGACCATTTTTCGTCTCAGAACTGGACACAACAGACTAAACCAACACATGTACAGGCGGTTCCACCGTACGACATCGCCCGCTTGTCCTTGTGGAGAAGCAGAACCACAGAGCACATACTTCAATGTTGCAGTACGTATCAGCTGCTGAGAGAAGAGATCTGGCCTTTGTCAACCGCTTTTCATGAAAAGCTGTATGGGCCTGTGGAAGAACTGCAGAAAACCACAGATTTCATCTTGAGAACGGCTCTCCAAGTGTGATACCAGCGATCGAAAAGAAGAAGATCTCACAAACCGGGTGACATTAATTTCCCAATTAAGTTGGTTTTCCAAATAAGTTGGTACTTGCGTAGTGTGTGACCAGAAACGCTGTTGCTATCACTCATAAGGTAATAGATGAATCAAATGTACCACTCAAACATATGACGGCATAGCCAATTAAATCACATGTAGGCTGATATCACAATCAAAATGCGTAATAAATGCTATATCTAGGAACGTGGTGAGTGTACGAATTATATGTCTTTAATATTTAATAAACATTCTAGCTGTTGAATATTTTCAAAGTAATTCGACTGTTCGCTGTTGCTGCCATAGAGAGAAACCACTGTTGCTGTCATAGGCAGCAGCATCACCCAATCAAAATATTGAATACGTTACCTGTAGGCTATAGTTACGTTGCTATTCCTAGGATTCTGCGAATTCATGGTTCTATCGATCCGAACACTGGAAAAAGAATGGGTGGAACTTAGCTAGAAATGGGCGGAGCATAGCTAGAAATGCGAGAGTCATAGCTAGAAATGGATCCCTCTATTGTTTTGTCATGTACCTGTATAAGTTTCTTCATTCTTTAAAAGAGAGCCGCCAAGACAGCTATACTGCTCAGTGAGATCCAATCTGCGATTTATGGCACAGACACCACACAAGACGGACCGACGGTTTTTCGACCCCACTGCCAAAAGACGTGTTAGGTGAATGATGCATGGAACAGCCAAATATTATACACCTTGATCGCATACCTGAATGCGGGATCGTCGGAATCAAACCCGGTTCTTTGGATTGGAATTCCAAGCACAGCACAGCACAGCCGTTTAACCTACCAAGCCATTCATTGATATTCTGAAAGGCCACACGTTCAGACCGTTGCGGATGTTCAGATGACTCAATTAATTAAGCTGATCACTTGTTGTGCAGTATGTGGTATGATATGGCATGGTAGACACGCTTGTCTATATTTGTTGTGACTAATGTAACATTAGAAATTTGATTTTGACAACTAGATCGCCTTGTAGCATTTACTGCGAGCCGACCACCTACTGCTGTCAATGGTCCCCACAGATTTCGTCCGGAGCGTATATTAGTTCTTTATTGTATATGATAGACCTTAATAAACCTAAAGTGTTATATGTTTCCGTTGAGAGCAATCATTCCTCTACATGTAGGCATCGATAATTAAGCGATGCACTTAATAATATGAATTTAAGCTTCGTCTATCCAACCCGGGTGTCACCATTGGTTTCACACCTTGTGTATATTATATATAGTAGGTATATATACATGTAGTAGGGGGATATGCGGTAGTGATATGGATGGACGAAAATTCAAAGGCGTGTGGAATAAGGCAATTAGTTGGTTTTTAACATTTATTAATAATAATATTTGTCAATATGGGACAGACTCAGTTCGACCAAGATCAATTGTAACGTAACTTAGCAGCCTTCATGCGTAATTCATGTCAGAATATTTAGTTGAAGATTTATCTTCCAATGCCATTCCACGCACGCATCTAGACAAAATACGATGTCACCACATTTACCGATTTTCTAAAATTGTCATTGACAAGCACGTAGGCCTATTAACCCTTTATAAACATCAAATTTGTTCAAGAAAATTTCCATTTTGTCATAGAAAATGTTCATTTGCAGAACACAAACCGTTATTTTTTAAAGTCGTTCACTGGAATGACTGACTGGCTCTGGTGTCTCTTACCGAGGCAGTCATTCCAGTGGCAAATTTTTAAAAATAGTCTCTTGGTCTGCAAATCGACATTTCACAAGACCGTGCACCGCGGAATCCGCGGTTATTTTGCCAGCGTGGGTGTCAGAGCCTAAGGGTTAGAGTTTGTGGTTATAAATTGTCAATTCTTGAGTCACTTTATATCCTATAGGTACAGCCTTTAAATGTTTGTCATTAAAACCACGCAACAAATACATAGCCTGGGCTACTGCCTGTTTCTGTATACATGTGTTTCTTGTTTTTCACACCTTGTGTATATTTTCAAAAATCGTCCTCTCTCGACCTGCAAATAAAAAGTTTTAATAATCAAATATTCAGATTTTCTTGACAAAATTTGACCATTAAAGGGTTAATGGGGGGGGGGGAGGGGTGGAGGGGGGGGGGCTCAAGCTTTAAACAAAAAGTGCTTTTTCTAAAGGCCAAGTAACGCAATGAAGAGACAATCTCGGTACCATCTACACTACAGTATTACAGTCATCTTGATTAATGTCCGTTTGCAGTCTAAGAGAATATTTTTGAAAATATACCACAGTAATGCCACTCGGTAACCGAGCCAGTCATTCCAGTCGCAAATTTTCAAAAAAAATTCTCTTGGCCAATTAATAATTAAAAATATTATGCCAAATAGGCCTCAGATTGCATTTCACAACATCTGGATTTCAACATCGAACTCGTAAGGGCTCCAGCCTAGGGCCTCCCACCAGCGTAAGCCGCCACTGACAAAACTATCCCATTGGCATGAGCCCAACATTAGCTTTACTGGCCAGAATGACCGAGTGAGCTTATACCATGGCGGTCGTCCGCCCGTCATTCATCGAATCACTGGACCGATTCCAATTATATTTGCCCTGGAAGCTTCCCGATGGCATAGAAAGTTTGTTCAAATAAAGCTGATGGCCATCTGAAATTTAAAAAAAAATCCCGAACGATCAATCCTGTAAAATACAATCCGTCCTTAATCAACATGATCAATGGCCAAATTTCCAGGAAAGTTGAGGTTAATGATACCATTTCAACATACAAAGCGATCATTTTGATTGGTCAATTCCTTTAGTGGTCATTTTTGTCTTTTTGTCATTTCCGAAATTGCCCGTCCGACCATCAACTTTTTCCGGAAACGACCCAATGAGTAAATTTCAAGCAATTTGCGCACTAAACATCTATGAGGCATAGAGCTCTAACTGTGTTCAAATGAAGTCGATTGGCTAATTTGGCTGGCGACCATCTTGGATTGTGTGCTACTTTAAAAAACACGTTTAAAAATCTCCCAAACCGCTCGGGCATCGCCTAAAACTCCCGAAATGTCATCAAGAGCAACAGCTGAACCAACAGAGTTCAAAGGAACTTGGTTGGCAAATGATTCGGTTACCATCTTGGAAGACCTAATGTTTTGCGATGCTGACTTTTTAGACGATATGAATATGGACTAATGACCATTAACCGTTTGACTGCTAAGTTTTTGCAGACGAAATATACAAGGGCTTATATGTATATCTGGACCCGCTAAATATTTTGAAGACAATTTGAGTAAATGTTGTTGATGACTAAGTCACCAACAACTTTCAGTTAAATTGATGTCAAAATATCAAGAGTTTTTACGCACTGAAATTATTGTCTGGTGGCTTGCAGCAGCGAGACAGTTACAGTTTGTTCAAGGGTAGTTGATATGTCAAAATGCATGGCCACCGTGGACCAAGCAAAATGTATACTCATTTTTGGCAGACAGATTGGATTTTTTTTATTTGATGGATTTTGAAGGCGAAACTATGTTTATGTTGATTTTAGGTATGCTGATTTCAAATTTGCCTCTCCAACTGTGACTCAGATAAATGGTTTGGCGCGCATCTTGGATTATTTTCTAGCCAAAGAATCCCATACTAAAGCAATAGCAAATGTAAAATGTTTTCTTTTCTTTAACCATTCAACTGATTCTAACCTAATTTGGTTGGAAACATCCTTGGGCCATAGGTATCCAAGCTTGTTAAAATAAAGTCGATTGGCCAAAATTTGGCCGGTAGCCATCTTTAATTTTGGACGAATTTTAGAAACTTTAAAAATCTCTGGAAACCGCTTAGGGGATTCATTTGAAACTCATGAACATCGTCTATGGAATATAGCTGATCCCAGTTTGATCAATGGAACTTGATTGGCTAGAATGGCTGAACGGATCGGGCGGAAAGCCAGTAACCATTTAACCCTCATGTTAGCCAAACACGGCTTCTTTAGTGGTCTTCAGAAATGTCCATTTACAGAACATGAGAAAACTATTTTTAATTGACTACTGGAATGATTAGCTCGATACATGTGGCAGTCATTGCAGTGGTAAATTTTCAATACTAGTCTTCACTTGCTCTGCAAATGGGCATGCGAAAGTATACATTTTCTTAACCAACTTATTGGGTTTAAAGGTTAAAGTGTGTTCAAAGGAAATTGATACATAAAAACGTGGATCGATCACAATGTAGTGTGTTTGCTGGTCATATTGGTTTTTTCATTAGATGAATTTTGAAGCCGGGATTTGTTTTAGATAGGTTTGTGTGGATACCGATTTCAAATTTGCCAATTTTGAAATTGTCGAATATAAGATGGTTTGGCTTGGATCTTTTCTTTCCAAAAACTCCTATGGTAAAGCAATGGGATATTTAAAATGTCTTCTCACGGCCCAATGGACCGAGTTTAACAAAACTCAGTAATATGCTTCATTGTTCTTGTTGCAATTCAGGCCAAAACCTTAAGGTTCTCCTAATAATGGATGGCCAATTTAGATGAAATGCCTATGTTTCAGCTGAGTGATACAGGCCCTTGGGTCTCTTGTATTTTTACATGTGTAAAATGGCAGCAGATTACATGTATTTTATGTTTTCGCACCCTCAACTAACTCTAGCATATCTAGATAACCCACGAGAGCAACCGATATTATCTCGATTTTAATTTAGGTCCAAGAAACTAGTATAAATGCTTGACACAATTCTTGCTTCTCGAAATTTGCCCACCTCTGACCATATCTTTTTTACAGTATTTAAGCATCGTTTCTCAACGGCTTGGATGATTTGATTTACATTTTGAGGCGCCAATGCACAAAGTTCCACGATACATGTAAAATCTCCTGCTCTTTTATTTTTTCAGTCGCTGATCATTCAAAATCTGTTATCATTATATTTCGAGTCCATTTCATGACACTTTATATTCATATAATTTCTCACAAATATTTCTTGCCTATTTTTACCCGTCCCTACGTTTTTAGCTTTCCTGCGCAGTGTTGCGCATATCATTTGTTCCCACAAAGTTTTCTGTTTGGCGGAACCCCTTGCCAGGTTTCATCCATGATCGATTTATAAGGTAACACAGCGTCTTCCCTTATGTATGCTATCTGCATAGGTAATATATATATCCATCTGTCCAATTGTACGCACCTCTTTAGCTTAGTATAAAAAATCGAGACATTTCAAACGCATCAAATATATCATGACGAGATACAAATTGATTCTATATTTTAGAATAGAAAGCGCATTGCATATTAAGACAGCATCATATGAAAGGCAAATTATATAATTTTTACTCGCGTCGTTTTTTCTTTTTCTTCCTCTTCTTCTTCTTCTTAATAGTTGAATAACTTTGGTTCCACTGGAGGGATCTTCTCCAAATTTGGAGGGAAATATGCCAGCTACAACCTTTAGCAACAGTTCTCAAATATACACTTTTGACCTTACGGCGACCAGACTGAAAAATATATCAATGACACAGTATATTGGATAAATTAGTCTTTGTTTTAAAACCATATTCCTACTAACAATCGCTCAGTTGTAACGTACGTCACAAAATTGAAAATCAATGAAATTGATCATTTATCTGGAGGAAACTAAATATGTAAGGCCAGAAGCAATTTTTCATTCAGCTTACACAAATTCAGCCTTTAAAATTCACAATCTGTGAAATTAAATAAATACGCACACCTATTGTACCAAGAGCCTCGAAATAGTAGGAGATAATAAAATCCATCTCCTTCGATCGCCTGAGAATGGAATTTCATGAGAACAGTGTTTTAATCTCCCAGTTTCCGATGGGGAGATCACTAAAAGTTATCTAAGATTGTTCACGTAGGAGGCCGAGCGAGATTTGTGTCCAAACTCTACACGGCTTAACCCTTTAATGGTCAAGATTGGTCAAGATTTCGCATAGTCAATGTTCAGTCGCAACCTCGGAAAAATATATTTTTTGAAAACCTACTACCAAAATGTCTGGCTCAATAATCGAGAGATAATCTGAGTGGTAAATTATCAAAAGTAGATTTTTGTTGCCTACAAATGCGCATTTCTCAAGACCACGGCACATGCATAGCTGACTATTAAAGGGTTACGTTGAAAGGTACGCTTTCATTGCAAGACGGCAATATTTCATATACAGTTATGCTCGAAATATTTAATAGAACATTTTTACATCGTGTTCAACATTGTTTTTATGTTCATGTCTCTGTTTTAGCTCACCTAACCCGAAGGGCCAAGTGAGCTTATGCTATGGCGGCCATCTGTCGTCCATCATGTGTCCGTCCATCTGTCAAATCTCCTCATTTATGTTTTGAATGATTCCCACCAAATTTGGCTGGCAGTATCCTAGCATGCTAGACTCCAGAACTTCAATTCAGAATTTTGATGGGGCATTTTTTTCTGGCGGGCATCTTGGATTTTCGAAAAACTTTCCAGGAAAACATTTAAAACCCTTAGTGACTCATACAGTGACTCATACAATATAAAAGGTCCGGTTTCAACGAAACTGGAGTGGAGTAATTCTACCCTGATAGACTTCAAGACTTCTACCCAGAATTTCGATTGGTCAATTTTTCCGGGGACCTTCTGAAATTTTCTGGAAATCAGTAAAAAGCCTACACCTCATTAACCAATTTCAAGCAAACGCGACTGGAAAGACCCTAGAGTGGCATGGCCGAGAACCTGTACACAGAATTGTGATTGGTCACTTTTTTGGGGGCCATCATGGATTTTCTAAAATTTCTGGGGAGATCATTTAAAAGCCTACACCTCATTAACCGATTTGAAGCAAACGTGACTGGAAAATCCCCAGAGTGGTATGGGTTGGAACTTGTGTACAAAACATTTTGGGTGGCCATCTTGGATTTTCCCAAATTTCAGGAGAAGTCAGTAAAAGATGACTAATTATTAACCGCTTGGCAGGTTTCAACTAAATCTTGGTGGAACATCACATTGTTATATGCTTCTGACCATCTATACAAACTTGATAGGTCAATTTGCCCGCTGATCATCATATGATTTTCCGAATATTCTGGGGAAATCAGTTATAAGTCTACGCTTTGTTAACACCTTGGCTGATTTGTCAACCAGATTTGCCTGGAAATGGCATATAGCCTTCTGACCACATATGCAAAAATCTTATTGGTCAGTTTCACCAGTTGTCATCTTGAATTTTATGAGTAAATATTTAAAAGATATTTAGTGAAATCTGAATGGCTAATGTTCGAGGTGACCGGCAGCGTCCTTTGGGTCTCTTGTTGAAGATCTTTTTCAATATTGCATTTAGCTCTTGATATTGTCATATTCCATGATTGGTTGATCTTATGTGAAGCAAAATTGAATACAAGCAAATGTATAATATGAGGAAGCAGCATAATTGTGAGGAGATTAGGTTGAAAATAACAAAACTGTGTGAAACACTAACATTGCATTACGCTCTACATATTGTTTAATATTTGTAGCGTGGTTGCTCGATATTTTGTGGTATGTGTCTCTATATTATAATTCTTGTACGGTGTGAGTTGTTCCAATGCCTATGGATTATTAGGTATAGCCTGTACCTCGTGGGTTGTGCCACTGTTTATGCATTGCCAGGTACAGTCTATTAGTCTGTACATTGTGCGTTGTTCCATTGTCCATGCATTGTGAGGTATCTGCCTCTGTGGTGTGGGTCTATTAGCCTATACCTTGTGAGTTATTCCTCTGTCTATGTAATGTGAGGTATCGGTCTCTGTCTTGTGGGTCTCTTAATCTATACATTGTCGTTTATCCCTCTGTCTATGTATTGTGAGGCATCTGTCTCTGTCCTGTGGGTCTATTAGTCTATACCTTGTGGGTTATTCCTCTGTCTATGTAATGTGAGGTATCTGTCTCTGTCTTGTGGGTCTATTAATCTGTACATTGTCGTTCATCCCTCTGTCTATGTATTGTGAGGTATCTGTCTCTGTCTTGTGGGTCTGTTAGTCTATACCTTGTGGGTTATTCCTCTGTCTATGTAATGTGAGGTATCTGTCTCTGTCTTGTGGGTCTATTAGTCTATACCTTGTGAGTTATTCCTCTGTCTATGTAATGTGAGGTATCTGTCTCTGTCTTGTGAGTCTATTAATCTATACATTGTCGTTTATCCCTCCGTCTATGTATTGTGACGTATCTGTCTCTGTCTTGTGGGTCTATTAGTTTATACCTTGTGAGTTATTCCTCTGTCTATGTAATGTGAGGTATCTGTCTCTGTCTTGTGGGTCTATTAATCTATACATTGTCGTTTTCCCTCTGTCTATGTATTGTGAGGTATCTTTCTCTGACTTGTGGGTCTGTTAGTCTATACCTTGTGGGTTATTCCTCTGTCTATGTAATGTGAGGTATCTGTCTCTGTCTTGTGGGTCTGTTAGTCTATACCTTGTGGGTTATTCCTCTGTCTATGTAATGTGAGGTATCTGTCTCTGACTTGTGGGTCTGTTAGTCTATACCTTGTGGGTTATTCCTCTGTCTATGTAATGTGAGGTATCTGTCTCTGTCTTGTGGGTCTTTTCGTCTATACCTTGTGGGTTATCCCTCTATCTATGTATTGTGAGGTATCTGTCTCTGTCTTGTGGGTCTGTTAGTCTATACCTTGTGGGTTATTCCTCTGTCTATGTAATGTGAGGTATCTGTCTCTGTCTTGTGGGTCTATTCGTCTATACCTTGTGGGTTATCCCTTTATCTATGTATTGTGAGGTATCTGTCTCTGTCTTGTGGGTCTATTAGTCTATACCGTGTGGGTTATTCCTCTGTCTATGTAATGTGAGGTATCTGTCTCTGTCTTGTGGGTCTATTCGTCTATACCTTGTGGGTTATCCCTTTATCTATGTATTGTGAGGTATTTGTCTCTGTCTTGTGGGTCTATTAGTCTATACCGTGTGGGTTATTCCTCTGTCTATGTATTGTGACGTATCTGTCTCTGTCTTGTGGGTCTATTCGTCTATACCTTGTGGGTTATCCCTCTATCTATGTATTGTGAGGTATTTGTCTCTGTCTTGTGGGTCTATTAGTCTATATCGTGTGGGTTATTGCACTGTCTATATATTGTGAGGTATCTGACTCTATCGTGTGGGTCTATTAGCCTATACCTTGTGGGTTGTGTCACAGCATATTCAGTGTAAGGTATCTGTCTCTATATTGTGAGTCTTAGCTAAATATTTTATGTGCTATGGGTTGGGGAGGCTATCAGACTTTAACCATTAGCTCTTTTAACCTGTGTACGCTCTTTTATTTCCGTATCATATGTGTGGGGTTGGTTTATCTTATTATTGTAGCGGACAATGTAGGGGTCCTACAACGAGGGATACCTTCAACATTATTATTAAAAGGCTGATTTACTTTGAATTTCAGAGACTAGTAATTCTGGAATATCCCTTATATAGTGTTAATTACAAACCAGTTAAAATTGTTCTAGAAATGAAATGACAACATATGTTAGCTAACGCTTTGATATACATGTGTAGCAATCCTTTACTACATTGTGTTTACTCAATTTGATTAATTAAATGATTATTACTCTCATTAGTAATGCAGCTAGCACGTGCTGTCTTTTAGTACACCTCATTAAATATAGACTGTGACCTATTAGTAGATTTCGTCAGAATCCTAAGGTGCTATTCACAATTATTGTGTGTACCAGTTTCTACAACCCACTTTGCAAAAACCCCATAAATGTTTCCCGTTGGTCTGTCTGGCTGTCTGGCTGGCTGGCTGGCTGGCTGGCTGGCTGGCTGGCTGGCTGGCTGGCTGGCTGGCTGTCTTTACATTGAAAAAACCCGCATTGGCACAGGAATTTAATTTAAAATTTCTTTACCTAAATTTGTCCTATCGAGACCAAGTTTAGATTTACTTAGAGTGGTTCCCCCCTTGAGATTAGTTGGGGTAAAGCGAACTAATCAGTAGGTCGCTTTAACAGGTAAAGGCTGGGATTGATCCTACATTATAGAGAAAGCACACAGACACACACACACGCACGCACGCACGCACGCACGCACGCTCGCACGCACGCACGCACGCACGCACGCACGCACGCACACACGCACGCACACATCTGAACGAATGCACGAATGCACGCAGTAATACATGCACACAGTAATACATGAACGAATGCACGCAATAATGCATGCATGAGCGCATGCACGAACAGACGCACGAATGCATGCACGAACACACCCACGCACTACTCACGAATTAATGCACCCACACCCACATACACACACGCGCACACATACACCCACGCAAGAATAGATGCACGCACGTACGGATTTTCGAGCACACACCCACACACATGCGAACAAACGCACGGACGCATGCATGCCCGCACACACGCACATACACTCTTTTGCAGACACAAAACTAAAAGATGTCCTACGGATATGATTTCATGTTACCCCACCATTGATTTTGGTTGAGATTAGATTTATTTAAGAATAGGTAGGGAGGGATGAAACCTTGTCATTGTTATCAGGAACGATGAGGTCTAACTTTGACCGTACAAGCAAATCTTTCAGGTTTGGATTTCTATTGTAAGCTATTACTGGTCGTGCTTTGATCGGTTCCTTTAATTTAGATTGCAACTGTGAATATTCATCTTTCATGGTTTTCGCTAATTCAACATTACGTCTATTGTATATGAGTTGAAATGGGATAATTTTGTTGTTTTGTGATATTCCTGAATCTACATTTATTCCAAATGGTGCTTTTGTTTGGAGTGTTCTAATCCAATGGCCTTCTCGTATTTTGCGAAACGAACTCGTTTCTTCACAATCGAAGGTAGGAATCTGTTCTATTGGCATGATTTCAAAATGATGTTCAACTGAATGATCAGGAAGTTGAAAATGCTGAGCAATTGGCGTATCTGCTGAGGTGTTAATATCAGAAACGTGGCGTCTAGCACGCACTCTAAATGCATTTTTTCTTTCACCAACATACTGTTTCTGGCAAAGGGCACAATCGATCAAATAGACTACATTCTCAGAATCACAATGCATATTAGTTCGGATATGATATTCATTTTTAGTTTGAAAACTCAGGAATGTTTGTTGGTTTACAATATAGTTGTTTACTTTGCATCTGTTTTTGTCGCATTTAGAAACTGATCCATCGCACGTGATTGGTTTATTGTGTTTAATTTGGACAGGTTCAAACTCGGGTCCGCTATGAGGTTTTAGATTTTCAAGCTCATTGATGGTGTCTGCTTTAATTTTTCGAAGAAAACGGGCTGAATAGCCTCGTGCTTTCAAAGCATCAAACAGAGTAGAGCATACACTATTCAGATTTTGCCTGTTGCTAGAGTTTCGAAAGAATCTTATGATTTGCGATTTGATCAGACCTTTAAATGTGTGTGGAGGATGAAATGATTTTTTGTGAAGCAGCTGATGTGAGTCTGTTGGCTTAAAGAATATTTTATATTTTAATTTTCCAGAGGAATCAAATTGAGGAGCCTTATAGATCGTGACATCTAAAAAGTCAACTGATGTTCCACTAATAGTAGCTTTTAGCTTGATGTTTGAATCTTGGTTATTTAAAATGCGAAAAAATTCCCAAATGTCTTCTTCTGAATGTTGCCAAATTATAAAGATGTCATCTAGATATCTGAGGTAAAGAAGAGGCTTTTTGGTTGATTTGTTCAGTGCCTCCTCTTCCCACTCCGCAACATAAATCGTGGCAAAATTTGGGCTGACTCGTTTACCCATTGCGCATCCACAGATTTGAAGGTAATTTTCACCATTAAATTGGAAATTGTTTCCTTTAAGACTTAGCTCTAATAATAATTTTAGAATTTCCGTGTCTGGTCGATCTGGATCAGGAAATTTGACAAACGAATTCTTAATAGCATTGAGTCCAGCATCAATATCTATATTGGTATACATAGCATCTATGTCTAATGTGACTAAATATGCATCTTTCGGAATTGACAATTTGGATAACCTTGAAAGAAAGTGTTCTGTGTTTTTGAGAAAGCTCTTGTGTCTATTAGCAATGGGCTTTAAATAGTAATCAATATATTCTGAAATGCCATAAGACTCACTGCCACAGTATGAAATGATGGGTCGTCCATGTGGTGTCAATGGATCTAACCAGGTGCTGATAGGTTTATGGATTTTAGGCAAGATATAAAATGTCCGATTTTGTGGATTATTCTCACCTAGGAGATACTTTAGCTGTTTCTTATCGATGTACTTATCTGTATGCAATGAATTAAGTATTTCAATGAAATTTTGTCGGTTTTGAGGCCAAATTTAATTATCAAATTTTCTGTAATGCCTGGTGTTAGTCAACTGCCTTTCAGGCTCGCGGATGTAGTTTTCTCTAGACATAATCACAGTTGCTGAACCTTTATCAGCTGGTTTTTTAATAATATTCTGATTTCTACGTAATTTGTTGATAGCCTGTCGCTCAAGAAATGAAAGGTTTTGCTTATTGTTTGTAACTGGCAATGATCTGGCTATACCAGCAACCATTTTTATGGTTGCCTTAATATTGTCATCAACTAGCCTATCGGGAGGGTTCCAACCGGATTTTCCAGAGAATGGTTTTGACTCTCCATTTAAGTTTCGAAAATGATGGGCAATTTTTACTGAATGACCAAAATTAGCTACTTCAATAAGACCTGTGTCTAAAAGCAAATCTAATCCTGTTTTTGGTTTTGGAGTTGGTACAAAAGTAAGACCACGATCGAGAATTGATTTTTCAGATGGTGAGAGATCATAGTCAGCTGCTAAATTGACAAGGTTTGTTCCTAATCCTATGTTAGGGGAGCTATTGCCTTGACCCACATTTAGTTTAATCTAAGTACCATCAACCAATGGTTATAAATACAATTAGCTGTTTCTTTCGTCCAATGGATTCTATCCTTCTCAACATGAAAATTGGCATCAGAAATTTTGGGGATGACCTTATCAACGTGGCAGTTGGACCTTGCTGATTCGTTGATACGCTTGAGACAGTACTTTTGCCTGTCTGACAAGCTATCAGAGAAGTTAATCTCAGCAAAGTGTAACTCTGCATTAGGGAAGCTATTCTTAAATTCTCGAGCCATGAACCGTAAATGGCTAGAGGCTTTGGTTGAATGCTCATTTTTGGAGTTGATGCCAATATTCAGGATGATCCTCTCCGAGCTAGGGCCATCCTGGTGTCGCATAGCCATTGTTCTAAAATGTGATAATGCGGCACCAGGATAGCACTTAACCTGGATGTCAGGATGGACGTCTAAATCAATTCGGGCTAGATTAGAGGACGCTGGTTAGCTTCCGGTCCCGGGGTGTCGGATCCTGTACGATACTGCCGTATGGGTAACAAAGACCGGTTCCTAAGGCTGGTGGAACTCAATCGTTCCGGTGGGGCCGTGCGACCATCGTCGCGAACAATAAACACAACAATCTCATCCCAAGAGTTTGTGTCACCAGTATGCCTGTCCATAGCAATTTCGTGATCTATGGACTTACAAGATTTGATTGGTGATTAGCAAGTTTAATATAAACCAAATTAACCTCTACAAACATTCTTTGTTGCGAGAGGAAAGTGCCCCATGCGGCCCTCCATCACAGGAAAATGCATACAACGGCGACGCGGAGGATGAGAGATGGCAAAAAGGGCCACTCTCTTGTTAAAACCATTTAAAGTAGAAGAGTCAACCTAGTGAAATTATATGTTTAATGTGATGCACGCTGTTTTATGTGAAGATGGGGTGGATGATTCCCATTGAATTCAACACACCGCCATCTTGTGCAAGTTCCAATATTCTGTATTAGTAGCTGCCGCTTTATTTATGAGGTCCTGTTAGATTCTACTCTATCATTTAGTTTTTAGGTCCAGATCTAGGTTTAACCGCAAATGGCAATGTAATCTAACTGTTTTTAACATATAAGTCTGACGGGTGAGAATGTTCGGTGACCATAAGGTCACCATATGGAACATCCCCTTCAGTAGACAGCGTGCACAAATATCATGAGGTGAAAGCTCCAGAATCATATAATGATCCAGTCACTGTTGCATCATGATCATACATAACAGGACAAGTCACAGTACATAAGCGTTGAAAAGCACATATAAGTTTAGGGTGGGGACAAAGATGCAGCTATCCAACTCTGGTGCCAATGCACCAGCATAATCTGAGCACCATCCGAGCATTGGCGGGAACAGTAGGAAATGTCTGAGTGTTGTCGGTTACCGGGCTAGAAGCATCTATAGAACCAGATTGATTCCTGCTGGCCACTGAAAAGGATGTACGATCCACGACGTCCTGCCCTTTAAGGTTTGTCATCGTGTATTGCTCTATTATTCTATTATTACCTTGTTATGTTATATACTCGATATTAACCCGAAAGTACCACACAACTATAGCGACCTTCCAGTGAGGGCATGGTGGGTTCGAAGACTGCATCCAGTCACTTGTGGAGTTAGATGGAGAACTGAATCATGTCCATCACCAGTGTGTCAGGGACGGATCATATGAGATCCGCACCCAGGGAACTAATATTTATCGGACATTAGGGTTAAGTAATTTCTCCCAGAGATGCACTGCAGGCCAGTAACTAAAATATATTTTCGCAGTACTTCTTACTTTGGCGGGGTTTTCTAACTAACAAGTATCCGAAGATTGTCACGATCCAAATTGTATATATATATTAAATTATGTGTATTTTATTTTATGTAGTACTGTAGTGACTCCACTAAAATATTAGTTATTTGGCAGTGCTGTTGTCATTTGTTATGCGATTTGTGCGCTGTCATTGTCACGCAAATCTAGTCTTGTGTTGCAGTATTGGTGTGCTAATTCACCTGTGTACGGACCCGCTAATCTGTTCAGGTAAACCATTGTTATTTAAATTAGATATTGGGCATATTATTACAGCTATCACAGCGTATGAATAATATTATTAAATATGAAAATATTAGTAATTTGTTTCTATTAATCAATATTTCGTATTGCCACATATGTAAGAAGTATAATGTTTTGGCAATTTTGAGTGGCATTGGTCGTAGCATAGAAGTTCTGTCGTGGAACGTTCGGTAGGAAATGTGTAATCCTTTTATATTCGAATCAGTGTATGCGTGTAACATTACAAATTCCTATCTAGGTTATTGATCCCATTTCTTCATGCAGCTTATTGGTATGGTAATTAGCTAGCGGTCTGCAGTGCATATATACTCGGTATTTTCTACAATTTGTACAGTCTTATTGGGTTTACTGTCGCCGTTAGCTTTATTGCGACTGTATTCTAAGATGGTATTACTTGCTTGTTGTTGAACTTGGCTGGCCATGCCTCAGGTATGTAGAGTGTTAATATTTTGTTAACCATTTCTTCGTCAGAGCACATGTTATTTGGAAAATTGCTATTCATGACAGCTGTTGAATATTTTGGAGGAAATCTGTATGGAGGGTGTTGCTTTCTAAGGCAGCAACAGCTTCCGGGCAGCTTTGTTTTCAAAATATTCAATAGAACGTTGCCAGTGTTTTATTTTGTGCCTCTGCCAACTGATAAGAGTTATAAACAGTCCTGTTATGGATTTTGTTATCGCAAGTTTACAAGATGTTGTTTGTGTACTGATTGATTTTTAGTAATGACTAGGATTGAGCAGTCTTGTTTTATATGCTTGCGTCCTCAGTATTAGCTATGAAATTGGTGGGAATGTTAGTCTAGACGTTGTTTACCTTACGAGCTGCTCATGCTCACGTCCCGATGTGCTCACATCAGGAGGTGCTCACGCTCACATCACCAGATGCTCACGTCACGAGGTGCTCATGCTCACATCATGAGGTGCTCACTCTCAAGTCATAAGGTGCTCACGCTCACGTCACGAGGTGCTCACGCTCACGTCTCGAAGTACTCACACTTACATGCTCATGTCATGAGGAGCTTACATCACGAGGTCACATCATGCTCATGTCACGAAGTCATGTCACACTCACGTCACAAGGCGAGATGCTCACATTGGTACCAGATCCTGCAGGAAATTATTTGAACACATTTCATATTGCTCATTATTTAATACTCATTTAATTATCATTGCCATTAATTGTTGGATTGTTGGAAAAGGGAGTGGGGTGGGGGGGGGGGGGCGTGGAGAGATTTATGTTAAGTAAACATTATTCTTTAAATTTGAACTTTTGTCTTGTTTGTCTGTTCTTTGGTTAACGTGACAGGCCCGAAGTCTATTGATCATTCGTTGGCATCTAGTCCATTCAAGTGCGGGAAACATGTCGAATCAGCCCTTGTCTTCCACTTGAATGTGACAATGGGGGCTCATCCGGGATTTGTCACGTTTACCAATTTTCTGATAAACTATATAAGAATATGCATAATATAATTTGAATACTTAGGTCTAGTCATATATTGCAAATCTTTAATACGAATTTATTGCTCTAGATTTGGTGTGCTAATTTAATCATAATGCATATTCTCATTGGCTAGTTTGACTTAGCATATTGTAAATCATTTCTAAGTTTTGTTTAATGATATTAAAGTCATATATTCATAGCATATAGTTTAATTTGCTTACCACTTCTTCTTAGTTATTGTAGCTCGTGGGTTACATGCTGGTCTGTGATGTTGCTCCACTCCATTGCACCGCATGTACAGGATGCGCAGGAGGGCTATGGTTCTCGGGGTTATGGATCCTGTATCACATCTCTCCGGACAGTACAAAGACCGACTTCTAGAGCCGGTGGAACGTTCATGTTCCAGTGGGGCCGTGTGACCATTGCCGCCGAGATTGAACCTCACGGTCTCGTCCCAACTGTTGGTGTCACCGGTATGTCGATCCATTAACTAGATTAAAAGTCTGGACTTGTGATAAAATTAAAAGTAAGAATAGTAACTATACAAACAATGCTACTCGTTTGATAGTAAATAATCCAGTACAAAGAGCTACTTGGTGTTCTTTCCACGTGGTCTCGCCGAAGGTACCACACAAATTCGTAAATCTGCAGAGGTATCTCCGCAAGGGAACGGTGCAACGAGGCCACTTGAATAGTTTAATATAAACCGACTATACCCCTAACACATACACAATATTATTGTTGTAAGAGGAAAGTGCCTCACATGGGCCTCCATCACAGGAAAATGTCTTCAACGCCGAAGCGGAAGAAAAGAGCTGTCAAAAATGGCCACTCCTTCGTTCAAACCAAAAAGCTAAGTGCTTCAATGCTAATGAAGCCATAATTAGTGTGATGCACACTGGTTTACATGAAGGCGGGATGGATGATTTCCGAAGAATTCATAGGTCACCATCTTATGTCGGTCCAAAGATACTGCATTGGTAATTGCTGCTTTATTTATGTGGGCCTTCTGCTAAATTCTAACCTACCAGTTCATTATTAGATACGTTTACAAGCTTTGGCCGCAAGTGGCAGGGATTCCTACCTATCTTTAGACACATATATCTAACTTGCGAAGATGCCCGCCCAGCTTCCTGAAGGTCGCTCCACATAGCATCTTCCTCAAAAAGACAGCATGCATACATGTCATGGAGCAATAGTTTCCGAATCATATGATGATCTGGTCACCATCGTCCCGGAACCACATATAACATCACCAGAACGAGTTACAGTTCACAAAAGCAATTTAGAAAGTGCAATAGTGTGTGTGTGTGTGTGTGTGTGTGTGTGTGTGTGTGTGTGGGTGTGTGTGTGTGTGTGTGTGTGGGTGTGTGTGGGTGTGTGTGTGTGTGTGTGTGTGTGTGTGTGTGTGTGTGTGTGTAAGAGACAGATATCCATCGCTGGTGACCTTCCCGTGAGGGCGTGGTTGGTTATAAAACCTCACCCGGACACTACAAAGAGTTGGATGGAAATATGCATCTCGTCCATCACCCGTGTGATATGGAATTCACTTTTTACCTGTCACTAGGGTTAAGTTCCAGAATGCCCAGAAATGCACTGCAGGCCGGTTTCACATAATATAATTTTCTTTTCGCAGAGCTTCCTACATTGGTGGGGGAATCTACACTAACTGGTATCCGAAGATACAGGGGTGACTGTAAGTAAATCGACACTTTAGTTAACATCACTCAGAAACCCCAATAGTTTCCCAGAGTCACATCCTGCCAACGTGTCGATTGGGAGTCCAGACAATTATTAAGCATTGCGCCTGGAGGAGCGTAGAAAGGGACACTCACTCGATATTAATAAGAGGCCCTAAGGTAATTGACCAATTTTACACAAGCTAGCCGGTGTGTGGTGTTACATATCCACTACAGCCGGAAAAGAGGCGTTCACAATATGTCTCCTATGGAGAGATTGTCCCTACCTACTTTAAACCTATCCTATCGAGCTAGAATAGCCAGGTTTAGTCGGTCACATGCCAGGTTCGACCAATTTGAGCACGAACAGTGACCTCAGTTTAAAATTGATGCTGGGGGAATATAGTTATGCGGATATAATGTTGCTGTATAGTATAGCCTAGCGTAAAATGTAAAGGGGGGTTTTAGTCGCTATTGTTCTTTTCGTTGGAATGTGGTTTTAACCAATCAAAATGCTCCATTTCAGTCGCTATTGTTTGGAGAACAATGACGCACAGGGGCACACACGTTCTAGAGAACAATGACGACTATAACGCCACGTTTTCTCGATAACAATGACGTCCAGCCGCACACGTAGATTCTGCAACACTGTGGAATGTTCTATTATTTTGAATTAGTTAACCCTTAAAAGTTTTAATGTTGTGTATTTTACGTTTAAATGTAGTGGCGGCGCTTCCCCCCTCCGTGGTTATCTACCGTTGTAAAAATAATAGAGTTTAAGAGTGATAATAGTAAAATAGTAGAGAGTGATAATAGTAAAAAAATTGAGTTTAAGAGGTGGTCTGATAATGGAGGTCGTAGGAGGAGGAGGAGGAGGGAGTATGAGGCTGAGGAGGGGTGAGGAATTACGGACCGATATTGATGTTTGAAAATAATTTGACTGTTTCGTCGGTAACATTATTAGTAAACTATTTTTGTTGTATATTTTGAAAACGTTTTGACTTTTAACCGTCATTACGCGCAAATTGTTTTTAAATACTTAATATTGCATTTGCAATAACTTCAGTCGTTTTAGATTTTGGGAACAGTGACGAAGTGCGCGATATCGGTGTTATTTTGAAAATGTTAACCCTTAAAAGTTGTGTATTTTACGTTTTAACGTAGCGGCTGTGCCGCTAGGTTGGGCCGTAACCCTAACCCTAACCCCCCCCCCCCTCCGCGGTTATCTACCGTTGTAAAAATAATAAGAGAGTAATGTAAAATAATAGAGTTTAAGAGGTGGTCTGATAATGGAGGTCGTAGGAGGAGGAGGAGGGAGTATGAGGAATTACGGTATTGATGTATATTTTGAAAATAATTTGACTGTTTCATCGCTAACGTTATTAGTAAACTGTAGAATATTTAGAGACTGCCTGTAAGCTGTCATAGTAAGTAACAGCTACCAGACAGATTAGCAACAAAATATTAAAAATAATCTTGTGTTAATGGTATGTTCGGTTGGAATGGTAACCAAGACTTGGTGGTGATGGATTGGATTGTATCATGGGTTAAAAAGAAGTTAACCCTTTCACCGATGAATTCCTCATATCTCATTTTCATCGATACCATACAGGAAAACTGTTGAATATTTTGAAAATAATTTGACTGCCTGTGTCAGCTGAGGCGGAATGCTATAGTATTCCTCCTCAGTTGATATTGCTGGATGATTATGAGGGTGATGCTAGCGTACTTGTTTACAAGGTATGCACGATGTACGAATATTTTGATAATTTGTTGCTGAATATTTTGATACTTTGAGTGGTAGCTGAATAGTTTGATAATTGGTTGCTGAATATTATGATAATCGGTTGCTGAATATTTTGATTGGTTGCTGAATAAATTGATTGGTTGCTGAATATTTTGAAAACGATTTGACTGTGTAAATTTTAATTTCTTATTAGACGATGTTACGTAAGAGAGAGGTGGTCTTATAACGGAGGTCGAAGGATGAGGGAGGAATGCTATCCCGGCCACCCTCTGCTCGGCATTGTTCTCCGCGCATGAGCGCGCCTTTATTCACCTGGTGGTCCTTTAAGAAAATGCAGGTGGTCGCTCAAAGAGGTGTCGCGAGGGATGAGGAGGATGGCTGACGTATATGCTAGCGTATTCGCCGAGGCAACGTCTTGCGCGATATCTCTGTACGAATATTTTGAAAATAATTGATTGTAAGCCGCTGGTGGTTTAGTCACCATTAACCTCCTCCTTGGTTTAAGTCATTTTAAAAATGGCAGTCATTTAATTATTAAATTTTCAAAATTGTTATCGAAATGGTCATCGTTGACGATCGATGTTGTATAATATTATATGGATAGTTTTATCTACCATATTTATGTCTTTAAAGCGTCAATCATTTAATTATAAAAAATTTTTAAAATATGAACAAACTCCCAGACATTTAATTTTCCAAAAAAAATCACTGTTATAGTGATCTACGTTATATTTATATATATATATATATATATATATATATATATATATATATATATATATATATATATATATATATATATATATATATATATATATATATATATATATATATATAATTTTATCTTACGTATTTAAGGCGATTCTTTAAAGTTGAAGTCATTTAATTATTAAAATTTTAAAAAAATGAGCAAAATGTGTTCCCCAGTCATTTAATTTTCAAAAATCAGACACGTACACAGTAATTTTTCCTATGCTATTATATAGATAGTGTTATCTATTGTATTTATGTCTCTAAAATGGCAGTCATTTAATTATTAAATTTTCAAAAATATGGACAAAATGCATTCCTAGTCAATGGCAATGCATTAATCGTCCACGAACAATAGCGTACAGATGCCCATTTAGAACAGTAGCGTCCATCGACCACGAGGTTTGTTGTGTGTAAAATCTTTATTACATTATTTTATTTTTTTTGAACAGATAAAGAGTTCTCTTTCGAATGATTTGTGGGCCCTGAAAAGGGCCGTGTTTTGGGATAGGTCTCAGTCTTCGCAGATCCGCACAGGCGTGGTTGTCAGTTTGGTAACAAACGTTGAAAAATGTTTGTTTTTTGTATATCAGTCGGAGTATCACCGTTTACAGGACACCCATGTGGATACTGTTTGATTGGTAATAGACAATAGCACTCCTTGCATGTGTACACCATCTCTTTAGGTTCTGTTTTCTTGATCATAAGCCTACAAACCCTCTCGTGTTTCGACCGTCGGCATTTGGTGTCGCGGATGTCGATGGAACACCAACGACACCGCACATACCCAGTGTCTGATCCGTCAAAGTTTGTACTGCTGGCCATTTTAGCCAAATGTACATTAACATTATACCACATCGCTCTACTACAAAAAAATATATAAGGAATATCACGTGAGATGAAATCTGACTGCCTAAGGCTACCTAACTACTCTGCAGTTACACGTCCAACCACTTAAAGATGTTTAAACTGGAATGAGAAAATGGATTGAATTTGTACCGTTTATAGGAATATATGTACAGCGGCCGCAAATCCGCAACACGAGCCCGCAAATCCGCAACACGCACCCGCATGCGGCCGCACATGTACGCATGCATTTTGGCGTGTATGCGTGTTCAGGCATGTGCATATAGTTGTTGCCATCCGCAACACGCACCCGCAAATCCACAACACATTTTAGCCGAATGTACATTAACATTTACATTTATACTACATCGCTCTACTACAAAAAATGTAAGGAATATCGCATGAGATGACTATCGTCCTATCAAAAACTGTCGCGTACTGGCCTCCATATAATGACACATACATGCATGCGAAAATCTTGGATATGTTCACGGGCTAGATGCGATGGATCAGTTTGTTAAATGGTGCGCATAAAAATATGTGCGTGTTAAAAAAGTATCCAGGGAAATATGTTTTCTCTGACCACCTCGTTATTGTGCATAAAGCATCTATGATTCGCTTTTAATCCTTCAATTTGTATGCAAACGCATTAACCTTCATCTAAAACCCTCAAACATGAAACTAAGCGGCTTCCTACCAGTCATTTAATTTTTTTAAAAGAGAGCAAAGTACATCTCTATGCGGGTAATATATAGCTAAGCCAAGCGATGTTGTATGCATAATATTATATAGATAATAATCATGCATCTCGTATTTAAGGAGTGCTCTTTAAAGCGGCAGTCATTTAATTATTAAATTTTAAAAATTGTTATAAAAATAGTGGGAACAATGTCCACCGTCGTCATCGTTGACGAATAATGACGAGCACCCTTGTATCGTTTAACATCATAGGTGGTCGATGCTGTCCCTCGTGGTTGTAGTAAAAAAGTATTTTGAAACTAAGCGGAATCGTGGCTTCCCATGTCAAATTGTCGCATTGAACAGCACTTTTTTAAGAGTTTGTGCGCACGAAGGCGCTAGTGCGAATTGTAGCTTCCTATGTCAAATTAGTATCAAAACTATTCGCTTAAACTACCAATGCGCCATGATTTAGGTTTGAAGAATCAGAAAATAACATCCCTGGAATGAGTGTAGGGGTGGTCGCATAATTGAGGTCGAACGAGTGAGGAGGAGGAGGGATGAGGTATGCTAGCGCGGTGCTGCCTGGCACGAGGGATGAGGTATACTAGCATACTTGTTTACAAGGTCGACAATGCGCGTTGTACGAATATTTAGAAAATAATTTGACTGCGGTGTTAGCAACAACTTTCTATCAAATCATTTCCATGATATTTAGTGAATATTTTGAAAATAATTTGATTGTCTGCATCAATTTTTGCTCAAATCGTTTCCATAATATTTTGCTAGGAAGTAGATCCCTGGAATGTCTGAAACACCTCGCCAGTCAGCCAGTTAAAGGTAATAAAACTAGGAAAAATTACCATGTCCGGGTACACACAGTATGAATGCATTATGAGTACCTAGTCAATGAGACCCCCGACAACAAAAATAATATAGTTGGCTAACCATTGTCTAGACATTGCGGCCGCAACCACCTACTACCAATACCGACCATCATCACCATCACCATCACCATCACCATCACCACCATCCCTCTATAACTATCTGCACCACTACCCACTAAGCACCAACACCCACCACCAAGTATTAACCCCACCACCATCATCCATCACAACACCTATTTCCACCAACCGCCAACCCCACCGCCACCACCACCACCACCACCAACAGCATCAGCACTCCGATTTGTATATCGAGGGATGTGGGGGACCTGCTGGGCAGCTACAATCATCAAATCAACACACGCATAAAGAACCAATATTTTATTTGTATCCATATTTTTACATTGAAGTAAATATTACATATGATAAAACGTATAGTTGCTGTAGTATAAACAAATAGTCAATGTTCTGGAGATCCATTTATTGATGACTGATTCCTTATGGATCAGATCTATCACCGTTGGAATCATCATCATTATCCTCAGCATCTAGATGGTTTCTTATGTACTTCTTGATCAGAAACATTATTTTCCGAAAAGCTGAGAAGACTGCTTCATCGTATGCGATAAAATCTTTAATTTCCTGACGAATTATTTTAATGAGCGTAGAGTTCTGTAATCTTCTCCACTGGAACATTATGTCTATACACTTTGTAACTAAAGCATCAGCATATACGGAAATAGGCACATTGCCTACACCATTTGGGTCTGTGTCCACTTCACCATCCTCATCTTCTAAACCTGATTGTTCAGCGTCTAAGACCTGCTTAATATTTTGGAATATGGTAAATAGTTCCTCATTGCCTATGTCTTCTTTTTCATCTTCACTCTCAGACTCCACTGAGTCATCACTGTCTTCACTCTCTGACTCCGCTGGCTCATTATCTTCACTCTTCATCTCCGTCATTTCTTCATCTTCACTGTCTAGATTTTTGCTATCTTCATCATTATGGAATCGGAACTTATGCCGCTTCAGGTCATTTGACCTATTAAAAGTTGAACCACATTCAAAACATTTATGTCTCGGCATATTGATTATAGGATAAATCCAGCAAGTATTCAAGTTACAAGGTTCTTCAAAGAAATCTGACCTCCTAACTACTCTGCAGTTACACGTCCAACCACTTTGCGATGTTTAAACTGGAATGAGAAAAGGGATTGAATTTGTACCATTTATAGGATTATATGTACTGCGCTAACAATACGCATCATGCGCCCACAATACGCATCATGCGCCCGCAATCCGCAACATACGCCTGCAAATCCGCAAATGCGGCCTGCATGCGGCCGCACATGTATGCATGCATTTTGGCGTGTATGCGTGTTCAGGCATGTACATACACTTGGTGCCATCCGCAACACACACCCGCAAATCCGCATCATGTGCCCGCAAACCCGCAACATATGCACACAAATCCGCATCATGTGCCCACAATCCGCAACATATGCCCGCAAATCCGCATCATGCGCCCGCAATCCGCAACATATGCCCGCAAATTCACAACATGCGGACCGCATGCATTCGCACATGTACGTATACATTTTAGCCAGCAGAGCCAGTCATTCCGATGAAAAAGTTTCAAAAAGTCTTCTGGCGCATGCATGCTCACACTTCAGCACGCACGCACCTACGCACAAGGGCACAACGTATAACTAGCAGTATCGCATATTAGCATGTGTGCATACGAGCGTGACCTATATTAAACCCTCATGACATACCCTCTCCAACCTATACACCATTTTTCAGACACTGCGCTCTCACACATTATGACCACAATGTCTAGACAAATGGATAGCTGTCAGAGGCAGTCATTCCGATGATAAATTTTCAAAGATAGTCTTCTCTAGGGCTGCAAGTATGAATATGAAGAAATTTGCTATGGGTTGTCGGGTTGGTGGGTGTTGGTGGTGGGGTTAATGCCTCGTGTTGGGTGTAGGTCGTAGTGTTGCACGCACGCACCTACGCACAAGGGCACGATGTATAACGAGCAGTATCGCGCGTATTAGCATGTGTGCATACGAGCAAGACCTTTATTAAATCCTCCTTGACATACCCTCTCTAACCTATATGCCATTTTTTCAAACACAGAGCTCTCACACATTCCGACCACAATGTCTAGATAAATGGATAGCTGTCAGAGTCAGTCATTCCGGTGATAAATTTTCAAAAATAGTCTTCTCTAAGAATGCAAGTATGAATATGAAGAAATTCACTATGGGTTGGCGGGTGAGTGGGTGGTGGTGGTGGTGGGAAGGGGGGGGGGGGGGTTAATGCATGGTGTTGGGTGTATGTAATAGTGGTGTTGGGTGTTGGTGATGATGATGGTGGTTGGAGGGGGGTGTTTGCTGGCGCAATGACTAGACAAATGGATAGCCTGCAGTGCCAGTCATTCCGATGATAAATTTTCAAAAATAGTCTTCTCTTGTACTATGATGAAGAAAATTGACATTTTCTTGAAGAAATTCGAGGGTTAAAAGGGTTAAGAAAGTCTCTAGCGTCCATGTAATGGTGCAACACGAGGTGGTCGCTTAGGGCAGGACTGAATTATATAGTAAAAAACATGGTTATAACGTATCACTGCTCTGTAGCCACAAGGATATATTTATATTTGTAGTAAACGGCCATCTATGATTATGCTACTACGCTTGTAATGTTGCTCTTAATTGTCGTACCTTTAAGCATCGGTAAACAGCAATAGCCGGTGATCGGGTGCAGGCGTTATTATCGATTTTTTACAAACTCTCGGTGAGGACATTGTAATATCTTGTGCTTAGAACGAGACATGAGGTACTAACACGTTCTTTCATTCTTAACACATGGTATGTTTGTATCTCGATTCAAGATTGATCTCACGGCTATTTAAGACGTATGGATAAATTAAAACCATACGTACCAAATAATCTTTTTAGCATAAGTACGCTCGACATACAATTCTATAAACACACGGAACCCTCAGAGACATAATGACCACATTTTAACCATCGTGCAACATCTAAAACGACTGACGTTATTGCAAAGTATTTAGAAACAATTTGTGCGTAATGACGGTTAAAAGTCAATACGTCTTCAAAATATTCAACAAAAATAGTTTACTAATAAATTAAAGTTAGCAACGTCAAATTAATTTCAAAATATTCAACAGTTTTCCTGTATGGTATCTATGAAAATGAGATATGGGGAATTCATCGGTGAAGGGGTTAACTTTTTTAACCCATGATACAATCCAATGAATCCATCACCACCAAGTCTTGGTTACCATTCCAACTGAACACTCAAGATACAAGATTATTTTTAATATTTTGTTGCTAATCTGTCTGGTAGCTGTTGCTTACTAAGACAGTAACAGCTTACAGGCAGTCTCTAAATATTCTACAGTTTACTAATAACGTTAGCGACAAAACAGTCAAACTATTTTCAAAATATACATCAATACCGTAATTCCTCATACTCCCTCCTCCTCCTCCTCCTTCTACGACCTCCATTATCAGACCACCGCTTAAACTCTATTATTTTACATTACTCTCTTATTATTTTTACAAGGGTAGATAACCGCGGAGGGGTTGGGGGGGGGGGGGGGGTGCGCACCGCCGCTACGTTAAAACATAAAATACACAACTTTTAAGGGTTAACATTTTCAAAATAACACCGATATCGCGCACTTCGTCACTGTTCCCAAAATCTAAAACGACTGACGTTATTGCAAATGCAATATTAAGTATTTTAAAACAATTTGCGTGTAATGACGGTTAAAAGTCAAAACGTTTTCAAAATATACAACAAAAATAGTTTACTAATAACGTTACCGATGAAACAATCAAATTATTTTCAAACATCAATATCGGTCCGTAATTCCTCACCCCTTCTCCGCCTCATACTCCCTCCTCCTCCTCCTCCTTCTACGACCTCCATTATCAGACCACCTCTTAAACTCTATTTTTTTACTATTATCACTCTCTACTATTTTACTATTATCACTCTTAAACTCTATTATTTTTACAACGGTAGATAACCACAGAGGGGGAGGGGTGGGGGGGGGAGCGACGCCACTACATTTAAACGTAAAATACACAACTTTTAAACTTTTAAGGGTTAACTAATTCAAAATAATAGAACATTCCACAGTGTTGCAGAATCTACGTGTGCGGCTGGACGTCATTGTTATCGAGAAAACGTGGCGTTAAAGTCGTCATTGTTCTCTAGAATGTGTGTGCCCCTGTGCGTCATTGTTCTCCAAACAATAGCGACTGAAATGGAGCGTTTTGATTGGTTAAAACCACATTCCAACGAAAAGAACAATAGCAACTAAAAAAAACCTATACTACTAGCGTACTGCGTCCTGGAGTTTTATATACAAACAAAACATAATAACTAGGATGGCTACTTGCCATATGCATAACTAACTAGTACAGTTCTAACAGTATATCAGGTCATAGGACCTTATGGTGCTCATTAGTATAAGCACACAGAAATCAAGATAGTATATAAAGTATCAAACATAAAGTATTAAAATGCGGTCTTAAGACTGGGAAGGCATCTATTAGTCATCAGTGCCTATTACGGAAATAATGAATCTTACAATAGTATAATTACTTGAGTACCTATTGGGCATCGGTACAGTAAGAGTTGTTGCTGATTAATGTATATTGGGTGCGGAAAGTTGAAGTATGGCTTTCTAAATATCTGTTTCCAAGAACAGCATCCCTATCGGCACGTGGTTTTTATCAGCGCTCTCTTGCTGTGTGTAGTATATTTTCCAGCTCTTGTTGATTGTTGAGTGGAAATTGTAGGTAAGAGAGTTTTTGAAACCTTCTGTTATGTATTAAACTGTTTTGATGCTGCCTTGCCAGTCCGTGCGCAAACAATTTATAATCGCTATAGAACATTTTAGTTCGTAATCAAAATTATAACAGTTTAGCTGACTGTAATTTATTGTTTGGTTTAAACATATTCATGTCTTGCGGGTGTCAAGTCTACTGACCCCGCCAAGCAGGGTTGTATTTACCGGGTGGGCAGACTGCCAAACATCCTCCCCTGTGGGTAGGACTAGTCTCAATGCACCTAGACACAACCTTAATTATTACAGTATAAAATCGGAAAATGCGTGCCTCAGTTGTACAATTACAATACCGTCATATTGAAGATTTTGGATCTTCGGTTGAAATAACTTCTTACTAACTTGGTTGGTGGTCCCGCTTCGGCACCGGTAGCAAGGATGGAGTGTTGCTGCGACAACACACTAGCCGATGTCGGAGAAGGATGAGGGCAGTCTGGCTCGCCTCGTCTGACAGATGGTAAGTGACGATATTTAATGTTAACTGCTGGGCCTATCTGACGTGATATTCCTCAGGTAAGGACTGGAGGTTTCCTCCAGCTCAAGACTAGATTCCTAATCTAATAAACTTAATCAACGCCGAACTTACATATACGTAAGTTTAAACTTTTATTTTACAAATATACAAGGTTTTAAAGCAAGGAACAAAAATAGCTCACAAATCAAACTTGGTACAATCGATGTATAGTACTAATCAGCGACTAATCTAATTCTAAGTTAAATACGACAGAGCTTCGTTATGCTAAGCAAAAGCTCACAGTGCTGAACGTCAGCGTGACGTTCAGGATTCACGGTGGTGAATTGAATAATCTATAAGTCTGAAATTCTGACTTATATACAATTTATCTTGGCACTCTAGCCAAGTTCTATATCTATCATAATAGTTAGATTCTTCCCGAATCCGTTAAATGACTCTTCTAGGTATGCTATAAGCACAGCTTGATTGGCCCGGACCATCAGTCCACCAATCAACTTCTGCTTATTTCTTCCTAGAAGTTTCTATCTAATAAACTTTGGTAGTTCTGACCAATCAACAATCCTTTCATTTCGTTGTTGGATGTAAAGCCTATTCTATTTAATTCTCTGCTACAGAGTTTGATCGACGCTCATTGATCGTGACGTCATCCTGACCAATCACACTCTGTGCTATTCTTCTATGGAGATGCTGCCTCACATAGACTAAGCGGTGGTAGCTGGTTCTGATTTGATGCGATCTGTCAGCTAACTAACAACATTACGGAATGTGTTGTTGTTGCATGCCATTGTATGAGTGACATATAGTTGATATACAAATTTCGATTATGTTATTAATTCCTACAGGACGCTACAATGTCCATGTCCTGTCCATTGCCTATTGATGGATAAGCCTGTAGGATGCTAGAGTTAATAGGCACATGAGCTGTATGATCTCATTGCCAGCTGATGTTGTTCTATTCTCATGTGAGAATCTAGAATGCCTACGCCATCAACTAAATCCCTTTGTCACGTCCGATTCCAGTGATTCTTATACCTTGATTATTTTCCAAACTATCGATCCAACCAACTGATGAATATCATAAAAGTGTATGCCGACTGAACAGCAACAACTTTCATCTAAACTATTTCCAGATACACATCAACTCAGAACCGTGGGACTCATTCCAATCAATTCGACTAATTCAATTTGACGACAAAACTTTATCCAACAATCCTGAGTGTGCTATATTCACACACCATCTATTTAGAAACTAAATGTCATCCGCACTAGCTGATGTCAACTAGCTGATGTAATAATAATAACTAAATATTGAAAGTATAAAGTCAACCGGTCCATTAGCTCAGCTGGTATTTTCAAATCATAAATTTCTCCTAGGACTTACTCGAAGGTATAAGACATCTAGCGGGGTCATGACTTTCCACAAGACAATCCCATATCTACAATATGAAGATTGTGAAACAGCCATCTGAGTGTCCATGTAATTGTCGTGTTGATGTAGCTTGTAAGATACGTGTGGCTGGTTCTCTGCAGATGAGTCTTGCGCGTTTGTGCGTTGTCAAAGTTTTATTGCAGTTGGGGGAGGGGCACTGCAGTGCTTACGATGACAACCTTATCAGCCATTGAATGTATTCTCTCTGTAATGGCCGAGCCTCAGAAATGTGGGACAGAGGTACTTAGAGTGACGATGACCAAGACTGGGGCTGTCATAGCTTGAATCAGACCATTGTTGAATTTCACATTCTGTGCCTATCTCGTACTAGCTACTGGCGACAGTCTCTCTCAATAAAGAAATCTGTTATTACGTGTAATTGGTGTCATTCCATTTACTGCTATTGCTAATGTCACCTCAAGGGGTAGGGTGTGCCTTGCGGTGTGGGGTGGTGATGTTCTTGATATCATTATCCTTCTGCATGTGTAGTTTCCGCATGACTGTGAAAGGGGTTGGTGTAGGGCGGAAAAATGTTGATCTGGTTCTTGTATGCAGTAATGCCTGATGTAGGGAAGTCTGGTGTCTAATGTGATGTTGGTCATGTGGTGCAGTGGACGATATTCAGTTTCACATGCGGAATATGCCGGGTCTGTTTATTGCAGATGTTACATGTGCGGAGAGTAATTAGCAAAGGATAGGCGCAGGCTGATTTAATCTGACGGTGATGTTCATGGGTGGTAACGCCCATGTTACAGATGTGGATGCGGATACGGATGTTTTCCGTTATACCTTCTATAACCGGATATGGAGGTTAATATTCACGTAATCTATAATTGACGTATCCAGCCCTGAGGGCATGTGTGCTTCTGTTGCCTCTTTCTTTCTGTGCTTCTGCTGTGGTGCCCTGGCTACTCACGTGCCTGTGGGGGGGTGGGGGTGGCGAGGCGTTCGTGGAGTGGGGTGCCTCTTGGGTGGAGGATGAACATCTCCCATTACACGACAGTTGGTACGCTGTCATAGTTTTTAAGTACCAGGAAAAATCGAGGCGCGAGTCTGCTGAACAGGCTGCCTCCGTGCTCACCGTCGGCTGAGGGGGGGGGGGGGCGACCTAGGTGCGACAGGCCACCTCTTCTGAAGCAGCAAACTCTCAAATCTGAAGATGGACAGTCAACAGACGACGATTAGGGTGTGAGAATGATGGGACATGTGATGTCCGAGCTCGGTGCAAAAATTAGGGACGCTAGTTGGAGTGGGGTGGTGTTGCGAATGGGACTTGGATGCGGGGGGGGGGGGGGATGGGGTCTAGCGGTTTAGGGGTTGGAAGGGGGATGCTCTGAGCTGTACGGTTTTCCTATTGTCCATAACGGGCCAAGGCCTCATCAAACCTATTCACTTCAATGCTATTTATTACATGTTCCACCCCGCTGGCAGCATGGCTTGGGGCAGCATCAGCCTTTGCTTGTGGCAACTCTATAATTGGGATAATATCATGAAGTGAGTGGGAATGGGAAGATGTCGGCAGAACAACTTTTCTGTCCTTCGCCATGGACAGTACACACGAGAAAGTCTTCAGACACGACTTCCCAGACCTGGTAGAAGGAGGGAAAGGGCGAGTACGTGGCTCGTCATCGTCCTCAGCATTAGCCGTTTGTTCACTCAACTCCTGGCTTAGTAAGAGAGGAGCTGAACTGGCACCGCAGTCCTCTGAGCTAAGATCGGGAATACCTGTTTCCGTAGATACATCGGTCTGGGTACCAGTGTTACGCGTATCGCCCATTCCGAGCTCTGGCACCGGGTTGTCACCAATACAAGGTTTAAGATGATTGAAGTCGATGACTGAGGTCATGCCATCCGAGATGCAGATTTGGTAGGTCACGTCCTACTTCTTACCTACTACCACATATGGGCCTTTCCACAAGTAACTCAGTTTATTCGGCACATTTGCAGAACGTCGCGTATCATAAACCCAAACAATTTTCCGGCCTCATATCGATCATCATGTACATGCTGGTCATGACAGGTTTTCTGACGCCAGTGAACAGTGGAGAGTGTTTCTCTCACTAGCTCACTGGGCCTGTTTTATCCTTTGCCGTATGAGCTCTACATAGAGAGGGGGTGAATTTTTCTCCGCTGAAATTCTGGGCATGGCCAGATCCAATGGTAAGGCTAATTCACGGCCTAACATTAACCGAGCAGGGGTATAATCCGTGCTGGATTGTATTGAAGTATGGTATGCCATGAGTACATATGGGAGGCGAAGATCCCAATCATGACAATCAAGGTGTGTTTCCTTAGTCAACATCACCGTGAGAGTTCTATTGAATCTCTCTACCATCCCGTCACCATGCGGATAATATGGTGTTGTACTGGTTTTGACTTTGTGAAACATTTTGGAGAGCTCGGAGATCAACCGGCTCTCAAATTTACTACCCTGGTCAGAATGTAACTCATAGGACATTCCAAAATGGCAGAACACATCGTTGGATAGAACCTCCACTACTGCTGATGCCTCTTGGTACGGTAAAGCAAATGCTTCCTCCCACTTCGTAACATAATCTTGCAATACGAGGATGTATTTGTTTCCTTTATCCGTCGTATTCAAGGGAACGAGCACACTCGCTCCTCTGGTGCACCAACACTTAATTTGTAATGGTGCGGTGTGGTGCTGGCCAACAGTGCGTCTTTGACAAGGGATGCATTTGGTGACCCAAGCCTTGACACTATCGTGTATCCCGATCCAGTGGAATCTCAGTTTGAGCCACCCTGTGGTTCTTTCCATGGCTAAGTGACCAGCGTTGTTATGTAATTGTTCCATTATCATGACCCTGAAACACTCAGGAATTATTATCCGGTTATTCATGTAGAGAATGTCATTGTACATATGGCACTCCCCAAACCTCTGATAATAATACTTAGCCGTCGCGGATAAAGGGCTGACAGATTCCTTCGGAGGACATACCTCCTGGATGCACACCTATATTCCTCATGTCTGCATGTCTGTTGTTTGTTCATGAGAGAGCTTCTCTGCATTCCAGTCTGCGCACCGCAGTTCTGGGAATATGGGAGTTGGCTGTGTTGTAAGTGTCACAGTGGTGGCCACTTCTTGTTCATCCTCAAGCCTGATTCTGCTCAAGGCATTGGCATTTCTATGCAGCTTGCCAGGTCTATATGAACACCATTGAAGTCAAAGGCCTGCAGGTATTCCTGTCGCTGAACTACCTGGCCCTCCAGATTTTTTAGGCTTCTGAGCCAGCGTGATGAGGCATTCTCTATACGTAGTGTAAATGGACGTATGTACAGAAAGTGTTTGTAGTATTTAACAAAGTACATCACAGCTAATAATTCTCACTTAGTGGTTGCATAACGTTTCTCCGTCTTAGTCAGAGTACATAAACTATAACCCAGTACCTGCTCCATTCCATCTTCTTTGACATATGATAGAACAGCGCCTATTGCATAAGCGGACACATCAGCATCTAAGATGAAATCCTGAAGGAAACCTCACACCCACTCGTCCACTCGAAGGGTTGATCCTTTTCAGTGATCTGGAACAGGGGAGATGTAATCTCGCTAAAATGATGGATGTATTGGAGATAGTACTGGCAGAGCCCGAGGAATTTTTTTAGTGTTAGTTACGGAAGTTGGAGTCTTGCCAGTCTGCCACTGCCTCGGTTTTTGAAGGTTGCATGGCCACTCGATCTGCGGATATCATATGTCCGAGGAACTCGACACTTTGATGGAAGAAATGGCACTTTTTTTTAGCTTGAGGTTGGCGGTACGGAACTGCATTAGTACCTTGTCCAAATTGGACAAAGTATGTTCAAACGAAGAGCCAAAAACGATAACGTCGTCGATGTAACAGAGACAGCCTCCCATTGCAGGGTAGTTAATACCTGCTCAATGAGATGCTCAAATGTTCCTGGAGCGTTGCACAAGTCATAAGGTAGCTTGTGGAATTGGAAAAGACCGTCTCTACAGATGAAGACAGTCTTCTCCCTGTCAGCCTCATCCATGGCTACCTGCCAGTATCCGCTTGCCAGGTCAAATGTACAGAACCATCTAGCTCCGGGCAACGAATCTAATGCTTGATCTATCCGAGGTAATGGATATGCATCTTCTAGCCTGCAAGCACTATGGGACTAGCACAGGGGGATGCTGACGTCTCTATTATGCCTGTCTGCGACATGTCGTTCACTTGTTGGTGTGCTTCTGTCTCTTTATGTATGGGGAGATGACGTACTAGCTGTCGTACAGGTCGGTTGTTCCCGGTGTCAATGGAATGACGCATGAGGTGAGTTTCTCCCAGGTCCATGTCCCATGTGGAAAAACTCTCCTGGTATTTAAACAGGATCTGTCGTACATCACGTTTGTGACATTGTGTCAGTTTAACTGTGGCACGCAAATATAAGTCACGCAAATGTTCTGGTATGTTATCATCAGAAGCTGCTGTTGTTGTAGTTGTAGTGGAAGCTATTTCCAGGGAAATCCCATCCACCAAATGGCTGCAGTGAATTCCGGGGACAAGCATTATAGGATCGGCTGTTCCATTGAATACTCTGAATGGTATATGATTTTGGTTGGTGGTGTCCACTATCATCCGTAGACTCAGGCATTGGGAGGTGATCATGTATTCAGGGTCGGGTTCAAGCATGACTATGTGCGTGTGTGTTATCTCCTAACTGTGGTGCAGTGGCCCAGAGAATTTCCTCCTGTCCCAGCTCAACTGTTGCTGTTAAAGCTAAAATCACTGCGCATGTGTCGTACAATGATGATTCCCGTGGCAGCCGTGTATATCTAATTCCTGTTGTCTGAAGTGAATGACAGCTTCACTGGCGCTGAGAAAATCAGAACCTAATAGGGCATCGTTTTGGATATAGGCGATGGCAATTCGCTGAATGAATTGCATCCCCTCTATCTGTATTACAACGTTTACAACACCAGCCACTGGAACGTCGGCTCCCGTGGCTGTTTGCAAAAATATGTTTGAGGACCTAAGGGGTGGTCTCTGGTGAGGTGGGATGCTCTCATAGGGATGCTTGTTAAAATGATGATGGAAGCTCCAGTGTCTACTGTGGCACTGGTAGATATTCCACCAAACAAGCAGGCACACTTATGGATGACTTTGTGGCGTGCTTGTGGGAGAGTCTCCAGGAGTGCTGTATGGGGAGTCTCCTTTGCTGTGGTAGGGCCTGCAGCCTGTTTCTCTATGGCTTACGTGAGTGCGATAGGTGGCTGAGTGAGGAAGAGACCAGCTCGTCGTCATTGCTGCTGATTTTGCTTGGGCGACGACGAAGCTGAGGGTAGTGGTGGTGCTAGGTCTGAGGCTGGTGGTGTGTACTGTGAATTTGTATATACAGCAGTTTGTATAGGACTGGAACGGTGTGAACAGTTTGCCACCTGAGCCAGCCATTTTGGGCAACACATCATGGGATGTTTGTGTGAAGCACAAAGGAAACATCGTTGCTTTGTCGACATTTTGTTGTGGTCTCTTTTGCGGATCCATGATGTGGAGCGCTGGCTGCTGTCTGTATAACTGGGTGCGGGGGATGATGATAATGGTAGGTGTGTATTGCATACCACTAGAGGGTGTCGTGTGTTAAGTGTCTAGGTGATTGGTCGAAGTGCTTGAATAAACGTTGTATCAGTGGAGGTGCTACAACCCACCGCTGCCGTTTTACATGGGAAAGAATGTTTAGTAGCTGCGGTTATTGTGCGGTAACAACTTTTCGCAGAGGGGGATATTGTTGGAGCTGTGGATGCAGTGTGCATCGTAGGCACCAACTTGTGTGAAGCCGTTTTTCGTGTAGTGCTTGATAATAATGAGGTAGTCTTTGTGGTTCTAATTGGTGTATCAGGAGGGGGCACTGAAGTGACTCTCTAATCAGTGTCCATTCTAGTTTAACAGATGTTCTGGCTGTGGTGTTCGTCGATCAGTTGCCAGTGTGGTGGAGGTCGGGGGTGGTGGTTTGGAGACCACTCCTTCCAATGGCCTATCTGACCACATCCAAAACATGTGTTGGGTGGCTGTGTGTGTGGCGCATTGGTGCTTGGTGGTGGACGTGTGGTTTGCTGTGTTGCAATGACGGTACTGAGTATGGTAGCTAGATTGATGAGTGCGGAGATCTGTTTTGTGATCTCTTCTAGTCTGTCGTGTGTAGCCTGTCTATTGCTCTTGTTGTGACGGTTTCCACGTCCTGGGGCATTGTTGTTGCCTCGGTGATTGGACTGGCCACGCCCTCTTCCTCTAGGCGCGTGATCTGCTCTGTGGGGGGAGGGGGCGTGGGGGTGGGGCAGGTTTCTTGTTGTGGTGCTGTACTTGCGTCTGTAGTGGTGACTGTGTGTACGTTGTCAGTTGCAGTCAGGCGTTTGGCATCACTTAACTCATTGATAGCATGTAGTTGGCGGCGAGCGTCCTTCCATCTCTCGAGGAAGTTCTCAATTCACACTGCTGATGCAGTGAGTGTTTGTAGATTTCCGTTCTCCATAAGGAATAGTTTTTCTTTACGGGCTGGTTCTCAGCTTAAGGCATCAATAAAAGTGTCTAAATGAAGGTGCGTCACTCTGTCATGATTTGTGCAACGGTACACTCTTGTGATGAGTCATCGGATGTGGCTTGCTAATTCTGGGAGGGTGTCTTCTGCACGTCTTCTCAGGTTCTTTAACTGAATATGGCTGTTCTCTACCAATGCTGTGTCTCCGAATCTCTCAGGCAAGGCGCTTTCCAATTCTGTGTATGTAGGTGTGAGGTCTGACTCTATATCTGCCAGTACCTGCAAGGCTTTCCCTGGGGGTTTGGCGGCCAGATACTCTCCCATTTGTTGATCCCTCCATCTATGTGTGTGGCTTATACTTTCAAATTGGCACTTATAGTTGGCCCAGTCACCTTCCCCACTGAATTCAGGTGGGAGGATAACTCGGCCGGTGTCGTGATAAGGAACTATGGGCGCAAATCCAGGTGGGGGCACGGGAGATAGTGGATTGAATACAGATGTAGGTCAGTGTCTGTAGATACAGCTTCGAGGGTCCTGGGTCCTGTATTTACGAGGGGAGACTCCTATCTGTGCGGTTCTGGGCAGTAAGTTAGTAAAGATGAGCCCGCAGGCTTCCTAACTGGTGGAGGACGGTCAATTGAAGGCAGGGTGTCATGCATCCGTCGTGGTGGATCCGTAGGTCGCTGTGTGGGTCTTCCTCTATACGGTGGTGGTCCAGGGGAATGACGAGGCCGCTGTGTGTGGTGTGTGTGAGTGCCGCTTCTGGGATTTGTAGGCTGTGGTGTATCCACATTTTAGTATTCGTACCGTGGTATGGATGGGTAGCGGGAGATGAAGTTCTGGTTGGTGGAGATGTGGACCATGACACATGCGGGGCGGGTCTTTGGTCGCTGCAAGGTTGACACTGTGAACTTATTGCGTGTGTAGGTTGTGTAGGCTGCCTCTGTGGGGACTTCTCCGCTGATGTTCGTGATATGGCGAAGGTGTAGAGTGCCTAGCGCGGATGTCAGATAGTGTGATATAAGATGTACATCATGGAAAGCCTCCTAACTGACCGGCGAGTACTCTTGTTGTCATAATACTGATGTTTCCTCCAGTTTGGAGTAATTTAGTGCAGCTCCGGTGAGTGCTCGGGTCACCCTTTCATCGTAATACTCGACCTCTGTGTCGGGGGAGTGCTGTTCGTAGTAGAAGGGAGACCGGAACATGCAAGTACTGAGCGTGGGTTCACTTCATGTTCGGGCCCTACATCGGGCGCCTCCGGGCATGCACGCTGGTCCGCTGGATACTCTCATTACAGTACATGGTGCATTGGGATGGGGCTGCTGGTTAGCTGCGGATCTTGGGGTTGCGGATCTGGTGTTGTGCGATGCCGGATTATACAGAGACCGCTTCTAGAGCCTATGAAACGTTCACATTCCAGTGGGGCCATGCGACCAGTGATGTGGAAGTTGAACCTCACGGTTTCATCCTCGCTGTTCGTGTCACCTGTGTGACGGTTCTGCAGCTCCATTTAGGGCCAGGACGTAATTAAATAATACAATAATTAATATGTGCAGCAGTCAAACAATCGTACTCGTTTGCTACTACCTGGGAGAAGTCTAGTACATGGGGCCAAGTTGACGACTCACCATCGTGGTCTTCGCCAGAGGTACCTCACAGAGTAAGATCCAAGGGGCATCCCCGCAAAGGAGGGTCCTAACACGGCTACTTAGCAAATTTAATATAAACCAAATTAACCTCTACAAACATTCTTTGTTGCGAGAGGAAAGTGCCTCATGCGGGCCTCCATCATGGGAAAATGCCTACAACGCCAAAGCAGAAGAAGAGAGATGGCAAAAATGGCCACTCTCTTGTTAAAACCATTTTATGTAAAAGTCAACCTAGTGAAATTATATGTTTAATGTGATGCACGCTGTTTTACATGAAGATGGGGTGGATGATTTCCGTCGAATTCAGCACCGCCATCTTATGTAAGTTCCAAGATTCTGTATTGGTAGCTGGCGTTTTATATATGTGGTCCTTCTGCTAGATTCTACCCTATCATTTAGTTTTTAGGTCCAGATCTAGGTTTAACCGCAAATGGCAATGTAATCTAACTGTTTTAACATATAAGTCTGACGGGTGAGAATGTTCGGTGACCATAAGGTCACCCTATGGAACATCCCCCTCTGTAGACCGTGTGCGCACATATCATGAGGTGAAAGCTCCAAAATCATATAATGATCCTGTAACTGTTGCATCATGATCACACATAACAGCACAATGACAAGTCACAGTATATAAATGTTGAAAAGCACATAAAAGTTTAGGGTGGTGACAAAGATGCAGCTATCCAACTATAGCAACCTTCCCTTGAAGGTGTGGTGGGTTCTAAGACCGCAACCAGTCACTTGTGGAGTTAGATGGAGAGCTGAATCCTGTCCATCACCAATGTGTCGGGGATGGATCATATGAGATCCGCACCCGGTGAACTAACATTTACCTGACGTTAGGGTTAAGTAATTTCGCCCAAAGATGCACTGCAGGCCAGTACCTATAATATATTTTCGCAGTGCTTCCTACTTTGGTGGGGTTTTCTAACTAACCAGTATCCGAAGATACAAGGGGTGGGTGGGAGTGTATGCGATGATCATCACTGTATTTCTAGCCGCACTGAAACCCCAGTAGTTCCAAAGTCAGCTCTAAATAACGTGATGGAGGGAGGTCCAGACAATTAATAAGCCCGAAGGCTGGTGGAACGTAGACAGAGACAATTACTCATATAATGGAGGCCTTAAGGTATGTGGCCAATTTATATAATCTAGCCGGTGTCCAGTGTTACATATCTACTACTCCCGGAAAACAGACTAACACAAAATGTCTCCCACCGAGTAATCGTCCCTACTACTATAAACATATTCTGTCGAGCTAAAACAGTCCAGGTTTAGTCGACCGCATGCCATGTTCTTGTGATGAGAACATGAACAGCGACCTCAGTGGAAAATTGATGCTGTGCGGGGAACAAGGTGGTGCAGATGTTGTTGCTGAGTAGTATAACCTAGTGATACTGTGGTCCAAGAGTTTTTATATAAAATAAACAAAACATATAACATGGATGGCTACTGCCATATTATTAACTTTGCATAATACAGTAATAGAAGGTCACGCAACCTTGACGGTGCTTGTGGGGACAAAAATAAGAATAATATTTACATAACAATAAACTATAAAAATGCGGTCTCAAGTGACTGGGAGGCACCTATTTGCCATCAGTACCTGTTACGCAAAAGCAATACAATAATATATAATAATAACAGAGTACCTATTAGTCATCGGTGCGAAAAAGTTCTAGAGTCACATTAGTTGTAGCGTAACACAATCAGAATGCGAGATGGCACGACGCGGAAGCTGGCTGCTAGGAAAAACTACAGGCGAACTGCTGATGTGGCTCATTCTCAGGAAAAGTGAAAAAGAACGTTTGCGGAAATGGATGACTAGTAGATAGTCATGTCTACCTAAATAGTTATTAATTTAAACGGTGTGTCAAAAGTTCTGTACTGGTGCGGAAATTGAAGCTGGCCTGCAGTTCTTGAAGCACTACAAATGAGATTAATAATGCGGATGCATTCTCACGGATCACAAGACGAGATGCATCGAATAACTCACATGATGCATCAGGCAATGTCCCCTAACTGCGGTCAAAAATGTCTGAAAGACTAACACATGATATGCAGATTGATTACACCACTGGTTGGCATGGTACGCCAGATCTGGCGAGTTACCACAGAGCACGTCAGTCGCCCCACATACTGGACGACGAGCTACATCAGGGCCAAAAGGTCTATCCACAAGAAATCCCCTTTGTGGAAATAGTGGCTTGGGCTACCTGACTTTAATTTCTTTATTGCCCTAGGTGATATCCTCCTGAGAGTTTACAAAAACTGGTGGTTGCGGATGTGGTGGCTAGTACTTATAGACGACAAATGCTCAAAATTGAATGGGACCGCAGCAGCTGCCTAGTACCTGTTGTAGTTAGCAGTACTATACCACTCGTCCTCGAACAGCAAGAAAGGTGTAATTTAAAGCAATTACGTGTACCAACTCGGTACAAAAAATACGATGCTATTTCTCTCCAAAACTGACGTGCGTTGGCTAGCAATCTCTGACGCGTATGGAACGTACCCGACCCTGCGGTTCTGTACCCAGACTGGCTGGGATGGTCCGTACCTGACCGGTCGATCAGCGCTACATGTACTTGCATGTGATGTTATCCGAATTACGGTCTGGACCATGATTCAAACTGAATTACATTCTAACATGTGAAGTCATCCGAATTAAGGTCGTGCCTGTGATTCAAAACTTAATTATGTTCTTGCATGTGATGTCATCTGAATTATGGTTTGGGCCGTGATTCAAACTGAATTACGTTCTAGCATGTGATGTCATCTGAATTACGGTCTTGACTGTGATTCAAAACTGAATTATGTTCCTGCATGTGATGTCATCCAGATTACGGTCGGGACCGTGATTCAAACTGAATTACGTTCTAACATGTGATGTTATCCGAATTACGGTCTGGACCATGATTCAAACTGAATTAAGTTCTAAAATGTGATGTCATCCGAATTATGTGCTTGACTGTGATTCAAAACCGAAAGATTTACTAGCAATAAGAAGCATACCGAATTATGGTCTGGACTGTGATTCAAACTGAATAACGCTATAGAAGGAAATTCAATCTTCATCCGAATTATGGTGTGCACCGTGATTCAAACTGAATTATGTTCTAACATGTGATGTCATCAGAATTATGGTCTGGACCGTGATTCAAACTGAATTAAGTTATAAAATGTGATGCCATCTGAATCACAGTCTGAACCCTGATTCAAAGTGAATTAAGTTCTAGAATTTGATGTCATCAGAATTACGGTCTGGACGGTGATTCAAACTGAATTGCATTCTACCATGTGATGTCATCCGAATTAAAGCCTGGACCATGATTCAAACTGAATTATGTTCTTGCATGTGATATTATCCGAATTACGGTCTGGACTGTGATTCACAACTGAATTATGTCCCTGCGTGTGATGTCAACCGAATTATGGATGGGCGATGTAATTCAAACTCAATTACGTTCTAGCATGAGATGCGATCCATATAACGGCTCGGACCATGATTCAAACTGAATTGTGTTCTAGCCTTAAGATGCAATCCGAATTACCGTCTGGACAGTGAATCAAGTGGAATTACATTCTAGGAAGGTGTTCAATCTGATAATTCGGAATAGTGGCCATATTAGATGGAATAATTGCCATATTTCATGGAATAACTCGGAATAATGGCCATATTAAATGGTATAATTGACATGTTTCATAGAATAACTTTGAATAATGCGCACATTACACAGAATAATTGACATATTTCATTAAATAACTCGGAATAATGACATATCACACACAATAATTGACATATTTCATGGAATAACTTGGAATGATGATGGCAATATTATGTGGAATAGTTTTTATATGTCATGGAATAACTCGGAATAATAGCTATATTATATTGTTTAATGGTCCCATTTCAAGAAATAACTCGGAATAATGGACATAATATACAGAATAATTGTCAGATTTCATGGAATAACTCGAAATAATCGCCATAATATGTGGAGTAATAGTTCCATTTCATGGAATAACTGAATAATGGCCATATGATATGGAATAATTTTCATATTTCATGGAATAACTAGATTAAGGACCATTTTAATGGACTAATTGTCATATTTCGTGGAATAACTCTGAATAATGCCCACATTATACAGAATAATTGTCATATTTCATAGAATAACTCTGAATAATGGCCATAATTGATGGAATAGTTGTCATAATTCATGGAATAACTCAGAATAATGCCCACATTCCACAACATGAGTGTCATATTTCATGGAATAAATCGGAATAATAGCCATATTATATAGAATAATTGTCATATTTCATCGAATAACTTATATGATTGGGCTGCATTTTCCCCTGCATATTTCAGTATTAATATTTGAACAATAAATATGGATTTTCGTTATACAAAGATTTTTATAAGAAACGTAAAATCAAAGTCCCAACATGAATATTTTGGTCGGTAACTTAAATCCTCAGAAATAAAGAAATCTATGTCAAAATAGACACACTTACACCAAATACAATACAATCTATTATTTCCACAGTCCTAATCAATCAACCGGATTATAAAGTATTAGACGACTATTCAGGAAGCTTTAAGATCTATATACCGCCATTTTCGAGGTCGAAATCAATCAAATAAAATAGCTCAATTTTAACAAGAGAAAGTCAGCTGGAGGCTGACATACCCACTCACCCTACCCCACCACAACACGAGTACATCCCCCGACATGGATGTTTCCCAATATCATTTTAAAACTAAAAGTGAATGCAAATCAGTCATGCATGACCGATGCATACACTTAACAGTAGGCACATCTTCGCACAGTATAAAATAATTCTGTCAAGTTTCAAACAATTCAAACAACCGTATATGAGGAATTGGAGCGACAGGATTCTCAGGAAAGGTTGGACGTACGTACCTACCTAAAGATGAACAAGATGGACCGATGAAAGTTAAAGTAAAGATCTCGTGCCCCATTAAATATAGATCCTTTGCACAAGATACGAGATGTCTGCTGATTTCTGTTCAATGTGCCCAGCATGCTGTTACCCAGCATGCAACGCTACCCAGCATGCAATTTCCTGACTCCATAATCGTTGTAACTATTGGACGCCGTATTCGTTTAGTCTATTGTCTGTATAGACCAGGATTTCTCAGACAAAACCAACCAGCACGTACAAATAGGCATTTACGCTCCGCCTTGGACGCGTAAGCATGCACGTACGGCATATTCACTGCAGTACATTCGATAGCCTGCATTCCAATAATGTTCAGCGCTAATGTACCAATTTCCTGAAGAAAATTTGAGAAAGCTTTTATATATATTTTGACAATAATGTGCGTGAAAGTTATTGCTATCAATACAGCAACAACATTCAGCTAAATTAGTGTCAAAATAATTATTAGGTAACGCGATTACTACCTGGTACAGATTTGATACTAATTTGAATGAAAATTGTTGCGACAACAGCTTTAAGTCTATATTCTAAAATAATCATCTTAATGTTTAGTCGACTCTCCTTACAGATTTGAATAGCAATTTGACTAAGTTGTTGGTTTCTAAGGCACCCACAACATTATCGAATTATTATCCACACACGTGCAATCAATATATCACTATTTAGGTAAAGCGAGCGTAGGCATATATACACGTTCTCGCCAAGAATGAATGATTAGCAAACGGCGTTTATGTTTCGTTGACAGAATGATGTGTGCATTTGTTTGAAATTCATTGGTCGAACAGAAACGTATGCACGGTAGATAGGCGAAATATTTACTTCGTGCAGGCAAAGCGTATTTTGACCATATACTCACTCTACTTAGATAGTACTGCTTGAGTGCCGTGTGATTCTATGGACAACAATCTGAGAACGCTGTTGGTGCCTTAGACCAACAACTTAGTCAAATTGCTCTTCAAACCCGTAGCAAGTGTTGACTGAAATTTATGATGATTATTTTAGAATACATAAACTGAAAGCTGTTGCAACAACACTTCAATAAAATCTGTTATCAAATATATAGCAGGTAGTAATTGCATTACATACTAATTATTTTGACAGCAATTTGACAGAATGTTGGTGCTGTTCATTGATAGCAACAACTTTCATGCAAATTACTGTCAATGTATATAAAAGCTTTCCTATTTTCTCCTGGACATTGACACACTCTCTGAACAGTATTGAAATACAGATTGTCGAATGTGCTGCCGTGAATACGCCCTACGTGCATGCTACACTTCCAGAGGTGGAGGACAGATGACTATTTTTACGTGCAAGCTGGATGGTTTTGTTTGAGAAATCCTGGCTTGTGCAGACAATAGACTAAACCAATATGGCGTCCAATAGTTACAACGATTATGGGGTCAGGGCATTACATGCTGGGCAGCATTGTACGCCGGGTAGCATTGCATGCTGGCTAAATTAAACAGGCATCGTATATCCCGTGCAAAATTTCTATATTTAATGGGACACGAGAGCTTTAAATTCATATCTGGACTTTGTCGAGTTGTTGTAATATTGTAAAAGCATCTCATCAGCGCGGATAAGTGTAGCAATGAACATGACTGATTGACAGGCGGCATGCTCGTTAACTGATCCATAAACAATAATATTGTACAGTATAGCTAAATTACGCTCAGACGTCATTGAACCATTAGTGTTGCAACAAGCTGTTGCTAACATAAACAACACCAATATGAAACAAAACCAATGCCACCAGTAATTAAAAATAAGAAAGTAGATGTCTACGAGAATCATACAATTCAGCAGGAGTGTGTCAAAACAGACCGCGCTTTTAACCAAGTATTGGGAATAGGCAAGGTAATAAGACATGAGTTTGAAATGAACAAATATGTACATTTCCACTATGGCGATGACAGCGGGTGTATGTATGTATGTATGTATGTATGTATGTATGTATGTTTCCACGATGCAATTAATTGAATCCGACGGCGGTTTCAACTATGAAATCGACCAGCCATGTGACCAAATCAGCGCATGTCAGACGAATCGTACCGGTGGGATCGGTTCTATTCTTTCCCTCAGCCGCGCGATATGTCGGATTCAACAACCAATCCGCATTCTGATATAGACATCGTCATCAAATTGCATATATGATTAACCCTATCATTTTTTCAACGAAATTTAAATATCCTCGTCGAAATTATCCATTTGCGGACCAAGAGAAGGTTAGTTTTGAAGATTTATCACTTGAATAACTGGCTCGGTTATCGATCCAGTCATTGTACGTGATACATTTTCAAAACTAATCTTCTCTTGGTGTGCAAATGGACATTTCTCTGGACCATTTGTGACTGGGCCGAGTGTTAAAGGATTAAAGAGGATGGTGAATATATAGATATAGATAGATTTATTTCCACAATAGGCCTCTACGTAATTTGCTAAGATCATATCGATGTCTTGCAATCTTTGCGTTGTCTAAATATATCTTATAACCTAAATCGTCTGAAAGATATCTGTAACGTCTTGTTTTGTTGCCCTACTCCAAATGTCCCCTCCATTTTTTAGTATACATATCGCAAGCTCTCTGCTTATAGTATGGTACATAGCCACATGGACGGATGGATGGACACACCGACCCGAATGGACTGGCATAGAGACCGACGCATCTGCATCAACAACGCACGCATACGCGTGACAATTGCCACGCCCAGGCACGCACACGCGACTACACGACTATAGGATACGGTTGGATGATCGATATGCCCTGTGATACGTGACAGAAACGAAGGGACAGGTCGTGAGCCTTACATCAATAAATGGACAAATATATGCATAAACTATTAATCGACACGCCCAAAATGGAACAATCAGTTTACTCTACACGATGGTACCGGGTTTTGTGGCAAGCTAATCGCCATATAGAACCACCACCCGTTTAACAAAACCCCAGTACGATCGGATGAATTCGGATGACATCACATGCATGAACATAATTCAGTTTTGAATTACAGTCCAGACCGTAATTCGGATGACCTCACATGTTTAAAACATAATCCAGTTTGAATAACGGTCCAGACCGTAATTCGGATGACATCACATTTTAGAATTTAATTCAGTTTGAATCACGGTCCAGACCGTAATTCAGATGGCATCACATGTTAGAACTTAATTCAGTTTGAATCACGGTTCAGACCGTAATTCGGATGACATCACATGCAAGAACATAATTCAGATTTGAATCACGATCCAGACCATAATTCCGATGACATCACATGTTAGAACGTAATTCAGTTTGAATCACGATGCAGACCGTAATTCGGATGACATCACATGTTAAAGCAGAATTCAGTTTGAATCACAGTCCAGACCGTAATTCGGATGACATCACATGCAAGAACATAATTCAGTTTGAATAACGGTTCAGACCGTACTTCGGATGACATCACATACAAGAACATAATTCAGTTTTAATCACGGACCAGACCGTAATTCGGATGACATCACATGTTAGAACATACTTCAGTTTGAATCACAGTCCAGACCGTAATTCGCATAAAGATTGAATTTACTTCTAGACCGTTTTTCAGTTTGAATCACAGTCCAGACCATAATTTGGTTTGCATCTTATTGCTAGAAAGTAATTCGTTATTCAGTCTATAGATCGGCCTGCACAATCTATATACACATGTGCGCCATCCTTCTGGAATTTTATTCAGTTTGAATTACAGTCCAGACCGTAAGTCTAATTGCATCTTATTGCTAGAACGTAGTTCGTTATTCAGTTTATATGTAGGCCTGCATCCTATTTATGTATACGCGTGCGCACATTAGACCTGCCGCCTATGGCTTAATCTGCAGCATCTAATATGTACCCTAAAATGCGTGCGCCCGTCGAATTTCGAACTACGAACTACGAATTTCGGTCCTACTTATAATAGGTGTGTGGGCACCCTCACCTATGGTGACAGGTTTTGTTATTTTGCGCCCGTGAATTGTTATAGCAGAAGATGAAGATTATTTAAGCGGCAGCGATGGAGAACTTAACAGTAGTGACGAGGAATAAAGCCCTCTAAATAGCTTGGGTATTTACGCCATAAACTGATGAGAAAATGACTGAAAACAAAGTCAATATATATTTTGTTGGAGATCTGAAAAATAAAAGTTTTATTCTTTCTGTTATCTACTCTCATACTTCGTTGTCTTAACAAGTATAATTAGTGCAGGTTACGGTGTAAATGATCCCCGCCCCACCTATTTGTAGTGATCTGACCACACTTCCCATTCGGAAATTTGGTCAGTTTGATCATTTTAGTAATCTGCCATCGTACTATTTTGTTTGGTCCATGTAGCTTATGGGGTAAATGACCTAGCCCTTAGTGCTCTTTGTACGGGCCCATTAAGAATGGTCTGATCACATCTTCCCACTCCAGAAATTTGGTCATCTTTATATTCTTTTGTAATCTACCCTCATGCTGCTTTGTTCTGACAAAGTTTGGTCCATGTAGCTTATAGAGTAAATGAACCCCCTTTTGGGTCTCTTTGTAGATGGACCATTACCGGTGGTCTGGCCACATACTCCCACCTCCGAAATTCAGTCAGTTTAATTTTTTCGCATCATGCTGCTTTATTTTGAGAAAATGTTGTCCATCTAGCGTATGAGGTAAATAAACCCCATTTTGGGGCTCTTTGTAGGGGGGGGGGGGGGTCTGACCCAACCTTCGCCCTTAAAATTTGGTAAGCTTTTCCATATTTTGTAATCTACTGCCATAATACTTTGTTTTGACAAAGTTTTGTCCATGTATTAGATGGGGTAAATAAACCGCCGTAGGGGCTTTTCGAGGGGCTCCCGGGGTCACACCCACCAACAGGGGAGCAGCTGCCAAACTTTTTGTGGATGACTTAGGTGGCCTAAGGAACTTTAAGGGTTCAAACCTTTTGGGTGAAATAGGGGCGAAATCTTCCGTCACGAGCTCTTGGACTAATCTGAAGGATAACAGAAATCAATTTTTTTTGGGTAAATTTTCGTTATAAATTTACAAACATACCTTTTTTGGTTACAAAGATCAAAAATTTCCTTGAAAAGTATTGGCAATTAAATGGTTAACTGAAATAAATAATATTTTGAGTGCACTGATGCGCTTTTGACATAAGAGGGGTTAAATTTAGTGGACTGCACAGCAACATTGTTTATCGGGGTTAAATCTAGTGGAATGCATAGCAACATTGTGTATAGGTCTTAAATCTAGTGGAATGCATAGCAACATTGTTTATAGGTCTTAAATCTAGTGGACTGCATAGCAACATGGTTTATCGGGGTTAAATCTAGTGAAATGCATAGCAACATGGTTTAACGGGGTTAAATCTAGTGGAATGCATAGCAAAATTGTTCATCGGGGTTAAATCTAGTGGAATGCATAGCAACGTGGTTTATCGGGGTTAAATCTAGTGGAATGCATAGCAACATTGTTTATCGGGGTTAAATCTAGTGGAATGCATGGCAACATTGTTTATCGGGGTTAAATCTAGTGGAATGCATGGCAACATTGTTTATCGGGGTTAAATCTAGTGGAGTGCGTAGCAACATTGTTTATCGGGGTTAAATCTAGTGGAATGCGTAACAACATTATTTATCGGGGTTAAATCTAGTGGAATGCATAGCAACATTGTTTATCGGGGTTAAATCTAGTGGATTGCATAGCAACATTGTTTATCGGGGTTAAATCGCAAAGGTAGGTCTACAACATGCATAATAAATGATTTAATTGTTTATCCAAATTAAATATCACGGCCTGAACCTATACTAGAAATGGATTATTAATTAATAATCCTTTCAGCATAATCACCAATGTTTGACAAAATGTGCTTACTTATTAAGCTGTATAAAGTGGTTAACTTCTGATACGAGTTTTCTGCACCACGATATCAAACGCTTCATACTATCACGTAGTTCATCGATTGCTAACTCCAAGTAAACAATGCGGATCAGAGAACACGACGCATTATTGTATTTCATGACGTAAAATTGGGTTATTCAGAAAACACAAGCATATTTTCACATCATTTAATGTAATTTCATTAGTTTCATTAGTTTAATTGGTCTCATTGTATCAATCTTTGCTGTCGCTCTGTCCTACAGATACAGTATCGTATCGTTCTATTAAGCAAATTCTTCATTTCCAATTAATTAACTGTTCATATCATTTACGGATATCAACCCGAATGTGAAATTATCCGTATATTTATTGTAAACGTAAGATTCGCGAACATGCGCGTTGATTAGAGCTATGTGATATAATTTTCATGAAGGTTATAAAACTATAATTGAATATTTACATATTTAAAACATTCTGGACGAAGACCACATGCAATGGCCGGTGGTGTCGATTCAGGATTAGAGTCTGGAACCATGTCAGTGAAGGACACAGTTCAAGATTTTGCGATTAACACTTCCGCGCACGGCCTTCCAATATTGGCGAGGACGAGGGGAATCTTCCAGCGACTGTTTTGGATATGTATTTGTGTAGCTGCCTTCGTGGTGCTTTTGCTACAGGTGAGTAATATTCCCCTGCGAAATGTGCTATGCCACCCCAGTCCACGCCAATTCCTAGCTACGCTCCACCTACACTTTGTCCGTGTTGGGATCGATCAAAGCTTGAACTCCCTAAATCTTAATTTCTAGAAAAACTACACAGGTAAGCTGATGAATATTTTGAAACTGATTTGACTGAGTAGTAGTTATAAAATAGCAGTTCTGAACCAAAATAACCCCATCAGAGACCACACCTATGGACTGTGGACCACACCTCTGGACCACCCCTCTGGACCACACCTCTAGATCACACCTCTGGACCAAATAACCCATCAGAGACCACAGCACGTTTCTTGACCACACAACGTCTCTGGACCACACCTCGTCTCTAGACCACATCTCTGGACCACACCACGTCTCTAGACCACTCTGGACTACACCTCATCTCTGGATCACACCTCTGGACCACACCCCTCTAGACCACACCTCTGGACCATATAACCCAATCAGAGACTACAGCACGTTTCTGGACAACACCACGTCTCTGGACAGCACCTCGTCTCTGGACTACACCACGTCTCTGGACCACTCTGAACCACACCTCGTCTCTAGACCACGCATCGTCTCTGGACCACACCTTGTCTCTGAAACACGCCTCTGGATTACACCACATCTCTGGACCACTCTAGATCACACCCCTCTAGACCACACCTCTGGACCAAATAACCCCATCATAGACCACAGCACGTTTCTGGACACACCACGTCTCTGGGCCACACCTCGTCTCTGGACCACACCACGTCTCTGGACCACTCTGAACCACACCTCGGCTCTAAACAACTCTGGACCACACCTCGTTTCTGGACCACACCTCTGGACAACACCACGTCTCTGGACCACTCTGGACCACACCTCTGGACCATACCATGCTGGACCACACCTCTGGACCACACCTCTCGACCACACCACTGGACCAAAATAACCCCGTTAGAGACCACGGCCACAGCCATCTGGACCACGTCTCTGGATCGCACCTCTAGAACCACCCCTCCCCACCCACCCATCCCCCATCCCCCTCTAGACCACAGGTCTGGATCTAATAACCCCATCAGAGACCACACCACGTTTCAGGACCACGCCACGGCTCTGGACCATATAACGTCTCTGGACCACACCTCGTCTCTGGACCACACCTCTGGAGCACACCACATCTCACGACCATACCTCATGTCTGGTCCACACCTTTGGACCACACCACTGGACTAAATAATTCCGTCAGAGAACACACCACACCTTTGGACCACACCTCGCCTCTGGACCAAACCTCTGGACCACACCACATCTCACGACCATACCTCGTGTCTGGTCCACACCTATGGACCAAATAATTCCATCAGCGAACACACCACACCTTTGGACCACACTACGTCTCTGGACCACACCTCTGGACTAAACCCCTCTTGGCTAGTAGTAGTATCGGGATTAAAATGATACCACCTCCCTCAACTGGCAGCCGATCGGCGATCCGTGGCCCCCACCGCCGTCTCAATCCCCGGGGCATAGGATTTGAAACATGTGATCGTGGGTGGTGTATGCCTCTAGATGGTGTTCTCCCGGACCCCACATGTCCAGGAGAACCTCCTCAGGATACCGGCCAGTGGCCGGCCTCTGTCTAGGCTCAAACAAACACGTGGTCTCTGCCAGAGTCGAATCGGCATGATGGGACCACCCATAGTGTCTTCCATCTACCTTGACAACGCTCACCTGGCAGGATGCTAAAGTGCTTAGCATTTGTGCCACGGCAGACTCTGGCATGTTCACATGTTATGCAGAGAATCTGGTGCTGAGCAGGTGTCTCCAGCAGACAACCACGTCCTACCCTCTCCACACCATAGAAGTGGCAGACAGACTCGATCTCTTCACGTGGGTGAAAGCGGCCGTAAATGTTTCTCCACAAGGGGTCGACCCAAGGATTGTACTGGGGGGCATCCTGGAAGTGGGCCAACATGGCATCCAATATCATGGCAGTCTCAGCGCCCTGTGCCACTGCTGTAGACGACAGCACGAGCAGTATGATGAGAATCATGGCTATATATGAAGAGTTAAACTGAACATAGTGAACCCCTCGAGAAATATCTGTGCCAGATCAATCCCTGCTCCATCCGGTTCGATAGCAATCTTCATCCCCTCAGGGGCAGGGGCTAGCGGCTTCACTTTGCCGCCAGCTAAGAAACGTAGCTCTAGGATTATATGAGTCGTTTGCAGGCTAGTGAGTCCGACTCGTTGAAGCAGTTTAACAGCAACCTTGGATTTGGTGACATGTGACACACCATCTACCCGTGGGATGCCCTCCTAGAGGTTAACAGCTTTTTCTGGTCCATCGAATGGACGACGCAGCAGGAGCTTTCCACCTGTAACCCCGATCCGGTGACCCACCCTCGTCAGGGAGACACCTTCACCTATGTGAGTGAGGAAGGATGATCCCCGATTGTAGAGCTTTCGGACTGTCCCATCCTTTTTCACAACAGTGGAGAGGGGAGTAACCTCTATGTCAATGACTGCGGGAGGCCGATATAGGGGCAACCATGATTGCCAGTCACCCTCAGGTCCAGCGCGGTACCACACTTCATTCTTCTCAAATATGAACTGCAGGATTTTTGCCAGGGTCAATAGCAGGCCATCATGGGCCATCGGCGGCGCATCGCTCGAATAGGGTTTGACCAGATGAAAACTGAGGTCATTATTTAGGGTGTTGATGTCTGCCACCTCTGTATCTGAGAGCTCAATCAACAGCTCGAGGATGTACTTCCTCTTCGGGAAATCGTACCGAAACACGATCTTGTAGCCAACTATGTTGCGACCCAGGCGCTCCTTCGTCACATCCTTGAGGTCCGTCAGCAGCTCCACCCCATCACCACCAATGGAGTGGAGGGAGAATGCCTTTGAAATTGCTTCATACTGTAGGGCGAATGACTTGCCATCGCTCTCTTCTACCTTGGCAGCACCAACTGCGTACACATCTGCCAGGTCAGCAAGACAAGTCGAGTGAGAAAATATGGGTTCCATAGCATGCTATAGGAGGGGTTTAAACAAGACATATAACCATGCCGATTGTCTGACTGCTGATCTCGGGTGGTGAGAATGTAATCTGAAGCTTCCAAATAGTGGCAGTACCTTCTGAAGAAGAGTAAGCGGGACGCAGGAGTCTTGACAGATGGCGATGAGCCAGATGTCTACACATACGTTGATGAGCCAGATGTCTTCACAGACGAGGATGAGCCAGGTGTCTTCTCAGACGAGGATGAGCCAGAGGTCATACAGTGGGAAGAGATGGCGCAGAAGTGTAAGACCAAGAAAGCCATCCAGCGGCGGACCTACTATCTTGGTGATAAGGTGAAGTTCCAGATGTCACGTCTCAGAAAGTTACTGGCACCCATCATAGTGCTGGATGCCCACTGTCTAAGTGACGTCTGTCTCAACACCCGCAAGCTGGTACGGTTCGCCAGGCTCTCCAAAATGAACCCTTCTATGACTCATGAGCAGATTTTGCGGGTGATGCTTGTTTAAGCCTCCAGATATACTATAGCAAAATCAGAGTGGTGGAAGCAACCAGAACTATAGCCCTCCCTGACTGCTGACGAGGGCGATACCATCCACGGCATAGAATGTCCTCGCGTGTACAACCACTGCTGCAGGTGTGATTGGAGCCAGTGCTGGTGTGGCAGCCGTGGCCACTCTCGCTACAGGGGTGGGTGCCCTCGTCGCCATCCCAATGGGTGGCGTGATACTAGCCACCACTGTCTTGGCCACGGGCTTGGGGGTGGGGCAGTGGCAGATCACAAGGAGGCAGGAGAAGCATGCTAAGTATGTGACACTGGCACAGAGTATGCTACGGACTATCGACGAGTCTGTCAGCAAAGCTCTCGAGGATAGCCAGGTCACCGATGAAGAGTACCACCATATATTGAAGGTCCAAGCCCTGTACCGCACAGAGAAACCTAAAGTGTGACAGCAATACCTCAAACGCTCCAGCGGGCGGGTTGATATGGAGGAGCTAAAAAAAGAGATGTTACGGCGACGTCACCTCGCCGGTCTCTGGAGTCGAGATGACTACAAATAGTGTGCTGCCTGTACGGTAGCTTTAAGAACACCAGTATAGATGGCCTTCCCACTGAACCTCACGACAGTCATCCGAAGCCAACCGCCCCTCTTGGGTACACCGTTCACTGGCCTGAGAGGACTACTGGATGATATACCAGAGCGAACACCGTTCTCCATCACAGTGGATGAATGGTCCCGAACCAGCTTCTCCGTCAACCCACGACTGCTAACCAACCACCCAATCACCATCAAGGATGCGAAGCAAGCTCATACTTGGATGGCTGCTCCAAGCCTCTCATACTGGAATCAGCAGCTGAACTTTGCCGTGTGGTGTGCCACGGCAGGATGTGGAGTAAGTTCCACCCTGCTTCCCTCCATTTCTGATACTCCTGAAGCTGTGCCTATCGCCAGCTGTCTCAGATTCCACGTGTACTTCACGGTGCGACGACTCCTCCATGAGCTGGGTGCAAGCCTCCCTGATACAAACGACTTCGACCCACAGCTCAACAGTCAAAGCGTCCCAGCAGCCAGCAGACTACAGAGAGAGAGAGAGAGAGAGAGAGAGAGAGAGAGAAAGAGAGAGAGAGAGAGAGAGAGAGAGTTCAACGCCCACCCAGACTATCGGCGGCATGGTGGTGACAACAGTGGCCTAGGGGTTATGTACGGTGACCCGAGACGTGACTACTCAGGATTCCCCTATCGAACCCCAGCTCCCCGCCCCCAGACGCAGCTGCAGCATTCCATAGATGGTGTCAGCGGAGCAGAGGTCCAGACCATGTTCATCAGTCTCGTTGAAGATATGATCATCGTGGCAGATCCCAGCAGTCTTATTGCTAATTTCCAGCAGGGGTTGCAGAAGCCCGTCGCAAACTTGACTGCTATTTCACCACACCTACGGTTGATACCGAGCAACATGATCATGAACATCGAGGACCTCCAGGTCAGGGGCTATAACAACATGATAGTCGAGGGGAATTCCCCTGGTGTCCACTTCGGCTTCAACGCACCTACGCATAGTACAGGCCATACAGTCGATCCGACCCTGACACTGCAGCCAGCCGACATGGCACTTCCCATGGCAGCTCCTACCCCGACACTGCAGCCAGTCGATACGGCACCACTTCCCGTGGTAGCTCTACGAGTGTTGTCAGGCCTAGATATCGTGTCGCTTGGGATCAGCCTACTCCGCCACTTGCAAATCAGCGATAAGACAATCCTAACTCTCTACAGTAGCAGTGGGTACCACGGTGAGACACTGAACCAGCTTCGCCTGCCCTACATCCCCTATACACGCTGCTAACATGCACATCCAAGGGCTGGATTGTTCCACAGCGCATCCATTTTTCAGCTTGTAGTATCGCAGAGCCTTGTTCAGCTCTGAGTCAGGTGTGGCCATGGGGGTCTGCAACTGCTGAAACACATCTGACAGATACTCCCGATCCCTGTAGAAACCTTTAGCTCACAGGAGCTGCTCGACGATACTCCCGCCCATGATAAGCTATTCGAGGAAGCAGATCTGCCCCGTACCATATCCTAGATAGAGCTTCACAGCTGTCAGCTCCTCTGTCAGCTCAGCACCGGAGAGTTGAGTGAGCTCATCTGGGGTCTTCTTATTGTGGTCCTTCAACTCCCTCCGGAAGACCTCATAGTACTTCTCACATAGCACGAGCCCAGACATGTTTAAGATGTCTCAATAGAGAGATGAATATTCCTGAGTACCAACCCGGCCACCTGGCAGATGCAGACTGGGAAGATATTATTAGCTCTCTCGACAGGGGACGCAGACATTTAACAGCATTGTATACTCAATGACGTCAACTGTACAGATCGTGAAGCAACTGCCCGAGAGCCAGGCGAGTCTTCAGAAGGTCGAGAACCTGCTGCGAACCAAGACAGAAGTTACTGACCAGAGCAAAACCTCTGGCAGTCCATGTCGCCAGTAACGGGGCAGCAAATGTGGCCGTGGTGAAGATGACGGGGAAATGAGGTTCCTCCTGCCCCTACTGCAGCTGGCCTCACTACAGGGGTGAGTGGGGTGGCCGGGCACTGTCTCGGAATAACTCACCCCATCCCAAAGATCGCCCTCAGTGGTGCCTCCTACACTGTTGCCGCCAAGATCATGGGTGAACGTGTTACACTAATGGAGGCCACGGTTCTAGGGCTAGCAATGAGTGCAATGACATTGCGATCATCGTCGCCTACGTTTAACCCCTCTGAATAGTGAGAGATGGATCACGAGACCCCTGCAGCATATGAGGCATGGCATGCCAGAGGGCGGTGTGTAGCCCATAGTCGAGCACGCGGACTGAGGATCGCCAATGCCCTGGAATGGTGGACCGCCCACAAGGCGTGCCCCTGCAGGGAGGGCCAGTACCCTGAGCACTGCTACCTATCCCTTGGCCGACTGCGTGGTCCTCCTATGCCCAACTATTTCACTGGGAGTATGACTAGTAGGTTTAGGCCGTATATATCGCACTATGACTCTGTCACTTACAGACCTAGAAAGCAAAGTGCTAGCCGATCTTTCTCACTTGGGCAAGGCACGCCTTAGTTCAGAGGACACTGTTGCCCCTATCTTCTTCCTAGACTTCGATGAGAAGGGAGACCCGCGGGAGATCCGAGGTATCATCCCAGCCCGAGATCTCATCGGGAACACTGATACGGTAGGACAATTGGCCATTAACAAGGCCAAGACTTTATACAAGGGGATGGGCATCAAAGACAGGGCAATGATGTGAGGTATGCTCGGAGTCGATGAGGCTGGTGCCATTAATGTTATGGCTAACTCCTATGCACAAGACCTGGTTATGGATCTCCTGAAACTACGGAGCTCATTCGAACAGGAGAGAATCTCACGGTAGGCACCATCGGCCTGAGCAATATCACTGTCGATGACAAAAAAGGTGCTACTGCCAGCCTCCAGCTACCAGAGGTGAATAAGTCAGGGTTCTTTGGTTTGTCGTTTAAGACCACAGGATAGTCATGGCTTCCCGTGCATGTATCATACAGATACTGGATGTACTAGACACTGTCGGTGCTGACACAGGCCCTCTACGCTATCTTCTCAGCTGCTGCGGGGATTTCATGCTTGACGCCTCCATCACATCCTTCGTATACGCCGGAGATGCAGGAATTTCTGCTCTGCAGGCGAAAGGGCTGGTGCAGGAAGTACTGCCGTTTAGTCTCCCAGATATAGACGAGGCTACCGCCGACCAAGTGATAACCATCCTCCGCACGCATGTCTGTACCATTCGACAGTAGGCCGGCCGATGCCAGCCAGGTGGTGCTGATCATTGCCCCATCAAGACATGGGAAAAACATCTTGCTGCGGGCTCTCCTGGCCAAACATCTACACTCTCAATACATCCTTCTGGTGTCTGACTCCGCCGCTGAGGCAGTTGACAGTAATGATCAATGGTACAATGGCGCAATCACCAAGACGCAGAACCTGCAAGCACTGATGGAGAAGCTGCTGGCAGCCCGACTCACAGAACCACTTGTTCTAATTGTCGATGACCCTGCAATGGACCAGAAGACAGTCACCTACCTCAGCAACATCACCAGGCGCATCTGGCACACAAAGATAACTGTCTTCATCCTCTTTCAGAAGTACACCCACGAGATCTCACCGGACATCTGCCACAATGCCCAGTTGCTATACTACAGCTCCAAGTGTGGACGTGCCCTGCTCGAGACCATATACGACAGCCTAACCCTCAAGGAGACCAAAGGGGCTTGTATCGCAGGTGTACAGAGGGCAGCTGAGCTGTACCGCTTGATCTTCAGCAACAAGGAGACAGGGGAGCTGTCACACTTCAAGCCATCTCTGGAAAAGGTGCAGATCTTAACCTACAAGCTGAATCCAGCCAGCAAACTAGCCTGCTCTATGCGTCATCACTGACAGACTGTCGGCCGCAACTTTTTTCATTCATCTGAAGGCTGCGCAGTCTCTGCTACCTCGTCAGATGCTTGAGGAACTTCGTCAGAAGCATGAGCAACTTCGTCAGGAGCTTGAGGAACTTCGGCAGTTTCATCAGAAGCCTGTCGCTTAAACTGTTGCTGAAACTCTATCCACTGAGGGTCAGAGTCTAGGACTCTCTTCTTCTGGAACTTCTCATGGAAGACCGACTTTTCCATGCGCGACTAGCATCGTGCTTGCGAGTGGATTTGATGAGGTAGTCCTGGTAGTTATCTGGGAATTTCAGAAATGCTGGCAGATTACTGGCCCATCTCCTGCGCCCTTTTCCTTGAAGATGTGCTCAATAGCCTCCTTGCGGCCAACAGTGAACCCCTCCTGAGTACCTTCTGCATGACCGGTGTTGTGGCTCTCCACTACAGCAGCACTGACCTCCTCCCTGAAGCAGTTATTTGCACCAGACTGGAGGCTATCCAGCATGTCTCACTCTTCCTGGCTATGGAGGCTAAATACGACAGCCCACTTCCCGACCATTAGTAGATCTTTGGGGTCGACCCTCGCCCTTTGGAGAGCTAGAATAACAGGACTGTTGGTTTGGGCCACAGGTAGGTTGAGTGCCCTGCCCTGGGTACTGTCAAACTTCCGGTAGAGCATCCAAGTCATGAGTTCCTTTGTACTACGAGCTGGCACTCCTTTCGCTATGATGGCCAATATCTCCGCATCAGACGGAGGTGTAACCTTGGCTCGCTCGTGGATAATGTTGATGTCACAAAGCAGGCCTCGGACCCTGTCACAGTGGGACAGTGCATGCCGTGGCTGTCGTGCTGACTGTCGTGCCGACTTGTCCTGCTGCCTATAGACAATCTGCTGGAGAACTTTACCAAACATGGCAGCCATTTAAAACCTCTATATAGCCAGACCTTAAACATGCTGCAGTATGTGCAACATCCAGATGGGGCCATTGAACCCGCGACATCACACCACACTGATCCTCGGAAGGACTGCATGATGGTCATTCGACCCAGTATACACGATGAGAACCCGTTGTCCGCTGCTGGGAAGTACATCGATTTTGCAATCTCAGCACGGATCCATGTGGAGGCCATGCTATAGACTACAGTTTAAAGCTACTATATAGCTGCCCCAGCGACGGATATGTATGAACCAGAGTCTTATGAAGAACCAGTCGAGGATATAGATGATGAAGACTATGAGGAGGAATATGATGAGGATGGTTATGATGCAGGCGACTACGATGTAGTGGAGACCGCGGGTGAGTATGTTGATGTAGAGCCTGAATCCCGCAAGCTAGTACAAAGAGTGAAAGGAATCTATCGCACTTACGTAAAAGGTTCTATCGGTCCGCTAGCAGCAGTTGGGGCTCTGATCGCTCTGGTCACAATGAAGGCTGGCGAGATGGTCCACAGGATCACCACCAATGCTCTCCATCGGGTGGAGAAAATTTCTGAAGTCATAGTAGCGATCGCCTCAGGAGTAGGTACGTTCTTTAGAGTCGCAGGCCCTTGTCTACCATATGTTGCCATAGCGCTCATGGCTATCTGGGCCGCCGAACATTTAAGCCATACTATATATGGATGGCATCTCTGTACGACCTGGTCAAGTCCCTTAACTTCCGAGGGTTGGTCGATAAACTACTGTTCAGTGAGGATCCAGCAGAGATTAGATGCCAGTGTATGGAGGTGTTTGAGGAGGTCTTCAGCGATGGTTGAATGAATGATGGCCGTTTGTTCCTCTGTTTAGAGTTCACCCAGGCCGTGCATAACAGGACGGGAGTGGACGGCAGTGATGAAATCCGGGAGTTTATCAACCGTCTTTCTTGAGGAACTCTACTATCAGCCTGGTGGATATTACCATGAGCCCCCTCAACTACTCGAGGCTGCACGTCTCAAGGGCCACAACTTAACATTGGAGACAGTTAGCCAGTGGCTCAGCCACCAGGTGATGAGGCAGATTTACAGACCTCGTTCATAGCACATCAGGCATGGCCATTTCAAGGAAACTGTCCCGAACAGAGTTCACCAGGCGGATGTTCTATTCCTTCCACACGACTCGGTTGGTCGTAAGACCTACAAGTATGCCCTCACCATCGTCGATGTCGCCAGCAGGTACAAGGTCGAGGTTGGAGCCTGCTATAGCGATATACGTGGAGTCAGTGTCCATCTGCAGGTACTCAACACTGTCACGAGCTACGCAGCAATCGAGGAAGTCGTAGTAGAACTCCAGCATTCGCAGATTCGCGGTGCTCATAAACGGCTATCCCCACCAGGAAGGGCCTTTGAATAGTGATTCTCGGCTTTGACTCTGGAGCTCGTATGCATCACGGAGCTCCGCGAGATCTTTGAACCATGCACCACGCAGGGCCTTGTCTACCACGCCTTCATCCTTCATGAAGCTGGTGTTGCTATGGGGCTCTAGGGCCTCGATGAGCTTCCCGTAGGCACTGTTGCCGAGGAGTTTGAAGAGATCAGCCAGGACCAGTTTGCTCTTATCTACATCTCCCAAGCGGCGGGCCTCCGTAACATTCGCCACGAACCACTCGAATGGGCGCTTGGCCTCATAGTCTATGGTGCGGTATACAGCAGTGATCTCCAGGCCATTGGTTATATACCACTTGAGTGTCGGTGCGTACAGCAGCCGCTTCTTGCCAGAGAGGGTGCTGACCAGCTTCTGGGTGGTGGGTCGCTTCCGCCCTGGGCGCTCTAGATATGCCTCTACCAGGATCTCACGGTTATAGAAGAGCGGGGGCATTTCCTCGAACTTTGCCCACAGAGCCTTAGAGACCTCTATATCCACCTCAGCAAATCCAAACCAGCGGTCTGCTAGGAGCCCCTCCTTAAAGCTGGCTACACCACTGGCACCGGACCAACGTCGCACTGTCTCCTTACCACAGGGCATCTCTTTGGCCATCGTTGACAGGTACAGAGCATTTGCGTCGTAGCCGAGTAGACGTTGGCAGACCCGCTCACTCTGGCGGATGCATGTCACACCTGCCTCATGGTATCTGGTGAACATGATGCTGGGCCCTCCAACAACCGCATCCTTCAGCATCTCATAGGCCTCCTTGCCCGGACAGTAGAGGCTAACATCCGGCATGTGCTGAGTGGTTCCACATAGGAGGTACTGCAGTGGCACACCTGGGAGAGATACCACATCTTTGAGGACGTCTATTTCTCATTCTGTGTAGAACTCCCGCATCGGCAATAGGGCTTCGATGAATGGACTGACGTCCAGGTTGTTGTAGTGTCGCAGCCAGTCGGCGAATCTCCGCATTCCATGCCCACTGAATGTCTGGTTACATTGTTCTCACTCTGTTCGCGTCAAGGGGTAGCCACCCTTGAGCTTAGATGTCCATGCTGAGTAGTCAGGAAGCCCTGGATAGTTGAGCTTCTCATGTGTGTCAAACCATTCATATGGGAGCCAGCTCTTCTGCTGTGTACACCCGTAAGCTTTGACCCATACCTCGTACGAGACTCCTGGCCCGAGGTAGTTCAACACATTGAGAAACCGTAGCTCAGGTGTTATGAGGAACATGGTCTGACTAGCCTTCTTCATGACTTTCACTGTACCTGTACTGTCAGTCAGCTCATCGACAAAGTACTTCTTGATGAGGTTCAGGTCATACCGTCCAGAGTGAACCTCAGTATAGGCACTTGGTCTCATCACTCGTTGATCAGTCGCTGCTGTCGCTTTGGGAGCTTGTCCAGGTCTGTCGGTATGTACTCTGCCCTAACCCTTGTCCGGATAAGAGATGCTCGCCATTGGATCACCAGCATGAACTCTCTGATCAGTTCTTCGGCATCAGGATTGCAGAGGTGAGTGGGCTCACTCGTGGAGCCCTCTAAGGAGCAGCCAACTGACACAGAGATAGGTATGTGAGTACTCTCGATCACGAGAGTCTCCGTAGGATGAGTCTTGATACCATCTAGGAGTGCTTCGAAGTCGTAAACTATGAAGTGTGGGTATGGGACAGACCGAACTTGTTTAGGGACGCTTGGACAGCGTTTTATACAGCACTCACACTGTACTACAAGCGTGCATCCAGACGATCTCAGTTTCTCCGCTCTCAGGACTGTTTTGCGGTATCTTTGTTCGGCATCCTCACCTCGCTGGTGTTGTGGACACCCATGCCAGTGACAGCCATGGAACTGGTAAACGGTGTTGGTGGTCGGATCATAACCATCTACGGGAGCACCCTCAATCCAACGCTCTCCACTGTGCCCACACTCTACATGGTGTATGTGTACACCTCTATTTCTCGACTCATACTCGATCCAACGTGTAGCCGCTGAACTGGATGGCTGGGGCGGATAGAAGGCTTTCTCATACGCAGACTGTGGCGCCTCATCCTTCTCGCCAGGACACATGTACAGCGATCAACATGGGATTGAGGATGGCATGCCTGTGTAAACCTCTGCTGAGCGTGACTGCAGACTAGTGTATGTGCCAGCTTGGATATGTTCTTGATGTAGAAGGCGTGGTGGTTCCACACTCTGATGGTCATGGTGTCACGGTAGTGAGCCGCTTGCCTGATCAAGTGCCAGGTGCCCTCTTCAGTTGGTTCATACACACGAATCCCGATCTTGGCGAAGAACTCTACCTTGTCCAGCTGATCCAGCGAGGTCTTGGGGACATCCGGTAATGTCACTGTCATGCCGTAGAACTTTGTGGCAAGCTCTCGTGCAGGAGCTGTACTTGTATCAGCTCTCATTCCTCGGTGGACTGCTAGACATCTCCAGAGACACATGTTGTCCCTGTAGGTGTCGAGGGCAGTCATACTCTTCTTCTGTCGTTGCCAGTCTGGGAGGGGGCCTGTCCCAAGTAGAGGTTAGCGGTCGATGACAGCCCTGACATCAACGTTGATTGATCGAACGAAAGCCCACCTGGTGGTGGGTCGATCGATATTTTTTGTCTGTGTCGAGGCGGGCTTGCGCTTTTCTACCACCAAGTTCTGAGTTGCTCCTATCGTGTTCAGCCATGGGCTCCCTGGAGCATTCTTGTGGAAGAGCATCACCCTACCGTCTTCGATGTGACGGATGCGATAGGTATGGGTGTAGTGGAGGTAGAAGGCGTTCTGGACAGTCTGCTGGATCTTTTGCATGATCTGACCTGTGCGGTCTCCTTCTAGACCTCTGAATAATGTCCAGCGTACTGACCGGCATCCTCTATCCTCTGTCTCCCTTTCGCCGAGACGCTGGTCGAGAATGTGTTCACCTTCTCGCCTCATGCTCCTGGCTACGGGTTCAGACCTCAGCCCCCTCATCACTCGGTTAGTGATCCTGTGTAGGAGAGGTAAGCGCTCCAGTGGATGGTCCGCCCTCCGCCTCACTACAGTCTTGGCTCGCCAGCTAGCAGTCACCTCCTCGTCCATTTGATGAAGCTCCCGTATCCACTGCGCTTTCTTGTGGGGATTCCAAGGATCATCTTTGGTATGCGCTGGAAACCTTCCCGTTTTCATTGCTCGGGAGAGTTGCTTCTGCCACTCCTCGGCACGGACCTGTCCGATCATCTGGAGCAGGTCGGCTTTCTTGACCTTAGGGTGGCCTCTAAAGCCGAATTGCTTTGCAATAGCGCGAAGCTGTGCAACAGTAATCATGGTGTATGTGCCTGTGGATACCTGTCTCTAATTGGGCGTTCAGACCCTATTATGTGTGGGGATCACAAGGCGATCAGTACCTGTGGGTGGCCCATCGTGTCATGTGATACCGACGGAGACTATGTGTGAGAGAGTTTATGCTTATATTGTACCGAGAAATCACTTTATTCTCGTCGTCATTGGTACCAATCAGGACCGGAATGAAGCGAGAATTTCAAAGCTGTTTACCATTTTGAAATCGGACCAGAAATGACCGAGTTATCCACAAGTGCTAATAGTGAGATTTGAACCTGTGATTTTAAGTTTGCTAATAAGTACAAGGATTCAACGCATTAACTACCTCGGCCATGTATTGGTAATTAAATCAGATAAGTTATGTGTTCTCATTGCTGCGCTACATGTGTGAGATGTGGTCGATGTTCAGGAGCTGATACGTGGGAGTAGTGCGTGCATTGAGAGGTTGGTGGGCGAGGATCACTGGATTATTTCTTGTTTCGAAGCGAGAATTTCAAAACTGTTTACCATTTTAAAATCGGGCCAGAAATGGCTGAGTTATCCACAGATGCTAAGAGTGAGATTTGAACCTGTGATTTTTAGTTTGCCAATAAGCACAAAAAAAGAGAATCCAACACGTTAACTACCCCCGCCATGTATTAGTATCATTGCTACGCTACATGTGTGAGATGTGGTCGATGTTCAGGAGCTGATACGTTGGAGTAGTGCGCGCATTGAGACGTTGGTGGGCGAGGGATCACTGCATTATTTCTTGTTTCCCCTCTTGTTCCAACTCGGTAGCAGCATCCACATCAAAACTGCAAACCGTTTCTAAATAATTCATATACTTGAAGAGTTTGTCCATCGCTATCACAGTCATCGGATAATGTGTAAGGCATGTTAGTGGAAATTACGAGTGGAATGTTGTGATCCCTGAGCTTCTCCTCCATTTCTCAAGATTACGATCTGCATAGTTGCCCATATCATGCAATGGCTCGGGTACTTTTTCTCGTCGCGCCGCACAGCCTACATCATGCATGCATGACCATAGCTCTTCAGGCCAGCCCATTGTGTGTAATATTGTTTGTAGATAAGCGTTTACACGTAGTTGAGTGTTTAGTGTATGATCGCCGGTATACCAATGGATGCTGCGTCTAATTAGGTGTTAATGCTTAGCAGCTACCATTCTTGACTTTCAATGACTGTGCGAGTTGGTCTTGATGTGATGTCTTACGAGTAAAGGGTAATTGTAGACATGTTTACCTTTTGCTAATAACGAGACTTGAACCTGTGATTTTACAATTTTAAATGTGAATGATACAACGCATTTACTCTCTCGGCCATGTATGTGTTACTAAATATAGCTAATAAGTTATGTGTTCACAGGTTACTGTGCTATCAGTACTCTAGATCTTGACGTCATTTCGAGATAACACATATGAGCCATTTCACAACTCAGAGATAAAATTACTAAGCCACGTGCCAGTATTGTGAGAGAGTGTATGCCTATATTGTACCGAGAAATCACTTCATTCTCGGCGTTCTTGGCAGCGATTAGGACCATTTTAAAATTGGACCAGAAATGACCGAGTTATCCACAAATGGTAAAAGCGAGATTTGAACCTGTGATTTTAAGTTTGCTAATAAACACAAAACAAGGATCTCACGCCTTAACTACGTCGTTCTCATTGCTGTATTGCTGCGCTTATCAGTCCCTCTAGATCTTTACATCACTTCGCGATAACGTATATATTATAGATTGTAATTTTGTCGTTACCAGTGTGTTATTGATCTGTTTGCTATTATTGCACAACAATTAGTATCATTATTTGTAATCTAATTATCGGTTCTCCGTTGGCTCAGTTGATAACAGCGCTGAATTCTAATAGAAAAACCATGGTTCAAATCTCTCAAAAGACCTCATTTAGATGGTACCAAGTTCGAAACGGTACACACTAGTGTAGGGGTACAATGACAGGGTACAATGACAAAAAATAGGAGCAACGGAGAACCGCCCAAAAAAAACTGTAGAGAGAGAGAGGCCGGCGATAATAAGTGGGGGTTCTCCGAAGAGGTAGCGTGGGAATTTTATTTTATTTATTTTATTTATTTTTATTTTTTTGTTTCATGACAGTATTACTCTTTGCCCGTCTTTACGCGAGAAGCATGACATCACGTCAAGACCTTGGCTCTAAATGGGCGTTCAAGTACTGTGATACTACCTCCCTCTCAACAACCTATGCCCCAGGGATTGAGAGGGTGGTGGGGGCCACGGATCACCAAACGGCAGCCAGTTGAGGGAGGTGGTATCATTTTAATCATGATACTACTACTTGGCTACATCCTCCTTGACCAAGTAACTCATTGGAGACCACGTCAATGGACCACGTCTCCATATCATGCGGTGGAGAAAATCTACAAGCTGGACTACAGGCCCAACCTCCAGTTCTGGGCGCCATATTGTAGTAGAAGACTGTTCCCATGTATATCCATGGAAACTCTAGCCAATAATCAACTCAAACTGGAGAGGCAGATGAGAGTCTTGACGAGTACCACACGGCTGCAAAGCTCGACTATGTGGCATTGGTAGCTTAAAAGATGGCAGAGGCCATAGAAGTGGTGGTTGTCAGCAGGAATTGTGTTCTACGTGTGCTCAAGCTGAATACCATCGGTTATCTGTGGCCTGGATCCGCTGGTACTGTTACTCTACATGTAGGATTCGTTGTCTAGAGCCTGCACATTTTAGTTCCTGGTCATTCTCATCATGCCAGACGTGAAGTCGATGGAGACGTCATCATTAAACCATCAAGATGTTCAGTATACACCCAAAGGCACAGCTCTTCTCGCATCATGGTAGTGTTCATGTGTGTGCTCTCGAGGAGCGAGAAAAGTGGCACTGCAACAGGCATTTCTACATTTGGTTCTAAGCTGAATTATGTGATTTCCTCATTACACCCCACTGTTTAGTACCCTTTCCCCTTCGCATAGTAGGCAGGTCCCTGAGCCAGTGGAGCCAGGACTCCGTACTCATCGTTCACATAGTGGTGTCTAGGGCGCTATTGGGCTGCACAATCTCCCACCTGCACACAACCTGCGGGAGCTCTACATCCTTCCCCGCAGTGCTCTCGAGCTCGAACATGAGCGTCATGCTCCTAATCTCATGGATCTGTCCTGAGATAGCGAAGTCGATGTACTCCCCCGTCACGGAGGGGGAGGGGGGGGGGTGTTCTCATCATGGATACCAGGTCAAATGACTGCCAGGCAGTCCTTCCTTGGATCTGTCTGATGTGAGGTCGTTGGTTCCACCTCTCTGTCTGGATGTTGTACATGCTGCTTCGTGTTTAAGGTATCTCTATATAGACAGATTAAACACCGCTGCACTCTCGTAAGAGTAAGCCTACAGCCAGGCCTGTGGTAGTTGGGATGGCGCCAGCAGGTATGAGGATATCATCTATTACATGAATAATGGGACGAATGCGTGGTCCTGAGGAATGGTCCAAAGGCTATAGGTGTGGTCTCTGATGGGTTTATTTTGGTCCAGAACTGCCTTTTTATAACTACTGATTGGACGTTGTTGCTGCCTATGGTAGTAACATCCCCCAGTTAAATAGTCTCAAAATAGTCAACATAATGTATATTAAGTGGTAGAGACATACAGTTCGTACAACTTGACCGACTATTAAGCGTTTAGGACGGACTCAATTACGTAGTTGATTATAACGTCATATGATTGGTCGAAAGATTGTATTCCTCTATTGCGTCCTTACAAGTGCTTTATTATTATGAATAACTCTAGTAGTAGGCCCCAGTACCGATCATAATAAATATCAGTATTGCTTTTGGTACAAGTGAGTACACAATGGTCCCTATGCAACGCTGCACCTACAATATGAGCATGTCGGGAAGTAATAGATAATGTCTGGCTAAGCGTATCTGTGTGTTCATATTTTGATCTCTCTTGACTATCGTTATAATGGTAAATCCGGCCAAGACTGCCTCTGTATTATTCTTGAGGAATGTCTATTTTCAGGCCAGTAGAAAACAACTTTTGAAAACTTACCACTGGAATGACTGGCTCGGTTGCCGAACCAGTTGTTCCAGTATCAAAATTTAAAAAAAAAGATTACCTTCTCGTGGCCTGCAAATGGACACTGACTAAGCAAAAATTTAGATTTTCTAGACCATTAACCCTATAATCGGAGCTGGTCAAAAATCCACAACTATTTTCCTAAGTTTCAGTGGTATGTTTAAAAAAACCATCCAGTCTTCTCTTGACCAGCAAATGTTCATTCATTGAGCATATATTTAAATTTTCTTGGGAAATCTTGACAAGTTAAATGGTTAATTGAGAAAATTAGCATTTTGAGCGCTTTGAGGCGCTGATGACACAAGAATGGTTAACATTCACCATAGCTCGTCATCAGGACATGGTGAGTGTGAGAATCTGAGATGCTTAGATACTGACACTAAGGTTTCTCAGAATGAATTTCGACAGATGACTGTAAATAATGAATCACATGCATTTTTACAAGCAATAAGCCTTAAAGGATATCACAAACTAGATTTAGATTTCGATAAAAACCATAAAAAATAAAAAATGTAACATTTAAAAAAATTTTAAATAGATTTGACAAATTTTCATAAACTCTATCTATATTAAAATCGAGCTTAAAATTGTCAATTTGTGACCTACAAAAAAATCACGATGTGACGTCATCGCATGATTTTTTTTTTTAACCACGTGTTTTTACATTAGCCTACGCCCACATGTTTTCTGATCAGGAGAAAATGGCGTTTTATAAAGTAGCGAAGCTTGAAACAAGCTCTGCTTCAAGTTCTTGTTTAGCCGAGACGAGCGCTTCCCGGGCATCTCATTATACTAAAATCGACTACGAGGACATCTGTGCAAATCATCTACTGTATATATAAACTTTGCATTTTCCGACGAAGAATGAATAACTTGTTCAATGAATACTGCGTATTTCGAATTACTGTTATGCTGTTCGAGGACGTGCGTGATGCCATTCTTTTGCCTGTAAACTTGCGGCATGCCCTACAGTAGAAGAACTCATTTCTAACTATCCCCCGCCCATTTCTAGCTATGCCCCACCCACTTCTAGTAAAGTTAATTTCGAACGCGTATTTGGAATCCATTTGAAACTTGACACCCGAATTCCCAGAAACAAAATTTCAATGTATCGATACAGTAAGCGTTTTAAACTAATTCGACTGGAAGTCAAATTAATTTCAAAATGTTCAATAAAATACTTATTGAATTGTAAATTAAACAAATACATACAATTCTTTATGATGGACTATTGCCACCTTCATCACGGACATACGTCATTTTGATTGTGATGTCAGTAAACAGATAATGTTATGGAGGAATCCAGGTATAGTTATCCCCGCCAATCTCTAGCTAAGCTCCACCCACGCTTCAACCGTGTTGCTATTGATCGATCCCTGAACTCCCTGACTATCAATTTCCAGAAACATATACAGGCAACCTGTTGAATATTTTGAAACTAATTTGACTGGATGCTGTTGCTGCATTGTGCTATGCCATATGGAAGCAACAGCTCCCGGTAAAATTGGTTTCGAAATATTCAACAGCATATTTAGTAAATAGTAAAGACATACAATTCGTACAACAACCCTTATAGTCCGTCATCAATTAAGCATTCACGATCACCTAGCTACGCCATTCATGGCGTAATTGATTATGACATCAGCCCATGCGTCACGTAGTTGTTTGTGACATCATATACTTGATGGATAAACTGGAATGCTCCATTAATTATGACGCCAGATACAGATCGGATCCCTCAATTAAAGGTCAATATGTGAATATGAATACATGTTATATATGTATAACATGCTCTTATTCGAGGAGAACCAGAAATATTCCTGCGTATATACTGATAATCGTGATGGGCCTCAAAATATCAAATATTACCAATGGACCTTTCCAAGTTTACCCATCCATCATATGACATCATAATCAACTACATGACGTGTAGGATGACGTCATAATCACGACGTCCTGAGAGATTCGATATAGTCCGTCTTTAACGCTTAATAGTCCGACATGTTGTATGAATTGTATGTCTTTACCATTTACTAAAATATTCTGATGAATATTTTGAAACTAATTTGCCTGGACGTTGTTGATGTCATAGGCAGCAACAACGGCCAGTCAAATTAGTTTCAAAATATTTAACAGCTTATCTGTATAGTTGCCTGGAAATTGATATTCAGGGAGTTCAGGGATCGATCGATCCCAACACGAGCGAGGTGTGGGTGGAGCTTAGCTAGTGACGGGCGAGGCATAACTAAAACTGGAAAGATCAACTGTGACGTTGCTCTAATACCGACAGTATAGTAATCTAATGTATGTTTGATTACTGTATTCTTCTGCTGTAGTAGTAAAAATACCCTACAACTAAAACCAGTCTTTCGCTGTGTCTTGTCCTCAGCCAAAATATTTAGCTTCCTCGGATCCATCCTTGATTTGCGTGTACCGAGTACTGCTTTCTTGAGGTCACTCGGGACACGCTTAAAGGAACAGAAAAGGGAAATAACAAATGATGTTTATTGGTAATTTCATACAATATTAATTAAACTACCATCGGTAAAAAAAATTGAAATCAATCGGTATTATTTGAGAAAAAGCATTTACTAAATCTACGAGCCCTTAAAGCCGAGAATCCATGTATGCGTATTCCGTCTCCGTAATCCGTCTCCGTCTCCGTCATCCGTATTTTTTAAATCCATGTATGCGTCAGGTGACGATCACCTGATCCGTAAAACGTATCCGATTTAGTGAGTATGCAATTTAAAGCTCGCTCATTTGCCATACCTTTCTAGGGAACAGTAACATAGGCATATACAGATACATTCTTGTTCCCGTTGTTGTTAGTATTCATTATGCCAGCTTCACTATCGAAGATTCTGCAACTAGAGTGCGATCAAGACGAAGATGAATTGATGCTTCTATCATTGATGTATTTACAACAACAGAAGAATAAAAAGCCTAGAAAACATCGATGGTGGGTGAACAAACTAATTCAAGAGAGAAACTCCTTTGGAACATTTTACCATTTGGTTAAGCAGCTGGATTCTGATGAAGAAAGCTTCAAAACCTACTTTCGTTTAACAAGAGAGCAATTTACGCAAGTGTTGCATTTCGTTGGGCCTCATTTGTCAAAAAAACACATAACAAGGGAACCAATATGTCCTCGACAACAACTAGCTATATGCATAAGGTAAACAAATTTAACGTTCAATAGAAATTTTTTTATTTTGCAAAGTAATACTGAATTGCATAATTTATTTTAGTTATTGAGTGTTTAGGCATGACATTGCCACACCGACAACAGTAGAAGTTTATTCATCACATTGTATGTGCTGATTAAATGGTATGTACGATTGTTGTTGTGTATGCATTGGCATGGCTTGTTGTAGTGGTTGTGATTGTGATTGTGTCGGTAGTTGTTGATATTGGGATGCAGGCATATGCTTAACTGCATATTGTTGTGGAGGCTGCTGTGTATGATTTTCGTTTTCAAAATTGTATAACAACTGTGAAATTTGTATTTTCATCAGTCCCCGTTGTTGTTTTGTTAATTTCTTGGCACGAAGAGCACATGACTTAAAGAAGAGATCCTCTTCGTCCATCTCAACTTCCCTTTGTGATAATTTATCTATATCAGCACGTCCCCTTTCCAGGTTTTCGTTCATTTTCATTGCCATTTCTTCAAATTTACCACCGCCAGCTTTTGACTTTGCGTTTGTTCGACACTTCGTTACTTTACCAGCCGAGATTGGTTTTACATGAGTATTTAAAGATAAATCAATACTTTGCGAGGATGTTCCCTCACCGCCTTCACGGCCCTCACACGTAGCAAGCGATGGTCTGTAAAATAGCATATAATGACAACATCCATGAAATTGAAACAAAGCAGATAAGCAGTTTCTGAGAAATACATTGATCGGGATATTGAACCAATCCGCATCCTTTTTAATTATATCCGGAACATAAAGCAAAACAATGCAACCCTCTGTCAATCTTTCTAGTGCTAGAATTTACTGCCCCCAGCTTACTCCCGTCACTTTTAATACCTTCCGCCAACCATGTGTCTTCATAATTTATCGTTAATGAATTAATTAATAACCAATCATTTATTTGCAGGTTCCTAGCAACTGGGGAAACATTCAAGTCATTGGCTTACAGCTGTCCCGTAGGGGCATCGACAGTTGGCAAGACCGTTCCTCGTGTATGTCATGTGATTTGGGATACTATGGTCGAACAGTACATGCGGATGCCTCAAAGCCATGATGATTGGCGATTAATTGCTGAGCAATTTAATGATAACTGGACCTTTCCAAACTGTATTGGCGCGATCGATGGAAAGCATGTGGTTATACAGGCACCACACAACAGTGGATCAATGCACTTTAACTATAAGAAGACATTTTCGATAGTTTTACTCGCATTGGTGGATGCAAATCTAAAATTCATTTGTATTGACGTTGGCTCATATGGACGTAATAGTGACAGTGGTATATTTTCAAGATCAAATCTTGGCAGATCTCTGTATAATAATTTGTTAAACATTCCTCCAGATCATTCATTGCCTGGAGGTCATGATTATGGCGTTATGCCCTATGTCATTATTGGTGATGAAGCATTTCCGTTGCACAAGCATTTAATGCGACCATACCCAGGTAAAGCTGCATCACGAGAGAAACAATTTTTCAATTACCGGCTCTCTCGAGCAAGGCGAATTGTTGAGAATGCTTTTGGTGTGTTATCTGTCAGATGGGGAGTATTTTATACTCGAATGGCTGTACAACCAGATACAGTTATGAAAATTGTAAAAGCCGCCTGTTTACTGCATAACATGATTCAAACGCAGACGACATCTGCTGCTACAACACAACTGCTGCATGATTATGACCAGGATAATTGCGATGGAATCCAAAATTTAACAGGATTCAGAACACGAGGAACCATAGAGGCTATTGATGTGAGAGAAAGATTCAAACAGTATTTTATCAATGTCAACCCGCTATCATGGCAGACCGCACTTGTAACAAGGGGTGAATTTACTGAATGAACACACTATCGTTAAACACTTACGAGAGACTTTCGTTCAAATAGATGCTATCATCCTCAGAACCACTGGCCATGTCATCATTGTTTGCGATTACACTGCCTTCATTGTCTTCCGGTATTTGGAGATTGCTGTCTGTGCTGAAAATTCAATTTGATGAATATTAATATAGGCCTAAAATACAAGGTCGCAATTTCACATCTTTTCATGTCATAACAACACATCTTGCTGACGGTGCATATAGAAAAAAACACATGCACTTTTCAACATTAATAAGTGTATCCACAGTATCCTCTGCATCGCCTTCCTGGTGAAAGTATCGAAATTATTAACAACCTCAATAAGGAAACGCACGCACGCACGCACGCACGTACGCACGCACGCACGCACGCACGCACGCACGCACGCACGCACGCACGCACCCACGCACCCACGCACGCACGCCCAGACACACGCATAGAGTATTCCTTACCTCACCTGTTTTCTGCATTGTGATTATCCAGGAATTTCATCTGCTCATAATATGCCCACTTTACGGCTTTCGATGCAGCTTGACCACTAACTTTCGATGTGTAGCCTCTTCTCTTCCTGATATATACATCTCGGATCGATCGCCATTCCGCTTTGCATAGATCACCTGGAAATATATAACTTAGAAAAATAGAGATAGTTGGGCCCTCCACCACTCTCTCAGATTCCCTCCCCCATCACCTCAATCCATCCACCCAACCTTCTCTTACCATCTCTCTCCTCTACCTCATTCATCCTATTGATCTCTACTCAATCAATTCATCTCTCTCTCTCTCTCTCTCTCCCTCTCTCTCTCTCTCTCTCTCTCTCTCTCTCTCTCTATCTTTCTCTCTACCCCTCGCCCCCTCCATCCCGCGCTCTCAACCCTTCCAACCTTCCTATCCTCCCTCTCCCTCTTTCCTTGCATCCTGGCCTTACTTCCTCCATCCAGTCTCTCTTGCTCTACCTCATTCACCCACTCCATCACTCGCTCCATCCCTCCATTCACCCACTCTGTCACATTCTCTCCCGCCATTCACCCCTCTCTCACACCCACCTCTACCATACTTCTCTCTCGCATGCACGTCTGGTTATTGATTGGACCTACCTGTATATCCAGATATCCCCATGGCTTTAGCTATGCTGCTCCAGGTATTGCTAATAAAGATGTTGTCTCTGTACTCGGGCAGCTTGGGATTATACAATGATGCATGGTTCCGCACCAATTCTATTAATTTATCAGTCTCCTCACTAGTCAGTTCACGACGAGGCACATTCACCTTTGACTGATATACAGGTACATAGCAAGAAAGCACGTGACATGCACGAATTCTTCTCAGGAAACCCTTTTCTAATGACGTAAAAACGGAATACCCCATCCGTTTCGCATACGTCTCCGTAAAAAATCGCTCCACGACCGATTTTTTTAAACTACGGAGACGGACGACGGAGACGGATTACTGAGACGGAGACGGAGACGTACACATGGAATTCACAAACCTTTATAACGTTGTTTCGATTTTTACGGAGACGGAGACGGATGACGGAGACGGATTGCGGAGACGGAATACGCATACATGGATTCTCGGCTTAACTTGTAGCCAATTAGTGACTTCGCTGGTGCTTCTCACTCCGCATAGGCCTACCTGAATATAACGAAAGCACACCTGAATATAGTTTTGTAAGCGGTATGGATAGTATTCTCTATAGGCGTCGATGTAGAGCGATTAACTCAATACTGCTAATTCACTATTGATCCTTTTGAAAACGTTATATTTGAAAGTCACTTTTTCCGGTTGAAGCAACACGTTTCGGTCAAAATACACTGCTGGTTTCCAACGTCGCAATATGATGCCTACTGAATATTTTGAATTCGTGTGTCTGAATGTAGACCCTGTCTCTGGAAACAACGGCTTTCACTCAAATTGTTTTAAAACTAGACAATAATTACTTGTGGGACATAGTGGCTAATCAGCTTAACGCGAATATAACTGGGCTTATATGACTGGATGCAGCCGGTATTATTTATTCGCCCGGCATACACCAGAGCGCATAAGTCCACCTGCGTCACTAATCGGTTCCCGCCAGAATGATATAAATGGTATTTAGCTGCATTTTTCTAATTATGCTGATTTATTTATGTTTTCACTGAAGGGGGTAGGCTGATTATTATATAAAGCTGCCATTCAAGCGCATATGTTAGTTCCCTGATCCTTTCCGTTAACATATTTATGCAATGACGTCCTCTCCTTGCTTTCTGGTGATCTAATACATATTAGAAATATTGTATACAAAAGACCCATGACGTTTTCAATTTCCAATGTGTAATAGACATTCAATTATCTTATTTTTCAGGTAATTCTACTGACCATACACTATTTTGATTCGCCAAAATATACAACAACAGAAGTTCAAAGCGAGCCAATTCCCTTCCCCGTTGTCTCTGTATGTAGTCTTCGCGGCATTGACATAGACACACTGGAACAATCATATACCGAAACTGCTCTTAAGTATCGGTCTAGACAATCAAATGAACATCTCTCTGATATGTTATATACGTTCATGAGAGAGTGGCAGGCCAGTAACATCAATTCATCATCGACTGACCACGCGTCTTATGCAGGAATGGAGGCTCATTATGCCGCTCAATATACTGTACTAACTGGATATCTTAATAGTCTGAACCTCTCGATGCCTGATAGAAGATACCTATTGAAACAAACTTTAACACCAGAAACATTTTTTGGTCTATTTGGCCATGCACTGATACCTTACAGTACCAAGAAAGAGCAATTCATTGCAACGTGTCACTTTCAGTATCGCGAATGCAGCCATATCAACTTTGATATGTTCTTTAGTCCTTCTTTCTATAATTGCTACAGTTTCAACGCGACGACCATCTTAGGTGAAGATACTACCACGTCATTCACAGGCCCCTATGGCGGACTATCTTTACAGTTATTTGCACCAAATGTGGATATTCTTCACCATTTGCCTGAGCAAACGCGACAGCAATTGGGCAGTACATATAATCACATCCTGAGTGGTGGTGGAGTTAGAGTTCTGGTTCATGGAGCTGACGAATGGCCAGACATTGGCAATAAGGGAACGGAGATTCCATCTGGTTTCTCAGGTTCGATGGCATTAAGTGTGGAGACGTATCAGCGTCTTAAGAGTGGTGGTAAATGCATTGACATGGCTAATATCGGGCAGCGATATACCATGACACAATATTCACAAACAGCATGTCGATCGTACTGTATCCAAGATTATATTCAAGCAATGTGCAACTGTACTCATCTGAGCTTCACATTCAGCGAGTCAATGCCATTCCCCATATGTACAGCAATTCCCGAGCTACCTTTACGTTGCTATCATCCGACAATAATATACAATGCTTCTAATGATGAGGAATGCCACGAAATTCTTGACAGATTCGTGAAACGATTATTCTGTCAGAAAGCTGTTGTTTCAGATCCATTTTTAAAAACTCATCTGAGTAAATGTCAGTGTCCACCAGCATGTGATGTGTACAATTATAAAGCACAGGTCAGTCTTTCACGCTGGCCCACGTCACTGGACAAGCACATCATGATGCTTGATATTCTATCAAATGGATTCCTTGACTATTTTCCAGAAAAGAAAAAGAAAAAGTACTTTTCTCGGAGCTTACCGACAAACGTGAGTGGATCAGCTGCAGATATTTCGGCGAATCTCTCAGAATTTATCTCCGAAGGTCATTTCATTCGGCTTAATGTATATTTCGCTGATACGAGCGTGGTGACAATTGTGGAACATCCTAACTATGATATAATGCAGGTAAATATAAATCTGAATAGATCTGCAGTATCCACTACCCTACGATTACTAACGTTGTTTACATACAACCACTCTTCAGTTTCATAATTTACTCTAAGTATAAATATTGAGGAGTAACTTTTGCATAGCACTAAATGTTACAATAAAATTCTTGTGCCGAGAATGGCAATCAGAGCAAAACAAATAGGTACCCTATTATTTTGATATAATATGAACATTCAAATACATGTACACTAAAAGGTCGTTGGTTCGAATCTCGCCTCTACCTGGTGAGAACCAAATGTACGAAACCCTTCGTGGAGTAGATGAGTCCTATGGTCGTTGAATAATACATTAATTGCATTTCCGCATGTTTTTCGGTTTATGTGTATGTTCGTGCACGAATCTGGAACCTATTGGTCCGATTTTGTTTAAATCTCAGCGGAAGAAAGGGACGTGTCGCCATACACTAGATTTTCCCGATGGTGGTCGAAATCTAAAAATAAATACGTAAAAGCGGAATGGGAAAGTCCTAGCAATGTATCGAAAATATGTAGTTTGCATCACGTCACCAAATGATACTTGTCTGCATTAATATGATCAAGCAGATTTGTAAAAGCCGATCGATACTAGAAGTGGTGGTACGGCATGGGCAAGGGTCAAAGTATTCGGAAGCTCATACTGGTGTTTGTGTAGCTCTTTGCCAGACTCTTATTAATCATAATGTGCGATTCATCAGCATTTTCCGATCAAAAAGATCCTCAAATATTGAAACAGCGCGACGGCAGCGATATTTCAATAACCTCCATCCGTCTATTCGTCCATCTGTCCGTCCGGCTATCTCCTTTGAAACCATTTGCCGGAATTCGGACAACTTTGTTTTGTGCCCTAGCCATATGAATGCAGATTACAAGCTGTCATTTATATTTAGATACGGCCAGACCAGGAGTGGAGAGTCAAACTATCTTTAAAATTCTGTCCGCAACGCTATGTCGCCTCATAACAAATTTGTTTAGCTCCATCTCCGGCATGCATGCGTGCGTTTGTGCTTGCTTGCCTACTTGGCTGCGTGCGTGCGTGCGTGGGTGGGTGGGTGGGTGCGTGCATATCCCCAGGTCAAAAGGGTAAATTTCACACATATTCTATGAGTCACCCTATCTCCTCCAAAATCGTTCTGTTGTTATTCAGGAAATTTTGTGATACCAATATCATTGCGGATTGCATGACAACATACATGTGTGCGTGCGTGCGTGCGTGCGTGCGTGCGTGCGTGCGTGCGTGTTTGTGTGCGTGCGTGCGTGCGTGCGTGCGTGCGTGGGTGGGTGGGTGGGCGTGGGGGGGGGGGGGGGGGGGCGGTCACACATCCAAATTCCAGAAAACATTCGGTCCCTAGTAGAGGTGGGACAATAGGGGGCTGGATTTTCACCCCTCTTTTTTCCTTTGTTATGCTAATTAGGTGTCTATGACGTCATGCTGATTGATTTTGACACCTAATTGTGAAAATCTAGCCCCTGTTTTGATTGGATGTTAGATGTAGAGGATGTTCATAAGCCCCTCCCCCTCATTAAATCACTTGACTCCTGTCATCCAATGAGGTGAGCTTAAGGGTAATTAATGTAATGATTGACAAGGATTAATGTATAGCGTAAGTATCATTGACAGGGTGCAGCAGTCTGGCCTCGTCTTTTCCTGGGACCTCATTTCAATCATGAAGCCCCACCCCTTGGTAAATCAAGTGACTCCTGTCATCCAATCAGGTGAGCTTAAGGGTAATTAGCGCAATGATATGTGACAAGGGTTAATGTATAGTGTAAGTATGATTGACAGGTTATATGTCAGGACTCGCATTTTCATGGGACCTCATTCAATCACCAAGCCCCAGCACCCTTGTTAAATCACGTGCTTCCTGGCATCCAATGAGCTGTGCTCAAGGGTAATTAGCATAATGATTGACAAGGGTTAATGCATAGCATAATGATTATTGACCGGTTTCCATTCTGGACTTGCCTTCTTTCTGACTCTTGGGAGTGCATTGACTCATGGGAGATTAATTCTAAATGGTCAATCTATCATGTAAGGACAATTGTCGAGCAATTGTGGAAGATGATACTGTTAGTCCAGTTGTAAATATGGGTTTGTGGATGAGCTACCTGCAGACCCGGTGCCAGCCATTTGGTACCCGGGTAAATATTTGCAGATGGCCTTAGACACTGTGCAGGTCAAGCATGTTTTGGGGTCACATCTTTAATCATGGATATGTATTACACTGTCGTCATAATACATCATTAAAAATAGGATCAACTATTTAGGTCGCTATTGACAGTTAGTAATAGGACCGATTACATAGGTCGTTATAGACAGGTCAGAGTGGTGTAGAGTATTTATGTAGTGTGTATTTATATCATGTCGGGATATCCGATTACCACCACTGCTCATCTGAAACATGCATGTTGTATCATTCTGAATGTTTAGAAATATATTTCATATAGATGTTTTGATGGTTTCTAAATGGGTAATTATAATCACTTGTGATGGAAAATTGAATTAGCCATTTTAGATTACTGTTTGATTACGGTTGGGTGCTGTTATTACAACCAATATAGTTTTGTCATTTATCAAATCAGGATGAATAATTCAGATAAATATTCAACCTAGTTTAAAGTCACAATCTGTTTATGAGAAATAAACTGAATTTGTTACCCTTTGTAATTACCTAGAATGTATGTGACAGATCAGAGATCATGTAGGCATATGTCATGATGGCTCATAACAATTAATTATCAGGTCCAAATATAATTCTTCCATAATAAAATAACTCTGGTGGTTTAATACATGTAAGGTTAACACTCTTGTCATAAAACAAGAAATAGTTAGGAGGCAGAAAGTATGCAAGGAAAGGATGCTTGATGAGTATTGTCCAAACAGAAAAGTTTACATATTCGGTTCGAACTGCTTTAATCCAATCAAATTAGTTGTGTAGGAAAGAGAGCTATAACCAATCAAAAAGTGTAGATATTGGAAATCACCAGGAAATCCCTCTGCAACGTCATTAGGAAAGTACCTAAGGCTGTGCATGTTTTGTTTTAGTTAAGTTCCGACTACACTCTTGAATGAGATACCATCATTAGTTCATCTCCGTTTTTGATATAGTTTGTAGAAACATATTTGTTAAGCATTACTGAAATTAGTATAGAAATATCACAGACTTGATATACAGTCAAAGTTAATTGTAAGCCTGCAATACAGCTATTGGGATTTATTCAGTTATTAAAGGTCATTCATAATTTGTTTAAAGCATTTCTCGTTATTTAGTAAAATTAGGAAGTGATAAAAATTACTAAAAGGAAGACCACCTTTCCTGATCTCGACCCAACTCTAGTATTTGTGAGTGTTTATTTATTCTTTACTGAAAAGCCATTTCGGACTTTTCATAATAGATTGATCATTACACTTCTGAACCTCAGATATTTTAGCCATGACAATGTACAAGGGTCAATCTATCACGTAGGGACAATCGGTTAGTTATTACTCTAATAGATTAAATTAATAAGTTGAACTTTAAAACAACTCCAACAGCGTGTAATGATGATGAGAGTCATACAAAGTTCAGCAAATTAATTTTCAATCAAGTTAGGGAAAGAACTGCCGATTACATTTTTAATGTGCCTCGCATGTACACACAATATTCGGATTCAGGGTTTGGACGGGTTATAGGCGATGGTTCTATCATTTTTTTTTCAATTAAAACAATACGAGTCATTTCACATTTCACAATTTGTTTTAGCAAAATAAAGTTTCAGTAAATATACAGACGATAAATTATACAGATGAAAAATATACAGACGATATAATATACAGCTGATAAATATAAAGATGATAAAAATATACATACGAATAAGTGAAAATATAAAAACGAATTATGTACAAAACAAATACAAACAATAATTTAATTAAAATATAAAATGTACAAATGTTTTCGAGCAGGATCCAGTGACCTGTAAAGTTAATCGATAGCCACAGAAAACGATGTGACTGAGGTATTTCGTGAAACTGATTTTAGAACTATTATTTAAATAAAGTTTAAAATGATTAAAGTGATACTGAACCCCTAACAGGTTGGGAGTGACGATATGGTGGGGACTTTTACAGAGGCGTGGTTTGGAGATATTAATTTTCAATAATTCTACATTGTTGATAGGTCTTAAGATACCCATACCACTGGTGTTTGCGCTGAGATGGTCTGTCATGTTGACAACCATAGCATTCCAGAATTGCTAGTCTACGGATCGCTAAATTCAATAAATTTGCGAAAATAGCTGTAGCATTGTCTCTGGTAGATTAGAAAACGTTTTTGGAGTCAAGACTCAGATATTCACGTTCATTTATATCTTGCTGGAAAGTATCATGGGTATACTGTATAGCGTTCAGTTGAGGGTAAATTTCAACATTGCTGGGTGAGTCGGGCGATGTAAAACACAGGTCTTCGTAATCTGGTAGATCATTAGAACTAAACGTATCCGGCAAAGGTTCGAATCCCGAAGGCATTTCGTCTTCTTCGGCTTCTTCGTCCTGTTCTTCTTCCACATCTGTAGATCCCCGTTGAATAGTGAAATCCAATGCCTCAAGATCCTCTGGGTTATGTGATCAATAAGGTTCTGAATGGTTCAGTCTATTTCAGAATCAGAATCAGTGATATCGAGGACGTCGACAGGTTGCTTAGACGTTAATCCCAGTAATCGATTCGTGCATGTTCCCGAGAATATGTAATCCTTAGTCATTACCGCTGTAGTTAGTTTAAGCTCTTCAACCATAATAGTAATGTATAACCCACCCGATATTAACTTTGAGTTAATCTCTACCTTTAATCTGCTTAGGGTTCTGACTATTTCAAACCAAGCATCTCCATCACCCATTAACTCTAAGTTGACTCTGGAGCCAGAGAGTAAAGGCACATTACTGCATAGCCTGATTTATCTCTGCCCATTATCCGACCGACACGTATCAGACATTAATCTAATGCTTAATAACTGATCTCTGGAATGTTTGGAGAGCATGGTTTCAACCATAGTGAGTTTATCTAGATATTGACGATCAGCTGTAGAAATGTGTTTCTCCAGTATTGTGTGGCCCAACTGAGACACGTTAAAATTGATTGGTACAGCTGTTTTGTGTCTAAAACGGTTACACTAGCATAGAGTTTGTTATAACTCCGAGAATTTCATGCAAGTTCTCTTTTACAATTCTCCACGAGTCACAAGGGAATGTTACCCTCCTGAACGATGGTTTCATCTCAGTTTGACCTGGCAAAGTAAAGTACCAAGTTAGCTTGACGTACGGATATTTAGGGCTGATAGTGACCTTTAATTGATGTTTTAATTCATACATGTTATTAATCTGCTCTACTCTATCACCCCCACCCCCACCCTGTGTCAATATTGGGCATGCCGCTAGAGATGGAATATGCCGACGATGTGGACTTTATTGATGAGGAAAAGAAACCCCTTGACGAACTTCTCCCAATAGCTGCAAGCAGACTAAAAATTGGGAATCTCTTTATGAATGAATCCAAACCACATATACCTATCTACAAAGCATGAAACTCTGTGGCAACGAACCATGGAGGAAAAGTAAAATCCTGGGCTCTGCTTTGCTGTACTGCTGACATTGCTGCATGCTGCGTCATGGGGAACATAGATTTCCAGTCCTTCTGGAAGCTATGGATTCGTAGATCAAAGATGCCCTTGGTAAAAAGACTACGTTTATATCCTTGATGATGTATAACTCTAACAGCTGGGCAGCTCCAAAGGCAGCTCTAGACAAACTTGACGCCTGCCACCGCAAACACCTACACACCATCACTGGACACCGATGGCCAGAGAGCATAATTTCCAATGATGCATGATACAAGATGTGTAATACGCCGCTGCTGTCTGTAAAAGTCGCCCAGCAAAGATGGTCCATGTTTGGCCATGTGCTAAGGATGCAAGAAGACATACCAGCACAGAGAGCCTTGGAATTCACCCTACTCTGAGTCAGCAAATACAGACATAAATCTGCTAAGCATGCTACGATGTGACCTAAAAAAAGCAGGATTTGATACACTCGAGTCAAGAATGGACCTAAGAAATCTAAGGATTTTGGCTGAGGACAAGACACAGTGGGCAAAAGCGAAGAAGGACTGATTGCAGCTGTAGGATGTTTCTAATACTACAGCCGCAGAATACAGTAATCATGCATACATACTCTATCAGAGCATGTAGCCCTAAGCACAGTTTCTTCAAATGCTAGCATCATAGCTGCGAGCTTTCGAAATGTATTGCCATACATAAACAACCCTCGCTTGGTGGGTTAAACACTACCACCACACTAAACTTGCATATGTCTACTACAAATTCATCATTACGTTTCATGGCACGAACATGCACATTGTTACCAAGCACAACTGGAACATCACAACCCATAAAATATGCGGTATTCATAGTTATAATAAGTGTTGAACAAACCGTTCAAACAAAATCAAAATGTTAAAGCTTAGCAGATCAGATTTTTACAATTCTTTTATATGATCATTGGATGACAGGAGTCAGAAAACAAGAAGAGTCCAGACATGCAACTTGTCAATAATCATTATCCAATACATTAACCCTTGCACGTTTTGCATGGCGGAACGGCTGCCAGGGAGGTAGTATCACACTACTACTACCAGGGTCTGAATGCCGATTTAGAGACAAGCTTCCACAGTGATATACACCACTGATCACCATCAACCACAGAGCCGGCCTCTCTCTCTCTCTCTATTCTGTGTAGGCTCAGACAAACACGTAGTCTCTGCCAGAGTCGCATCGGCATGATGGGACCACCCATAGGGGTTTCCATCTACCTTGACAACACTCACCTGGGAGGAGGCTAAAGTGATTAGCATGTGAACCAGGGCAGACTCTGGCATGTTCACATGTTACGCAGAGAATCTGGTGCTGAGCAGGGGTCTCCAGTAGACAACCACGGCCTACCCTCTCCAACCCATAGAAGTGGCAGACAGACTTGATCCCTTCACGTGGGTGAAAGCTGTCGTAAATGTTTTTCCGCAAGGGGTCGACCCAAGGATTGTACTGTGGGTCATCCCGGAAGTGGCACTTGGCATCCAATGTGCCACTGCTGTAGACGCGGGCACGAGCAGTATGATGAGAATTATGGCTATATATGAAGATTTAAACTGAACAGAGTGAATGCCGCCGGCTAAGAAACGAGCTCTAGGACTATATGAGTCATTTGCGGGATAGTGAGTCCGACTCGCTGAAGCAGTTTAACAGCACCCTTGACTTTGGAGACATGTGACACACCATCTACCCATAGGGTGCCCTCCTGGATGTTAACAGCTTCTTCTGGTCCATCGAATGGACGACGCAGCAGGAGCTTTCCACCTGTAACCCCGATCCGGTGACCCACCCTCGTCAGGGAGACACCTTCACCTATGTGAAGGATGATCCCCGATTGTAGAGCTTTCGAACTGCCTCATCCTTTTTCACAACAGGGGAGAGGGGAGTAACCTCTATGTCAATGACTGCGGGAGGCCTATATAGGGGCAACCATGTTTGCCAGTCACGCCAGGTCCAGTGCACACAGCAGCTCACTGGTAGAGTGTCGGCTGGGACGTGATAGAGTATCTCCCAGGTGCCAACAGCAACCTATGGAAAGCTATCAGTCCTAGTCTGTTCACACCTGTAAATCACCTGTTTGACAGCCCCTCCATTAACATATATGCCAGCACGGATGGGATATCGGACGCCCATTTAGAGTTTACACTCTTATTACTCATTGACCTGATGACAACATGATATCACACCAGGAATATCTGACCTTTGCCGAGATGATGAAGAGCCAGCTACAGGGTTGCCCCTTCATGACCTCTGCACAGACAACACGAGCATTGCAAGGAGGCGAAGGAACAGTGAAGGTTCCCGATACTGGCAGGCCCTCCTGGAGGAGAGTAAGTGGGATGATGAGCCAGATGTAGTGGAGACCGCAGACGATGCAGCGGAGACCACAGACGAGGATGAGCCAGAGAGTAAGCGGGACGATGTCTTCACATATGACGATGAGCCAGATGTCTTCACATACGATGATGAGCCAGGTGTCTTCACAGACGAGGATGAGCCAGATGTCATACAGTGGAAAGAGGAGATGGTGCAGAAGTGTAAGATCAAGAAAGCCATCCAGCTGCGGACCTACTATCTTGGCCATAAGGTGAAGTTCCAGATGTCATGTGTCAGAAAGCTACTGGCACCCGACATTGTGCTGGATGACCTCGGTCTAAGAGACCTCTGTCTCGACACCAGTAAGCTGGCACGGTTCACCAGGCTCTCCGAAATGTACCCTTCTAGGACTCATGAGCAGATTCTGCAGGTGATGCAGGTTTAATCTCCAGGTATACTATGGCAAAATCAGAGTGGCGGAAGCAGCCAGAAATATACCCCTCCCTGACGGCTGATGAGGGCGGTACCATCCACGGCTGGCGACTCTAGCAGATAGACACCATCAGACAGAATCTCGGCCATGAGGCAGAAAAGTACAGCAGAATGTGCAGGTGATATAAGACAGCCTACAACGTCCTCACGCATACAACCACTGCTGCGGGTGTGATTGGAGCCAGTGCTGGGGTCGCAGCTGTGGCCAGCCTCGCTACAGTGGGGGCCATCGTCACCATCTGGCTGAGTGGCATGACACTAGCCACCACTGTCTTGGCCACGGGCTTGGGGGTGGGGCAGCTGCAGATCACAATGAGGCTTGAGAAGCATTCTAAGTAGGTGGCACTGGCACAGAGTATGCTACGGACTATCGTCGACTCTGTCAGCAAAGCTCCTGAGGATGGCCAGGTCACCGATGAAGAGTACCACAATATATTGAAGGTCCAAGCCCTGTACCACACGGAGCAACCTAAAGTGTGACAGCAATACCTCACAGGCTCCAGTAGTGTGCTGCCCATACGGTAGGTTTAAGAACACCAGTATAGATGGCCTTCCCACTAAACCTCACAACAATCATCCGGAGCCAACCGCCCCTCCTGGGTACCCTTGACTGGCCTGAGAGGTCTACTGGATGATATACCAGAGCTAACACCATTCTCCATCACAGTGGATGGATGGTCCCGAACCAGCTTCTCCGTCAACCCACGACCACTGACCAACCACCCCATCACCATCAAGGATGCGAAGCAAGCTCATACTTGGATGGCTGCTCCAAGCCTCTCATACTGGAATCAGCAGCTGCACTTTGCTGTGTGGTGTGCCACAGCAGGATGTGGAGTAAGTTCCACCCTGCTTCACTCCTATTCTGGTACTCCTGAAGCTATGCTCATCGCCAGCTCTCTCAGATTCCAAGTGTACTTCACGGTGCGACGAATCATTCATGAGCTGGGTGCAAGCCTCCCTGACACAAACGCCTTCGACCCACAGCTCAACAGTCATAGTGTCTCAGCGGCCAGCAGACTACAGAGAAAGTTCAGCACTCACCCAGACTATCGGTGGCATGGTGGTGACAACAGCAGTCTAGGGGTTATGTACGGTGACCCGAGATGTGACTACTCATGATTCCCGTATCGATCCCCCACCGCGCCCCCCCCCCCCCCAACGAGTAGGCCATCGGAAGACAGCGACATTCACATTCGATCCAGACTCCGATACTGGAGCGCTGGTGCAAAATATGCACATCACTGGCTTGCGGCAGGACTATCCAGATGTGTGGAAGCACTTTGTCCCACACACCACCTCAGGCCTCAGACCAGCATGGATCGTTCAGATCAACCAGTTCCTGGAAGCACTGTGCTACTGCCTCCTTATGGCATAGACCCAGCTGCGGCATTCCATAGATGGTGTCAGCGGAGCAGAGGTCCAGGCCATGTTCATCAGTCTCGTTGAGGATATGATCATCGTGGCAGACCCCAGTAGTCTTATTGCTAAGTTCCAGCAGGGGTTGCAGAAGGCCAGTCGCAAACTTGACTTTGCTATTTTGCCACACCTATGGTTGATTCTGAGCAACATGATCGTGAACATCGAGGACCTCTAAATCAGGGGCTATAACAACATGATAGTTGAGAGGAGTTCCCCCGGTGTCCACTTCGGCTTCAACGCTGCCATCAACGCACCTATGCATAGTACGAGCCATACAGTCGTTCGAACCCTGACACTGCAGCCAGTCGACACGCAGCTCCAGGCACCCCGACACTGCAACCAGTGGACACGACACCACTTCCCATGGTACGTCTATGTATGGTGTCAGGCCGAGCTATCGTGGCGCTCAGGATAAGCCTACTCCGCCGCTAGCAAATCAGCTATAAGACTATGCTGACTCTCTACAGTAGTAGTGGGGACCACGGTGAGACACTGAACCAGCTTGGCATGCACTACAGCCCTTATACACGCTGCCAACATGCACATCCAAGGGCTGGAGGGTTCGGCAGTGCATCCTTTTTCAAGCTTGTAGTATCGCAGAGCCTTGTTCAGCTCTGAGGCCGGTGGGGGCCATGGTGGTCTGCAAGTGCTATAACACATCTGACAGATACTCCTGATCCTTGTAGAAACCTTTAGCTTGCAGGAGCTGCTCGACGATACTCCCACCCATGATAAGGTATTCGAGGAAGCAGATCTGTCCCTTGCCAAATCCTAGATAGAGCTTCACAGTTGTCAGCTCCTCTTTCAGCTCAGCACTGGAGAGCTGAACGAGCTCATCTGGTGTCTTCTTCTTGTAGTCCTTCAACTCCCTCCAGAAGACATCATAGTACTTCTTGCATAGCGCGAGCCCAGACATGTTTAAGATGTCTCAATAGAGAGATGAATATTCCTGAGTACCAACCCGGCCACCGGGCAGATGCAGACTGGGAATATCGTTTAACCGCGTTGTATACTCAGTGCTTAAACAATGACGTCTACGGTACAGATCGCGAAGCAACTGCCCGAGAGCCAGGTGAGTCTTCAGAAGGTGGAGAACCTGCTGCGAACCAAGACACAGAAGTTACTGACCAAAGCAAAACCTCTGGCAGTCCTTGCCGCCAGTAACATGGCGGCGAATGTGGCCGTGGTGAAGATGACAGGGGGAAATGAAGTTCTTCCTGCCGTCACTGCAGCTGTCCTCGCTACAGTGCTGAGTGGGGTGGCCTCGAAATAACTCACCCCATCCCAAAGATCGCCCTCAGTGGTGTCTTCTACACCGTTTCCACCAAGACCATGGGTGAACGTGTTACACTAATGGAGGCCGCGGTTCTAGGGCTAGCACGAGTGCAATGGCTGGGATCACCGTCGCCTACGTTTAACCCCTCTGAATACTGAGAGATGGATCGCAAGACCCCTGCAGCATATGAGGCATTGCGTGCCGGAGGGCGGTGTGTAGCCCATGGTGGAGCAAGCAGACTGAGGGTCGCCAATGCCCGGGAATGGTGGACCGCCCACAAGGCGTGCCCCTGCAGAGAGGGCCAGTACCCGGAGCACTGCTTCCTATTCCTTTGGCCGACTGCGTGGACTAGTGACTTTAATCCGTCCGTACTGTCGCCGAAACTCTACCCACTGAGGGTCCGTGACTCTCTTCTTATGGAACTTCTCACGGAAGATCCACTTTGTCCATGCGTGACAAGCATGTGATTTGCGAGCAGATTTGATGAGGTAGTCCTGGTAGTTATCTGGGAATTTCAGAAATGCTGGCAGATTACTGGCCAATCTCCTGCGACCTCTTTCATTGAAAATGTGCTCAACAGCCCCCTTGTGGCAAACAGTGAACCCCTCCTGAGTACCTTCTGTATGACCATCGTGTCTCTCTGCTACAGCGGCACTGACCTTATTGAAGTAGTTATTTGCTCCAGAATGGAGGCTATTCAGCATATCGCGCTCTTCCTGGCTATGGAGGATAAATATGGCAGCCCACTTCCTGACCGTTAGTAGATCTTTGGGGTTGGCCCTCGCCCTTTGGAGAGCTAGAATAACAGGACTGTTGGTTTGGGCCACAGGAGGTAGGTCGAGTGTCCTGCCCTGGGTGCAGCCAAACTTCCGGTAGAGTATCCGAGTCAGGAGTTCCTTTGTACTACGATCTGGTGCTCCTTCCTCTATAGCAGCCAGTCTCTCTGCATCAGACGGAGGTGTGACCTTGGCTCGCTCATGGATAGTGTTGATGTCATGAAGCAGTCCTTGGACCCTGTCACATTGGGCCAGCCGTGGATGTCATGCTGACTGTCATGCCGACTTGTCCTTAAACATGCTGCAGAATGTGCAACATCCAGTTGGGGCCATTGAACCCACGAGATCGTACCACACTGATCCTTGGAAGGACTGCCTGATGGTCATTCGACCCAGTATACATGATGGGAACCCATTGTCCACTGCTGGGAAGAACATTGACTTTGCAATCTCGGCACAGATCCACGAGATCAAGAGCATGACACTCGAGTTCAAGCTTCAGAGCACAATAGGACAGACGGTAGATCTCCCGCAGGTTCTGAACAGGTGGGAGATCATGCAGAGCAACAGAACCTGGACATCACCTATGTGAACGATGAGTACCGAGTCCTAGGTCCGCTGGCTCGTGGCCCAACCTTCTATGGGAAGGGAAAGGGGCACTATGCTGTGGGGTGAAATGAGGGGTTCATGGAATTCAAACAGCAGATCATGCATGTGGAGCGAGAACACCAGCAGCTCCAAGCCACAGCTAACCAATGAGTAGAGCTGACATTGCATCGTGGTGCATCGGACTATGTCACTGTTGTGGTCCTGGTTCAGAAGGGAGGTCATATGCACTTCTATGCCTAACCAGTGGAAGCGATGACCTCGAGTTAGTACTCGAGGGCCATCACCACCTCGGGGCAGGGATATCCCACCTAATCAGGGCAACCAGCTCAGCTTCAACATCGGAAACCTCATAGCTGGGACTCGCTCATGATGTGTGACGGTACTTTACTTTGGCTATGCTAAGGTATGCATGTTGAACACATCAGGTATTCAGCTTGAGTGTACGTAGAGCACGACTCCTGTTGTCACCACTGCAGCTACCACCACTAAGCTCTGCTGTCTTCTGACGTGTCAGATATCTTTACAGCCTCGTAGTACTCATCGAGACTCTCATTTACCTCTTTGAGGCTCTGGTTGGCCTGAGCTCGGAGTTGTTGTCAGCATGCCTCCCTCTGGAGCATATGCTCGAGGGCTTTGCTGTGCTCAAACTTCTCCTTAGACAGCTTCTCCATCGCCTGGTTATGACGCTCACGCTCGACCTCTGCTGCCTTCTTGTCGGCGAAGCTGAGTCCCCAGTTCGCTAAGGCAAACATGCCCGTATTGAAGATTGCGGAGGCGATGCTATAGACTACAGTTTAAAGCTACTATATAGCTGCCCCAGCGACGGATCCCCAGAGCGATGTATGAACCAGAGGCTGATCCAGTCGAGGATATAGATGACGAGGACTATGAGGAGGACTATGATGAGGAGGAAAATTATGATGCAGACGACTACGATGTAGTGGAGATCGCGGGTGAGTATGATGATGTAGAGCCTGAATCCTGCAAGCTAGTACACAGTGCAAAAGGAATCTATCGCTCTTACGTAAAAGGTTCTATCAGTCCGCTGGCAGCAGTTGGGGCTCTGATCACTCCTTTCACAACGAAGGCTGACGAGATGGTCCGCAAGATCGCCAATAATGCTCTCCATGGGGTGGAGAAGATTTCTGAGGCCATATCAGCCATCGCCTCAGGAGTAGGTACGTTCTTCGGAGTTGCAGGCCCTTGGCTACCGTACGTTGCCATAGCGCTCGCGGTCATCTGGGCCGCCGAACATTTAAGCCATACTATATAAGGATGGCGTCTCTGTACAACCTGTTCAAGTCCCTTAACTTCCGAGGGTTGGTCGATAAACTACTGTCCAGTGATGATCCAGCAGAGATTAGACGCCAGTATATGGAGGAGTTTGAGGAGGTCTTCAGTGATGGTAGAATGAATGATGGCCGTCTGTTCATCTGTTTAGAGTTCATCCAGGCCCTGCGTGACAGGATGGGAGTGGGCGTCAGTGATAAAATCTGGGGGCTCCGTCTTTCTTGAGGAACTCTACTATCAGCCTAGTGGATATTACCGTGAGCCCCCTCAACTACGCGAGGCTGCACGTCGCAAGGGCCACAACTTTACATTGGAGACTTAGCCAGTGGCTCAGCTGCCAGACGATGTGGCAGATATACAGACCTCGTCCACGGCACATCAGGCATGCCCATTTCGAGGAAACTGTCCTGAACATAGTTCATCAGTCAGATGTTCTATTCCTTCTACACGACTCGGTTGGTCGTAAGACCTACAAGTATACCCTCACCATCGTTGATGTCGCCAGCAGGTACAAGGTGGCAGTACCGCTCACAGACAAGTCAGCTGGCCAGGTGGCCCAGGCATTCCAGGGTGTCTACGAGGCTTCGGAATATCCCCTCCAGTGGCCGGAATTGTTGCAGGTGGATGAGGGTAAGGGGTTCAGAGGGGAGACTGCAGCCCTCATGCGGAAATATGGTGTGGCAGTTAGGGGAGGCGAGGTAGGGCATCACCATGCCCAGGCTATCGTTGAGCAGTGGAATCAGACACTGGCAGAGAGACTGTTCCCACACCAATACGCCCAGGAAATGGCCATGCCGAGTGAACGTTCTAGTGTATGGGAGAGAGGGCTGCCTGCTGTCGTGGAGAGATCCAATGCCGAGGTTACTAGGCTAATCGGCAAGAAGCCGGTAGAGGCTATCAGAACCTCTGCTGGTCACAACTCTAGAGGAGCGAACAAGGGAGCGGATTGTCTACCACCTGATGCTCTGGTTCGGTACCTGTATGAGCCTGATGAGCTGGGAGGTGGTCGACGGCGTACAACAGATCCTAACTGGTCGATAGATGCTCACAGGCTTGACGGGTATGTGGAGGCAGAGGGGCAGCCTACACTGTACTACCTGGCATGCCAGCACGGAGTGCCTAGGCGCCCATTTGTCATAGAAGAGCTTCAGCTAGTCCCTGAAGACACACAGCTACCACCCCCTAGGGTGCTAACATGATACTCGATGGGCTCGGTATGGACCTCATCTGGCAGCACATGGCACGTATCATAGTAAGTGGAGAGTCCGAGTTTTCCCTGCGCATACGTCACCATACCCTGGTTGCACATGCGTAGGCCTCGGTTTTTAGCCCTGTCCATCCCGCCATGTAGTCCTCTGTAGAACCTCTGCCAAGAGACCTCATTTTGCTGCTTTGACATTCCCTTAGCCGAGCACTTACTTGCAGCTGCGCTCTCCATGTATTAGCATTTTGAGCAGAGGGCGATGCCACGAGAGCCTTCGAACTCGAGCTTGAACAGTCCCGGCGTCCGTCCAGACCATTTGTTCCAAGCTAGCCAGTCCCGCTTATAAGGCTGGTACTCTGCTCACTTCTCAGGGCGAATGATGTAGACGAGGTTGGAGCCTGTTATAGCGATATACGTGGAGTCAGTGTCCATCTGCAGGTACGCAAATCTGTCACGAGCTATGTAGCGATCGAGGAAGTCGTAGTAGAACTCCAGCATTCTCAGCTTCCCGAGCTCATAAACGGCTATCCCCACCTGGAAGGGCCTTCGAATTGTGATTCTCGGCTTGCGACTCTGGAGCTCGTATGACTCACTGATCTCCTCGAGATCTTCGAACCATGCACTATGCAGGGCCTTGTCTACCACGTGAAGCTGGTGTTACTATGATGTTCTAGGGCCTCGATGAGCTTCCCGTAGGCACTGTTGCCGAGGAGTTTGAAGAGATCTGCCAAGAGTGCATTGCTCTTACCTACATCTCCCGTGCAGCGGGCCTCCGTAACATTCTCCACGAAACTATCGAATGGCCGCTTGGCCTCATAATCTATGGCACAGTATACAGCAGTGATCTCCAGGCCATGGGTTATATACCACTTGATGGTCGGGGCGTACAGCAGCCGCTTCTTGCCAGAGAGGGCACCAGTCAGCTTCTGAGTGGTGGGTTGCTTCGTCCCTGTTCGCCATAGATATGCCAGCATCTCAGATGAGATTGCCTCTACCGGGATCCCGCGGTTATAGAAGAGAGGAGGCATTACCTCGAACTTTGCCCACAGAGCCTTGGGGACCTCTATATCCACCTCAGCAAACCCAAACCAGCTGTCTGCAAGGAGAGCTTCCTTAAAGCTAGCTACCCCCACTGGCACCGGACCAATGGCACACTTTCTCCTTACCACATGGCATCTCTTTGGACATCGTTGACAGGTACAGAGCATTGGCTTCATAGCCGAGTAGACCTTGGCAGACATGCTCACTCTGGTGGATTCGAGTCACACAGGCCTCGTGGTATCTGGTGAACATGATGCTAGGACCGCCCACAACAGCACCCTTCAGCATCTCGTAGGCTTCCTTGTCTGGTGAATAGAGGCTAACATCCGGCATGTGCTGAGCGGTTCCACGTAGGAGGTACTGCAGTGACACACCTGGGAGAGACACCGTGTGTTTGAGGATGTCGATTTCCCCCATCCATTCTGGGGCTTTGATGATTGGACTGACATCCAGGTTGTTGTAGTGTCGCAGCCAGTCCGCGAATGTCCACATTCCATGCTCGCTGAATGTCTGGTTACACTGTTCCCACTTTGTTCGCGTCAAGAGGTAGCCACCCTTGAGCTTAGATGTCCATGCTGAGTAGTCAGGAAGCCCTGGATAGTTAAGCTTCTCATGTGTGTCAAACCATTCATATGGGAGCCAGCTCTTCTGCTGTGTACACCCGTAAGCTTTGACCCATACCTCGTATGAGACTCCTGGGCCCAGGTAGTTCAGCACATCGAGAAATCGTAGCTCGGGTGTTGTGAGGAACATGGTCTAACTAGCCTTCTTGGCGACTTTCACTGTACCTGTACTGTCAGTCAGCTCATCGACAAAGTATTTCTTGATGAGGTTCAGGTCATACCACCCAGAGTTTAACCACAGTCAGGCACTTAATCACACCACTCGTTGATCAGTCGCTGCTGTCGCTTTCAGAGCTTGTCCAGGTCTGTCGGTATGTACTGTGCCCTAACCCTTGTCTGGATTAGAGATGCTCGCCATTGGATCTCCAGCATGAACTCTCTGATCAGTTCTTTGGGGTCAGGATTGCAGAGGTGAGTGGGCTAACTCGTGGCGACCTCTAAGGAGCAGCCAACTGACACAGAGATAGGTATGTGAGTACTCTCGATCATGAGAGTCTCCGTAGGACGAGTCTTGATACCATCTAGGAGTGCTTCGAAGTCGTAACCGATGAAATGTGGGTATGGGACAGTCTGAACTCGTTTAGGGACGCTTGGGCAGTGTTTTATACAGCACTCCCACTGTACCACAAGCGTGCATCCAGAGGCTCTCAGCTTCTTCTCTCTCAGGACTGTCTTACGGTATCTTTGTTCGGCATCCTCACCTCGCTGGTGTTGTGGACACCTATGCCAGTGACAGCCTTGGAGCTGGTAAATGGTGTTGGTGGTCGGATCATAACCATCTACGGGATTGTCCTCGATCCAATGCTCGCCATCGTGCCCACACTCTACATGGTGTATATGTACGCCTCTGTTTCTCGACTCATACTCGATCCAACGAGTAGCCGCTGAACTGGATGGTTAGGGCGGATAGAAGGCTTTCTTATACGAAGATTGTGGCACCTCAACCTTCTCGGCAGGACACACGATTTTTGCTTTGCTGCCTGTACAGTGATCAGCGTGGCGTTGAAGATTGCATGCCTGTGTAAACCTCTGCTGACAGTGACTGCAGCCTAGTGTATGTGCCAGCTTGGAGATGTTCTTGATGTAGAGGGTGTGGTGGTCCCACACTCCGATGGTCATGGTGTCACGGTAGTGAGCTGCTTGCCTGATCATGTGCCAGGTGCCCTCTTCGGTTCGTTCATACACACGAATCCCGATCTTGGCGAAGAACTCTACCTTGTCCAGCTGATCCAGCGAGGTCTTGCGGACATCCAGGTACTGTCTTGCCGTAGAACTGTGTGGCAAGCTCTCGTGCAGGAGCTGTACTTCTGTCAGCTCTCACTCCTCGGTGGACTGCTAGACATCTCCAGAGACACATGTTGTCCCTGTAGGTGTCGAGGGCAGTCATACTCTTCTTCTGTCGTAGCCAGTCTGGGAGGGGGCCTGTCCCAAGCAGAGGTTGGCAGTCGATGACAGCCCTGACCTCAACGTTGATTGATCGAACGAAAGCCCACTTGGTGTTGGGTCGATCGATATTGTCTGTGTTGAGGCGGGCTTGCTCTCTTGCTGCCACCCAGTCCTGAGCTGCTCCTATCGTGTTCAGCCACAGGCTCCCTGGAGCATTCTTGTGGAAGAGCATCACCCTACCGTCTTCGATGTGACGGATGCGATAGGTATGGGTGTAGCGGAGGTAGAAGGCGTTCTTGACAGTCTGCAGGATCTTTTGCATGATCTGGCCTGTGAGGCATCCTTCTAGACCTCTGAAGAATGTCCAGCATACTGACCGGCGTCCGCTATCCTCTGTCCCCCTTTCGTCGGGACGCTGGTCGAGAATGTGTTCGCCTTCTCGCCTCATGCTCCGGGCTAAGGGTTCAGACCTCGGCCCCCTTATGCTCCGGGCTGGGCTCAGACCTCAGCATTGCTTAACGATCCTGCGTTTGAGAGTTAAGCACTTCAGTGGATGGGCCTCCATCCGCCTCGCTACAGTCTTGGCTCACAAGCTAGCAGTCACCTCCTCGTCCAACTGACGACGCTCACCTATCCACTACGCTTTCTTATGGGGATTCCAAGGATCCTCGTTGGTAAGTTCTGGAAACCTTCCCGTATTCATTGCTCGAGAGTCGCTTCTGCCACTCCTCAGCATGGACCTGTCCGATCATCTGGAGCAGGTCCGCTTTCTTGACCTTAGAGTAGACTTTAAGTCCGAATTGCTTTGCAATAGCGTGACGCTGTGCAACAGTACACATGGTGTATATCCCTGTGGATGCCTGCATAGGTTGGGGGGCCCCTGCGTTGGAGAGTTAAGTGCCCCAGTGAATGGGCCTCCATCCGCCTCACTACAGCCTTGGTTCGCAAGCTACCAGCCACCTCCTCGTCCAACTGACTAAACTCACATATTCACTGTGCTTTCTTGTGAGGATTCCAAAGATCCTCGGTAAGCGCTCGAAACCTCCCCATATTCATTGCTCGGGAGAGTCGCTTCTGCCACTCCTCGCCATGGCTCTGGTCGATCATCTGGAGCAGGTCGGCTTTCTTGGCCTTAGAGTGGCCTCTAAGGCCGAATTGCTTTGCAATAGCGTGAATCTGTGCAACAGTACTCATGGTGTATATCCCTGTGGATGCCTGTCTCTAAATGTGCGTTCGGACCCTATTATGTGTGGCGATCAGTACCTGTGGAAGCCTGTCTGGGCGTTCAGACCTATTATGTGTGGTGCTGGCGATCAGTACCTGTGGGTGGATGCCTGTCTGTAAATGGGCGTTCAGACCCTATTATGTGTGGGTGAATGCCTGTCTGGGCGTTCATACCCTATTATGGGTGGTGTATATCCCTGTGAATGCCTGTCTCTAAATGGGTGTTCAGACCCTATTATGTGTGGCGATCAGTGCCATGAGTGGTGTATAACCCTGTGGATGCATGTCTGGGTGTTCAGACCCTATTATGTGTGGCGATCAGTACCTGTGGATGCCTGTCTCTAAATGGGCGTTCAGACCGTATTATGTGTGGTGCTGGCGATCAGTACCTGTGGAGGTGTATATCCCTGTGGGTGCCTGTCTCTAAATGGGCGGTGTGCATGCATGCCTCCTGGATAGGAGAAGACGCGCATGTGTATAAAGCCCTACGAGAGAGGTATGGCTAAGTCCGTAAGAACGCGTAGCATGCATGCGCATGCATCAGATCCACGTGTCAGTATTGTGAGAGAGTGTATGCTTATATTGTACCGAAAATCACTTTAAACCATTTTAAAATCGGACCAGAAATGGCGAGTTATCCACAAATGGTAATAGTGAGATTTGAACCTGTGATTTTAAGTTTGCTAATAAATACAAAACAAGGATCTCCCGCATTAACTACCTCGGCCATGTATGCATTAGTAATTATAGCTGATAAGTTATGGGTTCTCATTGCTGTTACTGCGTTATCTCGAAGTGACGTCAATATCAATAGGGACTGATAAATGCAGTAACAGCAATTTTACAACTCACGCTCAGAGATAATATTACTAAGAGGCGAGATTTTAGTGGTGTTGCGGTGGCTCAATCAATAGAGTATTGAATTGCATAGGATTCCCAGGCTGCAGACTGGGGTTCAAATCCGCTCAAAAGACTTCGCTAGAACTTACCTGAAATTTCGAAACTAGGGCCAGGGTAATATGACCAGGTTAGATAAAGACCCACCACGACACTCCCCACTGTGGGCTCAAAGCACCACAGACACACACACACACACCAGCCGGCTGGAATAGCAACAGGGTGGGGTAGGAGATATGTGGGGTAGGATAGGTAGGATAAGATTGGTAGGATAGGTAGAAAAGTGTCCCACAGATAGAAAAACCTCCTCAGGATACCGGTCAGAATAGAGAGAGAGAGAGAAAGGGCGGCCACTGGCCGGTATCCTGAGGAGGTTCTCCCGGACAGCGGGGTTCGCATGGGAGTTTTTTATTCGCCATGGCCTTCCATGGCCAGGGATCGCCGAACAGTGGTCAGTTGAGGGAGGTGATATCATTTAATTCCGACACTACTTCTCACCGTACTACATCCATTATATTTATAGCATGTATACTCGCCGAGCAGATCGCCCACCAGACGGCCATTGGTAATCCGTATTTTGGATGATATGCAAAGGTCAATTAGTTTACGGCCAAATGCTGAGACATGCGAATCCCTATTGTATCGATGTCTGACACTATGAATCGTATATGAACTTGGGAACGGTAAATGTAAATCATTATCGTTAGCTATATAGTCACGCAAATGGCCAGTTCTTGCATTGAAGTCACCACCTATCAAAAGAACACAGATCTTGTTCAATCAAACCAAATGGGTCAAACACACCTGGCTTGGACCAAATCGGGGAGTTAACTGGTGGTATGTACACAGAACCAACTATCACATCTTTGTTGAGGTGAAATAAGAACCCACAAACCTCACCCATAGCACATATGGATTCGAGTTCCTCACTGGTGTAATATACTTATGTAAGTCATCTTTGTAATAAAGCACATTTCCACCCCTTACCTCACCTGGAGGCCTACAGACTTCATAATATCGATATCCAGCAAGACCAAGACTATCTTTAGTTCTTCTGTCATGCCAGAATTCTGTTATAGTTAATAGGTCAACTCCCGAAAGCGCTTCAAAGAAGTCTTTATCATCTAACTTATTGCGCAATCCAGAACAATTCCAACAAGAGTATTTAATATAATCACACATTATCAACATGTAAACAAGACAATTCGCAACAAGATATCACGTAATGTGTGTGTGTGTGCGTGCGTGCGTGCGTGCGTGCGTGCGTGCGTGCGTGCGTGCGTGCGTGCGTGTGTGTGTGTGTGTGTGTGTGTGTGTGTGTGTGTGCGTGTGCGTGGGTGCACGTGGATGTGCGTGTCTGCGTGCGTGCGTGCGTGTGTGTGTGTGCATGTGAGCATTCATGCGTGCGTGTGTTTAATCATTTATGTATCATATGACGTCATACTCAACTATGTCACGTTTGGGTTATACTCAACTATGTCCAGTGTGGGCTGGCGCCATAGTCAATTACGCCATGAATGACGTGAGTAAGTGCGTCATAAACGCTTAAAAGTCTGCCATATTTTACGAATTGTATGCCTTTACTATTTAATAAACATGCTGGTGAATATTTTAACAACTAATTCGACTGGGCGCTGTTGCTGCCATTGGCAGCAGCAGCACCACCCAGTCAAATTAGTTTCAAAATATTCAACAGCTTACATGCATAGTTTTCTGGAAATTGAGGTTTAGCGTGTGCAGGGATCAATCGATCCCAACACGGACAAAGCGTGAGCGGAGCTTCGCGTGAGATCGGTGCGGAATAGCTAAAACTGGATTCCTCAATTAGAACCCCATCCCATTGTGTAGGGAATGGATGTGTTTTCCCGCGCTCCAAGGTCATTTATAACATCCAGATGCGAAGAAGGTATTTTATCTTCTACTAGTATCAGATTTATAAAGAATATTGTACCTTGTGAACTGACTCCTTCATTTTAACCTGTTCGTGTAAAGGTCGCAATAAATAGGGCCTACATTATAATTTCATGTTTCTTTCAGTTGATTTCCGATATTGGTGGCCAGATGGGACTCTGGATGGGATTGTCAATAATAACTTTAGCAGAGGGGCTGTGCCTTGTTCTCACCATCTGCAAAAGGGCACTTGTGATTTCCAATCCGGCTAACCAAAACACCGCAAGCTGACAAATTACATATGCACATACGCGAACAAGAGGAGACGTCAATATACGAGACACAGTCATGATCGACTAAAGGCATGCTGTTTATATAAAAAAATCAAATTATGAAAATTCAAATTTATGAATTGATTGTAATAAATGTGATATGCTGTGGATGGACCTATCTCTAACTATGCCCCGCCCATTTCTTTAGCCCACATTTTTGCACGTTGTGATCGACTTAGGCATATATACTTAAAACACTTAATTCTCAGAATCCCATTTTCAAGGTGATTTTACAGGTAACCTGTTGAATATTTTGAAACTAATTTTACTGGATGCTGTTGCTGCTTATTTCAAAGTATCTTGATTAAATAGTAAAGAATGCACTCGTACACTTGGCTGGCTGTTCAATGTTCATGACGGAGATAGATATGTCATTCATTAACCATTTTCACTGTGACGTCAGCCTACATTAGCTGTAATTAATTGATTATGATGTCATACACTTGAGTAGCAGATCGGATCTCTCCTTTGGGCTGCTATTTCTTGTGTTTCTAAACTGCAAGCCACTATCTCTTGTGTTTCTAAGCTGTGAATCACTATCTCTTGTGCTTCTAAGCTGCGAACCGCTGTCTATTGTGTTTCTAAGCTGCGAGCCATTATTTCTTGTGCTTCTAATCTGTGAGTCGCTATTTCTTGCTTTTCTTAACTGTGAGAAGCTCTCTTGTGTTTCGAAGCTGTGAGTCGCTATCTCATGTGTTTCTACGGTGCGAGCTGCTGTCTTGTGTTTCTAAGCTGCAGCCAACTCCGGTCTTTCAGTTTAGCTTTAATGGAATGATATACTAATATCCTGCTAGCGAATAGGCCCGTAATTCAATGCATGGGTGATACGATGATTTTCTACGAAAATATGCAACAAAATGTCAGGGACAACTATAGGTCAAATGATGGCTTGTAGCTAATATTAATAGATGAAAATTTAAAATGAACAGGTACGATTGCTATCAATACCATCTACATTTTTGACACTAATGACACACCTTACTCCCACAAACTTACAAATGCTCTTCATCGTCTTCTGTTAAAACATATGCAGTTAATGCTGGACAGTCACGCTAAAATCATTATTACCCTCCCAGTAAAATCGTGCTAGCAAGAAATGCCCTTTTTTGATATCTCTATTATGAGTCAGGGCATTGATTCATTAAACACAACTCACACAACAGTTCTTAGCTACTATAAAACGATTCACATAGTTAGCCAGACAGGTGTAACAAGTATGCCGTTGCTCATATCCCAAGGCACGCGATGGCTCCCTAGCTTGATTATAGTCCGCAACCCTCAAGGGGTTCAATTTCCCTCCTGTTTCTCTTACCTCTCCTCGCGAACTAATTGACCACGTGAACGGCCGGTGCCTGAGCTAAGCTATGTTACATTATGTAAGCAAAGTTAGGCGAAGAACTGTCAAGGAGTGATCTGCATCAGTAATAATTTTTGGTAACCCCTGCATGGCAGCGCATGGGGGAAAAGAAATGTGAATGTTCATAAATGAACAATAAGCCGTATTGCACCTGTAACCGGTTACACCGCCTTACCATGTTCAGACGAGTTTCCTATAAGACCCTCAGTTGAGTGTCTGCAAATACGTTTTGGACTATTTTCAACATTGACTGGGTTGTATTAGCTCAAACCGCGGATTGAGTAGCAGCCCTGTTGTGAGCACCCGTGCGTACGAAGAACGTTATAAAAGAACTCGCTCAGGCATTCCTACTTGTACCTTCTGTGACAAAAGAAAATTTCATAAGCGACTCGTATATCGCCTGTCTCCGAGCATCCTCGCCACCCATGCTCTGGTTCCTGCATTTGCTGCATTTTCAAGTGTATATTTTTACTAATATTACTGTTCAATAACCGCATGCTTGTATAGTTAAGATTTATATTCCTTTTCCCTCATATTGGCAGCACTTTGTATTTTATGAAAGCGCTGGATCTTTTCTCTTTAATTCATGTAAAAGCTATATTTCCCCTGTACGCCATATTTTGCACACATTCATCGGTTTTACTTGGAACCAGCATCAAATAGTACACTCGTTTTGGACAAACAGCATACAGGGTGTGGGGGGAGTATCTGTATTCGCCCATATTCTGAAGAAAAAACACTTTTGCAGAAACAGTTTTACGATTTCATATATGCTCAGTTAGGCCTACATGTTAAGTAGGCTGTAGCGCGGATCACATGGCGCCTGGTACGAGACGGCCCGGGCTGAGATGCTCCAACCACATACACACCCTCCACCACCCCACCCCACCCCGTGGCCCTGTGGGCCAGTGCGCGTGGCCATTAAAAGAGAGCTAGGATAACAGAGTCTGCAAGAATGTGCATCGCGCATGAAAGCCATTAAGAGATGGCCTACCTACGCCGCATAGAGAGTGTGAGGATTGACATCTTTTATGTACGTAATCGCCTGTATTTTTAAGGCGTTAATACAAGGCCATTTTCACTCACCTGACGGTGAATCATAACCAGGATTCGTTGAGAAACACGAATCCATTTACAGAATTGTAATCGGACAAGGAACGACTGAGATATCAGTAAATTACAATCTGATGTTATAATTCTTCAAAGTTAGTGTAGACTTGCTTCGCGCATGTGCCAGCAGGATGAAAGGTGAAGGTCGTCGTGACGTCATAGCCATGTGCTTTCAGCCTACTATTCCTCCAGCCTAGTCGTACATTGATTGGTGCAATCTGCAATAGTGATTTTTTATTGGTCACCATATAGTATATAAGGAGCTGTATCGGCTGCTATACCTCAGTCGGGATGAGAGGGTAGTCCGATGCGGTAAACATTATCCGAGCCTACCATGCAGAGCTCGCCGTTCTGGTAATCTACACCAGCATAATTCATCAAGTTTCTATATACACGATTGGGAGCCAGCCTCATCACACGGCGCTGACTCAATTGTTGTAACCCCTGTTTAGGGGTAAATAAACTAACTCAAATATAAGGTTGCCCTAGCCCTCCTGTGGGGAACATTGGCATACCCAAGTTAATGGTGACGCATTCCCAGTAAAAGACCACATGGACCTTCTTGAGCAGCGCCAACTTTTGGCCAATAACAACCAACTCATCATGTGAAACGATTGGCCCATTCTGATATCTCGCCAAACCTGTCCGCACCAGCCAAAAAGTGGTGATTTGAAACCTGCACATATCTAGTGCTACTTTCAGTCTTTAGAACTACCGTATTTACTGCGAACATTGTTTTCGTGGCTGCTCCTGAGCTAGTGACACTGATTGACTTGTGCCGTTACTACCTATAGACGTAGCCTCCTCATTTTCAGAGGCATCTTCACATCTGCACCAGGATACATGGCCGTGTGTCATTCACCACAGCAAATTAGACTGTGATAATACACTGTTTCTTAATACTTTAATTTGCGTCAATGACTAAGACAGCATCTGCACTTTTCCTGAAACTTCTCTGCACCAATGACTATCAGGCGCTAACTGTTTCTGCACATCGTCCTGAACATTCTGTGCGCTGATGACTAACAGGCGCCAACTGCAACTATTGTGCTTTTCTAGTTCTGCGCTGATGACTGATAGGCGCCTTTTTATTGTAACATAGTTATCTTTTTTTCTTAGTGGTGATTATAAGTAGGCTCATTCAGGTCAGGTAGACCTTATTGTTTCTGTATAAAATTGTAACTGCGGCGAGCGCCATTCTTCATACTTGTTCTTAAATTGTTAGTCAGAGTAAGTTACTTGTTAAACGCAAACTGCGCACTCGCTTATTTTTACACTATATTGCTTAAATAACTGCACCACCTACCTTTCTAAATATGGCAACAATTTTTCGCTAGGGACGTCTCTCATGCCTGCGCAAATAGATACGAGACATGGCGCCTAATTCTAATTGATATTAGCTCAGATATTTTGATAGGATATTAGTAGTATCAGTTTCTGAGCAGCCATCTATTTCTGCGCCTCTCTGGCTTTCTGGCCAAATAATTGTTTGGTAACTCCCTCCGTCGGTTTGGTTAGAGCTGACCTAAGAAATCGCAGAGGTTTCTCGATGGTTAAAATCGAAACGGTGACAACTCACACATTCCCCTAGTACCTTCACCTGCGCCTAGGAGCATAGTCTATAAGCCAAAGTAGGAATTCAATGCGCAAATATTAATTATGGTAGCTACGGCCTAGCAGTGAACCACATGGCAATTACATAACCCTAAAGCAGTGTAAACGTTAGCTCCAATGAACGAGTCTTATATGGCTCATTCTCGACACTTTGGCGACGACGAAAGATGCTGATTGCAGACTAACTCAACGGTGACTGGAATGGCCAAGTGGGCCATCCACGCCTTCCAGGAAAGTCACCATAGTCTGCCATTGGCTCCTTCAGTCCCGCCTCAACTAGATACAGTGCTTATTCAATGCTTCTGTGTTGTTGTCTTGCCGTTGTATTGTTACTTGTGGTTGTGCTGACACGTGGCTAGAAGTCGCTCTTCGGTTTCAGACTCGTTGCCCAGACAACATATATGCACGGTCGGCCTGAGGTAGTTGTTCAATGGGTCAGACCCGAGATCGGGGCTCGAGCATATACGCCAGGAAGACGAACCTTGTTAACGCTAAGTAGGCATAAACTGTTTGAGGCCTAAAATCTCTATGTCTGGTCTCAATAACTAAATGTTAGTCTAACTATTCGAGAACGACTGCCAAAATAAGGCAGCGCCAACTAAACCAGTAACAGGTATAAGAGACGACTGCCCTGCTTCTGTTGAAACCTGTGTACTGCCTCCACGTAAACTAACGTGCATCCCAAGACACATATAATTCAGCACCTTTAGCCTTGTTCTAAACTGGGAGACTGGTATTAACCAAATCTCCTTCTCTGCTTCGGTGTGGGAGGCCTGCGTGAGGCATTTTGCTGTTGCAAAACCAATTTATGTATACATAAGGTACACCTGCAAGGGATAAATCCTAGCGCAGCTAACTAGTTTAATATAAACCAATGCCTCAATATATATAAGGATAGGTTAGGTATCTTTGGCGAGATACAAAATAGATAGTAAGCGAATCATTTTGTTCAGACCTTTGCCAATACATTTTCCAAGAAGCAAGCATCGACTCACTGTGTTATAATTATCTAATATAATCTCAAATATGTATCGACACACTGGTTACATGAATAGCTGGGATGACACGGTGGTGTTCACTGTTGGCAGGAATGCTTGCCCGGCATGATCATTCCACCATCCCTCGATGTCGGTCTTTGTTATTACCAGTCGCTCACAGTCTCCTTTCCTCATTCCCAAGGTCAGCTAACCAGCATCGTTGGGTTGGTGTGTAGCGCAGGTATGAGTCGGAGTCTGAGGAAGAACCAGCGGAGCCGTGCGGCACTGGGGCTACAAGTGGCATCGGATGTTGGGCTCGAACCAATCAACCCATCATCCACTACGGCTCTCAGCTATTCCAGCCGCCGTTCGACTTTAAAGAGTATGCCTCCAAATATTATGAGGCATATCCAGACACCAGAGCAGCACGCACCATCACCAGTGGTGCGATGTACGACACCAACATCACATGTGCGGGATCAACCACATACCAATGACCAATGCGCTCACCAATAGACGAAGATGCGTTTATAGACGTGTCGGAAGCAAACTTGTCATTCCTTATACTCTCAGAAGTTCATGGCCGGTGCCATACACCGTCGTCAGTCTATGAACTTCGACCACATAATCTCCTAAGGGGGTGATATAACTCCACCACGCCCCCCACCTCACCCCGCCTCCTCCAACCCACACCCGCACCCCTACCCCCACCCACTCTAGTATACTTCATCACCTGTACCACAGCGCATCGCTGAATCACCGCAATACGAACTGAGGGAAGCAGATCTAATACATCCCAGAGCTACACATAGTCATGCACCGACCCACACCACCTATCACGCTACGGCATCTCCAGGACACCCCCCCCCCACTCCCCATACCGAGGGCGTCCAACACAGAGGCATATAAGTGACAAACTGTGGTACGACCTGGTGCCCATATACAGACCTATTCCCATACATGCACATAAACGGCATGAGTCCACCATAAATCCTGCACAACATGAACCGTGGCGGTCACAGGAATGTGTCCATGAATATAACGACCTGACGGTCATACACACCACCATACCACCACACACAGCGTCCAACCTATTCGCCCAGTCCTTCCACATTCATACGTATCAAACTATCCATCCCACCAGGATTTGTGCCAATAACCCCTTTTCACGGCACCGGCCGAGTCATCCTTCTGCCCGAATTCAGTGGGGAAGCTGACTGGGAAAACTACAGGTTCCAGTTCAAAATTATAAGCTGAAGCAACCAATGGACAGACCAACAGATGGGAGAATATCTGGCTGCCAAGTTGTCCGGCAAGGCATTACAAGTCATGGCCGAACTTGGGTCAGAAATAACACCTGTATACACGACACTCGAGGGTGCCTTATCTGAAAGGCGTGGCAACACTGCCCTAGGCGAGACAAGCCACCTTCAATTGAAAAATCTAAGGCACTGTCCCAACGAAACTCTCCCCTAGCTCTCCAGTTGAATACGGCGCCTGGTCACGAGGGCTTACCCTAATACTAATATGGAAGGAGTAACACATCTGCAATTGGATCCCTTCATGGACGCCCTAAGCACGGAGCCTGCCCTTAAGGAAAAACTCTTGCTTCTGGAACATGGGAGTCATCCGGATTGAGGCCATCCTGGTGCGGGAAAACAATGCATGGCGCCAAAACCACCCCTTAAATTTGGTGAAACACACAGCGCCAGACAACACACAACAAACCACACAATCTAATACATCATGAAATACCACCGGATCCGAATCAGTCGACTAATCCAACAGAAAAGGGCAGAGACAGGGCTAGCCGCATCCCAAGGCTTCCAATAACGGCCCATGTCGAAATAACGGCAACAACAACTATCGCCAACAAACTAATGCGAGGTTGAACGAGATAACCAGTCAAATGGCCTCTCTTACCAACCTCCTAACCACGCTCGGTGCCACTGTGGCGGTGCAACACACCACCCGCAACATCCCACACACTGAAGGCTGTTTTGTGTGTGGACAGCCTGGCCACTGGAGGGAACGTTACCCTAATAGGTGCCCCTCTAACCCATAGCCAGACACACCGTTAAATTAACAGGGGCACTGAATACTGCACCAGCTCAGTGCCCATCCACTCGCCCCAGTTCAACAAAAGTCCCAATCTAACAGCCACTTCATTGCATACTCCCAACACACCCACAACCATCAATCCTCCTACACACATACCTACGGTTTCGCCTGTACTGGTGCCAGCGGTGCACACTGCGCCAAAAGTACCAAAAGTACTTTCTCCAGCGACGACTGTTTCCGCCCAAGCTGAACTCACAGCCCCTTCTTTCCTATGTAAAGCGGCAGTGGTTGGTGCAACAGCCTCCACTGAACCAAAGTTTATACTAGCACCCCCTTCCACCAATATGTCGCCGAATACACGGCGTCCTCTATTGGTTTGCAACACAAATATCCCGCCGCCTTCACCTACAGCATCCACTAGTGATGGTAGGACCATGTCTGATGATTCCACTCATCAGCCTAAATGGATTGAAAAGCACCATAAGCGCCGCTTCTAAAAGGTACAAAATGATGAATTGTCCAAAGTGGGTGGCGCAGCAAAACTCTGCTACCGGCCACTAAAACTATTACAACCACTACACAACCAGCACCAACGAACACCTCAGTTACACTCCTACCGCTGCTGCAAAATCAGCAATGGCGCCGACTGGTCGGCCTCCTTCCTCACTGAGCCACCAAAATCTTTAATGGAGGCGATCGCCAAGCAGGCCTTCAATATAGAAGATCCAACAGTAGTGGAGGAGGAACCCCAGTGTATAACCCTGGAGACCCTTCCTCGGGCACCTTGTAAAACGATATACAAATGCACCTGTCGTTTTGGTGGCATCTCCAGCAGTTCCACTGTGGGCATTGGAGCCTCCATCATCGTACTAAACAATCGTCTATATGAGAGCATCCCACCTTATAGATGACCCCCACTTAGGCCTTCATCCATATTCCTACAAACAGCCACTGGCACTAACGTTCTAGTGGCTGGTATAGTAAACATCGTAATACAGATAGAGGAGATGCAATTTATACAAAGAGTTGTTGTCGCCTCTATCAAAAACGATGCCCTTCTTGGCACCGACTTTCTCAGTGCCAGCGAAGCCATAATCCATTGCAAACAGCAGGTATTAGACATACACGGCTACCATATACCTTTAGGGCTGGAGTCATCAATGTACGATACCTGTGCATTGATACTGGCTTCCACCACCATGGTTGAGCCGGGCTGAGATGAAATTCTTTGGGTCACTGCACCACACCTTCACAACTACACACACGCGGCCATGCTAGAGCCTGACCCTGAATACATGCTAGCTTCACAGTGCGCTAACCCATGCATCTTAGTGACCATCACAAATAAGGACCAGCTACCTTTCCGGGTATTCAATGGCACAACTGATGCTATGACCCTCGCCCCAGGCATTCGATGTGGCCACATGGTGCAGGTGATCTCGGTGGAAACACACACACACGCACGCACGCACGCACGCACGCACGCACGCACGCACGCACGCACGCATGGTGCTGTCCCATGATATCCTACCAGACCATCAACATGACTTGTAATTATGTGCTTCAATCGGCTTAAGCAAAGAGCACAAGCGCGATGTATGACATTTACTGTATAAATACTAAGACAGTTTCTCATTGGGTGATTTAGACTTGGGAGAACCTCATCTAGTATGCCACACTATCGACACCAGGAATAATCGGCCAGTCCGCCAACCCGTATGCCATCTCCCAATACATAAAGAAGCAGAAGTGCACCAACAGGTTAATGATATGTCGAGAGCAGCTGTTATCGAACTCTCTGCATCGTCCTGGGCCAGCCCAATAGTCCTCACCGGTAAAATGGACGGGTCATTGAGATTTTGCATTGACAACCGTTTCCTAAATGACCTAAGCATGAAAGATGTATTCCCTCTTCTGCGCATCGATCAGGCTCTGGATTCGTTGGTCGGAGCCAAATGGTTCTGCACGGCATGGCGAGCGGTTATTGGCAGGTGGCCATGCGCCTGTGCAACGCCCCTGGTACGTCTGATGGAGCAGGTACTCACTAAACTACAATGGCAAATCTGTTTATGTTATTTGGACGCGGTAATTGTCTTTGGATCCACGTTTGAGCCAACCTTGGCCAACTTGGCCAAGGTGTTGGAACGTTTCAAGAACGCCAACTTAAAGCTCAAACCTAAAACATGCCATTTCTCCTGATAACGCGTTGAATTTCTGGGCCTTGTTATATCCGCCGATGGAGTGGCCACACAGCCTGAAAAAATACGCGCAGTGACCATATGGAAAACACCCACTAGCGTAATTAACACAGAGAGCTTCCTCAGCCTCTGCCAATATTATCGCTGATATGTCCGCTATTTTAGTGAAATTACAGCACCATTATTTCAAATAACTGAAAAGGATAGACCCTTCGAATGGACGAGTGAGTGTGAGGTAGCTTTCACGGCACTGAGGGCAGAATTAACAATCATGCTGATTCTTTCTCATCCCAACCCCAAACTAGATTTCATCCTAGGCACAAACACATCTGCTTTTGCAATTGGCGCCATTCTTTCCCAAGTTGCTGAGGATGGAACAGAGCATGTACTGGGTGATATAGATCATGTACTCTGAATAAGGCAGAAAAACGTTACATGACCACGAAGTATTACAAATGCTTTCTATATGGGCCAATTTACCCAGAGTACAGACCACGCCTCCCTACGATGGCTCAGGAATCTGAAAAACCATGACGGTCAAGTAGCGAGGTGGCAGGAATCCCTGCAGGCCTATAACTTCACAGTCGTTCATGTAAAAGTCACGGTCCATGTTTGGCCATGTGCTAAGAATGCCAGAAGACACCAGCACAGAGTTTATGATCATGTCGATAGTCACTTACAGGACTGGCAGTATGATCAGCGAACGAAAAGAAGAAAGAAGACCAGCACAGAGTGCTTTGGAATTCACTTTACTCAGAGCCAGCAAATACAAAGCCAGGAGAGGACGTCATTGTATAAACCTGCTAAGCGGGCTATGAGGTGATCTCAAGAAAGCAGGACTCGGTCCACTTAAGTCAAGGATGGACCTGAGGAAGCTAAGGATTTCGGCTGACGACAAAACCCAATGGCCAAACGTGAAGGACTGATTGTAGTATGTTCTACGACTACAGCCACAGAATACAGTAATCATACATATATACATCCATGCACGTATACATAGTCAAAAATGTTATGCCAAAGCGTAAACCAACAGTCGAACAGACATGTGTGGCTCCACCCTCCCACGCTAGAAAGAGAGTAAGATTGCCCACTTAGATTTCTCCACCCCTTAAACGTTTATATGACAGACCATCACTTGCTAGTACTTATTCGCCTGTAGACCCATTCTTGATCACTCTACCGGAATCACCACCACCCTCTATGTCACCATTTCCACGTGATGATCTTACACCACTATCACAGCATGTAGCTGGTGGAAGATCATCATGTAGAAAACGCATCGAACCCATTGTTGTTAGTGTGATTTTGCCAGTAGACCCATCATTGATCCCACTACCAGACTCCCCATCATCCCCTGTGGCGCCATTTTCACATGATGATTTTCCATCACTACCACAGAGTGTAGTTGGTGTAAAGTCCTCACGTGAAAAACCACGTGTAACAAAGTTCCCACAGTTGGTGAAAGTATGAAACGTTATTCAGAGCATTTTAAAAACATTTCCAAAGGATCAGCTACATGTATCTTATGAGCAACGCCATGCAATACTAGGGTTATCTAAAAATAATGAAATTGTCATCAAACCTGCGGATAAAGGGTCAGGTACTGTAATAATGGATAAAGAGAACTATATCAAAGAAGCACATAGACAGCTTAGTAATCTGAAACATTACCAAACACTAAAGGAACCACATGGGCAAAATAACTGTAGAAAATATAACGAAATTCTCCAAAAAATGGTTGATAACAAGAAGATAACTGAAAAGCAATTAAAGTAGCTGTTTGCAAAAGATGATTCGAAACCCGTATATATTATCTTCTTCCTAATATCCATAAGTCTGTTGACTCATGAATAGACCCAATGACACAACCAGGGCGATCTATTATTTCAGTATGTGGTTCAGAGTCACATAGGATGAGTGAATTTATTGACTACCATCTTCAGCCAATTAGGAATAGACATTTTAGCTATCTGAAAAACACTGAAGACTTCCTATCCCATGCCACTAAGATCTCAGTCACTCCAAATTCATTCCTAATTATTAGGTGTAAATTACATAAATTTCTACCTTCCAAGAATACATTCACAAGCTTTCAAAACAAAAGCAAATTACAAATTTAGTCTAATTTAGATTGAGGTTCTGAAAATGACATTTACTTAATTTCATGCAAATTGTGTAAAAAGCAATATGTCAGTGAAACGAAAAATCCACTAAGATGGCGTGCAGCAAGACACCTTTCAGATATTAGCCGAGAGAAAGACACATATGTGGCTGAACATTTTAATCCTCCTGATCATTTAGTCCCTCGTGACTTTGAAATCATGCCAATAGAACAGCTACCGCTTTCAGATACAACAAAGGAAACTGATAAACAAAGAAAACTAATAGAATCATTCTGGATTAAACAATTAGAAACACAATGGCCTAGGGGCATAAATTCTGACCCAGGCCTCTTAGATCACATACAATGGGGAAAAGGTTGAACTTGCCAAAATCCTAAAAGATGAGTATCACAAATTACAAGACAATTTAAGACACAAGCGTCCAGTAATTGCATTTAAGAAAAATCCGAAACTACGTAACATCTTTTAATAGGGAAACTCAAATAAGTTTTCAAAATATCAATGATTTATAATTGTGCAACAATCAGGCCATATGGCATCTCTTAAGCAAAATGACAAATCTTAAGAAATAAAATAAACAAGTATTTTTTCAGTTTGAAAATTCTGAACCAGAGCGTTGATAATATCACATAATACTTGCAAGCGCCAGTTTCGTTATTTTATTACTTTATATAGCCATGACTTGTATATAATATTCGTCCACATCTTCCGGCAATCTATCAGTCCTTCGATTGATCCACCTAATAAAAGGTATACAGAATTCTCATAACATTTCTGGATAGATGGTTAAATTGAACCTATTACTACATTTTGAATTGCATAATTGTTTGGGCAAGAGACCTGTCATTCATTCAATCCTTCCTTCCTTTCTTCCTTCCCTCCATCATTCATTCATTGGTCCGTTTGTTCATTTGTTCGTTTGATCATTCATTCATTTGTTCGTTCGATCATTCATTTTTCTTTTCATCACTTGTTCATTTGTTTGATCATTCCTTCATTTGTTTGGTCATTCGTTCATTCATTTGATCATTCATTCGTTCGTTTGATCATTCGTTCATTCAATTGTTTGTTCGTTTGTTCATTCATTCGTTCGCTCATCTGTTCGTTCACTTGTTCGTTCTTTCATTCATTTGTTCATTCACTCTGCCCATCACTCTTTTCAGCCATCCTTCCTGCCTGCCTTCCACCCCTGTAGTCATGCTTTCATTTATCCGTTCATGCATTCCTTCCTTCCTTCAGTCCTTCCATCTTCCTTTCCTTCCTTGCTTCCTCCCTTTCTTCTTTCCTTGCTTCCTTCCTTCTTTCCTTCCTTCTTTCCTTCCTTCCACCATTCCTTCCTTCCAGCTTTCATCCCTCCCTTCCAGCTTTCATTGCTTCCATCTTCCCATCCTTCCAGCTTTGCCGCCTTCCCTCTTTCCCTCTTTCCCGCAGTTTTCCATCTCACCATTCTTTCAAACTTTCCTTCCATTCATCCAGGGCTGGTGGGTTGGCTGGTTGGTTGTTTTGTTGGATGGCTGGTTGGTGGGTTGGCTGGTTGGGTGGTTGGCCGTTGGGTGATTGGTTGGTTGGTTGATTGGTTGTTTGGCTATTTGGTTGTTTGGTTGATTGGTTGATTGGTTGATTGGTTGATTGGTTGGGCGATTGGGTTGATCCACCCTTCCTTCATTCCTTCTATCCTTGCATCATTCAATCATGCGATTTGTTGATTCAACATCTGTGTTGGAGAAAAAATGACTCACAGAAAATGACTTTATTCTCAAAGCAATGATACTCTTTGAAATCAATACCCATGGAAACTGTTGACATCTGAGTAACTATATTATAAACCAAAAGCTTTAATCAAAATTACTCATTCAGATCAAAGGTTTTGAAATAATGCCATCAGTCACTTATTTCTTTAAAATGTTTTCTTTGGGTTTCAAATTATTTATTATACCCTTGAAAAAGGCCACTAGCACCTTTCAAATGAACTCATGGTTAACATCAAAGTCAGATTAATAGTTCTCTTTGAACCATTGAGCAGTCCACCTCTTAGTCATTGTAATCTTTAACACCTTTCCAAAGTGAAACCAACTCATTTATTCAGAGCTCAATTAGTCAACAATACATTATTACAATGAATTTATCGACTACCATCTTCAGCCAATTGCGAATATACATTTTAGCTATCTGAAAAACACTGAAGACTTTTTATCTCTAAGATCTCGGTCCCTCCAAATTCCTTCTTGGTTACCCTGGAAATCGATACTATGTACACAAACATTGACATCGAAAAGGGTCTAAATTCAATTCATAGAGCATTTTCCGACTACCCTGACACCAACAGGCCAGGCAGAGAAGTAATAGCTCTATTAAAGCTGAATCTGAAAATCAATGACTTTGAATTTGCTGGTGAAGTTTTCCAACAAATTTGTGGCTGTGCAATGGATAAGCATTTCAGCCCAGGTTTCGCTAACCTTTACAAAGCAGAACGGCCGCCGAACCATTTGACCAATCAAGTTCCCCTGAACAAACTTGGTTGAGCTCTTGCCCTGGATCATATTTCATGAGGTTTCCTTCAATCCCTCAAGCGGTTTCGGAGAAGAAGATCTTTAAAGACGTTTCTAAAAATCGGCCAAAATCCAAGATGGCCACCGGCCAAATTGGTCGATCGGCTTCGTTTGAACAAACTTGGATCCCTATGCCCTAAGGATGCTTCCTGCCAAATATAATTGAAATCGTCCCCGCGGTTCTTGAGAAGAAGTCGTTTAAAAGGAAAGAATGATGGATGGACAGACAGACGACGGACAACGGACGACAGACGGACGATGGGCACATGACGGACGGTCGCCATGACATAAGCTCACTTCGCTTTTCAGGCCAGGTGAGCTAAAAACTACATACATAGGGATTAAATTCACCCAGTCGGATACCCATATATCCAAGTGAGTGCTATGTCGACTGAATACCTTTCATTCTGAATTTGCAGAAAGATTATGTTAACTACAATTTAAATCAGAATCGTTTGAAAATAATTTTAAAGTCACAGTTTCCTATCATTTTGTAACATGTAATAATGGGCTGGTTATCTTAATCATTTTGTCCTCTACTAACCACCTTCCTGGTCTTCCATTGTGAGATAAATATCACACGCACGCACGCACGCACGCACGCACACACACACACATATATTATATATATATAGATGTTTATATGAGACGAGTGTTTACACGTATACCAGAATAGTGTGGTAAGCAACGCCTAGATTTCTATGTAAATCAATTTTATACTAGGATGAATATTCAATGCAGCGTGGATTTGCTTTTGATATCACACTTTATGATGCATAGTAATACAATGGAGAAATCCATTTTTAGTCATGCCCCGCCCATCTCTAGCTAACGCTTTTCGCGAGTAGGGATCGATCGATCCCTGCACTCCCCGAAACTCAATTTCCAGAACTATGCAGGTAAGCTGTCGGATATTTTGAAGCTAATTTGACTGGGTGCTGCTGTTGCCTATGCCTATGGCAGCAACAGCGCCCATTCAGATTAGTTCCAATATATTCAATTGTATATTTATTAAATAGTAAAGACATACAATACGTACACCTTGTAGGACTATTAAGCGTTTAAGACGGATGTAATTGATTATGACGTCAGCCTACAAGTAATGTAATTCATTATGACGTTATAGATTGGATTCATCCATTGTAATACATTACATATTAGTTTAACCTTAGTCTAATAAGTCAACCACATGTGGTATAAAAGTTGTTGAATATTTTGAAACTTTCCAAATTTTAAGTTATTGTTATAACAGCCAGTCAAAATTGCTTCGAAATATTCAACTGCATAGTTTGCTCATTAAAAAGTAAGGGTGAAAGTGTTATATATATTATTGTATGCCGAATTTGTCTATTTGCTCTCACATTTCACCCTGCATTATATGTGTTATGTGTTTCTATAATAGCCCTTTTGATAAATATATAAAGGATTTTAATTTGAGATTTACCATTTCTGATGAGCATTATCCACCTATTGAAGTATTTCCCAGCATTTCCAATTATTTCCCGGTATTCCACGTATTTGGAGTATTTCATGGTGTGGTATTTACTGGTATTTCCAGCTCAGTATCTACCAAACCGGGAAATTGCTGCCAAACATCAACTCAGCAAGATCCTACCAACAGGCGCATCCTTTACCAACTGGAACAGGAGGCCCATGAAATAACAAACAAAGCTCAAGCATACATCTATCGCTCCAACCTAAGACACAACAAGTACACATATTGATGCAGGGCATCAATGGCAAATAGCGTGGCCGGAGATTATTAAATTTAAGTTGAGCTTCAAATTAATTTTTATATATAATATACAATTTGCAGTAGCACAACTGGTTGTCCACCAAAGACAGTGACTATATCTAGACCTTGGACCCCTACATAGAACAAAAAAATAAATTATTCATGTAGACTTGGCACAGGCACTATATAATATAGGAAGACATGGGCGTCAAGTTAAAGTCAATGTACTATAAAGATATAGCCATTAGACATGTGATAAATTGACAACATATTTGCAGGGCAGAGAGAAATGTGTTTATCATGTTATATTAACATTCAATATTACATGGGTTTTACTATCATTTACAGTTTCTTACCTTACCATGTAGTGCTGGTGGTGGTTGTGATTGTAATAATGATAGTTTATTGGTAGTGTCATATCTTTAAGATGTTGTAATGGCATCGGCCTTAGATAGGATTAGCTATGGGCTATAGGAAGAAGCAGATCATATTTTGGGGCAGTCTATCCATCTTTCCATCCATCTTGTGAACCATATGCGTAAATTCTGGGGGTTTTGTTTGATAATTCAGATTCTATCTGGAGGTCATCTATAAGATATATAGAAAGATTTTCACAATATTGCAAGAAATATTTGATGATAGAATCGTGCAATATCTAGTGAGTTCTAGATGGTATTATGTTCGAAGGCCTGGTTACAAACTGAGCACTGAGATTCTGATGCTGAATATATAGTAAATTATTAGCATTTGAAAACTGTACGTTGCGACTAAATTGCGTATTTCAAAATAGTAGAATTTTTTTTGATTCTATACTTTATTAGTGGATTCATATATATCTATGTAAACATATGGGTGGAATTCTGGAGCCGAACCTATTACAAGTGATATGTCAGGACATATCCACATCTATCCGATTGTGGTTAATGTGAACCAAATATCTTTCAATGGGGGCATATTGCGAATAAGTAACTACATGGACATACTTGGTAATTCTGATATTATTTGATTGTAGAACCATGCAATATTTCGTACTGCACTAGTACATAATAATACATATTAAGTTCTGCATGGCTAGATGTTTGAAAACTGGTTACAAACAGAGTACATCGATATCGGTACATACATTATTGGCATCTGACAACTTTTGGTCACCACTAAGTTGCATATCATTTACTTTACAGTGGAATATTTTTAAATTGATATTTTATTAGCGTATTTATACATCTATCTGACATTTTGGGACCAAACTTATTACAGCGTGTAGGCTACCGAAAACCATGGATCTGCCAAAATGTGTGCACATTTTTGCCATGAAATTGTGTACTACATAATTACTTCATGGTAGACATTTTAAAGTTTGATACTTCATTTGTGTATTCATATACCGATCTGACCATATGTATGAATTTCGAACTGAATATGAGTCGAACTTATTGCAGACAGTATGGTACTGAAAATCACTGATCTGCCAAAATTTAAGCCAATTTTCAATATGGAATTGCGGACTACAGAATTATTTCATTGCAGAATATTTGTTTTAATTTTGAATATAGCTAGAAATGATATGATATCATATTGTTTACAGCTGAAAGTAACAGGCTAAATTATACTTTTTAAACTCAAGTTTATGTGAGTGAAAATCTGGGGCCGAGCATAACCTACAGGCAATAGGGCAGTGACGAATGTGAATTGGCTCAGATTTCAGCCAATTATCGGTATGAAATCGTGTACAACGAATTAATTTACTTCATGGTAGACATTTGTTTAATTCAATACTTCATTAGCATATTCAGATACCTATCTAACCATATGGGTGTAATTCTTGGGCCGAAAACATTGCAGGCATTACTAATTTGGCACATACATACCCTTTCTGTTGGTTTATGTATCTAACCACCTGCTACAATGTTATTGACAACCATTTTGATTGGAAATTCGAAATATCAGTTGTCTAAACATAGTGCTAAATAATTGCATGCATGGATCTTTTCCCGGTGAAGCACTAAGGACAATAAATTACTAATGAAAATCGCACGTACATTATTTTTAGTGAATTGTGTCCAATTTTTCACGTTCTGCAATATTATTATACATGTTTTACTGTTAAAATTTACCACACATATAGTGACTAGTAAAATGTGTCCACGACATTAAAATGTGTGCCCCGATGCACTACGAGACATTAGAATGGAAATGTATACACTATTTCGAATGTTCAGCCTAGTGTTTTATGCTATAATACATAAGGGAAAAATGAAACAGACACAGTACCTGGTATTGTCGTCATAATATATTAAACCTTTACTGTCTAAATTTTGTGAAGAATGTTAAAATATTTAGATATTGAATGTTCATTTGCAGGCCAAGAGAAGACTGCTTTTGCGGATTTGCCACCGCAATCTGGAATGGGTGTCTCCAGTGGTAAATTATCAAAAACTGTCCCCTCATGGCATGCAATTTGACATTGCTCAAGATCACTGTAGGGACCGGTTTGACCAGCTATGCCAGGAGGCGGTTAAAATACAATAAAAGATGATGAGAGGCCTATATTCATAGCCGTCGTCATTGTGATTTATATACTTTCAACCATGATTTCCCAGAATCCCATTTCCAAGGTAACCATAGAGGTGAGCTATTGAATATTTTAAAACTAATTTGACTAGATGCTGTCGGTGCTTATAGCAGCAGCACAGTTAAATTAGTTTCAAAATATCCAATGGAATGTTTATTAAATAGTAAAGACATACAATTCGCAAAGCTTACAGACTTTTCAACATTCCTGATAACCATAGCTACGTCATTCATTGCATATTTTGACTGTGACGATAGCCTACATGTAACATAATTGATTATGACCCCAACACTTGAGTGACAGGTTGGATAAGTTATACCCTCTTTCCATAAGAGAATTGGTGCATTGCGATTGGGTCTACATGCATTCGGCAGGGCAAAGCTAACTATCTGAATGCTCTGGCTAAAATATGTGGTCACTTATTACAAATGCTCCATGTTGGGTGAACCTCACATTACTAAGTGGTATTGGCCGTTTAATGATCAAATTTCTTTGTGACTATTTTAAAGGTGGGATCCATTTCTAGCTAAGTTCTATCAGTTCTTTCGGCGTGTTGGAATCAATTTAGATACTTTGATTCACGACTTCCCAGAATCCCAATTTCAAGGTAACTACACAGGTAAGGTGTTGAATATCCTGAAACTAATTGGACTGGATGCTTTTGCTGCCTATGGCCGTAACAGTGTCCAGTCAAATTAATTTCAAAATATTCAACAGAATGTTGATTAAAAAGTAAAAACATAAAATGTGTACACTTGACGGACTATTCAATATTCACGATGGCGCTAGAGACGTCATTCACTAAGCATTTTGACTATGACGTCTGTGAAGCTTTTATAGGACGCAATTGATAATGGTAAAGACATACAACGCCCAGAAAAATTAGTTTCAAATTTTCACCAGAATGTTGATTAAATAGTAAGGTCATTCAATTCGTACAATACCCCGTAAAATTAGTATCAAAATATTCAAGAGAATGTTGAATATTGTTTGTATGTTCACATATTGGATTTGTCAATACAGATTGTTTGCTTGCTTGGTTGCTTGCTTGCTTGGTTGGTAGGTAGGTATATGCAGGTAGGTATGCTTAGTTTTTTTAATGCACTGGCAATGCGGTGACTTCAATTTCTGTGCTAACCCACCTACGGAGTTCACCAGTTAGTTTACTTTGTTGATCATCATATCCCTGGCCGGGGATCGAACCGTCATCCTGCAATTCCGGTGGACCACCGCACCAAGACAAGAAGCTTGGTATAGCGAACCAGCTTTCACATGTCGGATATACTGATACACTGACGAATTCATACCAGACTATCTTTTGGATGCACACTGTATGGTGTATGTTATGCCCTCACCCGGTCTCCATCCCGACACTGGCAGTAGTTGGTTGATTGATTGATTGGTTGGTTGCTTGATTGATTGATTGATTGATTGATTGATTGATTGATTGATTGATTAAATCCCGGGGATTAAATCGTAAAAACATAAAATTCGTACACTTGATGGACTATTCGATGTTCCTGATGGAGCTATTTACATCATTCATTACGTGTTTTGATTGGGACGACATCCTACATATGACGTAAATAATTATGGCATCATATGCGTGGGCGACAGATCAGATCCAACCATTATCATAGAGATATCCAATGCCCATTTGCAGACCAAGAGACCATTGTTTTTTGGCACTTTACCATTGGAATGATAGGCTCAGCTATCGAGGCAGTCATTCCAGTGGTAAATCTTCAAAAATGTCTACCTGTTAGATGTAAATGAGTTTTTCAAGATTACTACAGAAGCCATTTTGGTCAGTTAGATCGGAACGAGTGTTGAAGTGGAGGTTAAGAGATGTACGTGGATACAGTGGGACAGATCACAATACCATTTTATTTCTGATGCAAATGTACAGCCAGCAATTAGCCCAGGCCACCAGCGGTAGGTACAACTAGCCCCAATAGTGAGGGTATGCGTTTAATGCGCACGAGAGATCTAGACAATATATCCTAAATTTACGATTCCAATCTAAATAGAGGCGAGCTACCTCGCTCTCGTTAATATATATATATATATCGCTCTCCTTAGCGGTAGGAGATCTGGCGAGAACGTGAATGACCACAATCCCTTGCGCAAAATGGCAGCGCCTATAGGCAATGGACCTTTCCAGATTTTAGCTATGCCCCACTCACATCTAGCTAAGCTCCACCCACACTTCATAGTATTGGGATCGATCGATCTCCGCGAATGCCCTGGCTATCAATTTCCTGAAATCTATACAGGTAAGCCGTTGCATATTTTGTAACTAATTTGACTGGGTGTTGTTGCTGCCTATGGCAGCAACAGCGCCCTGCCAAATTAGTTTTAAAATATTCAACAGAATATGTATTAAATAGTAGACATGCAAATCTTACAACAACTCATAGTCCGTCTTCAATGGACTTTTCCAATTTTATCCTTCGATTATATGACGTCATATGACGTCATAGCCACCTAAGTGACGTGCGTGATGACATCATAATCATTATGTCATAAATGATTATATTTGGCCCGTCTTTAACTCTTAATCGTCCAACACGTTGTAAGAAGTGTATGTCTGCTATTTAATAAACATGCTGTTTAATATTTTGAAACTAATTTGACTGGGCGCTGTTGCTGCCGTAAGCAGCAACAGAACCAGTCAAATTAATTTCAAAATATTTAACAGCTTACCTGTATAGTTTTCTGGAAATTGATAGGCAGGTATTTCAGGGATCGATTGATCCCAACACGAGCGAGATGTTGGTGGAGCTTAGCTAGAGGCCTAGCTGAATCTGGAAAGGCCCATTATGTGTTCGTGACGTACTTGTCTAAGTCATTCATGGCATCATAATGACGTCATTGATTATGCTGTCATTCTACACGTCACGTAGTTGATGGATGGATGGATAATGTGAAAAGGTCCATTCTAGACACAACCAAGAGAATGCGTAGCGCTGAGCGGCCACGGGAAGAGATGATAGGCCTACACGCCCACCCATCGTAGTCGTCATGATTTATATACATACTTTGAACATTGACTTCCCAGAATCCCCTTTTCATGGTAACTATGGAGGTGATCTGTTGAATGTTTTGGAACTAATTTGACTGGGTGCTGCTGATTATTAAATAGTAACGCTCTTCAATTCGTACAGCTGAAGGACTTTTCAATGTTCCTGTTGGACATAGCTACGCCAGTCATTACGTATTTTGACTGTGACGTCACCCTACCTGGAACTAATTGATTATAACGGCAAGGCTCTACAATATCTGACCGCTCATGATAAAATATGTTCTCACGTATTACAAGTAATTCGACTGCTTAGGCTACGTTATACAGCTCATAAATAAGTTAATATACTTACAAAACATAAACAGAAATTCTGTCTTGTTTTGCAAGCCCGTTAATTTAGTCTTTGGATGTTCTATACCATCGAGTCGGCGGTTTTACAGTACTACTCATACATGTAAATACGTCACTATATTTGCAAAGAAAAGCAGAAATTCTACCTTGTTTTGAAAACGTGGTAATTTATTTTTTAGGTCTTCCATATTCCAAACGGTATTATGTTTGAAACCGAAAGATAAAAAAAATCGCTTTAACCATTATCTTGCTGATTTCAAAGGCCAGGCCTGGTTGTTTCACGGTCAGTACAAGAAAGATTTATGTAGATTATGCATCCAATAATGCTGAAAGTTGTCTACATGTGTGCAGCAACGGTTTCCAAAATGAATAGAAGTTATCATATAGTTATCATATGTACATGAATGTTTGGAATTTCAGTGATGTATGCGTTAGGTTTTAACGCAGTTCTGTAATTCATACCGCCTCTCCGTATTACCGTATTTTCCCTATTTACTTTTACCGTATTTTTGTAGTTCCGTATTTTGCATGCTATTTGCAGAATTTCTATTCCAATTAACAAAAAAAAGAATTTACTGACTTTTGGAGGATATATACATAGCTGATCGTCTGCATCACATGGCAGTCAGTCAGTGAAGATCCAGCGGTCGAGACATCTATCCCTTTCTCCCATAGTGAGGGCATGCGTATGAGTGATCTAGGCAATTATATATATCCTAAATCTATGGTTCCAATCTAAAAATAGAGGCACGCTCTATCTCTCTTTCTAATTAGCTGTTGGAGACCACAATCCCTTGCGCAAAATGGCCACGCCTATACGCAATTCTGGACACACCTCGAATATAACCGTAGCCGTGAGCGGCCACGCAATAAATCATGGTCTACTTCCACGAGTTCTCTTCAAGGTAACACCCAATAAAGATGGTTTACTTCCGCCAGTTCTCTCTAAGCTAACACCCAATCATAACTTACCTCATCAAGTTCTCTCCAAGCCAACACCCAATAAATCATGGTTTACTTCCACAAGTTCTCACTAAGCTAACACCCAAAAAATCGTGGTTTACTTCATCCAGTTCTCGCGCAGCTGCTTTCAAAATTTCTTTGGCACAGTTGGTAAGCATACTGAGAACGGCTGTTGGTGGTTAACCCTTTAATGGCTGAATTTGGTGAAGAATATTAAAATATTTGCACGCCAAAAGAATACTATTTTTTCAAATTTACTACTGGAATGACTTATTCGATTGTGATAAATTTTCAAAAATGGTTTTCTCTTGATCTGCAAATGGACATTCCCTAAAACCACTGCAGATACTGGTTTTGGCTGGTTTAGTCGTGAAAGTTTTAAATCTAGGTTCTAGTCCGCCTAAAGGCCAGGGACGCAAGATTACCGCTGAAAATGGCGCGTTTCCCCACCCCATTCTAATTGCGTGGCCGCTCACGGCTATGCATTAATTTGATCGTGTCTAGATTTACCTATAGGTGCGGCCATTTTGCGCAAGGAATTGTGGCTCCAACCAATAACTTGAGAGGAAGATATAGTGCGACGCTATTTTTAGATTGGAATGATAGATTTTGGATATATATTGGCTAGATTCGTGCGCATATGCTCACTATGGGCGGCTAGTTGTCCTGACCGCTGAATTTTCACTGACTGATGGACTGACTGAAATCTTATGCAGACGATAAGCTGTATATATGGCCTCCAAAAGTCAGTACATTCTTTTTTGGTAACTGGAATAGAAATTCTGGTTAAATAGCATGCAAAATACGGAACTCCAAAACTACGGTAAAAAGAAATAAGGGTACGTAAGAATACGTAATATGGAGAGGCGGTGAAAATTACAGAAATGTGTTAAAAACTAACCCATACATCGATGAAATTCCAAACATTTCTGTACATATAAATATATGATAATTTATTTTCATTCTGGAAACTGCTGCCGTAAGCCATTGCTGCACACATGTAGACAACTTTCAACATTATTGTTTACATAATCTACACAAATCTCTCTTGTACTAACTGTGTAACAACTAGGCCCGACCTTTGAAATCAGCAAGATAATGGGTAAAGCGATGTTTTTTGATATCCTAGTTTCAGCGAAATCTGACACCATTTGGTATAGAAGAGCTAAAAATAAATTAACACGTTTTCAAAACAGGGTAGAATTTCTGTTTTGGTTTGTAAATATAGAAACTTATTTACATGCATGAGCTGTACTGTAGTCTAAGCCGCCGACGCGATGGCATAGACCATCGGAAAAATAAATTAACATATTTGCAAAACAAGACAGAATTTCTGTTTATGTTTTGCAAGTACACTAACTTATTTATGAGCTGTACCGTAGCCTAAGCAGTCAACTCACTTGTAATAAGTGAGCACATATTTTAGCAAGAGCGGTCAGATATTTTATGGCCTTGCCGCTATAATCAATTATGCCCCCCTCCCCTCCCTTCCCATTCCCATCACTCCCACCACCATCCCCACACACACCCACACCCACCAGGTAGGCTGACGTCACAGTTAAAATACGTAATGGCTGGCGTAGCTATGTACAACAGGAACATTGAAAAGTCCTTATGCTGTACGAAATGAAGGTCTTTACCATCTAATAAGCAGCAACAGCACCCAGTCAAATTAGTTCCAAAATATTCAACAGCTCACCTCTACAGTTACCATGAAAAATGGATTCTAAGAAGTATGGAGACTGGGCGAAGGCATAGCATATGGTGTGCATTCAAAAGATAGTCTCATATGAATTCGCCCGTGTATCAGTATATCCGTATATGTGTGAAAGCTGGTCCACTAAACCAAGATTATTGTCTTTGTGTGGAGGTCCATCGGAAAGATGTCTGGGTTCCTGATGCTATGCGGATCTGCAGGATGGCAGATCAATCCCCGACCGTGAAAATAAATGATGATCAACAAAGTAAACTAATAGGTGCACTCCCTTGCTTAGAATTGTTGACTGGTTCAGTTATTGCTAAATTAGTTTTTTTATCATTTGTTAGAGCATAATATCGAGCAAGGAAAAGAGATGGAATGGATGCACGAGGACAGCATTCCGTCTCCTCGACTAGTCAAGTGCTGTTGTATGATAATTCATTGTGTTCATCACATAGGGGTCTTAACCAACAATTTGATCTCCAACACCCTGCCAATCAGTCTAAGCAGGAAGGTGAGTGAACTTTGTAGTTTCATTAAGCCAGCTATGCCCAATATAGAAATAGTAAATGACATCAAGAAAGTTAACTTTGATTGGGTAAATTCCCTCATTCGAGCTATGATAGACCATTATAATTTCAGCTTAGGTACCGTCATGTCCGAAATTATCCTCGCTCAGGCCGCGCCAAACCTTAATTTAGGTAAGGCTAAATTGGCAGCATTCATGTGGGCAAAAACTAACCATGGCAAAAAAACTTCATGTCAAATCAATAGGGGCATCCTATCAGTTCATTAGGGCTTTTGACCCACACTCAGCAGAAAGAGCAAAAACGCCAAGTTAACACCCCTACTGCAATGTAATCCAAGACCATACCAGTAATTGCACCACCTTCAGAACTTAGAAAACGGACCAGGTCACCAACTAATAGTACCACCCCCCCCCCCCACCCCCCCACCCCACCCCACCAGTAGAGGGAACAGATACCCGGTCATCACCAATATTCCTATTAGACTCTCCTGTGGACCCACTTTAGATTCCACTACCACCCTTGTCTTCAGAGGAATTCCCTCACCACCTCTTCGACGGAGAGTGGATGCTAACCAGAAAGCTGGTCCAAGGACCAAATCAACTCCTGTGGATACAAGTTAGATACCTCTATCAGAAACCCGACCTCCACAGTCTCCAGAGGAATTTCCTCCCCTTCTACAGAGAGCAAATGTTGGCAGAAAATCTGATTTAAGGATCAGATCAACACCTCTGACTCAAAAGGGTCTCAGAACCCCAATGCCAGAGGCCAAACTACCTCAAACAAAGTTCATTCCTACACTGTGTAGAAACAGCAGCAGTCCTCAGAATAAAGCCAAGAAAACTAGATCCTTGGATGAAAATTCTTTCTGGAGATTACTGTATGAGGTAGATCACAAAAATGAATGGTGACTTCCTGTCTCAACGAAAAAGATCCTGATCCTTCGCTCCTCCAATATAAGCCATATAAATGTAGAACCACATCCAGACATTCAGATAACCTGCTATTCAGGGGCAAAACTGTGCCATGCTAGGACGATTGTCAAGAAATACATGGACGCCTATCAGCTAGAAAAAAATCATCGTAAACATTGGCATAAATGACAAGGATGAACCTATGTATTTAACAGCACAACGAATCCAACTCCTATTCAGTAAACTCGGTCAAAATTTCCAAATTCAAAGGCTTACTTCACTAAACTGAACTATTCTCAATGTCTAAGTGTCCAGCAGAAGAGGACCTTAGGGTTCATCATTTCATCTGTAGAATCCCTGCAGATTAGGGTAGCTGTCATCTCTAGTCTACCTATCGCTGTGTTTGAGGTGGCCCAGAATAATATCCATTGGAGTGAGAAACCTGCTAACACAATGTATCATAGCTGGTTAACTTTTCTTAATTTAAACCAACTGAGGATCAGGGTACTAACCACCCCGGTATCGGGCTGGGTAGTGATATTGTTAATCTTACTGGCTCTACATTATCTGAAGCAGAACAATCAATACTCAATCGTTGCCTAACATTTGTACCAACACCAAGGCTCAAAATAGGAATAGATTCACCTTTAGATAATGGCTCAATGGATGTTCTTGAATTTGGCCACCGTGTCAAATTAGTTGACTTTTTCGAAACTCGAAAAGTAATATTTTGCCATTCGTTGAAAGAACTGGCTGGGCACCAGACTCAAAATCAGTCGACCCAGTGATCTCTGACAGTATAAAAATGATAAAAGAGCATGTTGAAAATGTAGAATTTCCGAAAAATCATAAAATTTGTCAAATGACCCTTAACAGGATTGCGTAAAAAAATGACATTGTCATTTTACCTGCTCACATGGCATCTGCTGCTGTAATAATGCCTAAAGACAACTACATTCGTGAAGCACATCGTCTATTTATTATCCAAAACATTACCAAAAATTAGACGAACCACTTTGGCAAAGTAACTGTGACAATTTTAATGAAATTCTCCAAAATATGGTTGATAACAAGAGTTTAGCGCGAAAACAGTTTAAATACCTCATTGCAAAACGAGAATCAAAACCACATACATATGATACCGCCAGAACGACCTATAATCTCGGATTGTGGTTCTGAATCCTATATGATCAGTGAAATCATTGATTATCACCGACAACCAATTTGCGAAAAGACATTTCAGCTTCTTGAAAAATACTGAAGACTTTCTATCGCAGGTCGAATTCTGTCCGTAAAGCATTTGAAAAACATCCAGATAACAGCAGGCCAATGGCGAAATATTAGCTCTCTTAGAGCTAAGATTAAAGGGCACTGATTTTGAATTCGTGGGTGAAACCTACCAACGATCTTGTGGCTGCGCTATGGGTAAGCGTTTCAAGTTTTGCCAACATCTATGTAGCAGAGTGGGAGGAGGATGTGCTTAGCAAATGTCCCAAACAGCTGCTCATTTACTGCAAGTACATCGATGATATTTTCATTATTTGGCATCATACAAAGGAAGAATTTAACGAATTTTTCAATATTTTGAACAATCATGACACGAATATCAAGCTAAAGGCCAGCATTGACCAGATGTCCATATACCTTTTAGATGTAACTCTATACAAAGGTGCAATGTATGACACAAATGGACACCTTGATTACAAAGTGTATTTTAAGCCCACATATTCACATCAACTACTGCACAAGAAATCTTTCCATTCACCTCATTTATTTGAAGGAATTGTAAAATCACAAATAATCCGCTTTCATAGAAATTTGAGTGATAGAAAGAACTTTGGATCCGTATGCTCCCTCTTATTCAAGGTCCTCAAGCTGCGAGGATATTCGTGTAGATTTTTGCGCAAAATTAAGTCTGAAACTTTATATGATTTGGAAACTAACCTTGATAATGCTGCAGATCACAGGCCTACCGAGATTTGTAACAATCACCCAATTACAGGCATAGGAGAATCTCGAAAATGTGGGGGAAATGTGTAAATTGGACCTACTTCTTCCAAATCAAAACACATTTATGACTTTTCAAAACAAAGACAAATTCCAAATTCAGTCTAATTTAGATTGCGATTCAGAAAAGGTGATTTATGTAATATCTTGCAAAATTTGCCAAAAGCAGTTTGTCGGTGAAACCAAATGACGTTTAAGATGGCGAGCAACTAGACACATTTGCGATACTTGACATGAAGAAGACATGCATGCCTAGTGGCGTAGCAAGAGTGATGAGGGCCAGTAGTATAGCCGGTAGTAGAAAAATAACACCTCCCTCCTCATGCAACCGTTCCGTGATCCGTGGCTCCCACCACCCTCTAAATTCCTGAGGCATAGGGTCATGGGCCACACAAATACATACAAGATACCCAGGTCCTACTGAACCACACCCATCAGCCCAAGGTTTAAGATCTTGATATAGACATTATCAAACATGCATTATAATACATGCAAATGGCTTATGCGAGGTACACCTTTTCGATGCTTAAGGAATTGTGTTGGAGAATATTGTACGACACACAATGCTCAGTTTTAGAAGGCTGATGTTGATCCGAAGCTGTGCACAAGATGCGGGGCAGGTGTTTATACAGACTGTGGACTGTGTAAAGCATGCGGGGGGGGGGGGGGCGTAAACATTCCAACAGAATGAACTACAAGAAGGTCTGTGCCAGGAGAAAGTTCAGTTTAGTTATGGAAGAACTTAAACACGTCATGCCACGCATTTAGAGACAGGCATCCACAGGGATATACACCACCCATATGTACTGATCGCCACACATAATAGGATCTGAACGCACATTTAGAGACAGGCATCCACAGAGATAAACACCACCCACAGGTACTTATCGCCACACATAATAGGGCCTGAACGCCCCTTTAGGGACAGTCATCCACAGGGATATACACCACCCACAGGTACTGATCGCCACTTACTGTAACACCCTCGAAGATGGTCAGAAATGTTTATGATCTAATATATAGACCTTGCATCATGGTTACTGTAACACCCTCGAAGATGGTCAGAAACGTTTAAGATCTAATATATAGACCTTGCATCATGGTTACTGTAACACAGCTTCGAGTGATGAAAAGCAATTCGGTCTTAGAGGCTATTCTAAGGCCCGCAAAGCCGACCTGCTCCAGATGATTGCACACGCCAATGCCGTGGAGTGGCGAAAGCGACTCCCCTCCCTTGCCGAGGAGTGGCTAAAGCGACTCTCCCGAGCAAAACAGGCAGGGAGGTTTCCGGCGCTCACCTCTGAGGATCCACGGAACCCTCACAGCTGCTCCGTGAGAGTCGTCAGTTGTATGCGGAGACGAATGTCAGCTTACGGACCAAAGCCATCCACAAGAACGCCTACCTCTTCTAGACCGAATCAGAAGACGATTAATGAGGGGACCGAGATCTGAAACCCTAGCCCGGAGTATGAGGCGAGAAGGTCAGCAGATTCTCAACGAGCGTCTCGGTGAATGGGAGTCAGAGGAGAGAGGACGGCGAACAGTATGTTGGATATTCTTCAGAGGGCTAGAGGCTGCGGACTGTTCAGAACGCCTTCTACCTTCGGTATACCCACATCTGTCGAATCCGCCACATCGAGGATGGTAGGGTAATGCTCTTCCACAAGAATGCTCCAGGAAGTCCATGGATGAATACACTAGGAGAGACCCAGAATTGGGTGGAGGGCAGAGAGCAAGCCCGCCTCGACCCAGACAATATCGATCAGCCCAATACCGCGTGGGCCTTTGTCAGATCAATCAACGTTGAGGTAAAGGTTGTGATCGACCTCCAGCCTCTGCTAGGGACAGGCCCCTTCCCGGTCTGGCTCCGATGGAGGAAGGGAATGGTGGCACTCGATACCTACAAAGATAACATGTGCCTATGGAGATGTCTAGCAGTCCAGCAGGGTGCAAGAGCTGATAGAAGTACAGCTCCTGCACAAGAGCTTGTTAAACAGTTTATGGCCTGAACAGGCCTGTGGCTGACATACCAAGGACGTCCCTAGACAAGCTGGACAAAGTAGACTTATTTGCAAAGACAGGGATTCATGTTTATGAGCCCACTGAAGAGGGCATCTGGCATCTGACCAAGAAACCCGCTCTCTATCCGAGCGTCATGACCATTGGAGTATATGACCACCACGCCTTCTTCATTAAGGAAATCTTCAAGCTGGCCCAGACTTTCAGCTGTGGGCACTGTCAACAGCAGTTCACCCAAACATGTATTCTCCATTGCCATGCTGACCGCTATACAGGGGAAAAAACGACCATCGATTGCCCTGGGGAGAAGATAGTGGCACCGCAGTCACCATATGAGAAGGCCTCCTATCCATACCAACCGGCCAGTTCCACGGCTACTCGTTGGATTGAATATGAGTCAAGAAAGCATGGGATTCACATACACCACGCAAAGTGTGGTCACGGTGGTGAGCGTTGGATCGAGGGGGCTCCCGTAGATGGTTATGATACGACAACCGACACAGTATACTCGTTTCATGGCTGTCACTGGCATGGATGTTCACAACACCAGCGAGGTGAGGATGCTGATCAAAGATACCGCAAGATGGTCGCGAGGGACAAGAAACTGAGAGAATCTGGACGCACGCTTGTGGTACAGTGGGAGTGCTGTATAAAACGCTGTCCAACCATCCACACCCCTGTGCAGACAGTACCATACCCACACTTTATTGTCTATGACTTTGATGCCATTCTAGATTGGATCAAGGCCCACCCTACAAAGAGTCTCACGATCGAGAGTGCCCACATACCAATCTCGGTGTCAGTCGTCTGCTCCTTAGATGGTAGCACGAGCTCACCAACTCACCTCTGCAATGCTAGCTCCAAAGTGCTGATCTCAGAGTTCATGCAGGAGATCCAACTATGAGCCTCCACAATCCGTGCAAGCGTTCAGTCACAGTATCTACACGCAGACTTGAACAAGTTACCAAAACGACAGCAGCAACTTATCAATGAGTGATGTGACCCGGTGCCTGTGCTCGGGTTCAACTTTGGGCGGTACGACCTGAACCTCATCAAGAAATACTTCGTGGATGAACTTACTACTTCGTCCAAAGGAATGGTCGCCAAGAGGGCTAGCCAGACACTGTTCCTCATTACGCCTGAACTGAGGTTTCTCGATGTAATCGACTACCTCGGCCCAGGCGTTTCTTATGAGAAATGGATCAAAGCCTACGGTTGCATGCAACAGAACAGCTGGTTACCTTATGAATGGTTCGGCTCACCTGAGAAGCTTGACTATCCTGGCCTACCTGGTTATCCTGTGTGGTGGTCCAAGCTCAAAGGTGGTTATCTTCTTGAGTTTTCAGAGTGGAAAGCTTGTAAGCAGACCTTCAGAGATCTGGGGATGAAGATGTTTGCTGACTCGTTGCGATATTACAACAACTTCGATGTTAGCCCGTTCATTGAAACCTTAGAGAAGATGCGAGAATTCTACACAGAACGAGGTATTGACATTCTGAAGGATGTGGTGTCACTTTCTGGTGTGTTGCTTCAGTACTTACTTCGTGGTACGGGTGAACATGAGCCGGATATTAGCCTTTACTCTCCAGGCAAGGAAGCTTACGAGATGTTAAAGCGTGCTGTTGTTGGGGGGGGGGGCGAGCATTGTGTTCATGAGATATCACGAGTCTGGGGTTACCCGAATTCGCCAAGGTAAGCGAGTATGTCAACGTCTCCTTGGCTATGATGCAAATGCTCTGTATTTGTCAACCAGGGCAAAGAAACTGTATGATGGTGGGGTGGGCGTGTAAGCAGTGATATTGAACGCTTTAAGCAGGATCTGCTAACGGATCGTCGGTTCGGGTTTGCTGAGGTCGACATTAAGCTACCTAAAGTGTTATGGCCAAAGTTCGAGGAGATGTCTCCCATCTTCTATACTCGTGAGATCCCAGAAGAGGCTATACCTTCGGAGATACTTGCATACCTTATTAAAACAGGTCGACAAAAGTCTACAACTAGCAAGCTCGTTGGTGCACGCTCTGGCAAAAAGATGGTATTGTATGCACCAACTCTCAAGTGGTACCTTGCCCATGGGTTAGAGATTACTGCTATCTATCGCACTATAGACTACACCTCACAGAAACCTTTTGAATGGTTTGTAGACTGTTACTGAGGCACGTCGTACCGGGGATGTTGACAAAAGTAAAGCCTTGTTGGCTGATCTCTTCAAACTCCTCGGCAACAGTGCATATGGGAAGCTGGTCGATGTATTAGAATGCCATACCAACACGAGGTTCACTAAGGATGAACGAGCAGTAGACAGAGCCTTGCATAGCGCATGGTTCGAGGATCTAGAGGAGATCGGTTATTCCTACGAATTGCAGAGCCATAAGGCTAAGATCACCATTCATCGCCCCTTCCAGGTGGGTATAGCAGTATACGAGCTGGCGAAGCTGCGAATGCTGGAGTTCTACTATGACTTCCTCGACCGCTACGTAGCTCGTGACAGCTTCGAGTACTTACAGATGAACACCGATTCTGCCTATATCGCCATAGCAGGCTCCAACCTCGATGAGGTGATACGCCCAGAGATGCGAACGGAGTATGAGGCCTGCAAACGGGACTTGTTGGCATGGGACAAATGGTCTAACCGCACTCTGAGATTGTTCAAGCTCGAGTTCGAAGGCACCGGTGGTATTGCTCTCTGCTCCAAGTGCTACTACGTGGAGAATACAGACTGCTGGAACAGCAGAAACTTGCAAGTGAAATGCTCGACCAAGGGAATGTCTAAATGGCAGAATGACATCTCCTGGCAGAGGTTCAACAGCGCCCTCCATGGTGGGGTGGACAGAGCCACCAATCGAGGCCTACACATGCACAACCAGGGTATGGTGACGTATGCGCAGGAAAAACTCAGACGCTCCGCTTACTATGATAAGTGCCATGTGCTGCCAGATGGGGTCCATACCGAGCCCATCGAGTATCATGTTAGCACCCTAGGGGTGGTATCTGTGTGTCTTCAGGGACTAGCTGAAGCTCTTCTACGACCAATGGTCGCCTAGGCACTCCGTGCTGGCATGCCAGGTAGTAGAGTGTAGGCCGCCCCTCCGCCTCCACATACCTGTCAAGCCTGTGAACATCTATCGACCAGTTAGGATCTGTTGCACGCCGTCGACCACCTTCCAGCTCACCAGGCTCATACAGGTACCGAACCAGAGCATCATGGTGTAGGCACTCCTCTCCCTTGTTCGCTCCTCTAGAGCTGGGACCAGGAGAGTGTCTGATAGCCTCTACCAGCTTCTTCCTGATTAGCATAGTAACCATGGCATTAGATCGCTCCACCACAGCAGGCGGCCATCTTACCCATACTCTAGAACGTTCACTCGGCGGGGCCATTTCCTTGGCGTATTGGTGTGGGAACAGTCTCTCTGCCAGTGTCCGATTCCACCGCTCAACGATAGCCTGGGCATGGTGATGCCCTAACTCGCCTCACCTAACTGGCCCACCGTGTTTCCGCATGAGAGCTGCAGTCTCCCCTCTGAACGCCTTACCCTCATCCACCTGCAACAATTCTAGCCACTGGAGGGGATTTTCGGAAGCCTCGTAGACACCCTGGAATGCCTAGGCCACCTAGGCAGCTGACTTGTCTGTGAGCAGTACTGCCGCCTTGTACCTGCTGGTGACATCGACGATGGCGAGGGCATACTTGTAGGTCTTACGACCAACCAAGTCGTGTGGAAGGAATAGAACATCTGCCTGGTGAACTCTGTTCAGGACAGTTTCCTCGAAATGGAAATGCCTGATGTGCTGTGGACGAGGTCTGTATATCTGCCAAATCACCTGGTGGCTGAACCACTGGCTAACTTTCTCCAATATGAAGTTGTGGCCCTTGCGACGTGCAGCCTCGAGTAGTTGAGGGGGCTCACGGTAATATCCCGCAGGCTGATAGGTAGAGTTCCTCAAGAAAGACGGTTGATAAACTCCCGGATTTCATCACGGACGTCCACTCCCGTCCTGTCACGTACGGCCTGGATGAACTCTAAACAGATGAACAGATGGCCGTCATTCATTCGACCATCGCTGAAGACCTCCTCAAACACCTCCATACACTGGCGTATAATCTCTGCTGGATTCTCACTGAACAGTAGTTTATCGACCAACCCTCGAAAGTTAAGGGACAGGTCGTACAGAGACGCAATCCTTATATAGTATGGCTTAAATGTTCGGTGCCCCAGATAGCCACGAGCACTATGGCAACATACGGTAGCCAAGGGCTTGCGACTCCAAAGAACGTACTTACTCCTGAGGCGATGGCTGGTATGGCTTCAGAAATCTTCTCCACCCTATGGAGAGCATTGTTGGCGATCTTGCGGACCATCTCGCGAGCCTTCATTGTGAACAGAGTGATCGGAGCCCCAACTGCTGCCAGCAGACCGATAGAACCTTTTGCATAAGTGCGATAGATTCCTTTCACTCTGTGTACTAGCTTGCGGGATTCAGGCTCTACATCATCATACTCACCAGTGGTCTCCGCTACATCGTAGTCGTCTGCATCATCCTCTTCATCATAGTCCCCCTCATAGTCCTCGTTATCTATATCCTTGACTGGATCTTCATAAGCCTCTGGTTCATACATCGCTCTGGGGATCCCTCGCTGGGGGACAGCTATATGGTATCTTTAAACTGTAGTCTATAGCATGGCCTCCGCAATCTTTAGTGCGGGCGTGTTTACCTTTGCGAAGTGGGGACTCAGCTTCGCTGACAAGAAGGTGGCAGAGGTCGAGTGTGAGCATCATAACCAGGTGATGGAGAAGCTGTCTAAGGAGAAGTTTGAGTACAGCAAAGCCCTCGAGCATATGCGCCAGAGGGAGGCACGCCGACGACAACTCCGAGCTCAGGCCAACCAGAGCCTCAAAGAGGCAGATGAGAGTCTCAATGAGTACTACGAGGCTGTGTCTGAGCCAACGCTCGTCTATGAAGCATCGACAGGTCAGAAGACAGCAGAGTTTATAGTAGTGGTGGCAGCTGCAGCTGTGATGACAGGAGTCGTGCTCTACACACGTTCAAGCTGAATACCTGATGTGTTCGACACGCATACCTTAGCATAGCCAAAGTAAAGTACCGTCACACCTAATGAGCGAGTCCCAGATATGAGGTTTCCGATGTTGAAGCTGAGCTGGTTGCCCTGATTAGTTGGGATGTCCCTGCCCCCGATGTGGTGATGACCCTCGAGTGCCGACTCGAGGTCGTCACTTCCACTGATTAGGGGCAGAATTGCATATGACTTAGTTTTCTGTCTGTAGAGTTGGCAATCAGTCAGCTTGCGTACCTCACCAAGAGCATTGGTCCCAACAACCACAAGCTTGAAGTCGTCTCGCTTATCCACCTGCTGGATGGCTCCTCCCTTCTGTACCAGGACCGCAACAGCGACACAGTTTGATGCACCACGATGCAATGTCAGCTCTACCCATTGGTTAGCTGTGGCTTGGACCTGCTGGTATTCTCACTCCACATGCATGATCCGCTGTTTTGAACCCGTTTGCTTCAGCTCCTGGTCATTCTCGTCATGCCAGACATGAAGTCTTGGAGCATTCATCGTCGCATCTGCGAGCTGCTCAGTGTACACCCAGATGAACAGCCTATCCTGCATGGCAGCCAGATTCATGTGTGTGTTCTCGAGGAGCGCTAAGAGTGGAACTGCCACGGGTTTCTCGACACCTGCCCGTAGTTCGAATTCCGTGAACCCCTCATTGCATCCCACAGCGTGGTACCCCTTTCCCTTTGCATAGCAGGTTGGGCCATGAGCCAGCAGACCTAGGACTTGGTACTCATCGTTTACATAGGTGGTGTCCATGGTGCTGTTGCTCTGCACGATCTCCCACCTCTTCAGCACCTGCGGGGGCTCTACCGTCTGTTCTATTGTGCTCTGAAGCTTGAACTCGAGTGTCATGCTCTTGATCTCGTGGATCTGTACTGAGATTGCAAAGTCAATGTACTGCCCAGCAATGGACAACGGGTTCTCATCGTGTATACTGGGTCGAATGACCATCAGGTAGTCCTTCTGAGGATCAGTGCGGTGCGAATTCGCTGGTTCAATGGTCCTATCTGGATGTTGCACATACTGCAGCATGTTTAAGGTCTGGGTATATAGAGGGGTTAAACAGCTGCCATGTTTGGTAAAGTTCTCCAGCAGATTGTCTATAGGCAGCAGGACAAGTCGGCACAACAGCCACGGCGTGCAGTGTCCCACTGTGACAGGGTCCGAGGACCGCTTCGTGACACCAACATTATCCACGAGGGAGCCAAGGTCACACCTCCGTCTGATGCGGAGATACTGGCCGCCATAGAGGAAGGAGCGCCAGCTCATAGTACAAAAGAACTCCTGATTCGGATACGCTACCGGAAGTTTGACAGCACCCAGTGCAGGACACTCGACCTACCCACTGTGGCCCACACCAACAGTCCTGTTATTCTAGCTCTCCAAAAGGCGAGGGTCGACCCCAATGATTTACTAATGGTCGGGAAGTGGGCTGCCGTATTTAGCCTCCATAGCCAGGAAGAGCGAGATATGCTGGATAGCCTCCAGTCTGGAGCAAATAACTACATCAGGGAGGAAGTCAGTGCCACTGTAGCGGAGAGCCATGACACCGGCCATGCAGAAGGTACTTAGGAGGGGTTCACAGTTGGCCGCAAGGAGGCTGTTCAGGACATCTTCAACGAAGAAGGGTGCAGGAGATTGGCCGCTGAAGTGGCAGCATTTCTGAAATTCCCAGATAATTACCGGGAGTACCTCATTAAATTCGCTCACAAGTCAGACGCTCGTCGCACATGGACAAAGTGGATCTTCCATGAGAAGTTCCAGAAGAAGAGAGCCCTAGACTCTGACCCTCAGTGGGTAGAGTATAAGCGAGGGGCTTTTGACCAAACTGACAAAGTTCCTCACGCTTCTGACGAAGTTCCTTAAGCTTCTGACGAAGTTCGACAAGCATCTGACGAAGTAGCAGAGACCGCGGACGAAGTAGCGGAGGCTGTGCAGCCTTCTGATGAAGAAAAAAGTTGCCGCAGCTGCGACAGTCTCAGCGATGACGCGTATAGCAGGCTAGTTTCCTGGCTGGATTCAGCTTGTAGGTGAAGGTCTGCGCCTTTTTCAGAGATGGCTTGAAGTGTGACAGCTCACCTGTCTCCTTGTTGCTGAAGATGAAGTGGTACAGCTCAGCTGCCCTCTGTACACCTGCGATAAAGTCCCCTTTGGTCTCCTTGAGGTTTAGGCTGTCGTATATGGTCTCGAGCAGGGCACGTCCACCCTTGGAGTTGAAGTATTGCAACTGGGCATTGTGGCGGATGTCTCGTGAGAACTCGCGGGTGTACGTCTGAAAGAGGATGAAGACAGTTATCTTTGTGTGCCGGATGTGCCTGGTGATGTTGCTGAGGTAGGTGCCTGTCTTCTGGTCCATTGCAGGGTCATCGATAACTAGAACAAGTGGTTCTGTCAGTCGGGCTGCCAGCAGCTCCTCCATCAGTGCTTGCATGTTCTGCGTCTTAGTGATTGGCCCATTGTACCATTGATCATTACTGTCAACCGCCTCAGCGGTGGAATCAGACACCAGAAGGATGTATTGAGAATGTAGATGTTCGGCCAGGAGAGCCCGCAGCAAGATGGTTTTCCCATGTCCTGATGGGGCAATGATCAGCACCACCTGGCCAGCATCGGCCGGCCTACTGTCGAATGGTACAGACATGCATGCGGAGGATGGTTAGCACTTGGTCGGCGGTAGCATCGTCTGTATCTGGGAGACTAAACGACAGTACTTCCTGCACAAGCTCTTTCGCCTGCAGAGCGGGGAATCCTGCACCTCCGGCGGATACGAAGGATGCGATGGAGGCATCAAGCATGAATTCCCAGCAGCAGCTGAGAAGATAGCGTAGCGGGCCTGTGTCAGCACCCACAGTGTCTAGTACATCCAGTATCTGTATGATACATGCACGGGAAGCGATGACTATCCTGTGGTCTTAAACGGCAAACCAAAGAACCCTGATTTCTTCACCTCTGGTAGCCGGAGGCTGGTGGTAGCACCTGTTTGCCCATCGACAGTGATATGGAACAGGCCAAGGGTGCCAATCTTGAGATTCTCTCTATCCTGTTGGAATGAGCTCCGTGGTTTCAGGAGATCCTTAACCAGGTCCTGTGCATAGCACTGAGCCAAAACCTTGATGGCTCCAGCCTCATCGACCCGGAGCATACCTCGCATCGTCGCCCTCTCCTTGATGCCCATCCTCTTGTATACAGTCTTGGCCTTGTTAATGGCCAATTGTCCTACCGTATCAGTGTTCTCAATGAGATCTCAGGCTGGGATGGTACCTCGGATCTCCCACGGGTCTCCCTTCTCATCGAAGTCTAGGAAGGAGCCTCGCCCAAGTGAGCAAGATCGCTTAGCTCTTTGCTTTCTAGATCTGTGAGTGACAGAGTCATAGTCATATACATACGGCTTAAACCTACTAGTCATACTCCTAGTGAAATAGTTGAGCATATGAGGACCACGCAGTCGGCCAAGGGAATAGGTAGCAGTGCTCAGGGTACTGGCCCTCTCTGCAGGGGCACACCTTGTTGGCGGTCCACCATTCCAGGGCATTGGGGATCCTCAGTCCACGTGCTCGACTATGGGCTACACACATCCCTCTCGCACGCCATGTCTCATATGCTGCAGGGGTCTCGTGATCCATCTCTCACTATTCAGAGGGGTTAAACGTAGGCGACGATGATCTCAGCCATTGCACTCATTGCTAGCCCTAGAACCGCGGCCTCCATTAGTGTAACACGTTCACCCATGATCTTGGTGGCAACAGTGTAGGAGGCACCATTGAGGGCGATCATTGGGATGGGATGAGCTATTCCGAGACAGTGCCTGGCCACCCCACTCGCCACTGTAGCGAGGACAGCCGCGGTGGCAGCAGGAAGAACCTCATTTCCCCCGTCATCTTCAGCATGGCCACATTCGCTGCCATGTTACTAACGACATGGAGTGCCAGACGTTTTGCTTTGGTCAGTAACTTCTGTGTCTTGGTTCGCAGCAGGTTCTCCACCTTCTGAAGACTTGCCTGGCTCTCGGGTAGTTGCTTCTCGATCTGTACCGTTGACGTCATTGTTTAAGCACTGAGTATACAACACAGTTAAACGTCTGTGTCCCCTGTCGAGAGAGCTAATAAGATCTTCCCAGTCTGCATCTGCCAGGTGGCCGGATTGGTACTCAGGAATATTCATCTCTCTATTGAGACATCTTAAACATGTCCAGACTCACGCTATGTGAGAAGTACTATGATGTCTTCCAGAGGGAGTTGAAGGACTACAAGAAGAAGACACCAGATGAGCTCGCTCAGCTCTCCGGTGCTGAGCTGACAGAGGAGCTGACAGCTGTGAAGCTCTATCTAGGATTTAGAAATTGACAGATCTGTTTCCTCGAATACATTATCATGGGCGGGAGTATCGTCGAGCAGCTCCTGCAGGCTAAAGGTTTCTACAAGGATCGGGAGTATCTGTCAGATGTGTTCCAGCCGTTGCAGACCACCATGGCCTCACCGGACTCAGAGCTGAACAAGGCTCTGCGATACTACAAGCTGGAAAAAGGATGCGCTGCCGAACCCTTAAGCCCTTGGATGTGCAGGTTGGCAGCGGGTATAGGGATGTAGGGCATGCCAAGCTGGTTCAGTGTCTTACCGTGGTCCCCACTGCTACTGTAGAGAGTCAGGATGGTCTTATAGCTGCTGTGCTAGTGGCGGAGTAGGCTGAGTCTGAGCGCCTCGATAGCTAGGCCTGACACCACACATAGAGCTACCATGGGAAGCGGTGTCGTGTCGACTGGCTGCAGTGTCAGGGCGCCTGGAGCTGCGTGTCGACTGGCTGCAGTGTCAGGGTCAGAACGCATGTATGGCTCATACTACGCATAGGTGCGTTGATGGCAGTGTTGAAGCCGAAGTGGACACCGGGGTAACTCCCCTCGACTATCATGTTGTTATAGTCCCTGACTTGGAGGTCCTCGATGTTCACGATCATGTTGCTCAGAATCAACTGTAGGTGTGGCAAAATAGCAAAGTCAAGCCTTCTTCAACCCCTGCTGGAACTTAGCAATAAGACTACTGAGGTCTGCCACGATGATCATATCCTCAACAAGACTGATGAACATGGCCAGGACCTCTGCTCCGCTGACACCATCTATGGAATGCCACAGCTGCGTCTGTGCCGTAAGGAGGCAGTAGCATAGTGCTTCCAGGGACTGGTTGATCCGAATGATCCCTGCTGGTGTGAGGCCTGAGGTGGTGTGTGGGACAAAGTACTTCCACACATCTGGATAGTCCTGCCGCAAGCCAGTGATGTGCTCGGAATCTGGATCGAACGAGAATGTCGCTGTCTTCCGATGGCCTACTCGTCGGGTGGTGGGGGGGGGGGTTCGATAGGGAAATCCTGAGTAGTCATGTCTCGTTTCACCGTACCTAACCCCTAGACTGCTGTTGTCACCACCATGGCACCGATAGTCCGGGTGAGCACTGAACTCTCTCTGTAATCTGCTGGCTGCTGAGACACTATAACTGTTGAGCTGTGGGTCGAAGGCGTTGTATCAGGGAGGCTTGCACCCTGCTCATGGATGATTCGTCGCACCGTGAAGTACACGTCGAATCTGAGACAGCTGGCGATGAGCACAGCTTCAAGAGTACCAGAATAGGAGTGAAGCAGGGTGGAACTTACTCCACATCCTGCCGTGGCACAGCACACGGCAAAGTTCAGCTGCTGATTCCAGTATGAGAGGCTTGGAGCAGCCATCCAAGTAGGAGCTAGCTTCGCATCCTTGATGGTGACGGGGTGGTTGGTCAGTGGTCGTGGGTTGATGGAGAACGGTGTTAGCTCTGGTATATCATCCAGTAGGCCTCTCAGGCCAGTCAAGGGTGTACCCAGGAGGGGCGATTGGCTCCGGATGACTGTCCTGAGGTTCAGTGGGAAGGCCATCTATACTGGTGTTTTTAAAGCTACCGTAGCACACTATTTGTAGTCGTCTCGGCTCCAGAGACCAGCGAGGCGAGCTCGCCATAACATCTCGTTTTTTAACTCCTCCATATCAACCCGCCCGCTTGAGCCTTTCAGGTATTGCTGTCGCACTTTAGGTTTCTCCGTGCGGTACAGGGCTTGGACCTTCAATATATGGTGGTACTCTTCATCGATGACCTGGCCATCCTCGAGAGCTTTGCTGACAGACTCGTCGATAGTCCTTAGCATACTCTGTGCCAGTGCCACGTACTTGCTTCTCCAGCCTCCTTGTGATCTGTCGCTGCCCCACCCCCAAGCCCGTGGCCAAGACAGTGGTGGCTAGTGCCACGGCACCCAGCGGGATGGTGACGATGGCCCTCACCCCTGTAGCGAGAGTAGCTACAGCTGCCACCCTAGCACTGGCTCCAATCACACCCGCAGCAGTGGTTGTATGCGCGAGGATGTTGTAGGCTGCCTTATATCGCCTGCGTGTTCTGCTGTACCTCTCTGCCTCATGGACGAGATTCTGTCTGATGGTATCTATCTGCTGGAGTCGCCAGCCATGTACTGTAACCCCCTCGTCAGCCATCAGGGAGGGGTATTTTTCTGGTTGCTTCCGCCACTTTGATTTTGCCATAGTATTACTGGAGATTAAACCTGCATCACCTGCAGGATCTCCTCATGAGCTATAGAAGGGTTCATTTTGGAGAGCCTGGCGAACCGTGCCAGCTTGCTGGTTTCGAGACAGACGTCTCTTAGACAGAGGGCATCCAGCACTATGTCGGGTGCCAGTAGCTTTCTGAGACGTGACATCTGGAACTTCACCTTATCACCAGGATAGTAGGTCCGCTGCTATATGGTTTTCTTGGTCTTACACTTCTGCCCCATCTCCTCTTTCCACTGTATGACATCTGGCTCATCCTCGTTTGAGAAGCCTCCTGGCTCATCCTCGTCTGTGAAGACATCTAGCTCATCGTCGTCTGTCAAGACTCCTGCATCCCGCTTACTCTCCTCCGGGAGGGCCTGCCAGTATCGGAAATTTTCACTGTTCCTTCGCCTCCTTGCAAGGCTTGTGTTCTGTTGATACCAGTTCTCCTGCTGTAGTCGATCTCCTTCTTGTTGCAGTGCGAGCCTCTGTTCGTTTAAGGCCTTTATCTGTGCAGGGGTCATGAAGGGGCGAACCTCTTTCTTCATCATCTCGGCCAAGGTCAGATAATGCTGGTATGATATCATGTCAGGTCAATGAGTAATAAGAGTGTAAACTCTAAATGGGCATCCGATATCCCATCCATGCTGGCATATATGTTAATTGAGGGGCTGTCAAGCAGGTGATTTACAGGTGTGAACAGGCTAGAACTGATAGCTTTCCATAGGTTGCTGTTGGCATCTGGGAGATACTCTACCATGTCCCGGCTGACTTCTACTAGTGAGCTGCTGTGTGCACTGCCCGGAGGTTGATGTAGCACATCGGCGTGTATGTATGTTGTGCCCAGCTGGACAGAATCTGCGACAATCGGCATGGTTATATCTCCTGTTTAAACCCCTTCTATAGCGTGCTATGGAACCCATATTTTCTCACTCGACTGGTCTTGCTGACCTGGCAGATGTGTACGCAGTTGATGCTGCCAAGGTAGAAGAGAGCGATGGCAAGTCATTCGCCCTACAGTACGAAGCAAGCTCACAGGCATTCTCCCGCCATCCCATTGGTGGTGATGGTGTGGAGCTGCTCACAGACCTCAAGGATGTGACGAAGGAGCACCTGGGATGCAACATAGATGGCCACAAGATCGTGCTTCGGTACGATTTCCCGAAGAGGAAGTACATCCTCGAGCCGTTGATTGAGCTCTCGGATACAGAGGTGGCAGACATCAACACCCTAAATAACGACCTCAGCTTTCATCTGGTCAAACCCTATCTGAGCGGTGCCCCGCCGATGGCCCATGATGGCCTGCTATTGACCCTGGCAAAAACCTGCAGTTCATATTTGAGAAGAATGAATTGTGGTACCACGCTGGACCTGGGGGTGACTGGTAAACATGGTTGCCACTTTATAGGCCTCCCGCAGGCATTGACATAGAGGGTACTCCCCTCTCCACAGTTGTGAAAATGGATGGGACAGTTCGAAAGCTCTACAATCGGGGATCATCCATCCTCGCCTACATAGGTGAAGGTGTCTCCCTGACGAGGGTGGGTCACCGGATCGTAGTCACAGGTGAATAGCTCCTGCTGCGTCGTCCATTCAATGGACCAGAAGGAGCTGTTATCTTCCAGGAGGGCACCCTACGGGTAGATAGTGAGTCACATGTCTCCAAAGTCAAAGGTGCTGTTAAACTGCTTCAGCGAGTCGGACTCACTAGCCCGCAAACGACTCATATAGTCCTAGAGCTACGTTCCTTAGCCGGTGGCAGAGTGAAGCAGCTAGCCCCTGCCCATGAGGGGATGAAGATCACTATCGATCCGGATGGAACAGGGCTCGATCTGGCACAGATATTTCTCGAGGGTTTCACTCTGTTCAGTTTAACTCTTCATATATAGCCATGATTCTCATCATACTGCTCGTGCTGGCGTTTACAGCAGTGGCACAGGGCGCTGAGACTGCCATGATATTGGATGCCAACTGGGCCCACTGCCGGGATGACCCCAGTACAATCCTTAGGTCGACCCCTTGCGGAGAAAGATTTATGACCGCTTTCACCCACGTGAAGAGATCAAGTCTGTCTGGCACTTCTATGGGGTGGAGAAGGTAGGCCGTGGTTGTCTGCTGGAGACCCCTGCTCAGCACCAGATTCTCTGTGTAACATGTGAACATGCCAGAGTCTGCTGTGGTTCAAATGCTAATCACTTTAGCCTCCTCCCAGGTGAGCGTTGTCAAGGTAGATGGAAGCCCCTATGGGTGGTCCCCTCATGCCGATGCGACTCTGGCGGAGACTACGTGTTTGTCTGAGCCTACACAGAATAGAGAGAGAGAGAGAGAGAGGCCGGCCCTGTGGTTGATGGCGATCAGTGTTGTATATCACTGTGGAAGCTTGTCTCTAAATGGGCGTTAGCCCCTACTCATTTGTCTAAATGGAAATCCAGTTGAGGGAGGTGGTATCCTTTTGACCCCGACACTACTAACACGTAGCACGCATGTGCATGCGTCAGATCCACGTGTCAGTAAGAGTGTATGCTTATATTGTACCGAGAAATCACTTCATTCTCGGCGTTCTTGGCACCGATTAGGACTGGAATGAAGCGAGAATTTCAAAACTGTTTACCATTTTAAAATCGGACAAGAAATGGCCGAGTTATCCACAAATGGTAATAGCGAGATTTGAACCTGTGATTTTAAGTTTGCTAATAAACACAAAACAAGGATCTCACGCCTTAAATACCTCGGTCATGTATGCATTAGTAATTATAGCTGATAAGTTATGCATTACTGTTACTGCGTTATCTCGAAGTGACGTCAGACTGATAAGCGCAGTAACCGCAATACTCATGCTCAGAGATAAGATTACTAAGAGGCGAGATTTTAGTAGTGTTGCGGTGGGTCACTCACTAGAGTATTGCATAGGATTCCCAGGCTACAGACTGGGGTTCAAATCCGCTCAAAAGACCTCGCTAGAACTTACCTGAAATTTCGAAACTAGGTAAGACGCTAGGCCGGGGTAATATGACCAGGTTAGATAAAGACCCACCGCGACACTCCCCAGTGCGGGGTAAAAGCACCACAGACACACACAACACACCAGCCGGCTGGAATAGCAACATGGTGGGGTAGGAGATAGGTGGGGTAGGATAGGTAGGATAGGATAGGTCGGATAGATAGGATAGGTAGAAAAGTGTCCCACAGATAGAAAAACCTCCTCAGGATACCGGCCAGAATAAGAAAGGTCGGCCACTGGCCGGTATCCTGAGGAGGTTCTCCCGGACAGTGGGGTCCACACTGGAGTTTTATATTCTTGGCCATGGCCATTTGTCTAAATGGAAATCCAGTTGAGGGAGGTGGTATTTTTCTACTACCGGCTATACTACTGGGCCCCACCCCCTGCAAAAATTATTTGAAGGCCCGCTCGCACGCACGCATGCATACAAGCAAGCAAGCTGAAAGCAACCAAGACCAGGGGTCCGGGGTTCCTCCACCGAAAGAGCTTGAAATGCAGATGTTCTCAGAGGGCATCTCCGACGTCTCTGGTGGTAAATATTAGTCTTTGGTCCAGTGGAAGATTTCCATAGTTTACAAAAGATTATTTTTCTTTCTGGAACTATAAAACTGCGGCCCAATGACCCATGCCATACCAAAATGTAGGTATGTTAGTCACAGAACCTAACTACGAATATACTTAAAATAAATTGTAAGACACCATAGAAGTAAGCTGTATAATTCGACTAGAAGCTGTTGCTTGAGGCAGTCAAGCTAGTAACAGAATATGCAACTGGTATTGAGTATGTCCCTTCCTAGAATGAATATTCCCAAAATAGCTAGGCTGTCGTTCGTACATGGCCCATCCTCCAAGTAGAACAATACACACACCTTACAAGGACAACTTTCTCAAATACCCACGCAGTTGATACAGTTTCAATCTGGCAGCCATGAGGTCAAAAGTGTCTATTTTGGAAAAGATGTTGCAGAAAGCTGTTGCTGCCGCATTTTAGCAGTTGACACAAAAATGGCACATGTCTTTGGGAGCCACGCACAGATATCCAGATAAGTTTGTATAAGATCGTTCCAGTAGAAGCAGTGTTATTGAAAAAATGCGTCAAAGTGTTCCTATTAAAAACTATGTTCCTGAAGAACAGCTCTTGACACAGAAATTGTAAATGGTACATGTTTAACTATTGCAATCAATTGATCCAAAGATGTCCACGTTTATAACAAATCCAGTCACAAAACATAGAGCAATGGTCATTGCGTCATCTTATAGGCTATAGACAGGCATATTAAAGATAGCAAGACATTGACGCGTGGAAGACCGAATAAGTTTCTCTTAGATTCTCGCTCTTGCCCACCCCTACCTCCTATCCCCCGCCCCCACCACACACTCTCTCAAAAAATTAGTTTTCTTCATAGACTCAGAAGGCCCTTTGAATTTCTGGACCTCCCCACCACTGTTGGAGTTGCGGGGGCTATTGCTACGCCACTGCGCATGCCGCCGAACACTTTAACCTTCCTGGTCATTCAGTCGCTCGGAACTTTGAAATCATACCTATTGAACAACCACCACTCTCTATTAGGCTGAGGAAACTGACAAAGAACGGAAACTTAGAGAATCATTTTGGATTAAGTAATTAGAAACGAAATGGCCGATGGGCATAAATGTGGACCCAGGTCTTGCTGATCAGCATGAAATAATTCCATTCACTCTGACATATAATCGGAAAAAATGTTGAAATTTCCGAAGTTTTGAAAAATGAATATCATATATTACAGGATAATTTAAGACAACCTCTCATCTTGCGTCCAGTAATAGCATTTAAGAAGAATCCGAATCTACGTAATATATTGGTAAAATCGAAATTAACTTGACAAACGTCGTCATCTTAACGTTATCCAGTATTTTAAGGCCATATCGCCTCTATAAAACAAAAATAACAAATCTCATGCGATAAAATAAATAAAAAATATTTTCAATTTTTGGAAAATTCTGGGCCAGTGCGTCAACCATATTACTACCAAGCAAGCAAGCAAGCAAGCAATGCTCAACTTGACGGGGCAGTGTACAAATTGTATAGCCGTACTATTTAATCAACATTCTGTTAAATATTTGAAATTATTTGCCTGGGCGGTGTATGTCTTTAACATTATCAATTACGTCCTATGCAAGCTTCACAGGCGTCACAAGCAAAAGGACATCTCTAGCTCCAACGTAAATATTGAATAGTCCGCCAAGTGTACACATTTTATTTTTTAATTTTTTAAACACCATTCTGTTGAAAATTTTGAAACTAATTTGATCGGGTGCTGTTACGGCTATAGGCAGCACAAGCACCCAGTCAAATTAGTTTCACGATATTCGACACCTTACCTGTATATTTACCTTGAAATTGGAATTCTGGGAAGTTGTGAATCAAAGTATATAAATTGATTCCAACATGCCGAAAAAATGGACAGAGCTTAGATAGAAATGTATCCCACCTTTGAAATTGTCATGAAGAAATTTGAGCATTAAACGGTTAATACCAATAAGTAATGTATGCTCCACCAAACATGGACCACTTAAAATAAGTGACCACATATTTTAGCAGGAGCAATCGGATAGTTAGTCTTTCCCTCCCAGATGCATGTAGAACCAATCGCAATATACCGGCTCTCTTATGGAACAACGGTATAAGTTATCCAACCTGTCACTCAGGTGTTGACGTCATAATCAATTATGTCACAGGTAGGCTAACGTCATAGTTAAAATACGTAATTAATGACGTAGCTATGGCCATCAGGAACATTGAAAAGTCCTTAGGCTGTACGTATTGTATGTCTTTGTTATTTAATAAACATTCTTTTGAATTTTTGAAACTAATTTAACTGTGCTGCTGCTATGAGGAGCAACAGCATCTAGTCAAATTAGTTTCAAAATATTCAACAGCTCACCTCTATAATTACATTGAAAATGGGATTCTGGGAAGTCATGGTTCAAAGTATATAAATCACAATGACGACGGCTATGGATGTAGGCCTATCCTCTCTTATTGTATTTTAAACTCTTCCTGGCATAGCTGATCAAACCGGCCTCTATAGTGATCTTGAGGAATGTCAAATTGCAGGCCATGAGAGGACAGTTTTTGATAATGTACCACTGCAATAACTCTCGAGACAGTCATTCCAGATTCCATTGGCAAATCTGCAAAAACAGTCTTCTCTTGGCCTGCAAATGGACATTCAGTATCTAAATATTTTAACAATCTTCACCAAATTTAGACAGTAAAGGTTTAATATATTATGACGACAATATCAGGCACTGCGTCTATTTCATCTTTCCCTTATGTATTATAGCGTAAAACACTAGGCTGAACATTCGAGAGAGTGTATACATTTCAATTGTTATGTCTCGTAGGGCGTCGTGGAAAGATTCTTAATATCGTAGACGCATTTTACTAGGCACTATGTGTGGTAAATTTTAACAGTAAAACATGCTTAATAATATTGTAGAGCGTGAAAAAGTAGATAAAATTCGCTAAAAATAATGTGTGATTTTCATTAGTTATTTATTGTCCCTAATCCTTCAGTGGGGAAAAATCCATGCATGGAGTTATTTAGCATTATGGATAGACAACTGATGTTCCGAATTTCCAGTCAAAACGGCTATCAATAACATTGGGCGGTGGTTAGATACAGAAATCAACAGACAGGTATGCATGTGCTAAGTTACTAATGCCTGCAATGTGTTCGTCCCAATAATTTCATCCATGTGGTTAGATAGGTATCCGAACATGCTAATGAAGTATTAAGTTTAAAAAATGTCTACCATGAAGTATTTCGAAATACGCAATTTAATAGCAACTTACAGTTTTCAAATGTTAAAATTTACTATATTCGGTATCAGTATCTCTGTACTCGGTTTATAATCAAGCTTTCGAACATAATACCATCTAGAACTCAATATGCACTAGTGCTGTACACAATATTGCACAATCCTATCATCAAATAGTTCTTGTGATAATGTGAAATTTTTTCTATATATGCGGTAATTTAGCGCCTGATAGAAGCAGAATTATCAAACAAAACCCTCGGAATTTACGCATATGGACAACAAGATGGATGGAAAGATGGACGAACTGCCCCCAAAATATAATCTGCTTCTTCCTATATCCCATAGGTAATCCTATCCAAGGCCGATGCCATTACAACCATCGTAAACACAACCAACAAACTATTATTATTACAATCACAACCACCATCAGCACTACACGGCACGAGTAAGAAACTGTAAATGATAGTAATAACTTATGTAACGTTGAATTTTAATATAACAAGATAAGCACACTTCTCTCTGTCCTCCAAATATGTTGCCAATTTATTACATGTCTAATGGCTATGCCTTTATAATACATTAACTTTAACTTGAAGCCCATGTCTTCCAAGATTATATAGTGCCTGTACCAGTTCTACACGTATATTTTATTTTTTTGTTCTACTAGGGGTCCAAGGTCTAGATATAGTCTTCTTCTTTTCGTTCGCTGATCATACCGCCAGTCCTGTAAGTGACTATCGACATGATCATAAGCGTTAAGTGCGTGGATCCATGGTTTATTGGAGTGCGCCGTGCGGCCTGGAACCTCCGTCTTCAGCACTCGAGGTTTCTGTCAGGGTTACCTCACCCTTACCTCCTGTAGTCGCCTCTTACGACACGCAGAGGATACGGAAGGTGTATTCTAAGCCCGACCTACAGGGAAATCTAGATATGGTCATTGTCTTTGGTGAACCACCTGTTGTGCTACTGCAAATTGTATATTATATATAAAATGAATTTGAAGCTCAACTTGAATTATAATAATCTCGGGCCACACTGTTTATCATTGATGCCCTGAATCAATTGTGTACTTGTAACATATATATATATATATATATATATATAAGGCATTTAACAAACTTTTTGCAAGACAACACGCATGCGCACAAAGTCAATAGGTATAACACACGCGCGGAAAAGTCGCTCATTGAGCTTTTTTTTTTCAGCGCACGCAAAGACGCTCAAGTGGAAATGAATCTATATAAATGTACGAGATCGACTTTTCAGCGTGCGGAAACGCGCTCGGAATCGCTTACATGGAAAGTGGGCCTAAGCGATTCCGATCGCGATTTCGTGAGAGTTTATGTTTATTTCCAGGCGCGCGTTTTCTCCATTCTGTACACGCGAGTTTCTAGTCAAGCAACAGTTTCTGGTTCTGGTTTTAGCTTTACATATGTTTACCAATTTTTGTTTTGCTATTCACAGATAATGTCTCAAAATAGTAAGATCCAGATTCTCAAGCTTACCACACAACAGCAGAAATTCAACGATCTGGTTGAGCAACGTCCTCTCCTGTAGTGTGTCAGATCACAGTGACACAAAATGACAAAAACATGTTGGTCACAATCAACACGTGGAAGTGGATTGCCGGGGAAATGGATGCTGATGGTAACCCGTACGATGAAACGATGCAACATTCGTTCATATTGCAAAGCAGTAGACAGTGGCAGTAGACAAGGTGTGTGTGGGGGTGGGTGCGCTGGGCTGGCGGGGTGGATGGCTGAGTCGGTGGGTGGGTTGAGTGTGTGTTGGGGTGGGTGGTGGTCAAGTGTGTGTGTGTGTGCGTGCGTGCGTGCGTGCGTGCGTGCGTGCGTGCGTGCGTGCGTGCGTGCGTGCGTGCGTGCGTGCGTGCGTGCGTGCGTGCGTGCGTGCGTGCGTGCGTGCGTGCGTGCGTGCGTGTGTGTGTGTGTTTGTGTACGTGCGTGCGTGCGTGTGTGTGCGCGCGCGCATGCGTGTATGTGCATGCGTGTGCGTATCTGTGAGTGAGTGTATGCATGCGTGCGGGTTGGGGGAGGGGGTGTGGTATGTCATCCAAGAGGTTCCAGTGATAGCGAAAACATATCTGTGTCCAGTGACAGCAACAGCAAATTTTTGAGGGGACGAGAGGAACAGGTTTGTCACATGGGATACAAGGTTGGTGGAGGGTATATGATTGAGTGGCCCCTCCCAAAAGGTGGGCTTGTTTGGGATTTAGAAAATTCTATGCACATAATGCAAAGGAACCTGTTTCTTCCAAGACATACGTCATACAGACAGTGATTATTCAACAACGCATTTAACAAATTGGTTGCAAGACCACACGCATGAAACACTAAGCAACTTTTTTTTCCAAGCGTGTGTCGTTAGCGCACGAAGACGTTCGCGTGGAAATGAATCTATATAAATGTACTCGATCGACTTTTCCGCGTGCGGAAACGTGCCCGGAAACGCTTACGTGGAAAGCACGCCTAAGCGACTGTGGCCGCGTCACTATTGTCAATTACCATTCGCGGTAAGTTTGCATTGCTAATGGCCTCTCTATGTACATACTAACTTTGGAGTATAACTCAAACAATCTGTCAAGCATATTTTAACATACATGTCTCGTTTATGTTTACTGGCAAACATACCTTTAATAACCCATTAAGCATCAATTCAAAGTGGGTCCTATTTCAGTTTCCTATCAACAATGCGTTTGATTATATTGGAATTAGTTTTACTCGAAGCTTGTGATCCATAAGTAAAAAACAGCTTCGCAGGATATTGGAGTATTGAACATAACTTTTTCTAAATCCTAAGTGATTTGTCGGTTTTTTGTTTAAAAGGTTAATGGTTAATTTTATATGGATGGGCTTGTTTTATTTACTTCAGCTCTTGCAGCTATGACTGTCACTAATACGTTTAATCAGTGGGCTCCTACGCAGGCGTGTGTGCGTCAGCAGCCCGCTTTCATAAAAGGCAGCGAAAATGCAGGATCTTTGGCTAAAAACCATAATAATTTCTTTGTAGTCTCCTTCCATAGGTTGTAGTTTATGAGTATATACAAAGATAATATATTTATGCCGTAGACTAATTAACACCAGGAGATAACTTCAATGGGCAATAACTGGGTTAGCTAACTATTTTTAAAACAACTAGACTGAAAGTTGTTGGTCAAATTGTTTTACAAATATTTAGCATATCCAGAGATAAACGCCATGGAAAATATAGGCGGCATAAAATTCAGCTGAGAGAGTTAACCCTTTCACTGATGAATACCCCATATCACATTTTCAAGGCAATCATTCAAGAAAACTGTTGAATATTTTGAAATTAATTTGAATGGAAGCAACGGCTTCCAGTCTAATTTATTTCAAAATATTCAACAGAATAATTTGATATCGTAAATATTTATTTTTTCAGGGATTTGTCTGTGAAAGGGTTAACAAAGCACTAACTAACTGGCTGGCTGGCTGGCTGGCTGACTGGCTGGCAGGCTGGCTGGCTGGCTGGCTGGCTGGCTGGCTGGCTGGCAGGCTGGCTGGCTGGCAGGCTGGTTGGCTGGAAGGTTGGCTGGCTGGCAGGCTGGCTGGTTGGTTGGCTGACTGGCTGGTTGGCTGGCTGGCTGGCTGGCTGGCTGGCTGGCTGGCTGGCTGGCTGGTTAGCTGGCTGATTGAGTGGCAGTCTGGCTGGCTCGCTATGTGGCATGCTGGCTGGCTGGCTCGCTATGTGGCAGGCTGGCTGGCTGGCTGGCTGACAGGCTGGCTGGCTGGCTGGCTGGCTGGCTGGCTGGCTGGCTGGCTGGCTGGCTGGCTGGCTGGCTGGCTGGCTGACTGGCTGGCTGGCTAACACATGTTGTTCTAAGTCCGTTTGCATTATAATTTATAGATTTAGTAATACATCTTACTCACAAGTTATGTTTTGTGCTCGAGATACAGATTGCGATTGTCTTCACAAGACGTTAATAATTTGGATGGCAAGCATAGTTCGCAATGCAGAGTATTCTCATCAGGTATCCGGGTAGGTAATAATTTAGAAATATTTCTAACGACGTATTAAGTGTTTAATGGCTAAATTAAAAACACCCAATATATGGACCTTTTGAATTCCCATTGGCAGACCAAATGAAGACTATTTATGAAAGTGTACTACTCGATAACCGAGCCAGTCATTTCAGTGGTAACTTTTCAAAAATAGACATTCCTCAAGACCACTACAGCTGCCGGTTTAGGCCGTGATCGTCATGAAAGGATTAACAAGCTCTTAGCTCAGATCAATAAGTAAGTTTGCTTACTCCATTATTTTAGCAATAATATAAATGCACTGCTGTATAATGACTTCCTATGATTTATTTTATCTTTTTGTAAACCCATTTACATATTTGCATATTCACACTAAAATGCTTGAAAATAAAATTGTAAAAATTTCATACCCTAAGAGGCTTAATTTCTGTGCCTAGTTATGAAACGAAATACATCTTAATATGTGATAATTTCATTGCGCAATAATTAATATAATTTTTTCAATTGTGAAACTGAATTAGAGTACGCGTCCCTAATTCAATTTCCCAAAAGAAAAATCAGAATAATTTAAGATGTATGTCGTTTCATTAGCTATACGCGCAAATTATAAGCCTCTAAAAGTATACAATTTTAACAATTATATTTTCTAGCATTTTGATGTGAATATGGACCTCTTATGACTTATTTATTTTTCATGAAATTCTGGTGACTGTATGTATTATCATGTTAGCAGGACTCTCTCAGGATTCGTTTGTTTTATTAACGACTCCTCGCTGCTGGTAATGGCAGGAAGATTGTCTAATAGAGGGATCTATTTCTACCTAAGATCCGCATACTTTGTACGCATGTTATAATCGATTTGAACTCTGGAAGGCTGGATTCACTGAAACTAAATTTCAAGGTGACTAAACAGGAAACCTGATGATATTTTGAGATTAACTGCATTTGGCAGCAGCAGCTCACAGTCAAATTAGATTCAAAATACACAAGAAAATATTTATTAAATTGTAAATTCATCAAAGAAATACAATTCGTAGGCTTACACGAGTGACGCACCTTTCAATTTACGTCATTATGATTGTGGCATCAGCTAACTAGAGACGTAATGGAGGAATCCAGTTTTTGCTAAGCCCCGCCCATCTCTAGCTAAGCTCCACCCACGCTTTGCCAGTGTTGGGATCGATTGAACCACGCACTCGCTGAATCTCAATTTCCAGAAAACTATACAGGTAAGCTGTTGAATATTTTGGAGCTAGTTTGACTGGGTGTTGTTGGTGCGTATGGCAGCAACAGCAACCAGTCAAATTAGTTTTAAAATATTCAACAAAATGTGTATTAAATAGTGGGGGTGGGGTGGGTGGGGTGCGGGGGTGGTGGGCGTGGTGCGTGGGTTGTGGTTTGTTGGTGTGGGTTGATTACTGGATTTTGATCAAAAGATTTAACTTTTCCGAAAATATTTAATACTCTTTGATTTAGCGTCTTAGCCAGCTCATCATATGTGCGCGTTATCAATGATTGTGACGTCATTAATACAAATGATGACCCAATATTGCATTGTTGAAATGCGTAATCCAAATGGAAATAAAACATCAGGTGTCTAGTGGTACATGACTCCATTATGAATGGTTAACCCTTTTGTTTGGTATTTGCAGGAGGTGGTGTATGATCAATTTGATGTAATATTCAAATCTTCCTTATTTTGGCACGATTTATAAAGGAGTGATCAACATTAGTATGTGAACTTATATCTGTGGATCAGAATTTATAGATGTCGGGAAGAAAAGTAAAGAAAGACAGATTTTTGAAAATAAATATTCATTCATTCATTCTTGCAATTGTTTGTTGAGTATATATATATATGATTTTAACTAATTATTGTTTCAGATCTATGGTTTGAAATAGCGTTCAGATCCTTATTTTTGTTGAATTTTAGAAAAGCTGATTTGACAGAAACAAGAACCCTGAACTAAAGAAGCTGGATCTAGATTGAAACAACATCGATTAGTAGCCAATTCTTTTTGCTTGGTCCAATGCCTGTTTCTTCGTTGAATTTTGAGACTAAGCACATCAAATCCATTCGCTGATCTGATGGGACCCATCTCAATCCCCCAACGAATATCGCAGACGATTTGATTTACTTCATAATCATAAATGCTGTCATGTATTTCAAGAAAGGCATCAGTGCTACGTCCACTATCCAAGTTTAAGATGACCCCTATTCAATATGGTCGCTGTAGACGACTATCGACTTTTGGATCCTTCAGAACCTAAACTGTTCGGAAACCTCTGAATAGTTTCTTGATGATGAAACAGCATGTGTAATTTTAAATGCTAGTTAAACAATTCTAAATTCGTATCAACATGACGTAATATTTAATAACGATAATAATAATAATTGATATAAATTTTTAATATAATAACTTATATAATATGCAACCTCTATGCAGTATCGATGATATGGGATCTAGGCCAGACTCAATCAGTTCCTTGTATCTTGAAACAGAATGAGTTTAGTTGGTCATGATGATTACATTGTAAAACATGATATCACATTGACTTAATACGAGCGAATAAACGTGGCTAACCCAACTGGACTTATAATAAATATGTAAATCTGGCATTAATCAAGACCAGAATTCAACTGCCATTTTAAATCTGCAAACCATTTCAAAATCTGTTGAGAAATGGCTGAGTTATCCAGGGAAAACTCTTCATGATTATCTTCAAAATATTGCCGTGACGTCATAACCACGTGGACACAAAACTTCTAGAATGTTCTAGAACGTTCGACTGCGCTATTATTAGCTGTGCGCTGATTGGCTGTTGCTCGAACAATGATTGGATAGAGCCTGCGCCTGTGACGTCACGAGGAGTATAAAAGGAGAAGTGATCCAGTGATCGACAGCATCCTCGGCCAGGGGCCGAACAGGTTGGACCTGTACTAGCTACTATCGACAGATATTACGCATATGACTTCAGTTTCCGTCGCTTTCCCGTAGCTACCAGTAGCCAACCTACCGCAGTAAAAGCAATTGTGTAGACTCCCTACTTACGGGAGCAATTTGGAACTTTCTATTTGGTGTTCACGAATATCAACATCTCCTTCGGAGATTTGCGGTGAGGCCTTTACGGCCTGAATATGTGAGTCGACAGATGTAGAGGCAGGATGCTCTTTGATGGATGACTCGCCGGATCTGCCGGCCATGCCTAAAAGTGGTATTTCAACCGCCGCCACACACATCGTGTCGGTTCTTTCGACTTTCGACCGCAGCAAGTAAACTCTGCCCGGTGCGTCTTCAGAGATGGTTGACGTACCCAGCACCGTGAAGCTTTGTTTTCTATCGTCATTTGCCTCTGACAACCCCCGCTTGTGACGGGTTGTTTACACCTTCCATCCATACCATCAGTGTACGGGAACTTTCTTCACCACATAGTACTATCGTATCTTTTATTGACTGCTCGTTAGACATTCTATTAGGCCTTCAGCACTAAGTGATGTACTCCTCCCGACATGAGTGTTCTTGCAGAAGTCTTGTTTGCGGAAAACAGCTTGCGGGAACCAACCTGCCGGAACTTTCTAGCTTCCGGAGAGCGCATCATCTTACATCTACTATGGATCTACATCTCAATTTCAGTACCACGGTAGCCTAACTTAGGAATGACTACCAAGTATTCAAGTAACTATATTTTTCTATATAGGTTTTGTTAATTATATTGTATCCGCAATTATTATTAGGACCGATAGTTATAATTTCTGTATGTGTTGATAATTATTATCATTTTCCTCAATGTGTTGCTAACCGCACTATAGTAGGTTCGTTAACCTTTACTAAAATATATATCTTAATCATTTGACACCGTATTGTTTGTTCTGGTTAGATTATGTATATATATGGCCAGTGGCCATCCATTCATATGTTTTGCTTATTTATAGAAAATATAGGACTGCAGTGCACGTAGGAAACACTATACAGCAACACTTATATATGTAGCACTTTCTCCCGCCACCAACACTTTTTCACTGATGTCGCTGTCCGTGCTATAACTCTGTTTAGCCCGGCATGCTACCGACTAACCTTTTCTATTCATCTCGATAGGATAGGTTCAAAACTATTAGAGACTGTCTTCATTACATACTGTGTAATATATTCTTCTTCTCTTCCGGTAGTGCGATAATCTAGCGCCGCACTCCGGTAGGACTCCTAAGTAAGATTTTGTCTCTCTTCGTGCTCCACTCAGCCTTGTGGCTTCTTAATTGTTTGGATGTCCCTATCCGCACCATGGGCTGATCCGACTCCGGGAAACTATTGGGGTTTCCGAGCAGTGAAGGCCTGGGTGTTGTGTCACACACCTCCCCATGTATCTTCGGATACTTAGTAGTTAGCACTTTAATTCAATGTAGGAAAGCACTGCAAAAACATATGTATTAATTATTATTTTATTTACTGAACAATTCTCCCGCACCACAGTGCAAAACTGGGCAACTTGTGTATAAACCTAACGAGAGGTAAAATGGTTAGTTCCATAGGACCCGGTGATGGGTGAGATACGTGCCCCCACTGAATTCCATTAAAATGTCTGGGCATGATATTTAGATCTGCCATGCCCTTGCGGGAAGCCCCACCATAATGATAGAAGAATGGCCTAATAATGCTTTCGTGAAATGTAACCCATGTCTTGTAATGTTTTATGTGGTTACGGGGCGGGATGTCCAGATTCTTATCCAGTTCGGAGACCTTGCTACGTAACATGTATGAGTGCTGTCTTTAGTATTGATGTCTTAGGGCATCTGTTTTCCGTGACAGTCGTGTCTAATAGCTAGGTAGATATCAGCCTGTTGTGGCCTAAAATAATTCTTGTTCTGAAAACAACTAATAGGAATTAAGCAAAGCAGAAGGCCCACATAAAAGCGGCACCTACTAATTCAGAATACCAGGAATCACATAAGACGGTAACGAGGGAATCCATCAGGAATTCCCCGGCCCGTCTTCACGTAAAACAGTATGCACTTCTATAGTCATAATCTCACTAGGTTTGGTCTTTTCTCTCTAAAAGCATTTTTGATTGAAATTTGAGAGTGGGCCCATTTTTGGCTACTACTCTTCTCCTGCTTTAAGCAGTGGCGACAACTTCCCGAGACGGAGGCCCGCGCGAGGCACTTGCCTCTTGCAAGGATTCAGCAAGGATACTCCTCACCCAAATTAGCACTAGGAGTAGTTCCCACGTGAGGCACATCACTTTTCGTCTGATATAACCTTCTTCCTTTCAGCTTAGAGGTATAATAACTTAGAATAAGTTAAATAATTATGTCTCGTGTACGGGAGCCTCCCTTGCAGGGATACCTCTGCGGACCTACAGGTCTGTGTGGTACCTCTGGGAGCCCCATGTTTAGAAGTTCATGTTCATCTACCTGTCTCTATGTCTCGTATTTTCGTATGCTCTTATTGTAGTTTTATCTAGCATATTTTTAATTGCTTAGGTAAACTCATTGTATAGACTTATATTTTTAGGTCACCAAATCAAGTCCATGGATCACGAAATTGCTATGGACAGGCATACTGGTGACACAAACTCGTGGGATGAGACAGTTGTGTTTACTGTTTGCGACAATGGTCGCACGGCCCCACCGGAATGATTGAGTTCCACCGGCATTAGGAGCCGGTTTTTGTTTCCCGCAGGGCAGTCTCGTACAAGGTCTGTCACCCCGAGACTGGATGCTAACCAGCGTCATCACTCGTTGTGCACTTGTGGCGTGGCGAGTCGACATGATACACCGGAACGGCCCGACACTACGCGGCGAGCTACAAGTGGCGCCCGATGTGGGGCCTGAAGAACATCAATAGTAACGTGCAGTGAACTCACGCCCACACCATATAGTGAGCTTAGTTCAATACCATCTCTGTTTAGCGAGGACTCCCTCGATCAAGAGGTAGCCTCATACGACGGATTCCCAGCACACATGCTCACCGACTATGCCAGAAATTCTGTGAAATCAACAACTCCGCACTATAACCTGTTTTCACCTGTTAGCGATGGCACCTTTCGAGATGCCTCACAGGCGGGAACAGAATTCAGAACTATATCGGACATCCGCGACTGGCCAACACCAACAGGGCCGAATCGTGGATGACTTCGACAAAGACCCGATTACGGGCATATTTACAGCCCTTCAGACTACTATCATTCGCCCGTGTCTTCTACGGAAACGGTATGGCGAGGTGATAATCCACAACATAGACAACCTCCCGCACCGCCCCCTTCTAGTGAAATGCTATACTCAAGGGGAACACCGCGGAATTATCGGGAGGAATCAGCACCACCATTTCGCCGGTATATCAGTCATGTAACTCATCATGACTGTCAGCTGACAGCCCTCCCGCTATATGAGGAACAACAGTCCTCACCTCGGGATCATAATCCATCTCCTGTCCATAGACCTATGCTGGTCTATGGCTCAACAAACGGGGCAGACTCATTAAATTGGAGTACGCATGTCCTAGCTCCTCGACATCAGCATCAACCGGAAACACCAACACCACCGCCACCTGCACCACGACCAACCTCAGCATATTCAACAACTTCCCAGATACCCGCACCACCCAGATTTCAACAACTGCATTCTTCCTGTGGTTTTGGCCGAGTCATCCTCCATCCAGAATTTAGTGGGTTGAATGACCGGACCAATTATAAGATACAGTTCGAGATTATAAGTCGGACTAACCGCTGGAACAATCGACAAATGGGTGAATATTTCGCCCTCCAAGTTCTTGCGGATCTGGGAACGGATTACACACCCACTTACACACAGTTGGAACGAGCACTAACGGAGCAATTTGGCGACACAGCCCTCAGAGAAACAAGTCATCTTCAACTAAAAAATCTCTGACGAAGCGTGGGAGAAACTCTTCCTGAGTTAGCTAGCTGAATTAGGAGTCTAGTTACCCACGCCTATCCGATCACCAATACGGAGGGCGTGATTCATTTGCATCTCGATACCTTCATCGATGCATTAAGCGGTGAGCCCGCCCTAAAAGAAAAACTATTTCTCAGCGACCACGTGAGTTTGGCCAAATTAACGGCAACCGCGGTTCGCATTGAGAACTTTCTAGAGTGGGAGGAGAAAAACCGACGCCAACTCCATCCTATCAACGAGATAAAGGGTGCAGGCGTCGCCCAGCCCGCTAGTGCTGCCCCCAGATCAGCAACACCAACCACACAGACACCACCACCACCGAATATGCAGAATCCCAGTCAGAATCAAGCACCTGGAGGAAGGGTGTGTGCCCGTAGAGGAGGGCACAACGGAGCACCCCGGGCGCGGGAACCAGCGAAACATCAACAACAACGGCAACATGAGAGAGTGGATAGAAGAGATTAATAAGCAAATCTCCGCACTCACCAACTTAGTTACAACACTCAGCACCAACCTCGCAACCACACAGTTTAGAACAGCAAACACTACCAGCACCGCACCGCCACCAAACACCACGGACCTCCCTCTACAACGCCTGCTCCAGATCACAGCACACCGCAACCAGGGAAACAGTAAAATTCCTAAGGGTACCGAATCACAAGGCGCCACTTCAGTTCCTGTATCCTTCTCCCAGCTCAACTGCAGCTTTCACGCAACAACGTTCAGTGACTAACCATCATCCACAGAAATCAGCTTTCACATCAACACCAACATGCACGGCTTCACATATTTCAGTGCCTACGTTGCCTCTCCCATCCGCAGCAAGGACATCCCCTTCTTTTTCCACACACGATAAGCCTTCTTTCCTATGTAAAACGGCAGTAGTAGGTTGTAGTACCTCTGCTGAGACAACGTTTTTGAAAGCACCACGTCCCGCCACCAAGACACTGGATTCTCGGTGCCCTCTGATGGTATGCAGAACACCACCCCAACCAGCATCATTTTCCGCATCCACAGACAGCAGCGATTCGGGAGAGACAATTCACTCCACCTCATGGATCCGCAAGCGCCGACATAAATGGATGAACGCACGTCCTTGGCATCATCATTGCTTCTTCTGTGCTTCAACAAAGCATCCTATCAACCATTGTAGGAAATGGCTTGTGCAGGTAGAGCTTATCTGTCATCCCGTATGTGCCGCCATCTACACTAATACCGCCTACACCGAAACAGCAACATCACCACCACCATTGCTACCCCCAGCTCCGTCTTCACCAGCGGCGACGGCGAACTGGCAATTTCCTCACTCAGCCATCCACAACCATACAAGAAGCAATAAAAAAAGAGTCAGAATATATACAGAGGGATGCTGTTCCAATACCATTATCATGGACCGCATCATTGGAAACTCTTCCGCAGGTACATCGCAAAGTAATCTACAAATGTGCATGTCTGTTTAGTGGCATTTCCACTAGTGCCACCGTCGACACTGGTGCTTCTATCACAGTATTTAACCAGCGCTTATATGAGAGCATCCCACCTCATAAGAGCCTCCCATTAAGCCTACAAATATTTACCTACAGATGGCTATGGGAGCCGATGTACCCGTAGCCGGTGTAGTTAATTTAGTTAACCAAATAGAGGAAATGCCATCGCCTCTATTCATAACGATGCCCTACTTGGCTCTGATTTCCTCAGTGCCAGCGAAGCCATCATACACTGCAGACAACAGGAACTCGACATACACGGCCGACGAATACCTCTCGGACCAGCATCGTCATTGTACGACACGTGTCAGGTAATATTATCGAGTACCGCCACAGTTGAGCCGGGACAGGAACAGATCTTATGGGCCACCACACCACAGTTAGGAAGCAACACACACATCGCCATGTTGGAAGCCGACCCTGATTATATGATCGCCTCACAATGCGCAAGTCCCAGCATAATACTGGACACTACTAATAAGGGGAAAATACCTTTTAGAGTGTTCAATGGCACCGCAGATCCCATCACTCTGGAACCCGGAGTATGCTGCGGCCATTTAGTGGACATAATCGCATTGGAATCACCTACACTTTCTGACACAACACTGAAAATGACTGATGATTTACCTGAACAGTTACACGATTTATATCTACGTGCCACCGTTGGATTACTGCAATCACAAAAACGAGAAATTCGGAAACTACTACATAAATATCACGATAGTTTTTCCTCTGGAGACATGGATCTCGGAGAAACGCATCTCATATGACACACCATCGATACAGGCAATAATCGCCCGTATGACAACCAGTACGACGTCTTCCCATTCACAAGGAAGCGGAAGCAAACCAACAAGTGAACGACATGTTGCGGACTGGTATTATTGAACCCTCAGCATCTCCATGGGCTAGGCCTATCGTGCTAGCAGGCAAAAATGATGGAACCTTGCGGTTTTGTGTAGACGACTGCTGCCTTAATGATCTTAGCATTAAAGAGGTTTATCCGTTACCATGGATAGATCAGGCCTTGGATTCCTTGTCCAGAGCAAAGTGGTTTTGTACGCTTGATTTAGCTAGCGGTTACTGGCAAGTAGCCATGGATGAAGCTGATATGGAAAAGACGGCATTCATTCATAGGGACGGCCTTTTCCAATTCCGCAAGATGCCCTATGGGTTGTGCAATACTCCCGGAACTTTTGAATGACTCATTGAGCGGGTATTGACTACCCTGCAATGGGAAATCTGTCTCTGTTACATCGATGACATAATAGTCTTTGGACCCACGTTTGAGCAAACCTTAACCAATTTGGACACCGTGCTTTCAAGATTCTGCACGGCCAATTTGAAACTCAAACCGAAGAAATGTCATCGCTTCAGACAGAGCGTTGAGTTCCTGGGACACATCATATCCGGTGATGGAGTGGCTACACAACCACAAAAACTAAGGCAGTAGCAGAGTGGCCTCGGCTCTCTTCAGTTACGAAGTTTCCTTGGCCTATGCAGTATTATCGTCGTTACATCCGATATTTCAGTGAGATTGCTTCACCCCTCTACAAGATTAATGAGAAAGATCGACCATTTGAGTGGACGAGTGAGTGTGAAGGATCCTTCAGGGCGCTGAAGGAACTTTTGACGACCGCCCCAATTCTTGCCCATCCCAATCCAAAGCTCAATTTCATCTTGGACACTGATGCGTCAGCTTTCGCTATAGGTGCGGGTCTATCTCAGGTCACCGAGGATGGAACAGAGCAGGTGTTGGGTTACGGTTCATGTACTCTGAATAAACGGAGGGAAGATACGCAACCACCAAGCGAGAACTATTGGTGGTGGTCCATTTCGTCAAGTATTACAAGCACTTTCTGTATGGGCACCCTTTTACACTCCGTACAGACTATGCCTCGCTACGGTGGCTCAGGAACTTAAAAAATCCGGAGGGCCAGGTAGCGAGATGGCAGGAATCCCTGCAGGCCTATAACTTTAACGTTGTTCACTGTCCCAGCAAATTGCATGGAAATGCCGACGCCCTTAGCAGAATCGGCGCGAACACAGTCAACACAGCCAGAATTCCCCAAATTGACGTGCGCAGAGTGGAATCCGGAGAAAATCACACACCACCAAACAACAGACTTGCAGATACGGAATATATACGTGTGGATTCAGGAGGGGGTACGTCCTCCTAAGGAATCAGTAACACCTCTATCCACCACGGCTAAATATTATTACCAACGGTTTGAAGAATATCGATTAATAAATAACATTCTGTACATTAATGACTGTTTGGTAGTACCCGAAAGTTATCGAGAACTTATATTAAAACAAGTACATGATAACGCCGGACATCTGGCCATGGAAAGGACTGTTGCCCATATCAAACTGAGATTCCACTGGATCGGGATTCGTGATAGTGTCAAGGCATGTGTTGCCAACTGTATCCCATGCCAAAAACGCGCTGTTGGCCAACATCATATCGCACCATCTCAAATTAAGATTGTTGGTGCACCGTGGGAGCGAGTGGCTCTCGACATGCTCAGACCCTTGAATACGATGGATGATGGAAATAAATACATCCTCGTGTTACTAGAAGTGGGTAGAAGCATTTGCTTTGCCGGACCAAGAGGCATCCACCATAGCAGAGGTCATGGCCAGCAATGTGTTCATCCGCTTTGGTATGCCTTATGAGTTGCACTCCGACCAAGGAAGTAATTTTGAGAGCCGGCTCATTTCAGAGCTCTGCAAATTATTCCATATCGTCAAAACAAGGACAACTCCATACCACCCCCGGAGCGACGGGATGGTGGAGAGATTCAACCGAACTCTCGCGAAGATGCTTACCAAGGAAACATGCCTTGATTGTAGAGATTGGGACCTATGGCTCCCGTATGTGCTCATGGCTTACCGCACTTCGGAACATTCCAGCATGGGCTACACCCCTGCTCAGTTAATGTTAGGCCATGAATTAGCCTTACCCCTGGATCTGGCCATGCTACGAATACCAGGAGAGAAGAATTCACCATCTCTCTATGTCGAACTCTTGCGGCAAAGGATAGAACAAGCCCATGAGTTAGTGAGAGAAACACTATCCACTGCACACCGGCGGCAAAAGACATGGCATGACCGGAGAGTGCATGGAGATCCATATGAAGCAGGAAGAATGGTTTGGGTACACGATTCACAACGGTCTGCAAACGTGCCAAGTAAACTGAGTTACCAGTAGAAAGGCCCCTATGTGGTAGTAGGCAAGACGTCGGACGTGTCCTACCATATCCGTGCTTCAGATGGCCTGACCTCAGTCATCCACTTTGAACGACTTAAACCTTATGTTAGTGATGACCCAGCACCAGAGCTCGGACTGGGCGTTTCTCGTGACACCAGTACCCAGACAGATATTTCTATGGAGATTAGTATTCCCAGGGTTAGCGCAGAGCACTGCGGTACTAGTTCAGCCCCAGTTCTACCGATCCAGAACGTGGATGAACACACAGCTAACACTGACGACTCACGACGATGACGAATTACGTACTCGCCCTCTCCCTCCTCAGGACGAGTCTATTTGATCTGGAAAGTCGTATCTGAAGAACTTTGTGTTTATTTTGTCCAAGGGACCGGATGGAAAATTGTTCCTCCGATCTCTTCCCATTTCCACCCACTTCATGCTATGCCCCCCCCCCCTCATAGAGTTACCACAAGAGGATGCTGAGGCTGATCCAAGTCATACCTCCTGTGGGGTGGAACATGTGGTGAATAGCATGGAAATGAAGAGGATGGATGAGGCCTTGGCGTGTCTAGAACTGCAGAACCGTACAACAAGGTGTACCCGACCACCTCCCGAAAACGCCGGACGAAGTGACTCCCAAGCGGCACCCATATCCATTGGCGCACCAACATCCCAAATCCAACTGGCGTCTCTTATCTACACACCAAGTTCGGACATCATCAGCCCAGTCCATTTCACACTCCACTCGTCGTCTGTTGACCATCAATCTTCAGATATGAGAGAGACTGCTGCAACAGAGGTGGTGGCATCCCGCACTGCACCGACCAACATTACCTCCCGCGGTGGGCAGGGAAGCAGCCTGTTCAGCAGACTCAGCTCGAATTTTCCCGGTGTCTAAAATTATGACAGGACACCAACTGTCGTGTAACGGGAGATGACCACATTCCCCCCATCAAAAGGCGGCCCCATCCAATAGGCCTACAATACTCCCCTGTGAGCAGTCAGAACATCACACAACAGACAGAAGGACAACACCTACAAGAACACACCTGCCTTCAAGACTGGATGCGTCAATTCATCATTGCGTGTACATCACAGACTTGCTCAGTTATAGTCAGCATAACAGAGACATTCAACATTGGCAACAACAGCATTTAGCAGGACCTACCAGTCTTAATTAATTACCGGTAACACATAAATATTCTCAAAGCAAATCCCTCCTGCACAAATTGCGGGAGAAGTAATACCTCCCGCAAACTACACATCCCGCAAATAACAACAGACTTGGCATTCACCAGCATGGAAAACTGGAATGGGCCCACTTCGCTTATGACATTGGCATCATACAGCAGCCCGGCCATCCTGACAACAGCATTATCATCAACAGACCGCAACCAACACATCTCCCGCACACACCTTCTTATCCAGTTACGGGAGAACTGATCATATGGATATTAGGAATACACTACAGCCATCTACAGTACACGTCACGGGAGGACGTTTGTCCAACGTTCCTCGTTCCCTTTCTCCCGATGTTGTACATGAACAGCTAAACTACATACTTCATCTACACGTAATAACAGTCAATATTATTAAGAGAGCAAGATGCCAGTCACGAGTAGGATTTTGCTACCGAAAAGTTGAATTCGACAATGGACAAAGTAACTCTGCTCGGCCATTACATAGTGAGATACCCACACGGTTCGATAAAGTTGACATTCACGCCACCTCTCCCTCACACCTTCCGCATCTGGCGGCCATAAACACGTCACTTTCACCACAGCACAAGTACCATCCACAGAAAACCAGTCATGCATATCAGATTCAAATCACCAACATGACAGAAACACAGACACTCAGGTTGACTGTATTCACAATTTCCGAATGACGGCATTGTAATTGTAATAACTGTGGCACACATCTTTGCGAGTTGTACTGTAATTTAACCATTATTAAAATGGTACTAATATGTTTGGTCTAGGCCGGGACAGGAGCTAGTTCTACCCATTGAGGAGAATGCTTGGCCAGCCCTCCCGCTCGGAAAACACAGCTATCTTGACGGGGTCAGTAACGTTGATATACCACATGAATAGAACTGTTTAAAGTTTAAACCAAAAAATTACTTACAACGTTACTGTTAAATTTTTTATTAAGAGCACAACTGCTCTACCATGCTACAAATCATTAGCGCATGGGCCAGTAAAGCGGCATCAAAAATCTGACAGTAAAATTACAGAGAGAATTTCAAAAATTCTCTTCCTTGCATTCCAGTCTATAAATCGACACGGGCTGAGAACTAGCTATTACAGACACCTACCAAGATGCATGTTAAAGAACTCGCGCAAATGCGGGACATTATAAGGATTTTGATGTAACATATATATTTCTATCTCTCGCCTCTACAATAGACTACACCTCAGCAACAACATTTTGGCCGTCGCCATAGACAGCATAAACGTTTCTGATCAACCACGTGCTTTTTAGAGTCACGTGACATTTACTGCTATTTCCAGTAAGTTGGATCAAACTCTTTAAACAAAAGAGCCGCCCAAAGATGCGACTACCACAGAGTGATGGAGGAGTGGCGAGGGTGAATCCGCGGGATTACCGCTGACGTCACCTGGTTTCCACACACCCCATCGGGCGCTCAAGCCTAAAATTTAAATAGACAAGTTTATAAGCATCCAACCTGGAAAACCGCCTCACGCTAAATAAAAGGTGAGGCAAAGTAGTACTACGTTTTTATGTTGATCGGAAGCTGTTAAATGTGTGAAATAAAGACAAGTTTAACGAAACCATTCCTCCTATAGTTAAAAGTACTCCCTTTTATGGGAGGAATTAATCCTATAACGTCCAGGCCGGAAAACGAGGAAACATTTACATAAGAATGACCGAATCACCTGTTAAAACTTTTAGGTGTGATCATCCGCCGCCTGTGACGTCACCAAATAGTATAAAAGGAGGAAGTGCACTCTGAATCTTTGTATTCCCGTCAAAACTTGACACCAGGGAAGAAGATAGCATTAGGCTTCTTTCGTGTCGCAAACCAAATTCTGCTGTTTTTCTTCTTATTATTTCGTTATTATATATTTGGCCTGGAAAGCCATAAACCATGAAGAGATAGGGCATTAGGTTTTGAACACAGTTTCCACAACTAACTACCATGCGGGAACAAGATGTCACTCCTTGAGGATTTAGCGTTGTCGGATTCCGAAGAAGAAGAATCGGTATCAGTTCCTGTGTAACTCGTTGTTAGCTAGCGGAGAGCCATGTACCAGAACTTTCACTAGAAAATCCGACCGCACCCTTCAAGTTAATAAGGATCATCTTTTCCAGTCAGCCTTTTTTGTGACGTGCCAGTATCTCTACACTGCCACTCGCTACGGGGTGACACACGCGCTCCGTTATGGTCACCATGTGTTGGAAGTGACGTTAGTTCCTGGGGGAGAGAATGAGGATCGTGCCGTTTTAGCCACCCACTTCGAATCTCGGCTCCCAGTTAAAGTGCTCCCGACTGAGAAAATGGCCTGCATGAAGAACACTACTCGTAGATATCCCGTTAGCCATCGTCTTCCCACGGCTACAGTAAGCAACGTACCGACAGCCAGACAAGAAATCCTGCCCGCAGCCACGTCCCGAAGTGTTACGCCGGTACCAATTACTTCCTCCACACCGGACCTGAAGCAGAGTAGGAAGCGAAAGTCTCCCACAGAATCCAGTTTAGCAGCACCCGCATCGGTTATTAGCCATCCAGCTACAGTCACCACACCCGCCACCATAGTATCTCAGACAGTATTAGCCAGTCAACCGATTTCAGTGGTAATCATGACACCTGCGGAAATAGACATACCAAGTTACCCGCAGTCTCCATCTCCACCCGAACTTACCATAGACGAAGTATCGGGACCGTCGCAGCCTGTGACAATTAGTGTAACTCCGACCCGTGTTATTCAGCATCCGCCTCCTCGTCTTTCTGACCCCGCAATCAGAAAGGGCACCACGCCAGAACGTCCATACGCGGGGAAGAGACGGATTGCGCACACAGGATATCCAGGCTGTGCCTAACATCACCGCGAGTCGTCTACTAAAGTATGCTAGGTTTTGGTAGATGTCGTCTCCCGCCATATCTGCTCCTGCACTACGACTTCAGCCTACGGTACAGCTCGTAACCATCACGACAACAGCAACAGCGACCACCACCACGACTACAACCGCCGCCACGACAGTGACCAACACCACTGCACCAGTAACATTGCCAACCGCTAGTACCGCCGCTGCTATACGGATGGATATATTGGAACCAGCGGTAACTGTGAGAGACATAATGGATGCGCATATTTCCGCCACCATCACTTCGGATATTTCAGACAGTGCCAATAATGATAATAATGAAAGCATTTCAGCAATGACAGTGCATCCACCGTGACCCTCCACCATCAGTCGTGGGATCCAGACTCAATGGGGATATTTTGCTGCAGCACTGTGATCATATGTAATTCAGCAGAAATATCAATAGGCAATTCGTGGAAATGTATTAATTATTACTTTATATTTAAAATACTTTTCTTCTTATTATATTATGTTAGATCAATAGAATCCCATCCTTAGGATAACTACGGTTATCCGACACAACCGCACACTTCAGTGCCTGGTTGTGTCTCACACGAAATGAGCACTGCGGATTCCGAGGTTGTAAGAACGTCGTGTGCGATGTAAAAAGAATACAACATCCCTCAGTGCAAAAAATGTCACAATCCCGTCATGCAGTCTCAGCTACGCTGAGGCTGCCTGATAAACCAGTTTTTAAGTTATTATTATTAAATATCTTATTTTTCTTGTTATTTTTCTTCCTGTCTTAGACGTCAGGACGGATATGGGCCAGTGAGAGCTGACCGTTGCAGACCTGCAATAACGGGCCGCAAATAGATATTTATAATGATAATACGATAATGATAAAATTATGGTACATTGGAGCTTGGGTGTCCTCTGCGGAGATCATGATTATCCGCACTCTGAGGGACCACCCATGCGAGCTATTGTTTAGAATCATATACTAAATAAGGTTATAGCACGCACTAATATTATTAATAAAACAAAAAAAAAGAAAAAAAGAAAGGCCTGGAAAAATTATTCCAGGTCAAAAATTGAAAAACTAAAAGTATGCCCCCCCCCCCCCCTCCTCTTGGCACCCCTATGTGCTCTGTCTCTTAAATATGCGTGTAATGCATCACTACTCCTCTCCGGCCATGCACCTACCCAGGAAGTCTATATTTCCCGCCTAGTGTACGTCCGTGCGTCGATCCGCCATGCGCGATCGTTTGCCATGGATGTCACACTAGGAGTGGGTGGTGTAGTTCGGATCTACCGGTCGATTACCGACCGTACCAGCTAAGCTGGGTATGTGCTGCCCATCCTGGATTCGTTTCCTGAACACGCCCCTCTGTGTAGAGTTATAAGTGTATATAGGCCTATGGGAGAGATAGCGTGTCGAAAAACGACCAAGTTCGTTAAAGCGCATGATGCGCATGTGCGCGCCAGGACGCTGCTTATATGGAGTGTGTAGTCAGGACCTAGATAGGATGGCCCTTTTAGTGTACTGAGATGGTACCCTGTAATCCTTATTGATTACCTGTTCCCATTAAATCTGGCATTAATCAAGACCAGAATTCAACGGGATTTCTAAATCTGCAAACCATTTCAAAATCGGTTGAGAAATGGCTGAGTTATCTAGGGAAAACTCTTCATGATTATCTTCAAAATATTAGTGTGACGTCATAACCACATGGACGCAAAACTTCTAGAATGTTCTAGAACGTTCGACTGCACTATTATTAGTTGCGCGCTGATTGGCTGTTGCTCGAACGATGATTGGATAGAGCCTGCGCCTGTGATGTCACGAGGAGCATAAAAGGAGAAGCGATCCAGTGATCAACAGCATCCTCGGCCAGGGGCCGAACGGGTTGGACCTGTACCAGCTACTACCGACAGATATTACGCATATGACTTGAGTTTCCGTCGTGTTCCCGTAGCTACTTGTAGCCAACCCACTGCAGTAAACGCAATTTTGTAGACTCCCTACTTGCAGAAGCAATTTGGAACTTTCTATTTGGTGTTCACGAATATCAACATCTCCCTCGGAACACAAATTTGCAGTGAGGCATTTACGGACTGGATATGTGAGTCTACAGATGTAGAGGCAGGATGTTCTTTGATGGATGACTCGCCGGATCTGCCAATTTTTTGGATCATTTGCCGATAGATGACGAAATTATGGGCAGCTCGTTTCATGATTTCATTCGGCTGATTCGGAGCCCGATTGCCTCTCCGACGCCGTTTACAGAACTCCGATATCGTGAGCGGTTCACGAGATATCATGATTTTTGTAACATGGATAAATATTTCCATAGGTAATATATTGGAAATTGATTTGCTGATAAATGACACAGTTTTAGACCCATCAGCTGTATACTTGATACACTCCTAGTACCCCACAGGGTATGTATAGGCCCTAAATAAAAATTAGATCTGGTTTATGGTTTCCGAGAAATCCCATTTTCCTTTCCCAAAAAGGCCCATAGAAAATGTATTGGAGCAATATTTGGTCAGCAACTGATATTAGCGTTTTTTCGCAATCGTCTTGAAATTTAACACATGTCTATCATCTCTCGAGCCACATCCTGAGGCAAAAAAATTGTTGGGTCAAGTAACCCATTGCTTAGAAAATGCCGCATACGTACAAGTTGGTGGCATCCTTATACTTCTTACTTCTATGATGGGCAGGGTGCTGTAATTTGAGAGATCGCTTGATACTAGAGGCTCCTATTGTGTACATCATGAAAATGGATAGTGAACCTATTAACATTTATGTTATTGCAAATATGCACACTGACAAATATTTAAGCGATTTGCCAATAGGTTAAGAAATTATGTCTGGATTGTTTCGGGGTATGAACTGGCTGATCCGGGTCGAATATGCCTCTTAGACGCCATTTACGGAACTACGATACCGTGATCGGTTCATGAGATAGCCTAATAGTTGTAAGCATAAATACAATTTTGTAGCATCGTTATAATTCTTACTTCTATGGTAGGCAGTGTGATGTTATTTGAGATATCCCTAGGTACTCGATGCTCGTATTGTTTACACCTATAAAATCGGCGGTAAACATATAAACATTTCTGTTATTGCAAATCTCCACGCTGACAAATATTTCATTGATTTACCGGTAGATTACGAAATTATGGTAGGGTTGTTTCGTGATATGATCCAGCTTATCACTTGCGAAAGTTCATTTCAGGCACTGTTTACAGAACTCTAATATCATGATCGGTTCATGAGATATCCTAATTTTTGTAATGTAGATAAATATTTCCTGACTTGTTTTTAGCTCATCTGGTCAGAATGGCCAAGTGAGCTTATACCATGTCGACCGTCCGTCGGCCATCTGTCGTCTGTCTGTTCGTCAACTTTTGATTTAAAATGCTACTCATCATTAAGCACTCAGCAGATTGCAACCTAATTTGGCAGGAAGAACCCTAGGGAGGTAGGCTTCAAAACCTGTATACAGAATTTTGATTAGCCGTCTTTTCCGGCGGCCATCTTGGATTTCAGAAAATTTTGGAGGATAAGATAAAAGCCTAATCCCCATTAACTACCTGTCCGATTTCAAGCAACCTTGGCTGGAAGGATCCTAGCCTGGTATCCTTCAGAACATGGCTGAAAATAGTTTAAAACACTACTCTTCATTAATTGCTTTGGCAAATTCAATCAGATTTTGTGTCAAGAATACTAGACTAATATGTTTCCGAACTTGTATACAGAATTTTGATTGATCAATTTTTTCGGCGGCGATCTACATTCCTAGTATGCCCAATGGGATGTATAAGCCCTCTATAGAAATTGGATCTGGTGTACGGTTTCCGAGAAATCCACTTTTTCTTGACCTAAAAGGCGCGTAGGAAATGTACGGGAATGATATTCAGACCGCAAGGCCTCCTAGTGTTTCTGGCAGATCATGGTGGAATTGAACAGCCTTCTAGCATATGTTAGCCTACGATCAGCAGATCCTGCATGCAGACTTGAAGTTGCTCTCAGATTATTATAATTACTCAGGATCTTTATTTTTCTGCGTCATCTTATTATTCTTGGTCACGGTTTTTTCAGTCGCTACTTCTCCTAGGGATTACAGCTCATCATGCCCAATCTGGGCAATGCAATCGGAATTGAGTAGCTCTGTGCAGCTATTACTTTTAGTTTTGATCTGACGAAGTGCTTGCGAGAAATTACCATTTTCATGCCAAAAACTCTAACATTTTAAAACGCTGCTTCTCCTTGAGTTTTGATCCGATTTTCGCAAATCTTGGTTAAATTCTTTTCTTTTTATAGTTTCCAACTTTTCCCAAATAAATAAAGTTCGACGCACACAGGATTTTCTTAAGATTTTGGTCCGATCGGTTCGCGGTTAAAACTACTCGAATCAGCGCGCCGTCTACATTCTGAATCCGTTTACAGAATTTAAATATCTTATGTGGTTGTCGAGATATTAACTTTAAAAACATCGTTTTATCGTGTAGCATGGAATGGAATACCAAGGGAGGCACCTCCTCATGATGTCTAGCAATTCAACTCACAATTTGGAGTTATCTCCCCTTAGTCAGTTCGTACTAGTAACTTCTCGGATCACCATTTGGCCTGAGGGTGGAGAGAGGAAGGAAGGGAGATGGGGAGCGGAGTCGGGAGGGAGGGAGGGACAGAGAGATAGAGGAGGGCCGGGGTGCGTGGGAGAGAGAGGTCTCCCGTAATCAATGTGTGTCAGTTAACCCTTTCACCAATGAATTCCCTATATCTCATTTTCAAAGCAACCATGTAGGGAAACTGTTGAATATTTCTAATTTAAATTAGCTGGAAGTCGTTGCTGCCTGTGGCAGCAACATGTTCCATTCAAATTAATTTCGAAATATTCAACGGAATAAATTTTGTATCGTGGGGTGGGGTCGGGAGGGATAGGGAGAGAGAGCGAAGGCGGGGCGAGAGAGAGAGAGAGAGGTCTCCAGTAATGAGTGTGTGCCAGTTAACCCTTTCACCGATGAATTCCCTATATATCATTTTCAAAGCAATCGTGTAAGGAAACTGTTGAATATTTTTAAATTAATTTAACTGGAAGTCGTTGTTGCCATAGGCAGCAACAGCTTCCAGTCAAATTAATTTTCGAATTATTCAACAACATAAATTTTGTATCAT